>FR989976.1:7633017-8378017 GCA_905404175.1 Anthocharis cardamines | reverse complement strand
GCGACCCCGGCGATTTGTCACATCTGTGACTCCACACGAGAGAGGGCTACGGAGGCGTCAGGAGATGGGCGTACCTTCTCCTGCGCTCTCCGTTCCTCCTGGCCCTTTGTGTGCCCGCTTGTGCGGCACATTCCCTCTCGCGCTCCGCAGTCTCCTTCCGCAGCATAACTTGCTCGCAGAAGGAGACCACGGCAGCCCAGTTGGCCTCCGCCAACAGCATGGCGCGGACAACGCCTGGCAAGGTTAAGTCCAAGCCGATGACCGAAGTAAGGTCATGGCGTTGCCGCGACCACCTGGCACACTCAGCCAGAGTGTGCTGCGCCGAGTCAGAATCGGCGCCACACTGGTGACATTCCGGCGTTGGCTCGCGCCGGGCCACCTTATGCAGGTACCGACCAAAGCACCCATGTCCGGTCAGTACCTGCACTACTCGGTAGTTTAGGGCCCCCCTTTTTCTTCCGACCCATTCCGAGAGGACTGGGCGGATAGCCTCTATTGTACGATGGCCTGCCGCTTGGGGTTCGGCTAGGCCATCCTTCCACCTCTCTAGTACGGCAAATTGTGCCCGCCGTCTCAAACCGGCAACCTCATCCGCCGCTGGCGGAGACCCTGCAGCCCTTCTTTCCGCCCGGAATCGGTAGACCTCGGCAAGCGCCTCAGCCTCCAACTCCCATGGCGGTGTACCTGCAAGGACGCAGGCCGCCGCGAACGAGACCGTCCTGAAGGAGCGGGTCGCTCTTAATGCGACCACTCTTTGCGGCCTGCGCAGGAGCACTCTCGTTGTTCTCGAGAGAGAACCGTGCCATATAGGGGCCCCGTACAAGGCCATACTGCGTATGATGCCGCAGTATAGCCTCCGGACACTTTGGTCGGGACCTCCTATATTTGGCATCAGGCGACCGAGTGCGCCAGCTGCTCCCACCAATTTTGGGCCCAGGATCTTAAAATGGGCCTCAAAAGACCATCGTCCGTCCAAGGTGAGCCCCAAGTAACTCATCTTGGCCCCCACTGCCACTTTTGTCCCCTCGATTGAGATGCTCGCCCCTGGCGGAGGGCCCCCTCTGGGCCCATGGAATAAGAGGGCCTCGGTTTTTTCTAAGGCCACCCTCAGGCCCAGTGCCCTTATCCTTCCGACTACCAGGGAGGACCCCACCGAGGCCAGCCTCGCCGTCTCTTCATAATTCCCCCCTTGGGCTATGACCAGGGTGTCATCGGCGTAACATAAGACGCGCATCCCGCGAAGGAGCGCGCCTCTGAGCACCCAGTCATAGCCGACGTTCCAAAGGAACGGGCCCAAGACGGAGCCCTGGGGGACTCCACAGCCTATTTGACGCCGGACTTTCTTCCCCGTGCCGTCGATGTAGGACACTTCCCTCCCCACCAGGTAATTGCCCACGACTTTCTGGAGGTAAAGGGGGATCTCATGGAACTTGAGAGCCTCCCTTATAACCTCGAACGGCAGACTGTTGAAGGCATTGGCGATGTCTAATGAGACCGCCAATGCCTTTCCCCCCCTTGACACCACATCAGTGGTATAGGTCTTCAGGGCCGAGATCGCGTCTATTGTCGATCTCCCGGCCCTGAAACCGTACTGGGCCTCGTCCAGGTCCGGTCCCTCTATGTTTAAGTGCCGGTGAAGGCGTCCCACTAGGATTCTTTCCATCAGCTTACCAGCCTCATCCAGGAGAACGATAGGCCGGTAAGCTGAGGGGGAGTCCGGAGGCCGGCCGTCCTTGCGCAACAAGCACAGGCGCCCCTCCTTCCACTGTTTGGGGAACTGTCCGGTCGTTAAGCATCGATCGAACAGTCCCCGAAGATCACCTTTCATGTGTTTGAGGGCGATCCCCAACACACGGCCCGGCACTCCATCCGGGCCCGGGGCCCTCTTCTTTGTTTTGAGGCGGTCCACCGCCGCCTCCATTTCGTCATCCGCCACTAGGGGGACGTCACCTTCTTCCTGCTCCATGTTGGTGGTGGCCATACGTGGGACCACAATATCCGGGGCAGGGGGGAAGAGTTCCGACACAATTTTATCCACCAAGTCAGGTTGGAGGGACTCCGTCAGGGGGGGCCCCATGCTTTGCAGTTTCTTCCGCGCCGCACGGTATGGGCGCCCCCATGGATCTTGGTTGAGCCCCTCCAGGATCTCCTCTCGGGCCTTCCCCTTCGCGTCGCTTATAGCTATTTGTAGCTCCCTCTTCCGCTCGGTGTAAGTGGCGCGAAGTTCGAGTTCTTCCTCCTCATTTCGGTGTCTCCTGCGGCGACAACGGCGATATGCTCTCCTGGCTTCGTTGCAGGTCCGCCTGAGTGATGCGATTTCCTCACACCACCAATACACCGCCTTCCTATTTGGGCGGCGGCGATTTGCCCTGGGCATCGACGCATCGCAGGCTTCCGTTAGGGCCAGGCGAAGATGTTCCGCGCCCGCATCAACGGTCGTTGCACTCAGCGTCGGTGCACACCATAGGTAGACCAGGATCGCCTCTTCCGCAATCTCGCGATTGAGACGACCCATGGCCCAACGCGGGAAGCCCTCTCTCCCTCTGGACGGCTCACGCGGTCCTTGGGACGCGGAAACCTCAAACCTTATATAAAGGTGGTCCGAGAGAGTTTCCGCGTCCTCTTCGACCCTCCAACCACTTATTGAACGTGCTGCTTCAGGGGAGGCAAAGGTCACGTCTACTCGTGACTCTCCCTGAGGCCGCACGCATGTGGCCACACTGCCCTCGTTAACGGGGATGAGACCCACCTCCACTGACCACTCCTCTAGGGCTTCCCCCCGGGAGTTGGCAAAGTTTAGTCAACTTAATGACACCACTCATGTTAGTTATCCACCTATTAGCCGTCTGCCCAGGTTTCAAACTTCCACCACAGTTTATGTTATTCACCCTTCCGGGCTTCAAAC
Organism: Anthocharis cardamines; assembly: GCA_905404175.1. Classification (NCBI taxonomy): domain Eukaryota; kingdom Metazoa; phylum Arthropoda; class Insecta; order Lepidoptera; family Pieridae; genus Anthocharis; species Anthocharis cardamines. The sequence goes on along the minus strand of FR989976.1, from coordinate 8,375,112 downwards.
ATCCCTCAAATTTCTCAAACATTGATCACAATTTATTATAACACTTTTAAAAGCGAATAACACATAGTGACCAACCCGGGAATCGAACCCAGGACGTATGCTCTTACGGATGAACGTGCGACCGCAAGGCTACATACGCTGTTTAAAAAGTTTAGTCAACTTAATGACACCACTCATGTTAGTTATCCACCTATTAGCCGTCTGCCCAGGTTTCAAACTTCCACCACAATTTATGTTATTCACCCTTCCGGGCTTCAAACATCCCTCAAGTTTCTCAAACATTGATCACAATTTATTATAACACTTTTAAAAGCGAATAACACATAGTGACCAACCCGGGAATCGAACCCAGGACGTATGCTCTTACGGATGAACGTGCGACCGCAAGGCTACATACGCTGTTAACCTAACCTAACCTAACCTAACCTTTTTTTTTTTTTTTTTTTTTACCTGGAGAAACCCATTTACAGGCCCCCGCACCGGGGCAAGATGGTAAAGTGGTGCGGGGAGTGTGGGGGTCGGGTACAGGCGTTCCCCAATACCCACTAAAACTCCAGGGCCCCTTCATCCACGCTGAGTCCGGCTAGGCATGTATCGGCTTCTCAGCTCTTACCATGCCGTCGCCGTGCGTGTTGCTGCGTAGCGCATTGCGAGTGCGCGCAGCTCTGCTATGCGCGTGTGTAAAAGACACGCGCAATTCTCCTATTTATTTATTTACAAAGTTATATACAAAGTGCGGCGAAGGAGTGCGGTGACTGCTAAAACAAAATTATAAACAACTACCACACCCTTAGCGGCACCTCTTCGCCTAAGTTATTTACATATTTACACAAGATAATAACACCAACAACAACAACATATATATATAAGTTAACAATTATTTACAACAAAACAAAGAACAAATATATATATTTACAAACACCTAAAATGAAAATACAATTTATTTACAACAGTATTGACATACAGCAGGACTCGGGTTAGACCCGTCGCAAGAAGTCGCGACGGCGTCGCCCGGTCCGCTTTCTCCTTATTGGCGGGGCCTCGGGGTCTATCTCCCGGGCCCGCTCTACCTCCTCTTTCGCAGACATCACCGCCTCGGCAAACGTCTGAAACGCTCGCCAACGGCGGCGACTGTCGTCGCCCCGAACCATCCCCTCGACCAGGCTCGGGAGCGAAAAGTCAAATCCGGGGTTAAAGGCTGCCGACATGGTTCCCCTCGCGGAGTCCCACGCCGGACAGCCTGACAGAACATGCTCGGGGCTGTCGACTGCAGCCCCGCAATGCAAACAGTTGGGAGAGGCCTCACGACGCGCCACCTTGTGCAGATAACCGCCGAAACAGCCGTGGCCGGTCAGCAGCTGCACAAGGCGGAACGTAAGTGACCCCCCCTTCCTGTCAATCCAATCCTTTAGGACTGGGAGGATTGCCTCCACAGTCCTTCTACCGACGCGGGTGGTGGCCAGGTCTTGTTGCCACCTAAGAAGTGTTGCCTCACGGCCTTCTTCCCGCCATCTTCTTACTTCATCTGGAGCTGGCCCTTCCCCGGCACTTCTTGCCCGGGCCCGCCTCCAGTAGATGTTCGACAATGAGAGCGCCTCGTGGTACCAGGGCGGCGTTCCGGCTATCACGCTGACCGCGTCATAAGAGGCGGTGCGGTATGCCCTCGCCACCCTGTTTGAAGTTATGCGCTGCGCTCTCCTCAGAGTTGCTTTGTTCGCCTCTGAAAGGCCCTGTTCGTTCGCCCATATTGGGCAGCCATACGTGGCCTTCGCACGGACGACCCCCGCAAACAGCTTCCGACACGAGCTGCTCGGCCCGCCGAGATTGGGCATGATGCGGCTCAATGCCATTGCTGTTGCGGTGATTTTGGGAGCCAGGGCGGTGAAGTGGCCCTTGAAATTCCACTTGGGGTCCAATAGGAGCCCCAAGTATTTCAGCTCCCTGCCCACTGTGATGGGGATTCCTCCTACCATTATGTTGGCTCCGACTGGTGGAGCCCTTCTGTGCCCATAGAAGGCAATTGCCTCTGACTTATCGAGGGCAACCCGCAGCCCCAAGTTCCGGATGCGGGTCACCACCTGCGCGACTCCTGCAGTTGCCCTGATCGACGCCTCTCTGTATGTATCGCCGGTCGCTACAACGAGTGTGTCGTCGGCGTAGCAGATGACACTTACGCCTCGGATCAGCGCTCCTCTGAGTACCTGATCGTACCCGATATTCCACAGGAGCGGGCCTAGAACCGACCCCTGTGGAACACCGCATTCGACATTGTGAGTTGCCCATCTGTCTCTTCCCTGGTAGAGGATTTGGCGGTTGCGAAGATATTGTGCAACGATGACCCTAAGATACGACGGGACATTATGGAATGCCAAACCCTCTACAATGGCGTCCCAGGGCAGGGTGTTGAAGGCGTTCGCAATATCAAGCGAAATTGCCAACACCACCCCGCCCTCCGACGTTGTCCTCTCCGAAATGTCTCTGAGTCGAGCAAGGGCGTCGATCGTGGACCGTCCCTGGCGGAAGCCGAACTGGCATTCCGACAGGTCCGGCCCCACGGATGTTAAATGACGTGTGATACGAGACGCAATGACGCGCTCGAGTAACTTGCCCGACTCATTTAACAAAACAATTGGCCTGTAGCCTGCAGGCGAGTCAACCGGTTTGTTGGCTTTGCGGAGTAAAACCAGCCTTCCGGTCTTCCATGCCGCAGGAAACTCTCCGACCCTTAGACACCTAGTGAATAGTTGACGGAACCGATCTTGAAGTCCGTGTTGTATTGCTAGGCCTAATATTTTTCCGTGAACCCCGTCGGGTCCCGGAGCAGTCTTCTTGCTTTTCATCTTATCTGCCGCCACTTCCAGTTCGGCCTCTGACACCTCTGGAATCTCGGCATCCTGAGTGTCATTGGCCGCTTGTAACATCCGGTGATTGTGAGTGGGCAAAGAAACCGACCGGGGTGGAAAGAGAGTTGATATGACCGTCGATAGAAGTGACGGCTCCATCCCGGCGGTGAGAGGGGGGGCCCAGGGGCGCAGCTTGGACATTACCAGCTTATACGGACGCCCCCAGGGGTCGAGCTCCAAGGTGTTCAGGAGCTCGTCCCACCCTCTCTCCTTTGCCTCTCCTATCTCCCTTTGAAGGACCCTCTTTGCTTCATTATACGAGGCCTTTAGACGACCCTCCTCGACGCCTCCACGGATGGCTGTTCTCCTTCTTCGGTAGCGGCTCAGTTGGTGTCGAGCCGCTACACAATTTGCCCGCAACTGGGCGAGCTCATTGCTCCACCAATAGGTGCAATTACGGGGTGGCGCCGGTCGGGATCTGGACATTGAGGCGTCCGAAATGGACGTTAAAACCTCGCCGAGCCGGGCCACTTCGTCCCCAACCGAAAGATGTTCGACGGTGGGGCACCATGAGTTGATAAGTGTTGCAACCTCTAGGGACTCTAGATCCAACGACTTCAAGACCCATTTAGGGCCGATTTCTGCCGGGGGGCGCGGCTGGGCAGGGGGCCTCGACGAGGGGCGGACGTCGAACCGGATGTAAAGGTGGTCCGAAAGCGTCTCCACCCCTGTCAAGACCTCCCAGCCCTGAACGCGCTGAGCTAGGGCGGGGGACGCAAAGGACACGTCGATGACCGACCCGCCCTGCTCTCTTACACAAGTAAAGGTAGTCCCTCTGTTGAGCGGGGACATACCGACTTCCGATAACCATTCTACGACAAGATCGCCGCGCGCGTCAGTCACTGGGGACCCCCATGCCGTGGATTTGGCATTGAGATCCCCAGCGACCAGCACCTCTAGTGGGCTACACCACCTCACTAGGGCGCTCACCTCCAGAAGGTAGGCCTCGAAATCGGCGATTGGTCGATTGGGCGAAAAGTAGGCCCCGACAACTGCTAGGTTATTTAGTTTTACTGCAACACACCCGTTGCCTTTACGAAATGCTCCGAGTGTGAGCGAAGAATTCGACCTGGACGGGACGACAACTGCCACCAGATTGTCGCGGTCGCCGACCCATTCCGCCCTATCCGGCACCAAATAGGGCTCCGCAACGACACCAACTTCGATTGACCACTGTGCCAGGCTTTGGACCAATAAGTCCTGGGCCCTGGCGCAGTGGTTTATGTTAGACTGAAGGAATCGTAGGGCCATCCTATTGTTGTCCCACGATCCCTTCAGTCTCCATCGCTTCCACGTCCGGCTGTGGATTTTTGCTGGCCTTTCTGGCCGCCGATCTCCTCGCCACTTTGACGCTGGGGGCCGAACAGTTTTTGCCCCCCAGCTTGTGATCAGGTTTCCTGCCCGCCGCCGCGCACACAGCGCAATGTGGTTTGGCGGTGCAGGAGGCCGCCTTGTGGTCTGGCTGGCCACACCTGAAACATAGCTGACTGCGATCGTTATTGGCAGTGCAGCGACTGGCTACATGGCCCTTCTGGAGGCAGCGGTAACACTGCAGCCCCCTGGGCCCCGACAGAGTGATCCTTGCGACCACCCAGCCGACGAGGAATTTCCCCTCGGTGATCTTCTTAGCCGCGGTGGTGGGCACTCGAGCCCACACCGCGTACATCCCCGACCAGTCCTGCCGTATCTCCCCGACACGAACTTGTTCGGCTGGACATCCTGCCTTTGCCACTATGGCCTCCTTAACTTCTTCCGAAGTTATTGAGTCGTCTAGGCCTGCGACTCGGACATCTGTGGATATTACAGGCCTAGAGACTTTGATCTCCCTGTTGCCGTAGATGCTCTTGAGTTTGGCAGCGAGTTCATCTGCTTTGGGATCGCTGTCAGCCCCAGGGATCTGGATAATAGCAGCCCCGGTGGCTGCCCGACGGAATTTGACCGATTCTATCCCTATATCGCCTAGATTTATTTTAGTTCTCGCCTCCTTTATAACTGCCGCATACGAAAGGCCCTTTCCCTCGCTGTCTTGAGGCAGTGTAAGAACGACAGCTGATGTCCGAGGCGTCTTCAACTTTGGTTTGGGCTTGGATCGCGCCGGCTTGGAAGCCTTTGCGGGGGCCCTTGAGCGTGAGCTCGCTCCTTTCTCCCTCCTTTCCCTATCACGGGCCTGAAACCCGCTTGATTTAGTAGGGAGCGTTTCCTTGTTTGAAGGCGCCTTCTGCGCATTCGGGCGTCCCTTCTTGGTCACCCTGACCCATCCGCTTTCTTCCGCGTCAGGGTTAGGCGGCCTTGAAGGGGGGCCTGTTTTAGAGGGGGCAGCGGGGGCCGGCGGGCGCGCGGCGGCAATAGCCGTCTTGGCGTTCCCACCGTCTCCCGGTGTCTTCTTGTTCTTCTTATTTTTACTCTTCTTGGTAATTCCTTTATCTTTTGCAGGAGCAGAACCTGCGTCAACGAGTACCTCGGGATCTTCGAGTGCCGTGGGAGCCGCCGCAGCAGCAACCACGGGAGCCGACGAAACCGGTAAGTAAGTTTTTCTCCCTTTATTCCTACTGTCCGCCGCTAGTGGGGGTCGAAGTCGCGGCGCGGGATTGAGCCGCGGCTCCAGCCCCTCAAAGCGGGCGTTCATTCTTGCACCTACATTGTTGTATATCCGGGCCTCTAGTTCTTCGAGGTCCGGTGCTTGCGTCTGTACAGGGGGCCCCTTCGACATCTGGAGCTGAAATTCCTCCATTTGCTTCCGGAGCTCCCCGACCTCTCGACGAAGGCGCTCGTTGTCTTCGCGCAATTGTCGAGTTTCTTCAGAGAGGGTCTGCTGCGCTAGGAATGCAGTATCATCTTTGATCGCCTCTGCGGCGTCTTTGAGGGCGCGCACAAAGGTCCCCTTAAGGTTGGAGGAACCCTTGGCCACCTTAGTCACTACTTCGAGGCTAGCCTCAATGCGTTTTAGAGCATTGGCTGCCGTGTTCACTTCAGTGTTGGCGGCAGACCCGCTCGGGGCCACCTCTGACAAAACCGTCAGCGGCAGCGCCGAACGGGTTCTGCGGGCCTCCGCGACCGACTCCATTAATTCAGCTTCGGCGCGGGCCTTCAAATCATCTGCTTGGGCCTTAAGGTAGGCCTGTTTGGCCGCAGCAAGACCGACGTACTCTCCGGTTGTAGGCGGGCGGCCTCGTCTCTCCACTTTCTTAGTTGATTTCGACGGGGTATCAGTAGAGCTACCCTCGTCGGATTGTCTCCCTCTTTTGCGCCTCCGTTCAGACCAGAAGCGTCTAGCTGGCAAGTCTACGGACTCACCGCTCTCATACCCGGCTCGGTGGATCGATGTGTCAGATGGCACGCTGACCATCGATCCACTGTCCGAGTCCGACAAACGATGCACCCTTACAGTGCTTCCTCCTCCGAGGGTGGGGACCGGCGTCGGCGTTCGCTCGACCCGCACTCTCAACTCTCTACCTAAAACTAACTCCTCCCTTGCGTCTTTTAAAAAATTATTTTTGTTCTCCATCATACATCAAGGGTTGGGGCTTCGCACAAGCGAATGAACGAAAGTGGTTAGCCCCGACACCCACACCCGAAGGAATGGAATGCCTTTTTCACGAATTAATGGGGGATATAGATAGTCCACCCGGGCGGAGACCCCTGCACCCGGGTAACCCTAATACGCCGCAGACGGCGGGTGTTGTCCGCGGGTTGGCCGCTAGCAGTCCGACATACTGGCCGAACACCCACTCCCCCTGCGGGAGAGCGGGGGTGCAGCGCCGCGCGAGGCCCTAAGGGCGCCCCAGCGCATGCACATTCAGGGTTTTTTATTGTGGTTTTCCTTCCACTTGGGCCGGCCGGTTAAGGCGAGCCCCCTGGTCCGATACGATCCGCGAGACATGATCCACGACAACCGTATCGGTTAACAGGTCGCCCGACGGGGAGCCGAAACTCCTAACCAGCAGCAGCAACTCGCTGCCGCCGGCCCGCCGCGCAGTGAAGGCTGTAAAGCCGTCACCTCCGCGTAAAGAATACGCGCCCAATAGGGCTACAAACTACGTACAAAAGTACCACGGGCTAAAACCCTTCTCCTCTTTCAACACCTGTCATCAAGCGACGCCGATCACTCAACAAGAGGCGTGAAACTTAAAGGCGAGTCTTACCGGCGCATCCAAAATGGATGGACCGGCAACCCTCGCCCTCCCAATTCGCGACCACCGAGTTATAAGACAGAAATAGGGACGATTGTACCATAAACCGCCCCTATAAAAGTCTTGAAACTCGGCGGTTCGGGCCCCCCCGGCACGACAAGCCTTGGGGCCGCAGGAATGGACATCTGCGGTGGGGGGGAACCTAACCTAACCTAACCTAACCTAACCTAACCTAACCTAACCTAACCTAACCTAACCTAACCTAACCTAACCTAACCTAACCTTTTTTTTTTTTTTTTTTTTTTTTTACCTGGAGAAACCCATTTACAGGCCCCCGCACCGGGGCAAGATGGTAAAGTGGTGCGGGGAGTGTGGGGGTCGGGTAAAGTCGTTCCCCAATACCCACTAAAACTCCAGGGCCCCTTCCTTGCGCTTATGAGGCGAGGTATGGCGTTAAGCCTCGCGGCCTCTGTCCAACCTCTCCTCGCGCGTGCCGCTTGGCGCGAAAGCGCGCGGCTCACCTATGCGCGTGTGTAGAAGCACGCGCAATTCTCCTAATTATATTTACAATATTTACAACGTGGCGAAGGAGTGCGGTGACTGCTAAACAAAATGATTAAACAAACTCCACACCCCTTAACGACACTTCTTCGCCTATTTACAAAAACAACAATAACAAACAACAACATATATAAAAGGAACAATTATTTACAAAGAACAACAGACAACAATTATATATATTTACACACCTAATTAGAAAATACAATAAATAAAAGTATTGACTAGCTGCAGACTCGGGTTAGACCCGCCGCAAGAAATCGCGACGGCGTCGCCCGGTCCGCTTTCTCCTAAGTGGCGGGGCCGCGGGGTCTATCTCCCGGACCCGCTCTATCTCCTCTTTTGTCGACATCACCGCCTCGGCGAACGTCTGAAACGCACGCCAACGGCGGCGGCTGTCGTCACCCCGAGTCATTCCCTCGACCAGATTCGGGAGTGATATTGTCATTCCGGGATTATAAGCTGCCAGCATGGTCCCCCTCTCGGAGTCCCACGCCGGACAGCTTGACAGTACGTGTTCGGGGCTGTCGACTGCAGCCCCGCAATGTAGGCAGTTGGGAGTGGCCTCACGACGCGCCACCTTGTGCAGATAGCCGCCGAAACAGCCGTGGCCGGTCAGCAGCTGCACAAGGCGGAACGTAAGTGGTCCCCCCTTCCGCTCAGTCCACTCTTTAAGGACTGGGAGTATCGCCTCCACGGTCCTTCTCCCTACGCGGGTGGTGGCCAGGTCTTCTTGCCACCTGAGTAAAGTAGCCTCGCGGCCCTCTTCCCGCCATCCTTTGACTTCCGCTGTAGTTGGCTCCTCCCCGGCACTTCTTGCCCGAGCCCTCTTCCAGTAGACGTTCGCCAAGGAGAGCGCCTCGTAGTACCAAGGGGGCGTTCCGGCTATCACGCTGACCGCATCGAAGGATGCGGTGCGGTATGCCCTCGCCACCCTGTTCGAGGAGATGCGCTGCGCCCTCCTCAGCGTCGCCTTATTATATTCCGACAGGCCTTGGTCGTTGGCCCAAATTGGGCAGCCATACGTGGCCTTCGCCCGAACAACTCCCGCGAACAGCTTCCGGCACGAGCCGCTGGGCCCGCCGAGATTGGGCATTATGCGGCTCAGTGCCATGGCGGTTGCGGTGAGCTTGGGAGCCAGGGCGGTGAAGTGGCCCTTAAAGTTCCACTTGGGGTCCAATAGGAGCCCCAAGTACTTTAGCTCCCTCCCTATTACAATTGGTGTTCCTCCGACCATGATGTTCGCTCCTTCAGGTGGAGCTCTTCGATGACCATAGAAGGCCATCGCCTGGGATTTGTCCAGGGCAACCCGCAAACCCAAGTTGCGAATCCGGGTCACCACCTGGGAAACCCCGGCGGTTGCTCGTAGTGAGGCCTCCCTAAAATCACGCCCCGACGCTACGACCAGGGTGTCGTCCGCGTAGCATATAATTTGCACACCGCGGATCAACACCCCTCGCAATACTCTGTCGTATCCGATGTTCCACAGGAGTGGGCCCAGAACCGACCCCTGTGGAACACCGCAAGCAACGCCGTGGCTTAGCCACCCGTCTCTTCCTGGGTATATAATCTGTCGCTGTTGCAGATACTCAACGACGATGTCCTTCAAGTATGATGGGACGTTGTGGTACGTCAGACCATCGAGTATGGCGTCCCAGGGCAGGGTGTTGAAGGCATTCGCAATATCAAGCGAAATTGCCAACACCACCCCGCCCTCCGACGTTGTTCTATCCGAGATATCCCGGAGACGGGCAAGTGCGTCAATCGTGGACCGTCTCTGGCGGAAGCCAAATTGGCATTCCGACAGGTCCGGCCCCACGGATGTTAAATGACGAATTATGCGTGACGCAATGATGCGCTCTAACAACTTGCCCGTCTCGTTTAAAAGGACGATGGGTCTGTAGCCCGCAGGCGAATCGATCGGTTTGTTTTCCTTACGGAGCAATACCAATTTCCCGATTTTCCATGCCGCGGGAAACTCTCCTCTCCTTAAGCACCTACTGAATAGGCTGCGAAGCTGGTTCTGGAGACCCAGTTGTACGGCTAGACCTAAAACTTTACCATGGATCCCGTCCGGTCCGGGTGCGGTTTTCTTGGTTCTCATCTTCTCTACTGTCACTTCCAATTCGGCCTCCGACACTTCCGGTATCTCGGCGTCCTCAGTGTCGTTGGCCGTGTGTCCTGTCCGGTAGTTTTGAAGAGACAATGGAACCGGCCGGTCTGGAAAGAGTGTGTTTACCACCAATGTTAAAATTGACGGCTCCATCCCGGCGGTGAGAGGCGGGGCCCAGGGGCGCAGCTTGGACATTACAAGCTTATACGGACGCCCCCAGGGATCGAGCTCCAAGGTGTTCAGGAGCTCGCCCCAACCTCTTTCCTTTGCCTCTCCGATTTCACTCTTTAGAGTCCGTTTTGCCTTCTGATAGGCGGACCTTAGGCGTCTCTCCTCCTCGCCTCCGTGTATGACTGAGCGCCTCCTCCTGTAGCGACTTAGTTGTCGTTTGGCCGCTACACAATCTTCTCGCAGTTGGGCGAGCTCGCTGCTCCACCAGTAGGTGCAGTTGCGGGGCGGCATCGGACGGGATCTGGACATGGATGCGTCCGAGACAGATGATAATGTCTCCCCGAGCCGAGCCACCTCGTCCCCGACCGACAGATCTTCGGTGGCGGAGCTCCACGAATTAATCAGAGTTGCCACTTCTAGTGCTTCCTTATCGAGTGATTTCAGAACCCATCTGGGGCCTATTTCTGCAGGGATGCGCGTCTGGGTAGGGGGTCTTGACGAGGGGCGGACGCCGAACCGGATGTAGAGATGGTCCGAAAGCGTCTCCACCCCTGTCAGAACCTCCCAACCTTGAACGCGCTGAGCGAGGGCGGGGGACGCAAAAGTCACGTCGATGACTGACCCGCCCTGCTCCCTTACGCATGTAAATTCTGATCCTCTATTGAGCGGGACCATGCCGACCTCGGAGAGCCACTCTAACACTAAGTCGCCGCGTGCATCAGTCACTGGGGACCCCCACGCCGTGGATTTGGCGTTGAGATCCCCAGCGACCAGCACCTCCAGTGGACCGCACCATCTCACCAGGGCGCTCATTTCCAAAAGAAAGGCCTCGAAGTCGGCGATCGGTCGGTTGGGGGAGAAGTACACCCCAACCACCGCTATGTTGCCCAACTTCATCGCGACACAACCATTGCCCTTGCGGGACGCTCCAAGAGTGAGCGACGAATCGACCCTGGACGGAACCACCACTGCAACCAGGCCATCTCGATCGCCGACCCAGTCCGCCCTGTCCGGAACCAGATAGGGCTCCGCCACAATTCCCACCTCGATTGACCACTGCGCCAGGCTTTGGACCAATAAGTCTTGGGCTCTGGCGCAGTGATTTATATTACACTGTAAAAATCGTAGGACCATCTTATTATTGTCCCACGATCTCTGAAACCTCCATTTGCTCCTCGTTCGGCTGAGGATTATTGTCGCTGGCCTTCTTGGCCGCCAGTCTCCTATTTACTTTAACCCTGGGGGCCGAACAACTATTGCCCCCCAGTCTGTGATCAGCCTTTTTGTTTGCCGCTGCACACAAGGCACAGTGCGGTTTGGCAGAACAGAAGGCCGCCCTGTGGTCCGGCTGGCCACATCTGTAGCACAGCCGGCTACGGTCGTTATCCGCGGTGCACCGACTGGCCACATGCCCCTTTTGCAGGCAGCGGTAACATTGTAATTCCCGAGGCCCCGATAGTGTAATCCTGGCAGCAACCCAACCCACCAGGAACCTACCCTCCATGATCTTTTTCGCAGCTGTGACTGGTACTCGGGCCCAGACCGCATATAGTCCCGAGTAATCCTGCCGAATCGCTCCGACCTTAACTTGATCGGCCGGACAGCCAGCCTTCGCCACGATGGCCTCCTTGACCTCCTCCGATGTTACAGAGTCATCTAGACCCGCCACACGTATATCCGCGGATATGACGGGCCTAGAGATTTTAACTTCTCCCTCCCCGTACAAGTCCCTAAGCTTCGCAGCGAGGGAGTCTGCCTTTGGGTCGCTTCCGGCCCCAGGGATCTGAATTATTGCAGCTCCAGTGACTGCACGGCGGAACTTCACCGATTCGATCCCTAGATCATTGAGGTTTATCTTCCTCCTAGCCTCTTTAATGGCCTCAGCGTACGTGAGGCCCTTGCCCTCGCTATTCTGGGGCAGTGTCAGAACGACGGCCGCCGTCCTCCTCACCCTTAACTTGGGTTTGGATCGCGCCGGTTTAGAAGCCGACTGAGATACCCTTGCGGTCGCTCTCGAGCGTGCTCGCGTTTTGTTATTGCTCCGTTCCTTGGCGCGCGCCTGAAAGCCGCTCGACTTGGAAGGCAGCATCTCCTTAGTTATAGGCGCCTTCTGCGCACTTGGACGTCCCTTTTTGGCCACCTTGACCCATCCGCTCTCTTCTGCGTCTGGATTGGGAGGCCGCGAAGGGAGGTTCGTCTTCTTGGGGGCAGCGGGGGCCGGTGGGGGCGCGGCGGCAATAGCCGTCTTGGCGTTCCCACCGCCTCCCGGTGCCTTCTTGTTCTTCTTCTTTTTCCCCTTCCTACTAACATCTTTTTGTTTTTCAGGGGCAGAACCTGTGTTGGCGAGGACCTCGGGATCCTCGAGTGCCGCAGGAGCCGCCGAAGCAGCAACCACGGGAGCCGAGGACACCGGTAAGTTATTTTCCCTTTGTCTGTTCTCCTTCTCCTTATTTTTTCTGTCAGCCGCTAAGGGGGGACGGAGTCGCGGCTCGGGGGGGAGTCGCCGCTCCAGTCCCTCAATGCGGGCGTTCAACCTGTCCCCAAACTTTTTGGTGAGACTTGCCTCCAGATCTTCCAGGCTATTTCTTTGCACATGCGGCATGGAAGCCTGCATTTCGTCCATTTTCTTCTTCATCTCATCCATCTCTCGTTGGAGCTTTTCATTTTGCATCCTGAGAGTGCGAGTCTCGTCCGTGACAGTCCGCCGGATCAGAGTGCCGACGTCCTCTCTTATTGCTGTGCTGGCGTCTTTGAGGGCGCGGACGTACGTCCCTTTAAGGTTGGACGACCTTTTAGCCACGTCCTCAATGATGCCTAGACTTGTCTCAATCCTGTTTTTCATAGTCATGGCGGTTTCCACTGGGATATCCGCTTCCATATTTATCTCCATGTCGCAGGATGCAGTTGAGAAGGCCCTTGTTCTACGAGCTTCGGACGCTGTCTCTAGGAGCTCCGCCTCTGCTCGCGCCTCCATCTCTGCTCTCTGCGCCTTAAGATATTGCCGTTTAGCCTCGGCAAGACCCACGTATTCGCCGGTCGTTGGTGGCCGGCCTCTTCCCCTTATTTTTCGGATCGACGACGAGGCGGGGGTGTCTGTGGAACTCCCGCTCTCATCGCCTCCCCGACTTCTTTTTTGGCCCGGTTTCAGGCACCAAAACCTGTTTGTGCCCTCACGGTTCCAAAAACCTTCATTTTCGGCTCGACCGGTCGAGGCGGCGGACGACACGCTCACCATCGACTCCGGCTCTGAGTCCGATAGATTTGCCGAAACGGCATTTGCCAAGGACGGGACGGGTGTAGGGATCCGTTCCATCACTATCCTCAGCTCTTTCTCCTTGCTACTCCTTTCCTCCTCACTCCCAACTCTACTATTAATTTGTTTTGAATTTTTGTTTTGAACACCTTCCATCATCTAGGGGTGTGGCTCCCCACTCCTGAGTATGAGGAGCCACGTAATACTTCCTGGGGGAAATAAATCGTCCGCCCGAGCGGAGACCCCGCGCCCGGGTAACCCAAAATACCGCCTGGAGGTTGGGTGGTATCCAGGGGTTGGCCGCTAGCGGCCCGAAATACTCTCCGGACAACCCACTCACCCTGCGGGAGAGCGGGGGTGCAGCGCCGCGCGAGGCCCCTCAGGGCACCCCAGCGCATGCACATTGAGGGTTTTTTATTGTGGTTTTCCATCCACTTGGGCCGGCCGATTAAGGCGAGCCCCCTGGTCCGATGCGATCCGCGAGACATGTCCACGACAATCACACCGGGAAACAGGTTTGCCCGACGGGGAGTCTGCAATAGACCCCTAACCGACGACGACATATCGCCGCCGCGGCCCGCCGCGCCGCGGGACTACCACACACCGCACGTCCGTGGCGTCCTCACCACCATACACCGCTATAAAAGCCGCTGGTACAGACAATTAAGCCAAGACCTCTACTAGACCCGCTGAAAAGCGAGTTGGGCGCTTCCGCCCTCGCCTTGACCGGTCTCCGCGTCGTCTTCGGATCCCGGTCGTCCCTATTCGCTTCACCATCACGATTGAGTCTTTAGGGTCCGAGCCCACAGACAACCCGAACCAACCGACAACAACCGCTCCGGTTACTGAGCCCCCCCGGCACGACAAGCCTAGGGACCCGCGGGAATGTTACATCCGCGGTGGGGGGGAACCTAACCTAACCTAACCTAACCTAACCTTTTTTTTTTTTTTTTTTTTTTTTTTTCCTGGAGAAACCCATTTACAGGCCCCCGCACCGGGGCAAGATGGTAAAGTGGTGCGGGGAGTGTGGGGGTCGGGTAAAGTCGTTCCCCAATACCCACTAAAACTCCAGGGCCCCTTCATCCACGCTGAGTCCGGCTAGGCATGTATCGGCTTCGCAGCTCTTACCATGCCGTAGCCGGGCGTGTTGCTGCGTAGCGCATTGCGAGTGCGCGCAGCTCTGCTATGCACGTATGTAAAGGCACGCGCAGTTCTCCTAATTATATTTACAAAACAGTGCGGCGAAGGAGTGCGATGACTGCTAAAAACAAAATGTTAAAAACGACCACCACACCCTTAACAGCACTTCTTCGCCAAGTTATTTACATATTTACACAATAAATTAACACGACATATATATAAGACACAATTATTTACACAATAAAATAAGAGACACAAATATATATATACACAACAACAACAATGAAAATACGATATCTATATACAAAGTATTAACAAACGGCAGGACAGGGTTAGACCCGTCGCAAGAAATCGCGACGGCGTCGCCCGGTCCGCCTTCTCCTAATAGGCGGGGCCTCGGGGTCTATTTCCCGGGCCCGCTCTACCTCCTCTTTAGTCGATATCACCGCCTCGGCGAACGTTTGTACCGCCCGCCAACGACGGCGACTGTCATCGCCCCGAACCATCCCCTCGACCAGGTTCGGAAGCGTTACTGTCAATCCGGGGTTAAAGACTGCCAGCATGGTCCCCCTCTCGGAGTTCCACGCCGGACAGTCTGAAAGAACATGTTCGGGGCAGTCGATTGCAGCCCCGCAGTGTAGGCAGTTGGGGGTGGCCTCACGACGCGCCACCTTGTGCAGATACCCGCCGAAACAGCCGTGGCCGGTCAGCAGCTGCACGAGGCGGAACGTCAGTGACCCCCCTTTCCGCTCCGTCCAATCCTTGAGGACTGGGAGTATCGCCTCCACAGTCCGTCTCCCAACGCGCGTTGTGGCAAGATCGTCGTGCCACTTCTGAAGCGTAGCCTCGCGGCCTTCTTCGCGCCACCTTTTGACTATGTCCGGTGTTGGCTCCTCCCCGGCACTTCTAGCCTGAGCCCTCCTCCAGTACACGTCCGCCAAGGAGAGCGCCTCATAGTACCAAGGGGGCGTCCCGGCTATCACGCTAACCGCATCGAACGACGCGGTGCGGTATGCCCTCGCCACCCTGTTTGAGGAGATGCGCTGCGCTCTTCTTAGCGACGCCTTGTTTGCTTCTGTTAGGCCTAGGTCGTTGGCCCAAATTGGGCAGCCATATGTGGCCTTCGCCCGAACAACTCCCGCGAACAGCTTCCGGCATGAGCCGCTGGGCCCACCGAGATTGGGCATAATGCGGCTCAATGCCATAGCAGTTGCAGTGAGCTTGGGAGCCAGGGCGGTGAAGTGGCCCTTAAAGTTCCACTTGGGGTCCAATAGGAGCCCCAAGTACTTAAGCTCTTTTTCTACGATAATTGGAGTTCCTCCGACCATTATGCTTGCTCCCTCAGGAGGAGCCCTACGATGCCCGTAGAACGCTATCGCCTGAGATTTTTCCAGGGCGACCCGCAGCCCCAAGTTGCGAATGCGGGCCACCACCTGGGCGACACCAGCAGTCGCTCTAAGTGACGCCTCTCTGTAATTGTCGCCTGTGGCCACAACGAGCGTGTCGTCGGCATAACATATAATATTTACACCTCGGATGAGCGCTCCTCTCAACACTCGATCGTAACCGATGTTCCACAGGAGTGGGCCTAAAACCGACCCCTGTGGAACACCGCAAGCAACGTCGTGACTTAGCCACCCGTCTCTCCCTGGATAAATAATCTGCCGCTGCTGTAAATATTCGGCAACGATGGTCTTCAAGTACGATGGGACGTTGTGGTGCGTCAGACCATCGAGTATCGCGTCCCAGGGCAGGGTGTTGAAGGCATTCGCAATATCAAGCGAAATTGCCAACACCACCCCGCCCTCCGACGTTGTCCTTTCTGAGATATCCCTGAGACGGGCAAGTGCGTCGATCGTGGACCGACCCTGGCGGAAGCCGAACTGGCATTCCGACAGGTCCGGGCCCACGGATGTTAAATGGCGATTGATGCGTGACGCTATGACGCGCTCAAGCAGCTTGCCCGCCTCGTTTAAGAGGACGATCGGTCTGTACCCCGCAGGCGAGTCGACCGGTTTATTATCCTTACGGAGCAGCACCAATTTTCCGACTTTCCACGCCGCGGGAAACTGTCCCCTTCTAAAGCACCTAGTGAATAGGCTGCGGAACTGGCTCTGAAGTCCAAGTTGTATAGTCAGTCCTAGGACTCTCCCGTGGATCCCATCAGGACCGGGAGCAGTCTTTTTGTTCTTCATCCTTTCTACTGCTACCTCCAGTTCGGCCTCCGACACTTCCGGTATCTCGGTGTCTTCGGTGTCGTTGGCCGTGTGTCTTGACCTGTAGTTTTCAAGAGACGATGGAACCGGCCGGGGTGGGAAGAGTGTATCTACCACCAATGTTAGAATTGACGGCTCCATCCCGGCGGTGAGAGGGGGGGCCCAGGGGCGCAGCTTGGACATTACCAGCTTATACGGACGCCCCCAGGGATCGACCTCCAAGGTGTTCAGGAGTTCATCCCACCCCCTCTCTTTCGCCTCTCCTATCTCCCTTTGAAGGACCCTTTTAGCCTCATTATAAGCTGCCTTAAGACGTCCCTCCTCAGCACTTCCACGAATGGCTGATCTTCGTCTTCGGTAGCGACTCAGATGGTGTCGAGCCGCTACGCAGTTTGCCCGCAGCTGGGCGAGCTCTCCGCTCCACCAGTAGGTGCAGGTTTTAGGCGGCATCAGTCGGGACCTGGACATCGATGCGTCCGAAATGGACGCCAGAGTCCCACCGAGCCGGGCCGCCTCTTCTCCGATCGACAGATCTTGATTGACGGAGCACCAACTGTTAATAATTGTGGCAACCTCTAGCACCTCTTTGTCTAGCGACCGTAACGCCCACCTTGGGCCAATCTCATCCGGGGGGCGAGTTCGATTAGAAGGCGCCGACGACGACAAGGGGCGGAGACCAAATCGAATATAAAGATGATCCGAAAGCGTCTCCACCCCTGTCAAAACTTCCCAATCCTGAGTACGTTGAGCGAGGGCGGGGGACGCGAAAGTTACGTCGATGATCGACCCGCCCTGCTCCCTTACACAAGTGAAGGCCGACCCCCTGTTGAGCGGGACCATGCCGACCTCCGACAACCACTCCACGACGAGATCGCCGCGGGCATCAGTCACTGGGGACCCCCATGCCGCGGATTTGGCATTGAGATCCCCAGCGACCAGCACCTCCAGTGGGCCGCACCATCTGACAAGTGTGCTGACCTCAAGTAAAAATGCCTCAAAGTCGGCGATCGGCCGATTGGGCGAAAAATAAACCGCAACGACCGCTATGCTGCCTATCTTTGCCGCCACACATCCGTTGCCTCTGAGCGATGATCCTATGGTGTTCAAGGAATCAGCCCTGGATGGGGCGACTACTGCGACGAGCCCTTCTCTATCAGCGACCCAATCAGTTCGCTCCGGGACCAGATATGGCTCCGCCACAATTCCAACGTCGATGGACCACTGCGCCAGGCTTTGGACCAATAGGTCTTGGGCTCTGGCGCAGTGGTTTAAGTTGCACTGTAGAAGTTGTAGGGCCATTACAATTGTGGTCCCACGATCACTGCAGTCTCCTCCATTTCCACGTCCGGCTGTGGAACATTATTGCTGGCTTTCTTAGCCGCTATCCTCCTGGACACTTTAACACTGGGGGCCGAGCAACTTTTCCCTCCCAGCTTGTGATCGGCCTTCCTGCCCGCCGCCGCGCACACAGCGCAATGCGGCTTGGCGGTGCAGGAGGCCGCTTTGTGATCCGATTGACCACATCGGAAGCAGAGCCGGCTGCGATCACTATCCACAGTGCACCGGCTGGCTACATGGCCCTTTTGGAGGCAGCGGTAGCACTGCAGCCCCCTGGGCCCCGACAATGTTATTCTGGCGGCCACCCAGCCAACCAGGAATCTTCCCTCCGTTACCTTTTTGGCGGCCGTGACGGGCACCCGAGCCCACACTGCGTACATTCCGGACCAGTCAGCACGTATTTGTCCTACTCGGACTTGGTCCTCCGGACAGCCAGACTTGGCCACTATCGCTTCTTTGACCTCATCCGAGGTGACCGAGTCATCTAGGCCCGCCACCCGAATGTCGATGGATCGGACGGGCGTAGACACCTTGACTTCTCTATCTCCATAAATGTCCCGCAGTTTAGCGGCTAGCGCGTTCGCTTTGGGATCACTCTCGGCCCCGGGGATTTGTATGATAGTGGCCCCGGTGACCGCGCGTCGAAACTTCACAGACTCGATACCTATTTCCTTTAGGTCGATCTTTGTCCTCGCTTCCTTGATGGCCTCCGCGTAAGAGAGACCCTTGCCCTCGCCGCTCTGAGGGATCGTCAAAACGACGGCCGCAGTCCGAGGTGTCTTCAGCTTGGGTCGCGCCGGCTTGGGAGCCTTTGCAGGCGCCCTTGAGCGTGACCTCGCTCCCTTCTCCTTCCTTTCCCTGTCGCGGGCCTGGAACCCGCTTGACTTGGTAGGGAGCGTTTCCTTATTTAAAGGCGCCTTCTGCGCATTCGGGCGTCCCTTCTTGGTCACCCTGACCCATTCGCTCTCTTCCGCGTCAGGGTTGGGTGGCCGCGAGGGGAGACCTGTTTTAGGAGGAGCAGCGGGGGCCGGCGGGCGCGCGGCGGCAATAGCCGTCTTGGCGTTCCCACCGCCTCCCGGTGCTTTTTTACTCTTCTTCCGATTTTTATTTTTAT
The DNA here is from genome assembly GCA_905404175.1 of Anthocharis cardamines. Classification (NCBI taxonomy): domain Eukaryota; kingdom Metazoa; phylum Arthropoda; class Insecta; order Lepidoptera; family Pieridae; genus Anthocharis; species Anthocharis cardamines. The sequence goes on along the minus strand of FR989976.1, from coordinate 8,356,176 downwards.
CTTTTGTTACAGGGGCGGAACCTGTTACGAGACGGACCTCGGGGACTTCGAGTTCCATTGGAGCCGCCGAAGCAGCAACAACGGGAGCCGACGTCACCGGTGAGTAAGGCTTTTTATTATTTACTTCCTTCCTCTTCTCCTTTTCCTTCTCCATCCTCTTCTTGTCCGCCGCTAGTGGGGGTCGGAGTCGCGGCGCGGGATTGAGCCGCGGCTCCAGCCCCTCAAAGCGGGCATTCATCCTGGCACCTACGTTATTGTATATCCGGGCCTCTAGTTCGTCGAGGTCCGGTGACTGCACCTGTACTTGGGGCCCCTTAGACATCTGGAGCTGGAATTCCTCCATCTGCTTCCGGAGCTCCCCAATCTCTTGACGAAGACGGTCGTTGTCTACGCGCAATTGCTGTGTTTCCTCAGAGAGGGTCTGCTGCGCTATAAATGCCGTATCATCCTTGATCGCCTTTGCGGCGTCTTTGAGGGCGCGCACAAAGGTCCCCTTAAGATTGGAGGAACCCTTGGCCACCCTAGTCACTATTTCGAGGCTAGCCTCAATGCGTTTTATTGCATTGGCTGCCGTGTTTGCTTCGGTGTTTCCGGCAGACCCGCTCGGGGCCACCGCTGACCCAACCGTCAGCGACAGCGCCGAACGAGTTCTGCGGGCCTCCGCGACCGACTCCAGGAGTTCGGCTTCGGCGCGGGCCTTTAGTTCATCATCTTTGGCCTTCAAGTAAGCTTGCTTGGCCGCAGCGAGACCGACGTACTCGCCCGTGGTGGGCGGACGACCTCTTCTTTCAACTTTTTTCGTCGTCTTTATCGGGGTGTCGGTAGAACTCCCCTCATCTGACGATCTTCCTCGTTTGCGCCTCCGTTCCGACCAGAAGCGACTTGCGGACAAGTCGACAGACTCGCCGCTCTCATACCCGGCCCGGTGGATCGATGAGTCAGATGGCACGCTGACCATCGATCCACTGTCCGAGTCCGACAAGCGATGCACCCTTACAGTGCTTCCTCCTCCGAGGGTGGGGACCGGCGTCGGCGTTCGCTCGACCCGCACTCTCAACTCTCTACCACTACTTAAAACTAACTCCTCCCTAACGTCTTTTAAAGGTTTTTTATTTAGCGACTCCATCATAAACACGAGGTTGGGGCTTCGCACAGAAGTGGTCAGCCCCGGCACCCACACCCGAGGGAATGGAATACCTTCTTCACAAGTTAATGGGGGATATAGAAAGTCCACCCGGGCGGAGACCCCTGCACCCGGGTAACCCTAGTACACCGTGGACGGCGGGTGTTGTCCGCGGGTTGGCCGCTAGCGGTCCGACGTACTGGCCGAACACCCACTCCCCCTGCGGGAGAGCGGGGGTGCAGCGCCGCGCGAGGCCCAAAGGGCGCCCCAGCGCATACACATTCAGGGTTTTTTATTGTGGTTTTCCTTCCACTTGGGCCGGCCGGTTAAGGCGAGCCCCCTGGTCCGATGCGATCCGCGAGACATGATCCACGACAATCGCATCGGTTAACAGGTCGCCCGACGGGGAGCCGAAACTCCTAACCAGCAGCAGCAACTCGCTGCCGCCGGCCCGCCGCGCAGTGAAGGCTGTAAAGCCGTCACCTCCGCGTAAAGAATACGCGCCCAATAGGGCTACAAACTACGTACAAAAGTACACCGGGCTAAAACCCCTTCTCCTCTATCACTACCTATTATTGAGCGACGCCGATCACTGAACAAAAGGCATGACAATTATAGGCGAGTCTTACCGGCGCATCCAACATGGATGGACCGGCAACCCTCGCCCTCCCAATTCGCGATCACCGAGTTATAAGATAAGACTAGAGACGATTGTGCCAAACCGCCTCTAGAAAAATCCTGAAACTCGGCGATTCGGGCCCCCCCGGCACGACAAGCCTTGGGGCCGCAGGAATGGACATCTGCGGTGGGGGGGAACCTAACCTTTTTTTTTTTTTTTTTTTTTTTTCCTGGAGAAACCCATTTACAGGCCCCCGCACCGGGGCAAGATGATAAAGTGGTGCGGGGAGTGTGGGGGTCGGGTAAAGTCGTTCCCCAATACCCACTAAAACTCCAGGGCCCCTTCATTCACGCTGAGTCGGCTGGGCACGGTGTCGGCTTCGCAGCTTTTAGCCGTGCCGTCGCCTGCGTGTTGCCGCGTGGCGCATTGCAAGTGCGCGCGGCTCTGCTATGCGCGTGTATAAGAGACACGCGCATTTCACCTATTTATATTTACAATTATTATTTACAAAACAAAGTGCGGCGAAGGAATGCGGAAACTGCTATAATAAATCACTACGACAACTACCACACCCTTCACGGCACTTCTTCGCCTACTTGTTTGCAGAATTATATTTACAACACAACAATATATTTACAAACAAAACAATACACAAAATTATATACATACAAAATCACAAAAGACCCATATATATTTACACACCTATTTGAAAAATACACGATCTATATACACAAGTATTTTACAACAGCAGGACACGGGTTAGACCCGCCGCAAGAAATCGCGACGGCGTCGCCCGGTCCGCTTTCTCCTTAATGGCGGGGCCTCGGGGTCTATCTCCCGGGCCCGCTCTATCTCCTCTTTAGATGAGATCACCGCCTCGGCGAACGTTTGTACCGCCCGCCAGCGACGGCGACTATCATCGCCCCGGACCATCCCCTCGACCAGGTCCGGGAGCGAAATGACGAATCCGGGATTAAAGACTGCCAGCATGGTCCCCCTCTCGGAGTTCCACGCCGGACAGTCTGACAGAATATGTTCGGGGCTGTCGATTGCAGCCCCGCAATGTAGGCAGTTGGGAGTGGCCTCACGACGCGCCACCTTGTGCAGATAGCCACCGAAACAGCCGTGGCCGGTCAGCAGCTGCACAAGGCGGAACGTAAGTGACCCCCCCTTCCGCTCAATCCACTCCTTAAGGACTGGGAGTATCGCCTCCACAGTCCTTCTTCCAACGCGGGTGGTGGCCAGGTCTTCTTGCCACCTGATTAGCGTGGCCTCGCGGCCCTCTTCCCGCCATCGCTTGATTTCTTCTGTAGTTGGCTCTTCCCCGGCCCTTCTGGCCCGAGCCCTCTTCCAGTAGACGTCCGCCAAGGAGAGCGCCTCGTGATACCAAGGGGGCGTTCCGGCTATCACGCTGACCGCGTCAAAGGACGCGGTGCGGTATGCCCTCGCCACCCTGTTTGAGGAGATGCGCTGCGCTCTTCTCAGCGACGCCTTATTTGCCTCTGAAAGGCCACGATCATTGGCCCAAATTGGGCAGCCATATGTAGCTTTCGCCCTTACCACCCCCGCGAACAACTTCCGGCATGAGCCACTGGGCCCGCCGAGATTGGGCATGATGCGGCTCAATGCCATGGCCGTCGCAGTGAGTTTGGGGGCCAGAGCGTTAAAATGGCCCTTAAAATTCCACTTGGGGTCCAATAAGAGCCCCAAGTACTTCAACTCTTTACCGACGACGATAGGGACTCCTCCTACCATGATAGCGGCTCCTTCTGGTGGAGCTCTCCTATGTCCATAGAAGGCAATTGCTTGGGATTTTTCGAGGGCAACCCGCAGCCCGAGATTACGGATGCGGGTCACAACCTGTGCGACACCTGCGGTTGCTTTGAGTGACGCCTCCCTGTAATTTTCTCCTGTAGCTACCACGAGCGTGTCGTCGGCGTAACAAATGACACTTACGCCTCGGATCAACGCTCCTCTTAACACGCGGTCATAGCCGATGTCCCACAGGAGTGGGCCCAGAACCGACCCCTGTGGAACACCGCACGCGACGTCGTGACTTTGCCACCTGTCCCTTCCTGGGTAGAGGATTTGGCGGTTGCGTAGGTATTCTGCAACAATGTCCCTTAAGTAGGTTGGGACATTATGAAATGCCAAACCCTCCAGAATGGCGTCCCAGGGCAGAGTGTTGAAGGCGTTCGCAATATCCAGCGAAATTGCCAACACCACCCCGCCCTCCGCCGTTGTCCTATCCGAGATTTCCCTGAGTCGGGCAAGAGCGTCGATCGTGGACCGTCCCCGGCGGAAGCCGAATTGGCATTCCGACAGGTCCGGCCCCACGGATGAAAGGTGACGAACGATGCGAGACGCGATGACGCGCTCTAGCAGCTTGCCCGACTCATTCAACAACACTATCGGCCTGTAACCCGCAGGCGAGTCGACAGGCTTATTCTCCTTCCTCAAAAGAACTAATTTCCCCGTCTTCCACTCCGCAGGAAACTCTCCGCTTCTTAAGCACCTGGTGAACAGGTTTCTGAACTGCTCGAACAATACGTTTGTTATAGCGAGAGCGAGGACCTTTCCGTGGACTCCGTCGGGGCCGGGAGCAGTCCTCCTACTCTGCATCTTTTCTACTGCTACCGATATTTCGGCCTCTGACACTTCGGGGACCTCGGCGTCCTCGGTGCCATTGGCCGTGTGTCTATTCCGGTCATTAGTAAGAGACAAAGGACCCGACCGGGGTGGGAAGAGAGTCGACACAACGGTCGAAAGAAGTGACGGCTCCATCCCGGCGGTTAGAGGTGGGGCCCAGGGGCGCAGTTTGGCCATGACCAACTTATAAGGACGCCCCCAGGGATCAACCTCCAAGGTGTTAAGGAGTTCATCCCAACCTCTATCCTTTGCCTCTCCTATTTCTTTTTGCAAGAGCCTCTTGGCTTCATTGTATGAGGCCTTCAGCCGACCCTCCTCATCCCCTCCGTGAACAGCCGACCGTCTTCTCCTGTAGCGGCTCAGTTGTCGTCGAGCCGCTACGCAGTTAGCCCGCAGTTGGGCGAGCTCGCTGCTCCACCAATAAGTGCTGGTCTTAGGCGGCATCGGTCGGGACCTGGACATCGATGCATCCGAAATGGACACCAGAGTCTCTCCGAGCCGAACCACCTCTTCCCTAATCGACAAATTATCGGTGGCGGAACACCACGTATTGACGACGGTTGCCACTTCAAGAATCTCCCTATCCAATGTTTTTAGGGCCCATTTTGGGCCAATCTCGTCCGGGATGCGAGTCCGAGTTGGAGGTACAGACGACGAGGGGCGGACGCCGAACCGGATGTAAAGATGGTCCGAAAGCGTCTCCACCCCTGTCAAAACCTCCCAACCATGGACACGACGAGCGAGGGCGGGGGACGCAAAAGTCACGTCGATGACCGACCCGCCCTGCTCTCTCACACACGTGAAGGCCGACCCCCTGTTGAGCGGGACCATGTTAACCTCCGAGAGCCACTCAAGGACCAAGTTGCCGCGCGCATCGGTCACTGGGGATCCCCATGCCGTGGATTTGGCATTGAGATCCCCAGCAACCAGCACCTCTAGTGGACCACACCATCTCACCAGGGTGCTCACCTCGAGAAGATAGTTTTCGAAGTCTGCGATAGTTCTGTTGGGCGAAAAATAGACTGCAACTACCGCGACTCTTCCCAGCTTTACAGCGACACACCCATTGCCCTTGACAGATGCTTCAAGATAGAGCGAAGAATCAGCCCTGGACGGGACGACAACCGCGACCAAGCTATCTCGGTCGCCGACCCAATCCGTCCTGTCCGGCACCAAATAGGGCTCTGCGACAATACCTACTTCGATTGACCACTGAGCCAGGCTTTGGACCAATAAGTCTTGGGCTCTGGCGCAGTGGTTTATGTTGGACTGAAGGAATCGTAGGGCCATCCTATTGTTGTCCCACGATCCCTTCAGTCTCCATCAATTCCACGTCCGGTTGTGGCTGACTGCTGGCCTTTCTGGCCGCCATTCTTCGTGTCACTTTCACGCTGGGGGCCGAACAGTTCTTACCCCCCAGCTTGTGATCTGGTTTCCTACCCGCCGCCGCGCACACAGCACAGTGCGGCTTGGCGGTGCAGGAGGCCGCCTTGTGGTCTGGCTGGCCACACCTGAAGCACAGCTGGCTTCGGTCTTTATCAACCGTGCACCGGCTGGCCACATGGCCCTTTTGGAGGCAGCGGTAGCACTGCAGCCCCCTAGGCCCCGACAAGGTTATCTTGGCAGCCACCCAGCCGACCAAGAATTTCCCCTCCATCACTTTCTTGGCGGCTGTGACGGGCACCTGAGCCCACACTGCGAACATCCCCGACCAGTCAGCACGCATTTCTCCTACTCGGACTTGATCCGCCGAACAGCCAGACTTGGCCACGATCGCCTCCTTAACTTCGGCCGAGGTGACCGAGTCGTCTAGGCCCGCCACACGGATGTCAGTGGATCGGACGGGCGTAGAGACCTTGATATCTCTCTCTCCGTAGATGTCCCTCAGTTTGGCGGCTAGCGCGTTCGCTTTGGGATCACCCTCGGCCCCGGGGATCTGGATAATAGTGGCCCCAGTGACCGCGCGTCGGAATTTTACTGACTCGATGCCTATTTCCTTTAGGTCGATCTTCGTCCTCGCTTCCTTAATTACCTCCGCGTAAGAGGGGCCCTTGCCCTCGCTGTTCTGAGGAATCGTCAGGACGACGGCCGCAGTCCGAGGCGTCTTCAGCTTGGGCTTGGGTCGCGCCGGCTTGGAAGCCTTTGCGGGCGCCCTTGAGCGTGAGTTCGCTCCCTTCTCCTTCCTTTCCCTATCCCGGGCCTGGAACCCGCTTGACTTTGTAGGGAGTGTGTCCTTGTTTAAAGGCGCCTTCTGCGCATTTGGGCGTCCCTTCTTGGTCACCCTGACCCATCCGCTCTCTTCCGCGTCAGGGTTGGGTGGCCGTGAAGGGAGACCTGTTTTAGGAGGGGCAGCGGGGGCCGGCGGGCGCGCGGCGGCAATAGCCGTCTTGGCGTTCCCACCGTCTCCCGGTGCTTTCTTGTTCGTTTTCTTCTTCTTCTTATTCTTTCCTTTGGTTGCAGGAGCAGAACCTGCTGCGAGCGAGACCTCGGGGACATCGAGTGCCAGCGGAGCCGCCGAAGCAGCAACGACGGGAGCCGACGCCTCCGGTGAGTAAGGTTTTCCATTCCTGTTTTCCTTCCTCTTCTCCTTCTCCTTCTCCTTCTCTATTCTCCTATTGTCCGCTGCTAAAGGTGGACGAAGTCGCGGCGCTGGGCCGAGTCGCGGCTCCAGTCCGTCTATTCGAGCGTTCATTCTCTCGCCCATATTCCGATAGATCCGGGCCTCGAATTCCTCAAGGTCCAGTGATTGCGCCTGTGCAGGGGGCCCCTTCGACATCTGGAGCTGGAATTCCTCCATCTGCTTCCGGAGCTCCCCCACCTCTCGACGAAGGCGCTCGTTATCGTCGCGCAATTGCCGCGTTTCCTCAGAGAGGGTCTGCCGCGCTAGAAATGCTGTATCATCTTTTATCGCCTCTGCGGCGTCTTTGAGAGCGCGCACAAAGGTCCCCTTAAGATTGGAGGAACCCCTGGCCACCCTAGTCACGACTTCGAGGCTAGCCTCAATACGTTTTACTGCATTGGCTGCCGTGTTTACTTCAACATTAGGGGCAGACCCGCTCGGGGCCACCTCTGACAAAACCGTCAGCGGCAGCGCCGACCGGGTTCTGCGGGCCTCCGCGACCGACTCCAAGAGTTCGGCTTCGGCGCGGGCCTTCAGTTCACCTTCTTGGGCCTTTAAGTAGGCCTGTTTGGCCGCAGCGAGACCGACGTACTCGCCGGTTGTAGGCGGGCGGCCTCGTCTCTCCACTTTCTTAGTTGATTTCGACGGGGTATCAGTAGAACTACCCTCGTCGGATTGTCTCCCTCTTTTGCGCCTCCGTTCAGACCAGAAGCGACTAGCTGGCAAGTCTACAGACTCACCGCTCTCATACCCGGCTCGGTGGATCGATGTGTCAGATGGCACGCTGACCATCGATCCACTGTCCGAGTCCGACAAACGATGCACCCTTACAGTGCTTCCTCCTCCGAGGGTGGGGATCGGCGTCGGCGTTCGCTCGACCCGCACTCTCAACTCTCTCTTCATACTTAAACCTAGCTCCTCCCTTGCGTCATTTGAATTTTTATTAATGTTGTACTCCATCATCATCAAGGTTTTGGGGCTTCGCACAAACGAATGAACGAAGGTGGTTAGCCCCGACACCCACACCCGAAGGAATGGAATGCCTTTTTCACAAATTAATGGGGGATATAGAAAGTCCACCCGGGCGGAGACCCCTGCACCCGGGTAACCCTAATACGCCGCAGACGGCGGGTGTTGTCCGCGGGTTGGCCGCTAGCGGTCCGACATACTGGCCGAACACCCACTCCCCCTGCGGGAGAGCGGGGGTGCAGCGCCGCGCGAGGCCCTAAGGGCGCCCCAGCGCATGCACATTCAGGGTTTTTTATTGTGGTTTTCCTTCCACTTGGGCCGGCCGGTTAAGGCGAGCCCCCTGGTCCGATACGATCCGCGAGACATGATCCACGACAACCGTATCGGTTAACAGGTCGCCCGACGGGGAGCCGAAACTCCTAACCAGCAGCAGCAACTCGCTGCCGCCGGCCCGCCGCGCAGTGAAGGCTGTAAAGCCGTCACCTCCGCGTAAAGAATACGCGCCCAATAGGGCTACAAACTACGTACAAAAGTACCACGGGCTAAAACCCTTCTCCTCTTTCAACACCTGTCATCAAGCGACGCCGATCACTCAACAAGAGGCGTGAAACTTAAAGGCGAGTCTTACCGGCGCATCCAAAATGGATGGACCGGCAACCCTCGCCCTCCCAATTCGCGATCACCGAGTTATAAGATAAGACTAGAGACGATTGTGCCAAACCGCCTCTAGAAAAATCCTGAAACTCGGCGATTCGGGCCCCCCCGGCACGACAAGCCTTGGGGCCGCAGGAATGGACATCTGCGGTGGGGGGGGGGGGGGAACCTAACCTAACCTAACCTAACCTAACCTAACCTAACCTAACCTAACCTAACCTAACCTAACCTAACCTAACCTAACCTAACCTTTTTTTTTTTTTTTTTTTTTTTTTTTTTTACCTGGAGAAACCCTTTTACAGGCCCCCGCGCCGGGGCAAGATGGAGAAGTGACGCGGGGAGTGTGGGGGTCGGGTAAAGTCGTTCCCCAATACCCACTAAAACTCCAGGGCCCCATCATCCACGCAAAGTCCGGGTCGGCATGTATCGGCTTTTCAGCTCTAACCACGCCGACACCGGGGGCGTGCTGCCGCGTGGCGTCGTGAAGACGCGCGGCTCTCCTAGGCCGCCACAAAGTGTGACGGCAGTACACCTATTTACAAAATATATACAAAAATATATACAAGTATGTTGCGTAGCGCAGCATGACAGCCGCGCGCAACTCTCCTCAGGCGCCAAGAACCTGATGCCGAACTATATACACAATGCCGCGTGGCGCAGCACAAGCCACGCGCGGCTCTCCACGCGGCACCAGTCTGGCGCCAACACCCATACGCAGGCGCCAGCCCCGACGAAAAAATATGTACAATTATGTACATTTGTCGCTTAGCGCCACAAAGTGCGCGCGACTCTCCCTGAAACGTCGGACTGGCGCCCTGCGCCGGCACGAAGACCAGCGCGAAACACCTATTTACAATTTACAACTATGCTATATGTACAATATTTACAAAGGCGGACAGAGCGACCCACCGCAGCACGAACCCGCAGCAGTGTCGCCCGGTCCTCGAACACTCGCCAAAGGCGAGCTGGGCGTTTCCGCCCTCTCCCCAGACCAGCCTCCGTAAAAACAGTGGCCGGTCAGGTTGGGCCGACTGTCACTAGCCAGCCCTCAGGACCGGGCTCCGCGTCCCATTCCGCAGAGCCCCGCATCCCGTTTGTCCCTATTCGCTTCCTCTAGGACCGCGTCATGGCCCGATCACTTCTCCGGCCAGGCCAACCGACGCGGTCAAACGAGTACTAAGCCCCCCCGGCACGACAAGCCTAGGGACCCGCAGGAATGGACATCTGCGGTGGGGGGAAAAAGTTTAGTCAACTTAATGACACCACTCATGTTAGTTATCTACCTTTCGTGCCGTCTGCACAGGTTTCAAACTTCCACCACAGTTTATGTTATTCACCCTTCCGGGCTTCAAACATCCCTCAAGTTTCTCAAACATTGATCACAATTTATTATAACACTTTTAAAAGCGAATAACACATAGTGACCAACCCGGGAATCGAACCCAGGACGTATGCTCTTACGGATGAACGTGCGACCGCAAGGCTACATACGCTGTTAACCTAACCTAACCTAACCTAACCTTTTTTTTTTTTTTTTTTTTTTTTTTTTTAACGCCAGGAAACCCATTTACAGGCGCCCGCGTCGGGGCGTGATGGTAAATGACGCGGGCAGTGTGGGGGTCGGTCCGGGAGTGCAATGGACCCCTACCCACTAAAACCTGGCGGCCCCACAGCTGACTATAACACGGGGAGCCGAGGGACAGCGTTGCCATTTCCCGAACTCCCCATCAGCCTTGTCGCTTTGTGAGCGACCCATCTCGGACGCGCTTAGCGCGTCGATACTTCCACCTATTAATTGTGTTGAGACAATTAAAGTACGTCCTCAGGGTAGAGGGGCGCGCGCGAAGATGCGGCGCCGTCTCCCTGGTCTCCTTCTCCTGCGTGGGTCGGCCTCCGGGTCTTGTTCCCGGAGCCGCTCCGCGTCTTCCTTTTGTACCATGACGGACTCGCAGAAGGCATAGAAGGCCCTCCACGAGCCGTCGTCGTCACTATCCACCATCTTGTGGATGACAGTGGGTAGCGACAAGTCCCCTCCGATGACAGCCTGTAGGGAGGCCCTTTCGGCGCTCCAGGCCGGACATACTTCAAGAGTGTGCTGCGCCGTATCCTCGGCGCAGCCACACTGATGACATATGGGAGACGACTCTCTCCCGGCGACTTGGTGCAGATAGCGGCCGAAGCAGCCATGCCCTGTGAGCATCTGCACGAGCCGGAACGAGAGCGCCCCCCACCGTCGGTCGATCCATTTATCAAGGGCCGGACGAATCGCTGCGATCGTCCGGTGACCTGCTGTGCTGTTGGAGTTATCAAGGTGGTCCTTCCATTTCTGGAGGACCCTCACTTTTTCTTCTCCCCTCCACTCCCTGATGACGTCGGGAGGAGGTTCTAGGCCTCTTCTTCTATATTCATCTCTTCGCCAGTAGATGCTGGCCAGCGCTTCCGCCTCTATGGTCCAGGGAGGTGTTCCCGCAAGGACGCACGCTGCATCGCATGATACCGTGCGATACGCCCTTGCGACCCTTATTGCCATGACTCTTTGCGACTGGCGCAGCATGGTGCGATTCTGGGCGCACAGTCCATCGGCCCAAATTGGGCATCCATAGAGCGCCTTGGCGCGAATGACTCCGGCGAAAAGCCGCCGACAGCCCGCGCCAGGACCCCCAAGGTTCGGCATAATCCTTCGCAGCGCCATCGCCGTGCTGTTCAGTTTGGGAACGAGCGCCTTGAAATGTTCCTTAAAGGACCACCGGGAGTCGAGAACGAGCCCGAGATACTTCAAGCTCGACCCGACCCCGATGTCCACACCGCCTACGACAATCTTTGCACCCGCAGGAGGAGCCCTCCTGGGGCCATGGAAGCAGATCGCCCCCGATTTCTCAAGGGCGACCCGCAATCCGAGATTTCTGATTTTGGCAACCACGTGTGCGACTCCCGCGGTTGCTAGGAGGCATGCCTCTCTAAAATCCCTTCCTTTTGCCGTGACGAGGGTGTCGTCCGCGTAGCAGATGACCCCAACGCCCGGCAGTAAGTTGCCCCTTAGCACCTTGTCGTATCCGATGTTCCACAGGAGTGGTCCCAAGACTGACCCCTGTGGAACACCGCACTTAACCTCTCGCCTGCCCCATCCGTCTCTTCCAGGGTAGACAATGGAACGACCTATTAAGTATGAGGCAATCAGTCTCCGTAAGTATACTGGCACACCGTGGTGTTCCAGTCCTTCAGCGATGCACTTCCATGGCAGGGTGTTGAAGGCATTGGCGATGTCTAAAGACACCGCCAACACCACGCCGCCCCGCGAGACAGTGTCCTCGCACAAGTCCTTAAGCCCACCGATCGCGTCGATGGTGGACCGTCCTTTGCGGAACCCGAATTGAGTATCCGCCAAGTCCGGCCCGACTGTCGTTAGGTGTTGTACGACGCGGGCAGCGATGACACGCTCTAGGAGCTTGCCCGCCTCATCGAGCAGAACGATGGGCCTGTAGGACGATGGCGACTCTGGTGGTCGGTCGCCTTTCTTTAGCAATATTAGTTTCCCCACTTTCCACTTGTCGGGGAAACTACAGCTTCTTATGCAGGTCGTCAGCAACAACCTGAAACGCTCCTCCAAACCTTGGTTAAGGGCTTGCACCCAGACTTTCCCTAGTATCCCGTCCGGACCGGGGGCGGTGTTCTTACCCTGCAGCTTAAGAACGGCTGCACCCAGTTCGCCGGGTGACACCTCGGGGATTTCCTCCTCCGGTGCCACCGCGACAGGCGGTTCGTCCGGGATAGGATTCGCCACACTCGGAGCTGGAAAGAGTGTCGAGACTACTGAGTCTAACAGCGCCGGCTCAATGGTGGAAGTGAGCGGCGGGGCCCAGGGGCGCAGCTTGCTCATTATGAGCTTATACGGCCGACCCCATGGGTCCCCCTCGAGCGTTGAGAGTAGTTCTTCCCAGGCCCTCTCCTTTGATTCGCCGATCTCAGCGCGGAGTGCCCTCTTGGCCTGTTGGTACGCTTCGTACAGTTGGCGTTCTTCTTCCTCATCTCGTCCGGCTTGAGGACGTCTCCTGTATCTGGTGTAGCGGCGTCGCGCCGCCACGCACGCCGTTCTAAGGGTGGCGAGTTCGGCGGACCACCAATACACTTGTTGGCGTGGTGGAGCAGGGCGCGAGCGGGACATCGCCGCGTCGCTTATTTCCCGCATCACTTCTCCGAACCATTGTGCCTCCTCCTCAGCCGAGGTGTTGTCCGGCCTTGGGCACCACGCTCCGACGATGGATGCCTCGAGGAGGGCGTCCTTGTCCATTGACTTGAGGCTCCACTTTGGGCCTATCTCCGACGGTGTCCGCGTGGAGACTCTTCCGTTTGCGTTTGTTGATGGCGGTGGGCGGGTGTCGAAACGGATGTAAAGGTGGTCTGACATCGTTTCGACCTCCGTCTGTACCTCCCAGTTGTGGGTACGCCTTGCCATGGAAGGGGACGCGAACGTCACGTCCACGACCGAACCGCCCAGCCTTCGAACGCAGGTGTTTGTCGAGCCCCGGTTTACGACGATGAGATCCTTCGCCGCGAGCCAGTCGACCAAGATGTTACCACGCGCATCCGCGACCTGGGATCCCCACGCCGTGGACTTGGCGTTGAGATCCCCGGCCACGATCACGTCCTGCGTCCGACCCCAATCAACCAGCAGCTCTACCTCCGCTAAGAAACCCTCAAATTCAGCCAAGGTCTTATTTGGCGAACAGTACACCCCTACCACGGTGGTGTTTCCCAGCTCGGCAGATATGCAGCCGTTGCCTCTTCTGACCCGTCCTATTGTAGGGGAGTTCTCCGCGGGGGTCACGACAAGTGCAACCAGTCCGCTGGAGTCTCCGATCCAGTTATTTCTGTCCGGAACCGCGTATGGCTCCGATACTATCGCCACGTTGATCCTCCACTGTGCCAGACTCTGGAGCAAGAGGTCCTGAGCTCTGGCACAGTGGTTGATGTTCGCCTGTAGATATTTAAGGCCCAACCTAGACATTATTGGTGTCCATCGCATTCTCATCGACACCCGCGTTCGGTGGCGGGTTGGCGCTGGCGTTTGTCTTATTGTTTTTCTTTGGCGCCCTTCTGGTCATTTTTGCGCTGGGGGCCGAACAGCTCTTGCCCCCCAGACGATGGTCCGCCTTTTTACCCGCTGTCGAACAAAGAGTACAGCATGGTTTGGCGGTACAACTCGCGGCGCGATGGTCTGCGCCGCCGCAGCGATAGCAAAGCCCACTGCGATCTGCTTCTGCAGTGCAGCGGCTTGCCACGTGTCCACTCTGGAGGCATTTAAAACACCTGAGCTCGCGGGCCTGAAGGAAGCTCACTCTGGCCGACACCCAGCCTATCAAGAAGCGGCCCTCAGCTACTTTTTTGGCGGCCGTAACTGGGCAGCGTACCCATGCCGCGCATAGTCCGGATCGATCTTGACGGACCTCGCCGACCTTCACATGCTCCGGTGAGCATTCCCCTTTCTTTGTTACAGCGTCCCTGATCTCGTCCGCTGTTACACTGTCGTCCAGACCCGACACTTTGACCTCAGCCGTTTTAACAGGTCTGGAAACCCGAACTCCGCTGTCACCGTAGAGGTCCTTCAGCTTGGAGGCTAGATGGTCAGCCTTCTCGCCGCTGTCCTTTCCGGGGACTTGGATTATAGTAGCCCCGGTAGCAGCGCGCCGGAATTTGACCGCTTCGATGCCAAGCTCCTTGAGGTCGACACGGTTTCTCGCCTCGCGGAGGGCCGTCGCATACGTGAGCCCCTTCTCCTGCACCTCGGGCGGCAGCGTCAGAACGACCGCCGCCAACCGGGGCGCCCGGAGCTTGGGCTTCGTCACTGTAGTTGGCTTCCGCGCATTTGGTTGTGTGTTGCGCGGGGCCGGTGTCTTCTCCTGAGGTGCCCGAGGCACCCTCTTCTTGGACCTTTTGCCTCCGCCCACGGTGGTCCAGCCTCCCTCGATGTTGGTTGGGGCTGTTGGTGGAGGGGGTCGAGGTTGAGCAGAGGAGGAGGAGGCAGCAGCTGGTGTAGCCGCCTCTGCAGGAGTCCTTGCTTTGTTTCTCTCCTTCCTGCTCTTCTTCTTCTTGGCCTTCTGCCTTCCTTCTTCGAGTGGCTCGGTTCGTTTGTTTGTTTCACGAGCCTTTACAGCTGGAGCCCCGGATGGAGTTGGGGCTGCAGCGACTTCCATACTAGAGGGGCGCAAAGCATCACCCTCAGTTTCAGCCCTTCGCCTATCAGCAGCTAAGGGCGGTCTTAACCTTGGAGCCGGGCCGAGACGAGGCTCCAGGCCATCGATGCGGGCGTCAATTCTTGCCCCGACGCGACTCATAATCCTTGCCTCCAGCTCGTCCAGGCTCGGTTGTTGAGTTGGCTCCGGAGTCCTCTTTACATAGGACCGAAGCTCCCTCATCTCATTTTGGAGCGCCTCCACCTGTTTACGAAGGCGCTCATTGTCTGTTCTTAGGGTTCGCGTCTCCTCTGAAAGAGTACGTTGAGCGAGCTCCCCTATGTCCTGTCTGAGTTCTTTTAGGGCATTTTTGGCGGCGTGTATCCACCGGCCGCTGATGCCCGAGGACTTAGTGGCCACCTTCTCTACAACGCCAAGGCTGGCCTCAATCCTACCTACGAGGTCCGCTGACTTATCCTCGCCCTGTTCCGACACCAGGACGGAGGATAGTGCGGAGCGTGTTACGCGGGCTTCGGCTTCGGAGGCTAACAGCTCCTCTTCCGCGCGAACCCGCAACTCCTCCCTTTGCGCCTTTAAATAGGCGGACTTTGCAGCAGCCAGACCCACGTACTCACCAGTAGTGGGCGGCCGGCCTCTTCCTCTCTGGGGCGTGCCAACTTTGGACGGAACAGACGCCTCGCTCGCGCTGCTCTCGCCGTCATCGGACACTCTGCCCCTTTTTCGGGTTGCCCAGAATCCTCCTTGGAGGCTGGAACCCCTCGAACGAACACTGACCATCGAAGCCGTCGAGTCCGACAGACGTCCGAGGTCAGCATCCCTCACCACAGAGGGCGACGGAGACACACAGGAGGTGCGCTCCAAGACCACTCTGACTTCTTTTGTTGCGGCCGCGTCGCACGGCCTCTCCTTACTAACGTCTGAATTTTTGTTTTTTAATACCGAAGAATACATAATAACGAAGAGAGAAAAACTGATTCCCACGAGTATGGGGGATATACACGGTCCACCCGGGCGGAGACCCCTGCACCCGGGTAACCCTAATACCGCTCGGAGGTCGGGAGGTATCCGAGGGTTGGCCGCTAGCGACTGATTCGACTCACCAGCCACCCGTACGCAGTACCTGCGCACGGGCCCCCGACGTCACGTAAAGTCCCGCAGAACACCACAACGCCGAGAATTGAGGGTTTTTTATTGAGGTTTTCCTTCCTCGCAGGGCCGGCCAATGAAGGCAAGCCCCCCTGGACTCGGCGTGCCGCTAGACGTGATCAACAGACACACGCACGAGCTAACAGGTTGCCCGACGGGGAGCCGAAACCCACCCAGCGACTGTTTCCACAGCCGCCAGACCCGCCGCGCCGACGACTTTGCAAGTCGACCATCCACCGTGCCGAAGCACCACTAGACACTCGAGGTAAAAAGCCAAGAGGCCCAGAACGACAAAGGGCGAAGAAACGCCTAAGCGCAAAAAGACAGCGCTCACCACCGGCCGTTTTACAGCCCCGAAATGGGGCCGAGGGCACGCCCTGAGCCCACCGTTTTGGTCCGCGCCGGTCGGGTGTCGGAAACCCGACCAGTACCCCTCCAGAGCGAGTAGAGGGGCCCCCTATCCGCCACCTGGGGACGCGCCCGATGGGAGATCGGCAACTCCACACGGGTAACCTTTTTTTTTTTTTTTTTTTTTTTTTACTTGGGGAAACCCTTTTTAGCGGGCCCCCGCGCCGGGGCAAGATGGACACGTGGCGCGGGGAGTGTGGGGGTCGGGACCGGAGTGCAATGGCCCCCCTACCCACTAAAACCCCAAGGCCCCTTCCTTGCGCTTATGAGGTGAGGTGTGGCTTTAAGCCTCGCGGCCATAGTCCAGCCTCCCCTCGCGCATGCCGCTTGGCGCAAAGCGCGCGGCTCTCCTATGCGCGTGTGTAAATGCACGCGCAATTCTCCTAACTATATTTACAAGAATATTTACAACGTGGCGAAGGAGTGCGGTGACTGCTACAACAAAGTGATAGATCAACCTCCACACCCCTTAACAACACTTCTTCGCCTATTTATTTATTTACAACAACAATAACAACAACAACAAATAACAACATATATATAAAGAACAATTATTTACACGAAAAACAACAATTAATATATATATGTACAACACCTGACTAGAAATACAATAAAAAGTATTGACTAGCTGCAGGACTGGGTTAGACCCGCCGCAAGAAATCGCGACGGCGTCGCCCGGTCCGCTTTCTCCTAAGTGGCGGGGCCGCGGGGTCTATCTCCCGGGCCCGCTCTATCTCCTCCTTTGTTGACATCACCGCCTCAGCGAACGTCTGAAGCGCTCGCCAACGGCGGCGGCTGTCATCACCCCGAACCATCCCCTCGACCAGATTCGGAAGTGATATAGTCACTCCGGGATTAAAAGCTGCCAGCATGGTCCCCCTCTCGGAGTCCCACGCCGGACAGCTTGACAAGACATGTTCGGGGCTGTCGACTGCAGCCCCGCATTGTAGGCAGTTGGGAGTGGCCTCACGACGCGCCACCTTGTGCAGATAACCGCCGAAACAGCCGTGGCCGGTCAGCAGCTGCACAAGGCGGAATGTAAGTGACCCCCCCTTCCGCTCAGTCCACTCTTTTAGGACTGGGAGTATCGCCTCCACGGTCCTTCTCCCTACGCGGGTGGTGGCCAGGTCTTCTTGCCACCTGAGAAGCGTTGCCTCACGGCCTTCTTCCCGCCATCTTGTAACTTCCTGTGTTGTTGGCTCCTCCCCGGCACTTCTTGCCCGAGCCCTCTTCCAATAGACGTTCGCCAAGGAGAGCGCCTCGTGATACCAAGGGGGCGTTCCGGCTATCACGCTTACCGCGTCAAAGGACGCGGTGCGGTATGCCCTCGCCACCCTGTTCGAGGAGATGCGCTGCGCTCTTCTCAGCGACGCTTTGTTAAACTCCGAGAGGCCTTGATCATTGGCCCATATTGGGCAGCCATATGTGGCCTTCGCCCGAACAACTCCCGCGAAAAGCTTCCGGCATGAGCCGCTGGGCCCGCCGAGATTGGGCATTATGCGACTCAATGCCATGGCCGTTGCGGTGAGCTTGGGAGCCAGGGCGGTGAAATGGCCCTTAAAGTTCCACTTGGGGTCCAATAGGAGCCCCAAGTACTTAAGCTCCTTTCCTAGAGCGATCGGAACTCCTCCCACCATTATACTTGCTCCTTCAGGTGGAGCTCTACGATGACCATAGAAGGCCATGGCCTGGGACTTGTCCAGGGCGACCCGCAGCCCCAAGTTGCGAATGCGAGTCACCACCTGGGAAACCCCGGCTGTTGCTCTTAGGGACGCCTCTCTGAAGTCACTCCCCGACGCTACGACCAGGGTGTCGTCCGCGTAGCATATAATCTGCACACCACGGATCAACACCCCTCGCAACACCTTGTCGTATCCGATGTTCCACAGGAGTGGGCCTAGAACCGACCCCTGTGGAACACCGCAGGCAACGCTGTGACTCAGCCAGCCGTCTCTCCCTGGATAACTAATCTGCCGTTGTTGTAAGTAATCGGCGACGAGGATCTTCAAATACGATGGGACATTGTGGTGCGTCAGACCATCGAGTATGGCGTCCCAGGGCAGGGTGTTGAAGGCATTCGCGATATCAAGCGAAATTGCCAACACCACCCCGCCCTCCGACGTTGTCCTTTCTGAAATGTCCCTGAGACGGGCAAGTGCGTCGATCGTGGACCGTCCCTGGCGGAAGCCGAACTGGCACTCCGACAGGTCCGGCCCCACGGATGTTAAGTGGCGGTTGATTCGCGACGCAATGATGCGCTCAAGCAGCTTGCCCGCCTCGTTTAAGAGAACGATCGGTCTGTACCCCGCAGGCGAGTCGACCGGTTTGTTGTCCTTGCGGAGCAAAACCAACTTTCCGATCTTCCATGCCGCGGGGAACTCTCCCCTCCTGAAACATCTTGTGAACAGCCTACGAAGCTGGTTTTCGAGACCGAGTTGCACAGCTAGACCTAAGACCCTTCCGTGAATCCCGTCAGGGCCGGGGGCGGTCTTCTTACTTCTCATCTTCTCCACTGCCACTTCTAGTTCGGCCTCCGACACTTCTGGAATCTCGGCGTCCTCAGTGTCGTTGGCCGTGTGTCTTGTCCGGTTGTCTAGAGAAGACAGAGGAACCGGCCGGGGTGGGAAGAGTGTATTAACCACCGATGTAAGAATCGACGGCTCCATCCCGGCGGTGAGAGGCGGGGCCCAGGGGCGCAGCTTGGACATAACCAGCTTATACGGACGCCCCCAGGGATCGAGCTCCAGGGTGTTCAGGAGCTCGCCCCAACCTCTATCCTTTGCCTCTCCGATCTCGCTCTTTAACGTCCGTTTGGCCTTCTGATAGGCAGACTTCAGGCGCCTCTCCTCCTCGCCACCATGGATTGCTGAGCGCCTCCTCCTGTAACGACTTAATTGACGTTTGGCCGCCACACAGTCTTCTCGCAGTTGGGCGAGCTCGCTGCTCCACCAGTAGGTGCAGTTCCGGGGCGGCATCGGACGGGACCTGGACATGGAAGCGTCCGAGACAGATGTTAAAGTCTCCCCGAGCCGAGCCACCTCGTCCCCGACCGACAGATCTTCAGTGGCGGAGCACCACGAATTTATCAGCGTTGCCATCTCTAGAGCCTCTCTATCTAATGACTTAAGGACCCACTTGGGGCCCATCTCAGCCGGTGGGCGCCTTTGGGCAGGGGGCCTTGACGAGGGGCGGACGCCGAACCGAATGTAAAGATGGTCCGAAAGCGTCTCCACCCCTGTCAATACCTCCCAGCCTTGTACGCGCTGAGCCAGGGCGGGGGACGCGAAAGTCACGTCGATGACCGACCCGCCCTGCTCTCTTATGCAAGTGAATTCTGACCC
This sequence comes from Anthocharis cardamines, assembly GCA_905404175.1. Classification (NCBI taxonomy): domain Eukaryota; kingdom Metazoa; phylum Arthropoda; class Insecta; order Lepidoptera; family Pieridae; genus Anthocharis; species Anthocharis cardamines. Next base: position 8,336,456 of record FR989976.1, on the reverse strand, counting down.
CCTATTGAGCGGGACCATGCCGACCTCGGAGAGCCATTCCAACACCAAGTCGCCGCGCGCATCAGTCACTGGGGACCCCCATGCCGTGGATTTGGCATTGAGATCCCCAGCAACCAGCACCTCTAGTGGACCGCACCACCTCACTAGGGCACTCAGCTCTAGGAGGTAGGCCTCGAAGTCGGCGATCGGTCGGTTGGGGGAAAAATAAGCCCCGACCACCGCTATATTGCCTAACTTTGTCGCAACACAACCGTTGCCCTTAAAGGATGCTCCAATAGTGAGCGACGAATCAACCCTGGACGGAACGACTACCGCGACCAAGCCATCTCGATCGCCGACCCAGTCCGCCCTGTCCGGAACCAAATAGGGCTCCGCCACAATGCCCACCTCGATTGACCACTGCGCCAGGCTTTGGACCAATAAGTCTTGGGCTCTGGCACAGTGGTTTAGATTGCCTTGAATAAATCGTAGGACCATCTTATGGTTGTCCCACGATCTCTGACACTTCCATTTGCTCCTCGTTCGGCTGAGGATTATTGACGCTGGCCTTTTTTTTGGCCGCCGCTCTCCTATTTGCTTTTACCCTGGGGGCCGAACAACTATTGCCCCCCAGTCTGTGATCAGCCTTCCTGTTCGCCGCTGCGCACAAGGCACAGTGCGGTTTGGCAGTACAGGAGGCCGCCCTGTGGTCCGGCTGGCCACATCTGTAGCACAGCCGGCTGCGGTCATTGTCCGCGGTGCACTTGCTGGCCACATGTCCCTTTTGGAGGCAACGGTAACATTGCAGCTCCCTTGGACCCGACAGCGTGATCCTGGCAGCCACCCAGCCTACCAGAAACCGTCCCTCCATTATTTTCTTTGCCGCTGTGAGTGGTACCCGAGCCCAAACCGCGTATAGACCCGAGTAATCTTGCCGAATCTCCCCGACCTTAACATGATCGGCCGGGCAGCCAGCCTTCGCCACAATGGCCTCCTTCACCTCCTCAGATGTTACTGAGTCGTCTAGGCCCGCCACACGGACATCCGTGGATCTGACGGGCCTAGAGATCTTCACCTCCCCCTCTCCGTACAACTCCCTAAGTTTAGTAGCGAGGGAGTCCGCCTTCGGGTCGCTTCCAGCTCCGGGGATCTGAATTATAGCAGCCCCGGTGGCTGCTCGGCGGAACTTTACAGACTCAATCCCTAGATCGTTGAGATTGATCCTTCTTCTGGCCTCTTTGATGGCCTCCGCATATGTGAGGCCCTTTCCGTCGTTGCTTTGGGGGGGCAGTGTTAGGACAACAGCTGCCGTTCTAGGCGTTTTCAGCCTGGGCTTGGATCGAGTCGGCTGAGAAGCCGGTTGCGAAGCCCTTGTAGCCGCCTTCGAGCGCCTTCGCGTCCTGGTGTTATCACGCTCCTTGGCGCGTGCCTGAAAGCCGCTCGATTTAGTCGGCAGCGTCTCTTTAGTTGGAGGCGCCTTCTGCGCACTTGGGCGTCCCTTTTTGGTCACCCTGACCCATCCGCTCTCCTCTGCATCTGGATTGGGAGGCCGCGAAGGGAGGCTCGTCTTCTTGGGGGCAGCGGGGGCCGGCGGGGGCGCGGCGGCAATAGCCGTCTTGGCGTTCCCACCGCCTCCCGGTGCCTTCTTATTCTTCCTCTTCTTTTTGCCTGACTTAACATTGTCTTCCTTATCTTTTGCAGGAGCAGAACCTGCGTCAACGAGCACCTCGGGATCCTCGAGTGCCGCGGGAGCCGCCGGAGCAGCAACCACGGGAGCCGAGGACACCGGTAAGTAAGTTGTTTTATTCACCTTTTCTTTATTTTTTCTGTCGGCCGCCAAGGGGGGACGGAGTCGCGGCTCGGGGGGGAGTCGCCGCTCCAACCCCTCTATGCGGGCGTTCAGCCTGTCACTAAACTTTTTGGTCAGACTAGCCTCCAGTTCTACGAGACTGCTGCTTTGTGTGTGCGGCATGGATGCCTCCATCTCGTCCATCTTCTTTTTAAGCTCCTCCACCTGTGATTGGAGCTTTTCATTCTGCACTCGGAGAGCGCGAGTTTCGTCCGTGGTTGACCGCCGAATCAGAGTGTCGACGGTCTCCCTTATCGCCATACTGGCGTCCTTGAGGGCGCGGATGAACGTCCCTTTTAGATTGGACGACTTCTTAGCCACGCCCTCAATGATTCCGAGGCTAGACTCAATTTTATTCTGCATCGCTGCGGCGGTGTCCACAGGGACGTCCGCTTCAGTGTTGATGTCCATTTCGAAGGACGCTGTCGAGGAGGCCCTTGTTCTGCGGACTTCTGCCGCTGCCTCTAGGAGCTCCGCCTCTGCTCGCGCCTCCATCTCCTCCCTTTGCGCTTTTAAGTATTGCCGTTTTGCTTCGGCAAGACCCACGTACTCGCCGGTTGTTGGTGGCCGGCCTCTTCCTCTTACTTTACGGGTCGACAACGAGGCGGGGGTGTCTGTGGAACTCCCGCTCTCGTCATCTCTCCGACTTCTTTTGCGCCCTTTGGGGCTCCAAAATCTACTTGAACCTTCTCGGTTCCAAAAACCCTCATTTTCGGCTCGGCCGGTCGAGGCGGCGGACGACACGCTCACCATCGACTCTGACTCTGAGTCCGATAGATTCGCCGAAACGGCGTTTGCTAAGGACGGGACGGGTGTAGGGACCCGCTCCATCACGACCCTCAGCTCTCTCTCCTTACTCCTTCCTTCTTCCTCACTCCCAACACTACTGTTAATTTGAATTTTATTTTTGTTTTTAACACCTTCCATCATCTAGGGGTGTGGCTCCCCACTCCTGAGTATGAGGAGCCACGTAATACTTCCTGGGGGAAATAAAAGGTCCACCCGAGCGGAGACCCCGCGCCCGGGTAACCCAAATACCGCCTGGAGGGTGGGAGGTATCCAGGGGTTGGCCACTAGTGGCCCGACAGACTGGCCGAGCACCCACTCCCCCTGCGGGAGAGCGGGGGTGCAGCGCCGCGCAAGGCCCCTCAGGGCGCCCCAACGCATGCACATTCAGGGTTTTTTATTGTGGTTATTCCTTCCACTTGGGCCGGCCGGTTAAGGCGAGCCCCCTGGCCCAATGCGATCCGCGAGACATGTCCACGTCAATCACAAAGGGTAACAGGTTTGCCCGACGGGGGGTCTGCAATAGACCCCTAACCGACGACGACATCTTGCCGCCGCGGCCCGCCGCGCCGCGGGACTACCACACACCGCACGTCCGTGGCGTCCTCACCACCATACACCGCTATAAAAGCCGCTGGTACAGACAATTAAGCCAAGACCTCTACTAGACCCGCTGAAAAGCGAGTTGGGCGCTTCCGCCCTCGCCTTGACCGGTCTCCGCGTCGTCTTCGGATCCCGGTCGTCCCTATTCGCTTCACCATCACGATTGAGTCTTTAGGGTCCGAGCCCACAGACAACCCGAACCAACCGACAACAACCGCTCCGGCTACTGAGCCCCCCCGGCACGACAAGCCTAGGGACCCGCGGGAATCCACACGGGTAACCTTTTTTTTTTTTTTTTTTTTTTACTTGGTGAAACCCTTTTACAGGCCCCCGCGCCGGGGCAAGATGGAGTAGTGACGCGGGGAGTGTGGGGGTCGGGTAAAGTCGTTCCCCAATACCCACTAAAACACCAAGGCCCCTTCTGCGCGCGTTGAGCCGGGTACCGGTATGATCCTGTTAAGGACTACTCACCCGTGGCCCGGCTCGCGCATGCCGCGTGGCGTCTCGAAGACGCGCGGCTCTCCTTGGCCGCCACAAGAGTGACGGCAGTTCTCCTAACTTATTTACACACTATGTACAAATACGTCGCTCAGCGAAGCATGAAGCAACGCGCGACTCTCCTATGGCGCCACCACCACCGGTGCCGAAATATTTACAATGCCGCGTGGCGCAGCTCGAGCTGCGCGCGGCTCTCCCCAAGGCCCCGGGGTAGCGCCGACCACCATACTGAGGCACCAGCCCCGACGATGAAATATGTACAAATGTCGCGTGGCGCATCAAAGTGCGCGCGACTCTCCTCGACACGTCGGACTGGCGCCCTGCGCCGATTACGAAAACCAGCACGAATACACTATATACAATATTTACAAGATATTTACACTATTTACAAGGCGGACCGAGCGACCCACCGCAGCACGAACCCGCAGTGGTGTCGCCCAGTCCTCGAACACTCGCACTAGGCGAGGTGGGCGTGGGCCGCCCTCTCCTCGGACCGGCCTCCGTGAAAACAGTGGCCGGTCGGGTCGGGCCGACTTAAACAAGCCAGCCCTCGGACCGGACTCCGCATCCCATTACGCAGAGCCCCGCATCCAGTTCGTCCCTATTCGCTTCACCTAGGACCGCGTCATGGCCGAGTCACTACTCCGGCCAGGCCAACCGACGCGGTCACGCGGCTACTGAGCCCCCCCGGCACGACAAGCCTAGGGACCCGCGGGAGTGGACATCCGCGGTGGGGGGGCACACGGGTAACCTAACCTAACCTAACCTAACCTAACCTAACCTAACCTAACCTAACCTAACCTAACCTAACCTAACCTAACCTAACCTAACCTAACCTTTTTTTTTTTTTTTTTTTTTTTCACCTGGAGAAACCCATTTACGGGCCCCCGCGCCGGGGCAGATGGTGAAGTGACGCGGGGAGTGTGGGGCTCGGGTAAAGTCGTTCCCCAATACCCACTAAAACTCCAGGGCCCCGTCTTTTCGCCATGTTGGGGCAGCGGGATAACTTATGTAATCAACCGCGACCCCGGCGAATTGTCACGTCTGTGACTTCCACACGAGAGGGCTACGGAAGCGTCAGGAGATGGGCGTACCTTCTCCTGCGCTCTCCGTTCCTCCTGGCTCTTTGAGTGCCCGCTTGTGCGGCACATTCCCTCTCGCGCTCTGCAGTCTCCTTCCGCAGCATGACTTGCTCGCAGAAGGAGACCACGGCCACCCAGTTGGCCTCCGCCAACAGCATGGCGCGGACAACGCCCGGCAGGGTTAGGTCCAAGCCGATGACCGAAGTCAGGTCATGGCGCTGCCGCGACCACCTGGCACACTCCGCCAAAGTGTGCTGCGCCGAGTCAGAATCGGCGCCACACTGGTGACATTCCGGCGTTGGCTCGCGCCGGGCCACCTTATGCAGGTACCGACCAAAGCACCCATGTCCGGTCAGTACCTGCACTACTCGGTAGTTTAGGGCCCCCCTTTTTCTCCCGACCCATTCAGAGAGGACCGGGCGGATCGCCTCTATTGTACGATGGCCTGCCGCTTGGGGTTCGGCTAGGCCATCCTTCCACCGCTCTAATACGGCAAATTGTGCCCGACGTCTCAAACCGGCGACCTCATCCGCCGCTGGTGGAGTCCCTGCAGCCCTTCTCTCTGCCCGGAATCGGTAGACCTCGGCGAGCGCCTCAGCCTCCAACTCCCATGGCGGTGTACCTGCAAGGACGCAGGCCGCCGCGAACGAGACCGTCCTGAAGGAGCGAGTCGCTCTTAATGCGACCACTTTTTGCGGCCTGCGCAGGAGCCCTCTTGTTGTTCTCGTGAGAGAACCGTGCCATATAGGGGCCCCGTACAAGGCCATACTGCGTATGATGCCGCAGTATAGCCTCCGGACACTTTGGTCGGGACCTCCTATATTTGGCAGCAAGCGGCCAAGTGCGCCAGCCGCCCCCACCAGTTTTGGGCCCAGGGTCTTAAAATGGGCCTCAAAGGACCATCGTCCATCCAAGGTGAGCCCCAAGTAGCTCATCTTGGCCCCCACTGCCACATTTGTTCCCTCAATTGTTATGCTCGCCCCCGGAGGGGGTCCCCCTCTGGGCCCATGGAATAGGAGGGCCTCGGTTTTTTCTAGGGCCACTCTGAGACCCAATGTCCTTATTCTGCCAACTACTAGGGAGGACCCCACCGAGGCCAGCCTCGCCGTCTCTTCATAGTTCCGCCCTTGGGCTATGACTAGGGTGTCATCGGCGTAGCACAAGACGCGCATCCCGCGAAGGAGCGCGCCTCTGAGCACCCAGTCATAGCCGACGTTCCAGAGGAACGGGCCCAAGACGGAGCCCTGCGGAACTCCACAACCTATTCGACGCCGGACTTTCTTCCCCGTGCTGTCGACGTAGGCGACCTCTCTCCCTTCCAGGTAATTCCCCACGACTTTCTGGAGGTAAAGGGGGATCTCGTGGAACCTGAGGGCCTCCCTTATCACCTCGAACGGCAAGCTATTGAAGGCATTGGCGATGTCTAGTGAGACTGCCAATGCCTTCCCCCCCCTTGACACCACATCAGTGGTGTGGGTCTTCAGGGTCGAGATCGCGTCTATTGTCGATCTCCCAGCCCTGAAACCATACTGGGCCTCGTCCAGGTCCGGTCCCTCGATGCTTATATGCCGGTTGAGGCGTCCAACGAGGATTCTTTCCATCAGCTTACCAGCCTCATCCAGGAGAACGATGGGCCGGTAAGCTGAGGGGGAGTCCGGAGGCCGGCCTTCTTTGCGCAGCAAGCACAGGCGCCCCTCCTTCCACTGTTTGGGGAACTGTCCGGTCGTTAAGCACCGATCGAACAGTCCCCGTAGATCACCCTCGATGTGTTTGAGCGCGATCCCCAACACTCGGCCAGGCACTCCATCCGGGCCTGGGGCCCTCTTCTTTGTTTTGAGGCGGTCCACCACCGCCTCCATTTCATCATCCGCTACTAGGGGGATGTCTCCTTCTTCCTGCTCCGAGTTGATGTTGGCCATTCGCGGGACCACAATATCCGGGGCTGGGGGGAAGAGCTCCGACACGATTTTCTCCACCAAGTCTGGTTGGAGGGACTCCGTCAGGGGGGGGCCCATGCTTTGCAGTTTTTTCCGCGCCGCACGGTAGGGGCGCCCCCATGGATCTTGGTTGAGCCCCTCCAGGACCTCCTCCCGGGCTTTCCCCTTCGCGTCGCTTATGGCTATTTGGAGCGCCCTCTTTCGCTCGCTGTAAACGGCGCGGAGTTCGAGCTCCTCCTCCTCGTTTCGCTGTCTCCTGCGGCGACATCGGCGATACGCCCTCCTGGCTTCATTACATGTCCGCCTGAGTGATGCTATTTCCTCACACCACCAGTATACCGCCTTCCGGTTTGGGCGGCGACGGTTTGCCCTGGGCATCGACGCATCGCAGGCTTCCGTCAGGGCCAGACGAAGCTGTTCTGCGCCCGCATCGACTGTCGTTGCACTCAGAGTCGGTGCACACCACAGGTAGACGAGGATCGCCTCTTCCGCAATCTCCCGGTTGAGACGACCCATGGCCCAACGCGGAAAGCCCTCTCTCCCTCTGGACGGCTCACGCGGCCCTTGGGACGCGGAAACCTCAAACCTTATATAGAGGTGGTCCGAGAGAGTTTCCGCGTCCTCTTCGACCCTCCAACCACTTATTGAACGCACTGCCTCAGGGGAGGCAAAGGTCACGTCTACTCGTGACTCTCCCTGAGGCCGCACGCATGTGGCCACATTGCCCTCATTAACGGGGATGAGTCCCACCTCCACTGACCACTCCTCCAGGGCTTCCCCCCGGGAGTTGGTGATCCGGTCCCCCCATAGTCTGGAGCGGGCGTTGAGGTCCCCCATGAGGACTACTGGTCGGGGACGGGCCCTCTGCACGGCCTGCCCCAGGCCACTGAGGAATACTTCGAATTCCACCAGTGGCCTATTTGGGGAGAAGTAGGTCCCGACCAGAGTTTGTTTCCCCCATTCTGCCACGACGTAGCCGATCCCCCTTTCTTTAAGTGATAGGGGGGGACCCCCTGGACGGGCAACAATCGCCACTTCCTCGGCAAGATCTCCTAGCCAATGTGGCTGCGGAGCCATGACGTATGGCTCTGCAAAGACAACGACGTCGATGTTCCACTCCGCCATCGATTGGAGCAAAAGATCTTGCGCCCCGGCGGAGTGGTTGACGTTCCCCTGGAGGAAGCTGATATGGGACCTACTAACCATTATGTTGACATATCGGCTTCCTCCGAAACCGCCTGGCGCGTCACCCTGGAAGGTGTTGCGGCTGGAGCGGGTGCCCTCGACTTAACACGGGGGGGATTGCATTGTCTTCCCCCCATTATATGATCAGCGGACCTACCCGCATCCCGACATACCGCACAGTGCACCTTGGCAGTGCACTTAGCGGCTTGGTGCCCCTCTTTTCCGCAGCGGAAGCAGAGTCCACTGCGGTCAACGTCGGAGGGGCACCTGGCCCTCGTGTGGGATACCCCCTGGCACTTATAGCACCGCAAGGGGCGTGCCTCCAACACTCGGACCGTGGCCGAACTCCACCCAACCAACAGGCGGCCATCCGTCACTTTCTTCGCAGCGGTGACGGGGCACTGTACGAATAGAGACCCCTGCCCATCGTCACCCCTGTGCAGTGTCCCCGGCCTTATTTCGCCGGGTTCACACCCTCCTTTTGCCGCCAGTGCAGCCACGACCTCCTCTTTTGTGACGGAGTCGTCGAGTCCGCCCACCCTCATGCTTGCGCGCATGATCGGCCTGTCCACGGAGGCCACATTCCCGAGGACATCCCGCAGTTTGTCGGCCAGTTTGTCGGCCTGATCGTTCCCCTGGGAGCCCGGCAGTTCTAACACGCGGGCCCCGGTGGCCGCCTGCCGGATTTTGACCTGGCTGATGCCGAAGTCCGTCAGAGTGACGCCGCCCCTGGCCTTGGCGATGACATCCGCATATGTCATCCCGCCCTCGATGGCCTCCTTCTGCAGGGTGATGACCACCGCTGCAGATCTAGGGGGCGTGAGTTTCGCCGCTTTTGGTTTCGGCTTTGGCTTCGCGTTTGCCGGAGCCGATCCCACCGATTTTGGGGGCGGGCTTACCGCCACGTCTGCTGCAGGAGGGGCAGGAGCAGTTTTCTTCCCCTTGCCCTTATTTTTCCCCCTTTTGACAACCGTGGCCCACGTCCCCGCTTGTTCCTGAGAGACAGTGGGGGGTTGGACGGCTTGGGCCACGACCGGTGGTTGGGCCGGTTTATTAGAAGGCGACGGCCCCTTTTTTGCCGGGGCAGGCAACAACACAACCGGAGACGTCGTCGCAACAGGAGATGACCGCGCAGCTCCTTTTCCCCCCGTAGTCTCCGGTGAGACCGTCTGATCCCTGGTGTGGGATGAGGCTAGAGGAGGGCGGAAGTTTTTGGCTGGAAGAAGGCGGTCTTCCAGACCCTCGAACCTGGCGTTCAATATATCTCCCACCGTCCTCAGAACACTCCCCTGAATTTCCTCGGCCAACATTTTTAAGACCTCCCGGTCAGACGGTCCCGTCTCCTGAGGAGGAGGGGACTTCTGGGGGGCCGTCCTCTCGGAGAACTCGCGCCGAATGGCTTTGAGCTCCGTCTCCAGGTCTGCTATGCGGGCCCGCATCCTCGTGTTATCGCTCTGGAGGCGACGGGTCTCTTCCGCAACAGAACGGCTGGAGAGGCTCTCCACCATCTCTCGGAGGTCCTTCGCGGCAACCTTGAGGTCCCTCATATATTCCCCCTTAAGGTTGCCGGACTTCAGAGCGATCTCGATGATGCGCTCAGTGCGCAAAGCCGCCCTCTCCTTGATTTGTGGGGGTCCCAATTCCCTCACTTCCTCACCTAAAACGCCCGTAGGCGGCGCCGGAACAGCTTGTTCCTTGCGGAGCGTCTTGGCCTTTAACCCTTTTTCGTAGGCCGCGTCCGCAGCCTCCTCCTTTGATTGGGCGAGAGCCTTTTTGGCCTTCGCCAGTCCCGCATTATGCCTTGTGGGCCTCTTTTTGGATTTCGGACTCCTGAGTCTGCGAGTCCTGCACCCCGTTTCAGTTTCCGAACCTGAGGATTCGGTATCCACACTCGGGGGGATCCTAAAAAATGACCTTTTTCTAGATCCGCTCACCGATACACTCGAATCCGAGTTATAATTGTCCATTTTTGCGTTTAACTACGCAAAAACAGAAAAAACAACGGAAACAACAAAAACAACATAGAGAATAACAACAAACTTAACAACTTATAACAAATAACAACAACAATAACAAGCTTACACACTAAGAATTTACCCTAATAGCAATTCAAAGTGATTTGCTAGAACCTCAAAAACAGTGAATTTAACAGAAAACCCCCAAAAACTAAAATTTTGAATTTACGATGCTACACCCTTGTAGTTTTAGCTTAGCCCGATAGGATAAGACTAAAACCACGTAGAAACAAAAACCCCACAAAAAGTTATTAGACGAAACAAAACTATGATATCGTCTAAATAACAGAAAAAATTAACTTGAAATTTAAAACCCCAAAATTACTAAGAAAAACCCCAAATTGAGCCAAGGAAACAATTTACTTGTAACAAGACAAATTGTTCCAAGGCAAAACCACAAAAACCGCAAGGAAAACCGATATCTGAGACCAATTGTACCTCCTCAAAAAGTTTTCAAAAGTTTTAGTCAACTTAATGACACCACTCATGTTAGTTATCCACCTTTCGTGCCGTCTGCACAGGTTTCAAACTTCCACCACAGTTTATGTTATTCACCCTTCCGGGCTTCAAACATCCCTCAAGTTTCTCAAACATTGATCACAATTTATTATAACACTTTTAAAAGCGAATAACACATAGTGACCAACCCGGGAATCGAACCCAGGACGTATGCTCTTACGGATGAACGTGCGACCGCAAGGCTACATACGCTGTTATAAAAAGTTTAGTCAACTTAATGACACCACTCATGTTAGTTATCCACCTATTAGCCGTCTGCCCAGGTTTCAAACTTCCACCACAGTTTATGTTATTCACCCTTCCGGGCTTCAAACATCCCTCAAATTTCTCAAACATTGATCACAATTTATTATAACACTTTTAAAAGCGAATAACACATAGTGACCAACCCGGGAATCGAACCCAGGACGTATGCTCTTACGGATGAACGTGCGACCGCAAGGCTACATACGCTGTTTTTAAAAGTTTAGTCAACTTAATGACACCACTCATGTTAGTTATCCACCTTTCGTGCCGTCTGCACAGGTTTCAAACTTCCACCACAGTTTATGTTATTCACCCTTCCGGGCTTCAAACATCCCTCAAATTTCTCAAACATTGATCACAATTTATTATAACACTTTTAAAAGCGAATAACACATAGTGACCAACCCGGGAATCGAACCCAGGACGTATGCTCTTACGGATGAACGTGCGACCGCAAGGCTACATACGCTGTTAAAGTTTTAGTCAACTTAATGACACCACTCATGTTAGTTATCCACCTTTCGTGCCGTCTGCACAGGTTTCAAACTTCCACCACAGTTTATGTTATTCACCCTTCCGGGCTTCAAACATCCCTCAAGTTTCTCAAACATTGATCACAATTTATTATAACACTTTTAAAAGCGAATAACACATAGTGACCAACCCGGGAATCGAACCCAGGACGTATGCTCTTACGGATGAACGTGCGACCGCAAGGCTACATACGCTGTTAACCTAACCTAACCTAACCTAACCTAACCTAACCTAACCTAACCTAACCTAACCTAACCTAACCTAACCTAACCTAACCTAACCTAACCTAACCTAACCTAACCTAACCTAACCTAACCTAACCTAACCTAACCTAACCTAACCTAACCTAACCTAACCTAACCTAACCTAACCTAACCTAACCTAACCTAACCTAACCTAACCTAACCTAACCTAACCTAACCTAACCTAACCTAACCTAACCTAACCTAACCTAACCTAACCTAACCTAACCTAACCTAACCTAACCTAACCTAACCTAACCTAACCTAACCTAACCTAACCTAACCTAACCTAACCTAACCTAACTAACCTAACCTAACCTAACCTAACCTAACCTAACCTAACCTAACCTAACCTAACCTAACCTAACCTAACCTAACCTAACCTAACCTAACCTAACCTAACCTAACCTAACCTAACCTAACCTAACCTAACCTAACCTAACCTAACCTAACCTAACCTAACCTAACCTAACCTAACCTAACCTAACCTAACCTAACCTAACCTAACCTAACCTAACCTAACCTAACCTAACCTAACCTAACCTAACCTAACCTAACCTAACCTAACCTAACCTAACCTAACCTAACCTAACCTAACCTAACCTAACCTAACCTAACCTAACCTAACCTAACCTAACCTAACCTAACCTAACCTAACCTAACCTAACCTAACCTAACCTAACCTAACCTAACCTAACCTAACCTAACCTAACCTAACCTAACCTAACCTAACCTAACCTAACCTAACCTAACCTAACCTAACCTAACCTAACCTAACCTAACCTAACCTAACCTAACCTAACCTAACCTAACCTAACCTAACCTAACCTAACCTAACCTAACCTAACCTAACCTAACCTAACCTAACCTAACCTAACCTAACCTAACCTAACCTAACCTAACCTAACCTACCTAACCTAACCTAACCTAACCTAACCTAACCTAACCTAACCTAACCTAACCTAACCTAACCTAACCTAACCTAACCTAACCTAACCTAACCTAACCTAACCTAACCTACCTAACCTAACCTAACCTAACCTAACCTAACCTAACCTAACCTAACCTAACCTAACCTAACCTAACCTAACCTAACCTAACCTAACCTAACCTAACCTAACCTAACCTAACCTAACCTAACCTAACCTAACCTAACCTAACCTAACCTAACCTAACCTAACCTAACCTAACCTAACCTAACCTAACCTAACCTAACCTAACCTAACCTAACCTAACCTAACCTAACCTAACCTAACCTAACCTAACCTACCTAACCTAACCTAACCTAACCTAACCTAACCTAACCTAACCTAACCTAACCTAACCTAACCTAACCTAACCTAACCTAACCTAACCTAACCTAACCCGAGTCGCAATCTAACTGCCGGCCTGAGATACACGAAACCGTGTCGCTCCGTCTTTAAAAAATAGTAAAAGTGGTATTTTTTGAGAAAATAGTGGTGTGTTATATATCAGTGGACGCGTAAAAGTGAGACAAACAAAACTGTGAAAACCGCGTGGAAATCGGACCCAAACTGGAGGAGTAAGGGAGGAAAAACAAGTTTTTTAAGGTTTTTTCCCCAATTATCTGCGTGCGGCGCCCGATCTGTCGCGGTAACATACCAGTTTTTTACCGTGAAAACACGCGCCCCATCGAGGCCCAGATTCTCCGTGAAAACCGGATTTTTCGAGCCACAGGTTTTGGAACAACCCCCAAAAAACCGAAAAACCACGTGGCACGTGGTCATAGAAGGAGAAGTCGTAGAACCACGTGTCATACATCAATCGACGCGTTATAGCGCAGCGAACTTAAAGCCGCATCGACCAAAACGCGAAAAGAAAATTCCACCGAGAAAAATACAAAATAAAAATTTGACGATTTTCGGAGACGTATAACTCCAGAACAAGATCTGTGACCATCACTTTAAATTAGTGTCATAGATAGCCCCCGACGAGCTCTAAGAAACGAGCCTAAGAACAAAATTTTCCGACCAAGGACAGACGAGAAATCCGGTTTTAACCTAAAACCACGTGGCACGTGGTCGGCGAAAACCGGGTCGTAGAACGAAGAGCCATACGTAGTTGGATAGCCCTCGCCGAGCCCAAACCAACGACACCTCGCGATAGAACATCGGACCTCCAGGAGCGGAACAAACAGCGCCGGGAAGAAGTCGGGAAAAAACGTAAATATCTCGGGAACGGTGAGTCCTAGCCCAATTTTGACCCCATCCTCAAGTATACCACGTAGTGGTATACTTGAAAAGTCCCTAACTACTAACCCACACCCACCCCACCCCTCAAAAAATTTTTCCCTCCCTCTCCCAAAAAATTAAAAAATTTTCCAAAAATTTGAAATCTTAAAAATCCTTTCATCCCAAATAGCTCCCAAACCGTTGGAGATAGGCCAAAAATAACGTCAGACGTGTATACGTAGTATACGTATACACAGTAAACTCGGCCTAAATAAGACCTATCCAACGGTACCCCCACACCCTCCCCCTCCCCCACCCCCCCCCAGAAATCCCTACAGAGCTCACCTTTCCCGATATATTTAGCGTTGAAGCTAGATGTAAGATTAAGTATAGTAGCTGCTTGCCTATCCATCACCCCAGAACCCACGAAACCTTCCCCACCCCCCCAAACCCCCCAAAATCCTAACTCCCGAACCACTCATCCTAGACCCCCCGAGTTTGGGCTCAAACGACTCGGCATAAAACGCCTGGTTCGTTGGAGCACAAGCCAAAGACCTAAACCCTCCCCCCCCCCCCCCCCCCCCCCCAAATAGACAAGCAGCGAAACTGTGATAAAATTTGATTGTGACTTAGGTTAAGTTAGCTTTAAGTGACACGGTAAGCCTTATTGGGCATACCGTACTAGTATAAGACTGTATATACACAAATAATTGAAATTATTGGAATTATTATTATTGAAATTATTATTATTATTAATTATAAATTATTCTTATTATTATTAATTCTAATATTATTATTTTCTGACTGTTTCAATTGTTTCAATTATTTATTATTATTATACAAAATTTTACTATTACATAAGACAACCGCCCTATTGGCGGCCTTATTAGTTTTAAGATTTAAATTGGAATTTATAGTTGTAACTAATTAATATACTAGACTAGTAGTGCCTTATTGGGCACTACAAACTAAACAAGACTACAAAAAAGGCTTATTGGCCTCACATCGACTAAACAACTATAAACAAATTCATTGACGAGCCTACGAGCCGAAAACATGTTTACCCACACCCCAATTAAAAAACGCACTCTAACAACAAACAATGACCCCCTGGTAGAAAAAGAAAAATCCCCTGCAGCCGGGGCATCGCGCGCTGGTGGCGTCGCCGGAGAGAGGCCGGGAGGGAGAACTTCCTGTGGAAGTTCGTCGAGCGGCTCACCACCCAAGCTGGTCTCGGAGATAGCCGCCCGCTCCTCGGCTCCTTCGCCGGCGCCACAAGCGCGCGAACCCGAAAAAGCGAATGACACTTTCACAATAAAAACCTACAAAAGCATAAGTACTGAGGCTGCCGCGTTACAGCAGAGCGCCCTTACAATGCTGGACTCTGCTAGAAATCTCAAAACAGAAATTAAGACATCTGTGACACAATCCATAAAGAGGTTGTACAATTTGGTTAAAGTAGCAGAAAAGGGAAAAACAGGAAAACAGGAACAGGATAAGGAAATACAGGAAACAGGAAATGAATTAAATGACTACATAATGGAGCAAATAAAGAAACAAATCAATACGCTAAAGGATGAAAACAAGAAACTTGAAATAACCAGAAGAAAACTAGAAACAAATGTAAAAGAACAGAAAGAAAAAGAGGATAAGCCACCAGGGAAAACAGAAGAAAGTGAAATAAAACAGCTGATAGTTAAAGCTAACACGACACTAGAAAGGATAAAAGAAAACAGTGTAACCGTGGCGGAAGATATAAAGGAAAGACTAAAGGGCATAGAAAGGGGAGTGGAAAAAATCACAACACAGCAGGCGACCTATGCGTCGATCGCAGCCAACCGAGTCACTGGAGCAGACACTCACTCAGGCCACCCACCGAAGATACCCACTACCACCTATTCGGTGATAGTGGAGTCGGAGGATGGACTGAGCACCAGTGATGAGGTTTTGGCCAAGATCCAAGAGGTAGTGAACGCCAAAGAAAACGGAATAAAAATAGACAGGGTACGGAAGGTCCGGGGAGGGAAAGTTGTGGTAGGGTGCGTCGACACTTTCGAATTAGAGAGAGTGAAGCGCCTTGTAGCAACAGAGGAAACCCTCAAATGTGAGCCGGCAAATAACAAAGACCCACTGGTCATCCTGCGAGATCTGAGAGTGGACGTGACGGATAAGGAGATCTTCGCGGCCTTTCCCAGTCAAAACAGCGAATTGATGTATCAACTGGAAGAGGACCCGTCGAGAGTCCAAATCAGGTATCGCAGGAGGACCAGAAACCCACACACATGTCATGTGGTAATGCAAGTCGGACCAAGGCTTTGGAGGCGGCTAATGGATGCAGGGAAGATGTATATTGACCTCCAAAGAATCCAGGTATGGGATCAATCGCCCCTCATCCAATGCACCAAATGCCTGAACTACGGCCACGGTCGAAAAACATGCACGGAGGAAAAAGACAGCTGCACTCACTGTGGAGAACTAGGGCACCGCAAGGCAGAATGCACAAAAGCCAGTACCGAAAGACCACACTGTATCAACTGCGAAAGAGCAAACAACTCAGCGAGAGATCACTCGGTATTTGCCTCAGCCTGCCCTGAGAGAATGAGATGGGACAGAGTGGCGAGAGCAGCCATTCAATACGACGAAATAGATACCACACAGTATACAC
Organism: Anthocharis cardamines; assembly: GCA_905404175.1. NCBI lineage: Eukaryota > Metazoa > Arthropoda > Insecta > Lepidoptera > Pieridae > Anthocharis > Anthocharis cardamines. The sequence goes on along the minus strand of FR989976.1, from coordinate 8,320,124 downwards.
ACATCTAAACATGAACACAGAAACACATACATCAACACACAGACACAATCATACACACAAACACAAAACAAAATTTCAAATAATTGCCCATCTTTAATAATCAAAGGTGGGCAGTTTTAAAAACTAAACAAACACTCATACAAAACAATACACAGACAATAAGCACCAAAACAAGAGACATTCAACTCACCATACTTATATACATACCCATGAATATTATTTAATATTACCGGTCATGGTATATAAGTCAATGCGCTCATACACAAACACACACACGTAAACCAAACACACAAACACACACACGTAAACCAAACACACAAACACAAAAAGAACACATAAACCAAACACACAAAGAATACAAACAAACAAACACTCGGACACACACGGCGAAAACCATGCAAATTGAACAGCTTTAGTAAATAAAGACTGCCAATCTATAAAACTAAACCATACATACACACACACAACGCGTGCAAATCATAAAATGCATACAAAAACAATTATCAAAACACACCACCTAACATACCCATGATTATTATTCAATAATACCGGATATGTTATAGGAAAACACACACACAAAACAAAGGGACAGACAAATGAACACAGCACAGAATACAATTAAACACACAACAACACACACACACAAAAGCAGGCCACCACAAACATAAAATTGACTATATCCCATCGATAATCCGATAGAAAAATTGTAAGGTTAAACTGGGGTGTGAAAACTAGAAAGATAAAGCATACCATCTGTATTAAGAACGCAAACGTGCATAATAAAAGCGTAAAACAATAGTATTAAAGAGGTAATTGTAAGAAATGTAAATTCAACACAAGTAATTGTAAAATAATTGTACACAAAATTAATGTTCATTTAAATAAAATACATGTTAACGTAGTAGTTAAGATTAGTTATAATATGGAATTGTAAGATTTTATTTAATAATAAAGAAACAAAAATGTTTTATTAAGGGAAGAATGAAAGATAGACAGAATGGTAGCTAATCAACGTCCCGACCGAAACATGGTTGGGGAGGTAGGCTCAGTAGGCGGAAAAAAAAAAAAAAAAAAAAAAAAAAAAAAAAAAAAAAAAAAACCTAACCTAACCTAACCTAACCTAACCTAACCTAACCTAACCTAACCTAACCTAACCTAACCTAACCCAGTCGCAAACGAAGTCCCAAACCGCTAGCTGCGAAATTGCGAGCTCCGCGATCAAAATAGTGCAAAGTAAACAAATAAAATCGTAAAAATACGTATCATACACCAAAAGATGCGCGTTAATTAGTGGTTTCCAACAGTGCAAAAAGTGTCTTCGTATGACTCCAGGGTCAAAAGTTATTGAAGTTTCCATTTGTGAAAATATAAAAGTGCGTGCGGCTCAAAAATAAGATCGACATCATATATATGTGATAAGTGCAATAAATAGTGCTCGTCAATACCCTTCTCCTGATACCTCATTTGGATTTTTCCGAATAGCGGTTCCGGAGATACATGGCAAAAACCCATACAGGGTCACCACGACTCCAGAACTACCGAGGAGTCAACAATCTTCTGGATCCTGCTCGGCGAAGGTGAGAGCTACCGCCTGACACCAGCACCATCTTCCCTGGACAAAAACTCCAGGAGATACAAGCGTTTTTCTCGGATTGACCCCTCAACACCTACGGGCCTCAAGACTTCAATCGTGCTGAAAATTCAGAAAATCCTCCGATCAGGCAGAAGAAGGCAAAAATAGTAAGCTATAATAATATCTAATATAAGTGTTCAAAAATAATTGTAAAATGCCATATAGTTTTGTAATGAGAGACATTTTAGTAAACTAAATAACAAGCGTCACAGGTCAACCTAAGTTGGTACTATTACTTACTTTTTACAATATTAAAAAATCTTAAAATTTAAAAATACATCCTTTTAAAGTTAACAAATAGTAATTATATCTACAGCTTAGTTTTTCAAAATTTTTCACCCATCTCAAATAAAATCTAGAAAACATACTCGGTAACCAGTAAAAAACAATATTTAAATTGGTCGTGTCTCAGAGCAAGGATATAAGGCATTTATTAAATATTATTAGTCTATAAAAAACCTCTTTAAACCCCCTTTCATTTGATACCAAATTTATTAAAATCGGACAATTAGAAACCTATAATTTAACATTTTTAAAATCAAATATTTTTCTCCATACAAAATTAAAAACGGCTAAGGGTGATATTATTCACAAATTTTTGGTCAAGCGTGTTATTTCTTAAATATCTATATAAATTCACAAATTTCATACAATTCATTCAGTCAGGAGTGTGCCGCCTGACAAAATTTTTGGTCAAGAGTGTGTCGGCAAATAATATTAATTAAATATTAAAATTTTTAATAATTTTAACTTTTTCATAGCTAAGTGTGTGCCGACCCATACCCTTCCCCTATATCCATAGTACCCCACCCCCGCGATACCCAATTCCTTCCCCCTTTTCCCAAACCCCCCAAGTTTGGGTTCAAAAGAAACGTCTCTTAGAGACGAATCGATCGGCCCTGACAGATTTCCCCCCCCACCTTCCCCCACCCTTTTAGATCCAAAAAACCCAAATCCTATACCTATCCATACCCCACGAAACCCAATTTCCTCCCCCCCCCGCAATCAAACTTTTTGCTACCTCACCCCCGCAGAACCCAACTTCCTCCCCCCTTTTCCCAAACCCCCCAAGTTTGGGTTCAAAAGAAACGTCTCTTAGAGACGAATCGATTGGCCCTGACAGATTTCCCCCCCCACCTTCCCCCACCCTCTTAGATCCAAAAAACATAAATCCTATACCTATCCATACCCCACGAAACCCAATTTCCTCCCCCCCCGCAATCAAACTTTTTGCTACCTCACCCCCGCAGAACCCAACTTCCCCCCCCTTTTCCCAAACCCCCCAAGTTTGGGCTTAAAAGAACCGTCTCCTCGAGGCGAATCGATCGGCTCCGACAGATTCCCCCCCACACCTTCCCCCACCCCCCCAGAACCTAACTTCCTCCCCCTTCATCCTAGACCCATCGAGCTTGGGCTCATTTTATTCATCCAACCAAGGCGAATAGATTGGCCCCTACAAATTCCCCCCCTACCCCCCCTATCCCTGCACACACTTCTTAATATAAAAATTGTTTAAAAATAAAAACTTGTAAAATGTCAGACCCAAATACATCCAACGATTACTTAGACTCAGATTGCGAGCAACCTTCTGCAATCATAAAAAGACCCACAAAAGGCAGCAGGAAAATGCATTTCGAAAAAATAACATTTTGTATGAGCGAAATAATGACAGCAGTTGAAAAATCGAGAAATCTAAAGACAGAATTAAAAGATATGATACTAAAAAACATAATATGCATAGAGAACACATTGGAGGAATTAGAGGATGAAACAACATCGATCATGGAGGATGCATTAAGAATTTCTTCTACCACAATACTTCAATCCACTCCAATTAAAACAAAAACTAGAGACATTAGCAGTCGCCAAAATACAGAAAATAGCAAAGAAAACTTAGAAAAAGAACTAATAGTACAACTTAAAAATCATCAAAAATTGCTGGAACAGCACTTAACACAAATAACACAAACCACAAATAAAATTCCCACGTACGCAGAAAAACTCAAAACAAAACACGCAGAATTAACTCGACCTACACTACACACTATAAAAGTACAGTCCAAAGATGAATCCAATACAGCCGAAGAAACAATAGGAATAGTAAAAAACATAATTAAAGCCAAAGAACAAGGACTCAATATAGTGAAAGTAAGAAAAATAAAAGACGCACAAATAACCATAGCATGTGAAAACAAAACGGACATAGATAAAATTAAAAACACACTCGGAAAACACAAAAATAAATTCATCACCACTAACCTTAAAAATAAATCACCTATCATAAAAATTAAAAATTTAATAAAAAACACCACACAGGAAGACATAATTATAGCCCTAAAACACCAAAATCACATAGACTTACCTCAGGACAAAATGGAAGATTTCAAGATATTGTTTAGAATCAAAACTAAAGACCCACTACTCGAACACGTAGTCATACGAACTCCGAAAGAAATCTGGGACTACTCTATGAAGAGTGGTACACTCTTCATAGATTTACAAAAAGTCCAAGTAGAGGACCACTCACCTCTCAGGCAATGCACTAAGTGCTTAAAATACGGCCATTGCAAAAGCCAATGTACAGAAGAACACGAAAAATGTTCCCACTGTGGCGGAAAACACAAGAAGAATGAATGCCCAGCGTTCACAGAAGGCAAAATACCAACATGCGCAAACTGCATAGCAGAAAACTCAAACACAAAATCAGCTAATCACAACGCATTTGACGCACAGTGCCCCATCCGCATAAAGTGGGACATTATCGCGCGGACCGGGATAGAATACATATAAAAGAACTCCAAACAAAATAAAAACAAACAACATATTTAAAATAAAACAACTCACAATGGAAGTTAAATAACAAACAAATAAAGACAATCAGAAAATAAATAAATATATACAAAAAATCATAAAAACTTAAAATACTTCCATAATTATTATACATCGCAAAAACATAAAAAGTACAAAAAACTAAATATAAAAATTAAATATGTCAAGAAAAATACGACTTAAAACTGCGAATCTTGCAAAAAACTATACAGATTATAAAGACTTGTGTAATATAACAAGAAAACCAGCAAATAATAATAAAGACATAACATCAATAAAAAGTAAAATATAAAATACTCAACCAAACATAAAAACTAATTTAAATAGTAAGAAAATATAACAATGAAAAACTTCTATTGAAACAAATAAAAACATACATATATAAATCCTGTAAAAAACATAGACAATAAATAGTCTAGTAAGAATAAAAATGTAAAAGAGTTTTAATGAATAAGAAAACAATGTATACTATTCTAAGTAGCATAAGTAGCATAAGAAACACTTACAATTCAATTATAAGTAATAGCAATTAGATGTCAATACATCAAAATCAATAATGTAAACATAACTAACAAAATTAAAATAATGTAAGCTAGTAATAAGAAAATAGAAAATAAGAAATTTAGAAATTAAGAAAAACTGTGTAGAAAACAAATAAATATATACAAAAAACCATAAAAACTTAAAATACTTCCATAATTATTATACATCGAAAAAACATAAGAAGTACAAAAAACTAAATAAAAATTAAATATGTCAAGAAAAATACGGCTTAAAACTGCGAATCTTGCAAAAAACTATACAGATTATAAAGACTTTGTTGCAATATAACAAGAAAACCAGCAAATAATAATAAAGACATAACATCAATAAAAAGTAAAAATATAAAATACTCAACTAAACATAAAAACTAATTTAAATAGTAAGAAAATATAATAATGAAAAACTTCTATTGAAACAAATAAAAACATACATATATAAATCCTGTAAAAACATAGACAATAAATAGTCCAGTAAGAAATAAAAATGTAAAAACGTTTTAATAAATAAGAAAACAATGTATACTATTCTAAGTAGCATAAGTAGCATAAGAAACACTTACAATTCAATTATAAGTAATAGCAATTAGATGTCAATACATCAAAATCAAAAATGTAAACATAACTAACAAAATTAAAAGATATGTAAGCTAGTAATAAGAAAATAGAAAATAAGAAATTTAGATATTAAGAAAAACTGTGAAATCAAAATATATTCAAACAAGTAGCCTACAAATAACAAGGCAAACATGTAAAATGGATAGTAAATAATAATGTATGTTAGTATTAAGTTTATATTATAACTAGATATATAATGCAAATCTCACTAAGAGATAAAAATTTATGTAGACATTAAAGTCTATAAAAACCAAGAAAATGTAAAAATGTACGGAAATAAATAAAACAGTATCTCACTAAGAGATAAAAATGTAATTAGACTAATTAAAATCTAGGAAAACTAAGAAAATGTAAAATTAAACAGAAAAGAAATAAAAATTTAAGATAATAACTATAAGAATGTATCTAGATTAAGCAATAAAGAATATATAAAAATTATATATATATATATATATATATTATATAAAAATATCTATTTAAATTTATAAATATAAAAAATTTTTAATAATAAAGGAAATCTCACACAACACATACAAATCAATGGTCTCTGTCCACCCACGATAGAGGAAAAATCGTAGTACCCAATCCTCGGCCCCGGAGCTATGCTGCCGGGGAGTAGGCTATTAGGTACACCAACAAAAAAAAAAAAAAAAAAAAAAAAAAAAACCTAACCTAACCTAACCTAACCTAACCTAACCTAACCTAACCTAACCTAACCTAACCTAACCTAACCTAACCTAACCTAACCTAACCTAACCTAACCTAACCTAACCTAACCTAACCTAACCTAACCTAACCTAACCTAACCTAACCTAACCTAACCTAACCTAACCTAACCTAACCTAACCTAACCTAACCTAACCTAACCTAACCTAACCTAACCTAACCTAACCTAACCTAACCTAACCTAACCTAACCTAACCTAACCTAACCTAACCTAACCTAACCTAACCTAACCTAACCTAACCTAACCAAAAGTCGCAATCTAACTGCCGGTCTGAGATACACGAAACCGTGTCGCTCCGTCTTTAAAAAATAGTAAAAGTGGTATTTTTTGAGAAAATAGTGGTGTGTTATATATCAGTGGACGCGTAAAAGTGAGACAAACAAAACTGTGAAAACCGCGTGGAAATCGGACCCAAACTGGAGGAGTAAGGGAGGAAAAACCAGTTTTTTAAGGTTATTTCCCCAATTATCTGCGTGCGGCGCCCGATCTGTCGCGGCAACATACCAGTTTTTCACCGTGAAAACACGCGCCCCATCGAGGCCCAGGTTCTCCGTGAAAACCGGATTTTTCGAGCCACTGGTTTTGAAACAACGCCCAAAAAACCGGAAAAGCACGTGGCACGTGGTCATAGAAGGAGAAGTCGTAGAACCACGTGTCATACATCAATCGACGCGTTATAGCGCAGCGAACCTAAAGCCGCATCGACCAAAAACGCGAAAAGAAAAATCCACCAAGAAAAACACAAAATAAAAATTTGACGATTTTTGGAGACCTATAACTCCAGAACAAGATCGGTGACCATAACTTTAAATTAGTGTCATAGATAGCCCCCGACGAGCTCTAAGAAACGAGCCTAATAACATATTTTTCCGACCAAGGACGGACGAGAAATCCGGTTTTAACCTAAAACCACGTGGCACGTGGTCGGCGAAAAACGGGTCGTAGAACGAAGAGCCACACGTCGTTGGATAGCCCTCGCCGAGCCCAAACCAACGACACCTCGCGATAAAACATCGGACCTCCAGGAGCGGAACAAACAGCGCGAGGAAGAAATCGGGAATAAACGTAAATATCTCGGGAACGGTGAGTCCTAGCCCAATTTTGACCCCATCCTCAAGTATACCACATAGTGGTATACTTGAAAAGCCCCTAATTACTACCCCACACCCACCCCACCCCTCAAAAAATTTTTTCCCTCCCTCTCCCAAAAATTAAAATTTTTTCCAAAAATTTGAAATCTAAAAAATCCTTTAAACCCAAATAACTCCCAAACCGTTGGAGATAGGCCAAAATTAACATCAGACGTGTATACGTAGTATACGTATACACAGTAAACTCGGCCTAAATAAGACCTATCCAACGGTACCCCACACCCTCCCCCTCTCCCACCCCCCCCAGAAATCCCCACAGAGCTCACCTTTCCCGATATATTTAGCGTTTAAGCTAGATGTAAGATTAAGTATAGTAGCTGCTTGCCTATCCATCACCCCAGAACCCACGAAACCTACCCCACCCCCCCAAACCCCCCAAAATCCCAACTCCCGAACCACTCATCCTAGACCCCCCGAGTTTGGGCTCAAACGACTTGGCATAAAACGCCTGGTTCGTTGGAGCACAAGCTGAAGACCTAAAACCTCCCCCCCCCCCCCAAAATAGACAAGCAGCGAAACTGTGATAAATTTGATTGCGACTTAGGTTAAGTTAGCTTTAAGTGACACGGTAAGCCTTATTGGGCATACCGTACTAGTATAAGACTGTATATACACAAATAATTGAAATTATTGGAATTATTATTATTATTAATTGTAAATTATTCTAATTATTATTAATTCTAATATTATTATATTTTTGACTGTTTCAATTATTTCAATTATTTATTATTATTATACAAAATTAAATTATTATATAAGACAACCGCCCTATTGGCGGCCTTATTAGTTTTAAGATTTAAATTGGAATTTATAGTTGTAATTAAGAATCTGACCTAGACTAATTAATATACTAGACTAGTAGTGCCTTATTGGGCACTACAAACTAAACAAAACTACAAAAAAGGCTTATTGGCCTCATATCGACTAAACAACTATAAACAATTTCATTGACGAGCCTACGAGCCGAAAACATGTTTACCCACACCCCAATTAAAAAACGCACTCTAACAACAAACAATGACCCCCTGGTAGAAAAAGAAAAATCCCCTGCAGCCGGGCCATCGCGCGCTGGTGGCGTCGCCGGAGAGAGGCCGGGAGGGAGAACTTCCTGTGGAAGTTCGTCGAGCGGCTCACCACCCAAGCTGGTCTCGGAGATAGCCGCCCGCTTCTCGGCTCCTTCGCCGGCGCCACAGGCGCGCGAACCCGAAAAAGCGAATGACACTTTCACAATAAAAACCTACAAAAGCATAAGTACTGAGGCTGCCGCGTTACAGCAGAGCGCCCTTACAATGCTGGACTCTGCTAGAAATCTCAAAACAGAAATTAAGACATCTGTGACACAATCCATAAAGAGGTTGTACAATTTAGTCAAAGTAGCAGAAAGGGGAAAAACAGGAAAACAGGAACAGGATAAGGAAATACAGGAAACAGGAAATGAATTAAATGACTACATAATGGAGCAAATAAAGAAACAAATCAATACACTAAAGGATGAAAACAAGAAACTTGAAATAACCAGAAGAAAACTAGAAACAAATGTAAAAGAACAGAAAGAAAAAGGAGATAAGCCACCAGGGAAAACAGAAGAAAGTGAAATAAAACAGCTGATAGTGAAAGCTAACACGACACTAGAAAGGATAAAAGAAAACAGTGTAACCGTGGCGGAAGATATAAAGGAAAGACTAAAGGGCATAGAAAGGGGAGTGGAAAAAATCACAACACAGCAGGCGACCTACGCGTCGATCGCAGCCAACCGAGTCACTGGAGCAGACACTCACTCAGGCCATCCACCGAAGATACCCACTACCACCTATTCGGTGATAGTGGAGTCGGAGGATGGACTGAGCACCAGTGATGAGGTTTTGGCCAAGATCCAAGAGGTAGTGAACGCCAAAGAAAACGGAATAAAAATAGACAGGGTACGGAAGGTCCGGGGAGGGAAAGTTGTGGTAGGGTGCGTCGACACTTTCGAACTAGAGAGAGTGAAGCGCCTTGTAGCAACAGAGGAAACCCTCAAATGTGAGCCGGCAAATAACAAAGACCCACTGGTCATCCTGCGAGATCTGAGAGTGGACGTGACGGATAAGGAGATCTTCGCGGCCTTTCCCAGTCAAAACAGCGAATTGATGTATCAACTGGAAGAGGACCCGTCGAGAGTCCAAATCAGGTATCGCAGGAGGACCAGAAACCCACACACATGTCATGTGGTAATGCAAGTCGGACCAAGGCTTTGGAGGCGGCTAATGGATGCAGGGAAGATGTATATTGACCTCCAAAGAATCCAGGTATGGGATCAATCGCCCCTCATCCAATGCACCAAATGCCTGAACTACGGCCACGGTCGAAAAACATGCACGGAGGAAAAAGACAGCTGCACTCACTGTGGAGAACTAGGGCACCGCAAGGCAGAATGCACAAAAGCCAGTACCGAAAAACCACACTGTATCAACTGCGAAAGAGCAAACAACTCAGCGAGAGATCACTCGGTATTTGCCTCAGCCTGCCCTGAGAGAATGAGATGGGACAGAGTGGCGAGAGCAGCCATTCAATACGACGAAATAGATACCACACAGTATACACACATCTAAACATGAACACAGAAACACATACATCAACACACAGACACAATCATACACACAAACACAAAACAAAATCTCAAATAATTGCCCATCTTTAATAATCAAAGGTGGACAGTTAAAAACTAAACAAACACTCATACAAAACAATACACAGACAATAAGCACCAAAACAAGAGACATTCAACTCACCATACTTATATACATACCCATGAATATTATTTAATATTACCGGTCATGGTATATAAGTCAATGCGCTCATACACAAACACACACACGTAAACCAAACACACAAACACACAAAGAACACATAAACCAAACACACAAAGAATACAAACAAACAAACACTCGGACACACACGGCGAAACCATGCAAATTGAACAGCTTTAGTAAATAAAGACTGCCAATCTATAAAACTAAACCATACATACACACACACACAACGTGTGCAAAACATAAAATGCATACAAAACCATATACAAAACACACCACCTAACATACCCATGATTATTATTCAATAATACCGGACATGTTATAGGAAAACACACACACAAAACAAAGGCAGCAAAACAAAGGGACAAACAAATGAACACAGCACAGAATACAATTAAACACACAACAAAACACACACACAAAAGCAGGCCACCACAAACATAAAATTGACTATATCCCATCGATAATCCGATAGAAAAATTGTCAGGCTAAACTGGGGTGTGAAAACTAGAAAGATAAAAGCATACCATCTGTATTAACAACGCAAATATGTAAAAATGTATAATAAAAGTGAAAAACAATAGTATTAAAGAGGTAAATGTAAGAAATGTAAATTGAACACAAGTAATTGTAAAATAATTGTACACAAAATTAATGTTCATTTAAATAAAATACATGTTAACGTAGTAGTTAAGATTAGTTTATAATATGGAACTGTAAGATTTTATTTAATAATAAAGAAACAAAAATGTTTTATTAAGGGAAGAATGGAAGATAGACAGAATGGTAGCTAATCAACGTCCCGACCGACACATGGTTGGGGAGGTAGGCTCAGTAGGCGGAAAAAAAAAAAAAAAAAAAAAAAAAAAAAAAAAAAAAAAAAAAAAAAAAAAACCTAACCTAACCTAACCTAACCTAACCTAACCTAACCTAACCTTTTTTTTTTTTTTTTTTTTTTACTTAGGGAAACCCTTTTTAGCGGGCCCCCGCGCCGGGGCAAGATGGTAAAAGTGGCGCGGGGAGTGTGGGGGTCGGGGCCGGAGTGCAATGGCCCCCCTACCCACTAAAACCCTAAGGCCCCTTCATCCACGCTGAGTCCGGCTGGGCATGTATCGGCTTCGCAGCTCTTACCATGCCGTCGCCGTGCGTGTTGCTGCGTGGCGCATAGCAAGTGCGCGCAGCTCTGCTAGGCGCGTGTGTAAAGACACGCGCATTTCTCCTATTTATATATTTACAAAACAGTGCGGCGAAGGAGTGCGATGACTGCAAAAACAAATGTTAAAACGACCACCACACCCTTAACGGCACTTCTTCGCCTAGTTTATTTACATATTTACACACACAATAAATTAACAACGACACATATATATAAGACAACAATTATTTACAAATAAAACAAAACATAACAAATATATATATGTACAACACCAACAATGAAAATACGATATCTATATACAAAGTATTAACAAACCGCGGGACACGGGTTAGACCCGTCGCAAAAAGTCGCGGCGGCGTCGCCCGGTCCGCTTTCTCCTCATTGGCGGGGCCGCGGGGTCAATTTCCCGGGCCCGCTCTACTTCCTCCTTTGAAGACATCACCGCCTCGGCGAACGTCTGAAACGCTCGCCAGCGACGGCGACTGTCGTCGCCCCGAACCATCCCCTCGACCAGGCTCGGGAGCGAAAAGTCACATCCGGGGTTAAAAGCTGCCGACATGGTTCCCCTCGCGGAGTCCCACGCCGGACAACTTGACAGAACATGTTCGGGGCTGTCGACTGCAGCCCCGCAATGAAGACAGTTGGGGGTGGCCTCACGACGCGCCACCTTGTGCAGATACCCGCCGAAACAGCCGTGGCCGGTCAGCAGCTGCACGAGGCGGAACGTGAGCGACCCCCCTTTCCGTTCCATCCAATCCTTAAGGACTGGGAGTATTGCCTCCACAGTCCGTCTTCCCACGCGTGTTGTGGCCAGATCGTCGTGCCACATACGAAGAGTTGCCTCGCGGCCTTCTTCACGCCATCTTCTTATTACGTCCGGTGTTGGCTCTTCTCCGGCGCTTCTCGCCTGAGCCCTTCTCCAATAAACGTCCGCCAAGGAGAGCGCCTCGTGGTACCAAGGGGGCGTCCCGGCTATCACGCTGACCGCGTCGAACGACGCGGTGCGGTATGCCCTCGCCACCCTGTTCGAGGAGATTCGCTGCGCTCTCCTCAACGACGCCTTGTTTGTCTCCGAGAGGCCTTGATCGTAAGCCCAAATTGGGCAGCCATATGTGGCCTTCGCCCGGACCACTCCCGCGAACAGCTTCCGGCATGAGCCGCTGGGCCCACCGAGATTGGGCATTATGCGGCTCAATGCCATGGCCGTCGCAGTGAGTTTTGGGGCCAGATCTTTGAAGTGGCCCTTAAAATTCCACTTGGGGTCCAATAGGAGCCCCAAGTATTTAAGTTCTTTCCCGACAGAAATAGGAACTCCTCCAACCATAATACTTGCTCCCTCTGGCGGAGCCCTCCTGTGCCCGTAAAAGGCAATTGCTTGCGATTTTTCCAGGGCGACCCGCAGCCCTAGACTGCGGATGCGGGCCACTACCTGTGCCACTCCTGCTGTCGCCTTTAATGATGCTTCGCGGTAAGATTCACCGGTCGCAACCACGAGCGTGTCGTCGGCGTAACAGATGATATGTACACCTCGGATCACTGCTCCCCTCAACACTCGATCGTAACCGATGTTCCACAGGAGTGGGCCAAGAACCGACCCCTGTGGAACACCGCATGCGACGTTGTGACTTTCCCACCTATTTCGACCCTGAAAGATGATTCGGCGGTTGCGTAGGTATTCCGCAACAATGTCCCTTAAGTAGGACGGAACATTATGCCACGACAAACCATCCAGAATGGCGTCCCAGGGCAGGGTGTTGAAGGCGTTCGCAATATCAAGCGAAATTGCCAACACCACCCCGCCCTCCGACGTTGTTCTCTCCGATATGTCCCTGAGTCGGGCAAGAGCGTCAATCGTGGACCGTCCCTGACGAAAGCCGAATTGGCATTCCGCCAGGTCCGGCCCCACGGATGTAAGGTGACAAACTATTCTAGACGCAATGATGCGCTCGAGCAATTTTCCCGACTCATTTAAGAGGACGATCGGCCTGTAGCCCGCAGGCGAGTCTACAGGCTTATTTTCTTTCCTAAGCAAGACTAATCTCCCTGTCTTCCAGTCCGCAGGGAACACTCTCGTACTGAGGCACCTGGTGAACAAGCCTCTGATCTGCTCAGACAGTCCAAATTGTGTAGCGAGCGCGAGGACTTTCCCATGGACCCCGTCAGGGCCGGGAGCGGTCCTCTTGCTCCGCATTTTTTCCACTGCCACTTCCAATTCGGCTTCGGACACTTCCAGAATCTCGGCACCTTCATTGTCCTCCGCCAGTTGACTCGTCCTATGGTTTTGACCAGACAAGGGGGCCGGCTGGGATGGGAAGAGTGTTGAGACCACTGTAGCTAGTAGTGTCGGCTCCATCCCAGCGGTGAGAGGGGGGGCCCAGGGGCGCAGCTTGGACATTACCAGCTTATACGGACGCCCCCAGGGGTCGAGCTCCAAGGTGTTCAGGAGCTCGTCCCACCCTCTCTCTTTTGCCTCTCCTATTTCCCTCTGTAGCACCCTCTTGGCTTCGTTATACGAGGCCTTCAGGCGGCACTCTTCGTCACTTCCACGGATGGCTGCTCGTCTTCTCCGGTAGCGACTCAGTTGGTGTCGAGCCGCTACACAGTTCGCCCGCAACTGGGCGAGCTCGTTACTCCACCAGTAGGTGCAGTTGCGGGGCGGCACCGGTCGGGATCTAGACATTGAGGCATCCGAGATAGACACCAGAGCCTCCCCGAGCCGGGCCGCTTCGCCCCCAACCGAAAGATGTTCGTCGGTGGGGCACCATGAGTTGACAAGCGTTGCCACTTCCAAAATCTCCCTATCTAACGATTTTAGCGACCATTTCGGGCCGATTTCATTCGGGGGTTGCGCTTGGGTAGTTGGAGCCGACGAGGGGCGGACGCTAAATCGGATATATCGGTGATCCGATAGCGTCTCCACCCCTGTCAGCACCTCCCAGTTCTGAACACGCTGAGCCAGGGCGGGGGACGCAAAAGTCACGTCGACGATCGACCCGCCCTGCTCTCTGACACAAGTAAGGGTATTCCCCCGGTTGAGTGGGGACATACCGACCTCCGACAGCCACTCTAAGACAATGTCGCCGCGGGCGTCAGTCGCTGGGGACCCCCATGCCGTGGATTTGGCATTGAGATCCCCAGCGACCAGTACCTCTAGTGGACTGCACCAACTTATGAGTGCACTGACTTCGAGCAGGAAAGTTTCAAATTCGGCGATCGGCCGATTGGGCGAGAAATACACCGCAACGACCGCTATACTGCCTATTTTTGCCGCCACGCATCCATTACCTCTTAAAGATGAATTAATTGTGTTGAGGGAATCAGCCCTGGATGGGGCGACGACTGCAACGAGCCCTTCTCTATCGCCGATCCAGTCAGCTCTATTTGGGACTAAATATGGCTCTGACACCACACCGACTCCGATTGACCACTGTGCCAGGCTTTGGACCAATAAGTCTTGGGCCCTGGCACAGTGGTTTATGTTGCACTGAAGGAATCGTAGGGCCATCCTATTGTTGTCCCACGATCCCTTCAGTCTCCATCGCTACCACGTTCGGTTGTGGTTCTCTGCTGGCTTTCTTGGCCGCTACTCTTCTGGACACCTTTTTACTGGGGGCCGAACAACTACTGCCCCCCAGCTTGTGATCGGCCTTTCTGCCCGCTGTCGCACACAGTGCGCAGTGCGGTTTGTCGGTGCAGAAGGCCGCCTTGTGGTCCGGCTGACCACATCTGAAGCACAGCCGGCTGCGGTCGCTGTCCGCGGTGCAACGGCTGGCTACATGGCCCTTTTGGAGGCAGCGGTAACACTGCAGCCCCCTGGGCCCCGACACTGTTATTTTGGCGGCCACCCAGCCTACCAGAAACTTCCCTTCCAGGACCTTCTTAGCGGCCGTGGTAGGCACCCGAGCCCAAACGGCGTACAAGCCGGACCAATCCTGACGAATTTCTCCGACTCGCACTTGCTCCGCTGGACAACCTGCTTTGTTGACGATGGCCTCCTTAACCTCGGCCGAGGTGACAGAATCGTCTAGACCCGCCACACGTATGTCTGTGGATCTGACGGGCCTAGAGATTTTTACAACATTCTCCCCATAGATATCCCTCAGTCTGGAAGCGAGGGTGTCCGCTTTAGGATCGCTCTCAGCCCCGGGGATCTGGATGATCGTGGCCCCGGTGACTGCGCGGCGGAACTTCACCGACTCTACACCGATGTCTTTGAGGTTGATTTTCGACCTCGCCTCCTTGATGATGTCTGCGTACGTGAGGCCTCCACTTTCCTGTGGGAGAGTTAAGACAACAGCCGCAGTTCGTGACGTCTTCAAATTGGGTTTGGGGTGCGCTGGCTTTGAGGCCTTTGCTGGTGCCCTCGACCTTGCTCCCTTCCCTTTCTCCTTCCTTTCCCTATCGCGGGCCTGAAACCCTTGAGATTTCGTAGGGAGTGCCTCCTTTGTGGTAGGCGCTTTCTGCGCATTCGGGCGTCCCTTCTTGGTCACCCTGACCCATCCGCTTTCTTCTGCGTCAGGGTTGGGTGGCCGCGAAGAGGGGCCTGCATTTGTAGGGGCAGCGGGGGGCAGCGGGCGCGCAGCGGCAATAGCCGCTTTAGCGTTCCCGCCGCCTCCCGGTGCTTTCTCACCCTTTTTCTTCTTATTCTTATTTTTACTTTTTCTTTCTTTTGCAGGACCAGAACCCGCCTCGACAAGAACTACGGGATCCTCGAGTGCCGCGGGAGCCGCCGAAGCAGCAACAACGGGAGTCGAGGACGCCGGTAAGTTGATAACTTTTTTATTTACATTCCTATCTTTCTCCTTGATGTTTTTTCTGTCCGCCGCTAGGGGGGGGCGAAGTCGCTGCTCAGGCAAGAGACGCGGCTCCAGCCCCTCGAAGCGGGCGTTCATTTTGTCGCCTAGTGTCCGCAGCAGACTTGCTTCGAGGTCTTTTCTGTTCGCGAGCTGCTGGGAGGCCTGTATTCCTTCAAACTTCTTTTTCAGCTCCTCCAGGTCTGATTGGAGTTTGGCGTTTTGTGCTCTGAGAGCGCGCGTTTCTTCATTTATTTTACGTCTGACAATTGAACCGACGTCCTCCCGAATTGCCGTACTGGCTTCTTTTAAGGCCCTAACAAACGTCCCTTTTAAATTGGACGAGCCCTTCGCTACTCTCTCAATTATGCCGAGGCTTTTCTCTACTCTCGACTGCATGATACTGATGGTGTCCACAGGGACGTCCATCTCCACATTGACTTCCATATCTATATTAGACGCGACTGAGGAGGCCCTGGTTCTGCTGGCCTCTGAGACCGAAGCTAAAAGCTCCGCTTCCGCGCGCGTCTCAAATTCTTCTCGCTGCGCCTTTTTGGCCACTGCCAGGGCGACATAGTCACCCGTTGTGGACGGACGACCTCTCCTCTCTGTTTTCCGCGTTGCTTTCGACGGGGTATCAGTGGAGCTACCCTCGCCGTCTGACAACCTGGTCCTCTTTAGCCTTCGTTCTCTCCAGAACCGGCTGTTTGGCGTGCTCAGTGACTCGCCGCTTGCGTACCCGGACAGGTGAATCGATGCGTCAGATGGCACACTGACCATCGATCCACCGTCCGAGTCTGAAAGCGTTTCTACCGCCTTTGAGCGGCTCGAAACACCCACTTCACCGAGGGTGGGGATCGGCGTCGGCGTTCGCTCGACCCGCACTCTCAACTCTCTTTTACTTAAAACTATCTCCTCCCTTGCGTCTTTTAAGAAATTTTTGTTCGACTCCATCATAACTTCAAGGTTGGGGCTTCGCACAAACGAATGAACGAAAGTGGTTAGCCCCGGCACCCACACCCGAGGGAATGGAATACCTTTTTAATGCTTTATGGGGGATATACGAAGTCCACCCGGGCGGAGACCCCTGCACCCGGGTAACCCTAATACACCGCGGCCGGCGGGTGTTGACCGCGGGTTGGCCGCTAAGACCCGGACCGACTGGACGGGCCTCCCACCCCCTCTGCGAGAAGGCAGGAGTCTGACGCCGCGCGAGGTTCAGAGAACGCCCCAACGTCAGAACTTCAGGGTTTTTTAGTGAGGTTTTCCTTCCTCTTGGGCCGGCCGGTTAAGGCAAGCCCCCTGGTCCGATGCGATCCGCGAGACATGATCCACGACAATCGCATCGGTTAACAGGTCGCCCGACGGGGAGCCGAAACTCCTAACCAGCAACAGCAACTCGCTGTCGCCGGCCCGCCGCGCAGTGAAGGCTGTAAAGCCGTCACCTCAGCGTATGGAATACGCGCCCAAAAGGGCTACAAACTTGCGTACAAAAGTACAACGGGCTAAAACCCCTTCTCCTCTATCACTACCTATTATTGAGCGACGCCGATCACTGAACAAAAGGCATGAAAATTATAGGCGAGTCTTACCGGCGCATCCAACATGGATGGACCGGCAACCCTCGCCCTCCCAATTCGCGACCACCGAGTTATAAAACGAGACTAGAGACGATTGTACCATAAACCGCCCCTAGAAAAGTCTTGAAACTCGGCGGTTCGGGCCCCCCCGGCACGACAAGCCTTGGGGCCGCAGGAATGGACATCTGCGGTGGGGGGGAACCTAACCTAACCTAACCTAACCTAACCTAACCTAACCTAACCTAACCTAACCTAACCTAACCTAACCTAACCTTTTTTTTTTTTTTTTTTTTTACCTGGAGAAACCCATTTACAGGCCCCCGCACCGGGGCAAGATGGTAAAGTGGTGCGGGGAGTGTGGGGGTCGGGTAAAGTCGTTCCCCAATACCCACTAAAACTCCAGGGCCCCTTCATCCACGCTGAGTCCGGCTAGGCATGTTTCGGCTTTGCAGCTCTGACCATGCCGTCGCCGTGCGTGTTGCCGCGTAGCGCATTGCTAGTGCGCGCGGCTCTGCTGTGCGCGTGTGTATAAGGCACGCGCAATTCTCCTATTTTATATACAATTACTATATACAAAACAAAGTGCGGCGAAGGAGTGCGGTGACTGCTAAACGAAAATGATTTACAACCTCCACACCCTTAACAGCACCTCTTCGCCATATTTATATACAAAAACAACAATAACAACAACATATATAAAAGTTAACAATATTTACACAATAAACAAAGACAACAAATATATATATTTACAACACCACAATGAAAATACGATTTATCTACAAAGTATTTTACAACAGCAGGACTCGGGTTAGACCCGCCGCAAGAAGTCGCGACGGCGTCGCCCGGTCCGCTTTCTCCTAATGGGCGGAGCCTCGGGGTCTATCTCCCGGGCCCGCTCTATCTCCTCTTTAGTGGACAGTACCGCCTCAGCAAACGTTTGGAGCGCCCGCCAACGACGGCGACTGTCGTCACCCCGAACCATCCCCTCGACCAGGTTCGGAAGTGTTATGGTCAATCCGGGATTAAAGACTGCCAGCATGGTCCCCCTCTCGGAGTTCCACGCCGGACAGTCTGAAAGAACGTGCTCAGGGCTGTCGACTGCAGCCCCGCAATGAAGACAGTTGGGGGTGGCCTCACGACGCGCCACCTTGTGCAGATAACTGCCGAAACAGCCGTGGCCGGTCAGCAGCTGCACAAGGCGGAACGTAAGTGAACCCCCCTTTCTATCGATCCAATCCTTGAGGACTGGGAGGATTGCCTCCACAGTCCTTCTTCCGACGCGGGTGGTGGCAAGGTCTTGTTGCCACCTATTAAGAGTTGCCTCGCGGCCTTCTTCCCGCCATGCCTTGACAACATCAGGTGTTGGCTCTTCTCCAGCGCTTCGCGCCTGAGCCCGTCTCCAATACACGTCGGCTAGAGAAATCGCCTCGTGATACCAGGGGGGCGTACCGGCCAACACGCTAACCGCGTCGAATGATGCGGTGCGGTACGCCCTCGTTATCCTATTGGAAGTCATTCTCTGCGCCCTTCTCAAAGACGCCTTGTTGGCTTCTGAGAGCCCTTGATCGTTGGCCCATATTGGGCTTCCGTAAGTGGCTTTCGCACGAACAACCCCCGCAAACAGCTTCCGACACGAGCCGCTAGGCCCGCCGAGATTGGGCATGATACGGCTCAATGCCATGGCTGTTGCGGTGAGTTTAGGAGCCAGGGCGGTGAAGTGGCCCTTAAAGTTCCACTTGGGGTCCAATAGGAGCCCCAAGTACTTAAGCTCCTTCCCTACGACAATTGGTGTTCCTCCAACCATGATGTTTGCTCCTTCAGGTGGAGCCCTACGATGCCCATAGAACGCAATCGCCTGTGATTTGTCCAGAGCGACCCGCAAACCCAAGTTGCGAATGCGGGCCACCACCTGGGCGACACCAGCAGTTGCTCTAAGTGACGCCTCCCTGTAATTGTCGCCTGCGGCCACAACAAGCGTGTCGTCGGCATAACATATTATATTTACGCCTCGGATTAACGCCCCTCGCAGCACCCGGTCATAACCGATGTTCCACAGGAGTGGGCCCAGAACCGACCCCTGTGGAACACCGCACGACACATTATGTTCTTTCCAATTCTCCATTCCTGGAAATATTATCTTCCTGTTGCGAAGATAGTCAGCAACGATGTTTTTTAGGTATTGTGGGACATGATGGAACGAGAGTCCATCCAGAATAGCGTCCCAGGGCAGGGTGTTGAAGGCATTCGCAATGTCAAGCGAAATTGCCAACACCACCCCGCCCCCCGATGTCGTCCTATCCGAAATGTCCCTGAGTCGGGCAAGGGCGTCGATCGTGGACCGTCCCCGCCGAAAGCCAAATTGGCATTCCGACAGGTCCGGACCCACGGATGACAGGTGACGCACGATTCGAGAAGCGATAACACGTTCGAATAACTTGCCCGACTCGTTGAGTAGAACAATCGGTCGGTAGCCCGCAGGAGAGTCGGCCGGTTTGCCTTCCTTGCGGAGCAATACGAGCTTTCCTATCTTCCAATTCACGGGAAACTCCCCCTTTCTGAAGCACCTTGTGAACAGATTGCGGAACAGGTCGAAAAGTCCGTTTTGTATCATCAGAGAGAGAGCCTTCCCGTGAACCCCATCAGGGCCAGGAGCGGTCTTCTTGGCTTGCAGCTTCTCCACTGCGACCTCCAATTCGGCTTCCGAAACTTCAGGGATCTCGGCAACCCCAGTATCGTCTGCGATGTCTTCCGTCATGCGAGTTGCGAGGGATGACGCATGAGTTGGGAATAGCGTCGATACGACGGTCGATAGTAACGACGGATCCATCCCGGCGGTGAGAGGTGGAGCCCAGGGGCGCAGCTTGGACATTACCAGCTTGTATGCACGCCCCCAGGGATCGAGCTCCAAGGTGTTCAGGAGCTCGCCCCACCCTCTATCCTTCGCCTCTCCGATTTCTCTTTGTAAAATCCTCTTAGCCTCATTATATGCGGCCTTGAGGCGGCTCTCCTCATCTCCTCCATGAATTGCCGAGCGTCTCCTTCTGTAACGGCTCAGTTGACGTCGAGCCGCTACACAATTTGCCCGCAACTGGGCGAGCTCACTACTCCACCAATACGTGCAGTTACGGGGGGGCACCGGTCGGGACCTGGACATTGAGGCGTCCAGGATAGACACCAGAGTTTCCCGGAGCCGGGCCACTTCGTCCCCAACCGATAGATGTTCGACGGCGGGGCACCACGTATGTATTAATGTTGCCACCTCTAGGGCCTCTCGGTCCAACGATTTTAAAACCCATTTGGGGCCAATCTCTTCTGGGGTGCGCACTTGGGCAGGGGGTCTCGACTGGGGGCAGACGTCGAACCGGATGTAGAGGTGGTCCGAAAGCGTCTCCACCCCTGTCAAGACCTCCCAGCCTTGAACGCGCTGAGCCAGGGCGGGGGATGCAAAAGTCACGTCGATGACCGACCCGCCCTGCTCCCTGATACATGTGAATGCAGACCCTCTGTTGAGCGGGGACATGCCAATCTCCGACAGCCATTCCAAAACGAGATCGCCGCGGGCGTCAGTCACTGAGGACCCCCACGCCGTGGATTTGGCATTGAGGTCCCCAGCGACCAGCACCTCTAATGGACTGCACCACCTTATTAGGGCGCTTACTTCTAGGAGATAAGTCTCAAACTCGGCGATAGGTCGGTTGGGGGAAAAGTAAGCCCCGACCACCGCTATATTGCCGAGTTTGACCGCAACACACCCATTGCCCCTCAATGATGTTGTGATTGAGGCAAGTGGGGAATCAGCCCTGAACGGGGCGACGACTGCGACAAGACCCTCTTTATCGCCAACCCAGTCGGCTCTGTTTGGGACTAAATATGGCTCTGCCACTACGCCAACTCCAATTGACCACTGTGCCAGGCTTTGGACCAATAAGTCTTGGGCTCTGGCGCAGTGGTTTATGTTACACTGAAGGAATCGTAGGGCCATCCTATTGTTGTCCCACGATCCCTTCAGTCTCCATCGCTTCCACTGCCGGCTGTGGATTCTTGCTGGCCTTTCTGGCCGCCGATCTCCTAGTCACTTTAATGCTGGGGGCCGAACAGCTTTTGCCCCCCAGCTTGTGATCTGGTTTCCTGTTTGCCGCCGCGCATACGGCACAGTGCGGTTTGGCGGTGCAGGAGGCCGCCTTGTGATCTGGCTGGCCACATCTAAAACAGAGCTGACTGCGGTCGTTGTCGGCAGTGCAGCGGCTGGCCACGTGGCCCTTCTGGAGGCAGCGGTAGCATTGCAGCCCCCTGGGCCCCGAGAGGGTGATTTTTGCGACCACCCAGCCGACGAGGAATTTTCCCTGCGTAATCTTCTTGGCCGCAGTGATTGGCACACGAGCCCACACCGCGTACATCCCAGACCAGTCTTGTCGGATCTCCCCGACCCTGACATGATCGGCCGGGCAGCCCGCCTTTGCCACAATGGCCTCTTTCACTTCTTCAGCTGTAACTGAATCGTCCAGACCCGCCACACGGACATCCGTGGATCTGACGGGCCTGGAAATCTTCACTTCCCCCTCTCCGTACAATTCCCTCAGTTTTGTGGCGAGGGAGTCCGCCTTCGGGTCACTTTCAGCCCCGGGGATTTGAATTATAGCCGCTCCGGTGGCTGCTCGGCGGAATCTTACAGATTCAATCCCTAGATCGTTGAGATTGATCTTTCTTCTGGCCTCTTTAATGGCCTCCGCATATGTGAGGCCCTTGCCGTCGTTGTTTTGGGGCAGAGTTAACACAACTGCCGCCGTACGGGGCGTCTTCAGCTTGGGCTTGGATCGGGCCGACTGAGAAGCCGGTTGAGAGGCCCTTGTGGCCGCCTTCGAGCGCGCTCGCGTCCTGGAGTTGTTGTTACGCTCCTTGGCGCGTGCCTGAAAGCCGCTCGATTTGGTCGGCAGCGTCTCTTTCGTTGGAGGCGCCTTCTGCGCACTTGGGCGTCCCTTTTTGGTCACCCTGACCCATCCGCTCTCCTCTGCGTCTGGATTGGGAGGCCGTGAAGGGAGGCTCGACTTCTTGAGGGCAGCGGGGGCCGGCGGGGGCGCGGCGGCAATAGCCGTCTTGGCGTTCCCACCGCCTCCCGGTGTCTTCTTATTCTTCTTCTTCTTTCCCTTTTTACTAATTTCTTTTTCCTTTGCAGGAGCAGAACCTGGGTCTACGAGCACCTCGGGGTCCTCGAGTGCCGCGGGAGCCGCCGGAGCAGCCACTACGGGAGCCGAGGATACCGGTAAGTTTCCTTTTTTATTCTCCTTTTCTTTATTCCTTCTGTCGGCCGCCAAGGGGGGACGGAGTCGCGGCTCGGGGGGGAGTCGCCGCTCCAACCCCTCTATGCGGGCGTTCAACCTATCTCCAAATTTCTTTGTCAGACTTGCCTCCAGGTCTTCGAGGCTGCTGTGCTGAACATGCGGCATGGATGCCTGCATTTCATCCATCTTTTTCTTGAGCTCCTCCACCTGTAGTTGGAGCTTTTCATTCTGCGCTCTGAGAGCGCGAGTTTCATCAGTCATGGACCGCCGGGTCAGAGTGTTGACGGTCTCTCTTATGGCCGTACTGGCGTCCTTGAGGGCGCGGATGAACGTCCCTTTAAGGTTCGACGACTTCTTGGCCACACCCTCAATGATTCCGAGGCTTGCTTCGATCTTTTCCTGCATCGCTGCAGTGGTGTCCGCGAGGACGTCCGCTTCGGTGTTAACTTCCATTTCGAAAGACGCTGTCGAGGAGGCCCTTGTTCTGCGCACTTCCGCCGCTGCTTCTAAGAGCTCCGCCTCTGCTCGCGCCTCCATTTCCTCCCTTTGCGCCTTCAGGTATTGCCGCTTTGCTTCGGCGAGACCCACGTATTCGCCGGTCGTTGGTGGCCGGCCTCTTCCCCTTATTTTCCGGATCGACGACGAGGCGGGGGTGTCTGTGGAACTCCCGCTCTCATCGCCTCCCCGACTTCTTTTTTGGCCCGCTTTCAGGCTCCAAAACCTGTTTGTGCCTTCTCGGTTCCAAAAACCTTCACTTTCGGCTCGGCCGGTCGAGGCGGCGGACGACACGCTCACCATCGACTCCGGCTCTGAGTCCGATAAATTTGCCGAAACGGCATTTGCTAAGGACGGGACGGGTGTAGGGACCCGCTCCATCACGACCCTCAGCTCTCTCTCCTTACTCCTTCCTTCCTCTTCACTCCCAACTCTACTTAAATTAATTGGTTTTTTTATTTTGTTTTTAGCGTCTTCCATCATCAAGGGGTGTGGCTCCCCACTCCTGAGTATGAGGAGCCACGTAATACTTCCTGGGGGAAATAAAAAGTCCACCCGAGCGGAGACCCCGCGCCCGGGTAACCCAAAATACCGCCTGGAGGTTGGGTGGTATCCAGGGGTTGGCCGCTAGCGGCCCGAAATACTCTCCGGACAACCCACTCACCCTGCGGGAGAGCGGGGGTGCAGCGCCGCGCGAGGCCCCTCAGGGCACCCCAGCGCATGCACATTGAGGGTTTTTTATTGTGGTTTTCCATCCACTTGGGCCGGCCGATTAAGGCGAGCCCCCTGGCCCGATGCGATCCGCGAGACATGTCCACGACAGTCACAAAGGGTAACAGGTTTGCCCGACGGGGGGTCTGCAATAGACCCCTAACCGACGACGACATCTCGCCGCCGCGGCCCGCCGCGCCGCGGGACTACCACACACCGCACGTCCGTGGCGTCCTCACCACCATCCACCGCTATTAAAGCCGCCGGTACAGACAATTAAGCCAAGACCTCTACTAATACCCGCTGAAAAGCGAGTTGGGCGCTTCCGCCCTCGCCTTGACCGGTCTCCGCGTCGTCTTCGGATCCCGGTCGTCCCTATTCGCTTCACCATCACGATTGAGTCTTTAGGGTCCGAGCCCACAGACAACCCGAACCAACCGACAACAACCGCTCCGGTTACTGAGCCCCCCCGGCACGACAAGCCTAGGGACCCGCGGGAATGTTACATCCGCGGTGGGGGGGAACCTAACCTAACCTTTTTTTTTTTTTTTTTTTTTTTTACTTGGGGAAACCCTTTTTAGCGGGCCCCCGCGCCGGGGCAAGATGGTAAAAGTGGCGCGGGGAGTGTGGGGGTCGAGGCCGGAGTGCAATGGCCCCCCTACCCACTAAAACCCCAAGGCCCCTCCAAAGCGCTTTAGCGGTCGGGGAGTGGCAGAAACCAGAAGTCTGCGTCCACGCCCCGCCTTGTGCCTGCCGCTTCGCGCGAGTTGCGCGCGGCTCGTCTTGGCGTCTGTATGAAAGACGCTAATATTTACAATTTACAATTTAGCCACGAGTGGCGAAGAAGAAGGTGATGAGATCTGCGAAAAACAAAATGGTAAAACCGAACTCCCCCCCCCCCTTAGCCACCCGGCTTCTCCCTCGTGGAAATTTGCGCATATACTATATACACAAACTATTTACACCTATTATTAATTATTTACACAATATTTATTTACAAAAGGAGCGGGTCAGACGCGCCGCAGGAAGTCGCGACGACGTCTCCCGGTCCGTTTTCTTCTTAATGGCGGGGCCCCAGGGTCGATCTCCCGGGCCCGCTCGTGCTCTTCCTTGCGTGTGAGGACCGTCTCGGCAAAGACCTCAACAGCCCTCCAGGCTCGTTCGCTATTTGTTATTGCCGCGACCAAATTTGGAAGCGACAAGTCCAATCCGATTGTTGAGCAGAGGGCACTCCTTTCGGAGTCCCACGCTGTGCAAGTCTCAATAGTATGCTGCGGGGTGTCTGAAATACACCCGCAGTGGTGGCAGATGGGGGTGGCTTCCCGGCGCGCGACTTTGTGCAGGTAGCTGCCAAAGCAGCCGTGGCCGGTCAGCAGCTGTACAAGGTGGTAAGACAGCGACCCCCATTGCCTGTCAATCCAGTTGCGCAGAACGGGCCTTATGGCCTCCAAGGTCCTCAGACCCGCTCGCGCAGTTGTCAAGTCAACCTCCCATCTTTGGATGGCGACTTCCTTCGCCTCCATTCTCCATGCTCTGACCTCCTCGGGAGCCGGGTCGGAACCGGTCCTCCGGGAGCTGTCTCGCCGCCAGTAGACTTCTGCTAGGGCGGTCGCATCGTGGTGCCAAGGGATTGTGCCGGCGATTACGCACACCGCGTCGAAAGACGCAGTGCGGTACGCCCGCGCAACCCGGATGGAAGTGACCCGCTGCGACCGCCTCAGCACCGCCTTGTTGTGGTTGTTAAGGCCGATGTCGTTCGCCCAGATTGGGCAGCCGTATAGGGCTTTAGCCCGAACAACTCCTGAAAAGAGCCTACGGCACGAGTCGCGCGGCCCGCCAATATTGGGCATGATTCGACTCAGTGCCGTGGCTGTCGCCGTTAGCTTTGGCGCCATCGAAAGGAAATGTGCCTTAAAGCTCCACTTGGGGTCGAGGACCAAGCCTAGATACTTCATCTGGGACCCAATCCCAATGGGGACACCACCAACAACAATATGCGCGCCCGTTGGAATGGGCCTGCGCGGGCCATAAAAAGCAATGGCCTCCGATTTGTTGAGGGCGACTCGCAGCCCCAAGTCGCGGATGCGAGCCACCACTTGCGCCACTCCCGCTGTCGCAATCAGAGACGCCTCTCTAAAGTCTTTGCCGGATGCCACTACGAGGGTGTCGTCCGCGTAGCAAATAAGTTGCACGCCGCGGATCAACACCCCCCGCAGGACTTTATCGTATCCGATGTTCCACAGGAGTGGGCCTAGAACCGACCCCTGTGGAACACCGCACCTAACTTCGTGTCTCTCCCAGCCAGTCTTACTGGGATAGATAATTTGCCGACTGTGTAAATAGTCGGCAATGGTCTTTATCAGGTATGCCGGCACTTGGTGATGGAAAAGGCCGTCAATTATAGCGTTCCAGGGCAGGGTGTTGAATGCATTCGCGATATCAAGCGATACTGCAATCACCACCCCGCCCTTCGACGTTGTCTCTTCTGAAATTTCTCTGAGGCGGGCAAGAGCGTCGATGGTGGACCGTCTCTGCCGGAAGCCAAATTGGCAATCCGACAGGTCCGGCCCGTCAGATGTTAGTTGACGCGTTATGCGCGTGGAGATTACGCGCTCGAAGAGTTTGCCCGCCTCGTTGAGCAGAACAATCGGTCTATACCCAGAGGGGGACTCCGCCGGCTTTCCCTCCTTCCGGAGCAAGACCAGTCGTCCGTTCTTCCATTGTTGAGGGAATATTCCTCTTGTGAGGCAGTCCGTTATTAGACGCCGAAATTGTTCTTCGAGCCCATGTCGCAGGGACAGGGCCAATACCTTGCCGTGAACGCCGTCAGGACCTGGCGCGGTCTTCTTGCTTGACATCCTGTCCACTGCGACATCTAGTTCCGCTTCGGACACCTCGGGTACCTCGACCCCCCGGGCATCCTCTGCGAGTCTTCCTGTTAAGTCCGGTGTTTGTGAAGAAGGAGTTAGAGAAGGTGGGAACAAAGCCGCCACCACTGTGGACAGCAGTGACGGCTCCATGCCAGCCGTGACGGGCGGGGCCCAGGGGCGCAGTTTGGCCATGACCGCTTTATACGGCCGCCCCCAGGGATCGAGTTCCAACGTGGACAGGAACTCGTCCCACGCCCGCTCCTTTGCTTCGCCTATCTCCTTAGACAGGGTCTTCTTAATGCGCTGGTATTCTGCGCGGAGGCGAGTTTCTTCCTCGCCCCCGCGGATAACTCGTCTTCTCCTTCGAAACCTTCTGAGATGTTTCTTGGCCTCAGCACACGCCTTGCGGAGCCGGTTCAGATCTTCGTTCCACCAATACACCCGATTGCGTGGTGTCATGGGACGGGACCTGGCCATCGAGGCGTCTGAGATGTTGTTCAACGCCTCCTCCAACCAGGCCGTCCCCTCTTCCACAGACCGTGCGCTAGTGGCAGAACACCATGCACTAATGATGGCAGCCACTTCTAAGGAGTCCCTGTCTAGGGACTTTAGTGCCCATTTGGGGCCGATTTCTGACGGAATATGTTCCGGGACGGGAGGCACCGACGACACGGGGCGGACGCTGAATTGAATGTACCGGTGATCGGAAAGCGTCTCCACCCCTGTCATCACTCTCCAATCCCGGACTCGCTGTGCAAGGGCGGGCGTCGCAAAGGTGACATCTACGACCGACCCGCCCTGCTCTCTAACACAGGTATGTACCGTTCCCCTGTTTAATGGGACCAAATCTACTTCGGCGAGCCACTCGAGGACTGCATCGCCCCGGGCGTCAGTGGCCGAGGATCCCCACGCCGTGGATTTGGCGTTGAGGTCCCCGGCCACCAGCACCCTGAGTGGACTGCACCAGCGGACAAGGGATCTTAAGTCCGATAAATACTCCTCAAATTCGAGTAGTGGCCGGTTGGGGGAGAAATACACCCCAATCACGGCCATGTCACAAAATTTCGCGGCTACACAGCCATTGCCGCGTCGCGTCGCTCCGATGGTGAGTGGCGAGCCGACATTGGACGAGACGACGACAGCAACTAAACCGTCGCTGTCCCCGACCCAATCACTTCTGTCGGGAACCAAGTATGGTTCCGCGACGATCCCTATATTGTATGACCCCTGTGCCAGGCTCTGGTTATAAAGATCCTGGGCTCTGGCACAGTGGTTTAGATTCGATTGTAGTACTTTGAGGGCCATCTAATCTTGGTTCCCAACGACTATCTCCATCTCCATGAGTTCCCCGCTCGGCTGGGGAGGTGCCTTGTTTGGCGGCACTCTTCTGGGAGCACGTTTTTTGGGGGCCGAGCACGAGGGACCTCCCAATCTGTGATCCGATTTTTTCCCCAGTGTAGAACAGATGCTACAGTGGGGCTTGTCGTTACATTCCGCTGCCTTGTGCCCGGGTTTTCCGCACCGCAGACACAGCTGACTCCTGTCTTCGGCCGAGCAGCGGCTCGCGACATGCCCGGCCTCGAGACACCTGTAACATCTTAGGTCCCGAGGCTTTTGAATCTCGACACGTGCCGCCACCCAACCAACGAGCAGCTTCCCGTTCGTCAATTTCTTTGCGGCCATAATAGGGCATGTCACCCAGGCCGCAAGTAGTCCGTTTCTATCTGGGCGAAGTCCACTCACCCGGACTTGTTCGGCTGGACACTCGCCTTTTAAAGAGATGGCGCGGCGTAATTCGTCTGATTCCACAGAGTCATCCAACCCAGATATTCGGACGCCCGTGTACCTATATGGCCTGGCGATTTTGACGCCATCCTTTTGGAGCACCTCTTCCAGCTTTTTTGCAAGGGAATCTGCGACTCCGTCTTTGCCGGTTCCGGGGATATGCAAAATAGCCGCCCCAGTCACCCCCCGGCGGAACTTCACTGAATCGACACCGAGGCCATTGAGGTCGACCTTTTGTTTGGCCTCCCTCATAACATCGGCATAGGACAATCCCTTCTCCTGAGCCTCCTTCGACAGCGTGATTGACACGGCCGCAGATCGGGGTGTCTTCAGTTTGGGCACCGGTTTGCCCCTTGGCTTTGGAACCTCGGGGAACCTAAGGGACCTAGACTGAGCCCTAGTCTTCTTTTTGTTTTTATTATTGTTTTGCGCCTGAAGCGCTCTTGACGTCGTCGGGAGCGTTTGCGGTGGCGCCGTCTCTTTCTTTGAACGTCCCTTCTTTCCCACCTTAACCCAGGCGCTTTCTTCCGCCTCGGGATTCGGCGGGCGGGAGGGGAGGTCTCCTTGGGAGGGGGCAGCTGAAACAGGTGGATGTGTTGATTTCGAAGTGGACGAAACCACTGGAGTCACCCCTCTACCTTTTTCGGCTGTCTTCTTCTTCTTTTGTTTTTTATTATTATTATTAACCTTCTTCTTGGTTTCAGGTTCGGGAGCAACGACGACGTCCGTGTCCATCGCATCCACCTCCGGGGCCGCGCGAGCAGCATCCAGAGGCGGCGCACGGAGTGCTGAAGATGGTAAGTCTGCTGTTTTATTTGATTCCCTACTATTTCTCCTATTGTCCGCTGCGAGCGGGGGTCGAAGTCGCGGCGTGGGAAGTAGCCGCGGCTCCAGCCCATCCACTCGGGCGTTAATTCTTGCACCGACGTTTCGGTAAATGCGCGCTTCAAACTCTTCTAAGTCAAGGCTCTGCGCTGGAGCCGAGGGCCCCTTCAGCATCTGGAGCTGACACTCCTTCATTTGCTTCTGGAGCTCCTCTACCTGTAGGCGAAGACGATTGTTGTCTTCCCGTAGTGTTCGCGTCTCCTCTGTGAGGGTCTGTTGCGCGAGCACTATGGAGTCTTCTTTTATTGCCTGAGCGGCGTCTTTTAGGGCGCGCACAAAGGTCCCCTTTAAATTTGAGGAACCTCTGGCCACCTTGTTCACTATGTCGAGGCTAGCCTCGATTCGCTTGAGCACCACGGTCGATGTGTCTGGTCCGGTGCTTGTGGCAGACCCAATCGGGGCCGCCTCTGACCCAACCGTCAGCGACAGCGCCGACCGGGTTCTGCGGGCCTCTGCAACCGAGTCCATCAACTCAGCCTCGGCGCGGGCCTTCATCTCCTCGTTTTTGGCCTTTAAGTAGACCTGTTTGGCCGCCGCCAACCCGACATATTCGCCTGTAGTAGGCGGACGGCCACGTCTCTCCATCTTTTTAGTTGTCTTAGAGGGGGTGTCCGTCGAACTCCCCTCGTCTGACGATCTTATCCTTTTGAGCCTGCGTTCAGTCCAGAACCGGCCCTTCTGCGCGTCCCTCGACTCGCAGCTATCGTACCCGGCCCGGTGGATCGATGAGTCAGATGGTACACTGACCATCGATCCACTGTCCGAGTCTGACAGCGTTTCTACCGCCCTTGAGCGGCCCAAAACACTAACTTCCCCGAGGGTGGGGACCGGCGTCGGCGTACGCTCGATCCTCACTCTCACTTCCTTCACCTGACTTAAACCTAACTCCCTTACGTCCTTTGAATTTAAATTTATTTTCTTGTTCTCCATATTCATCGTCAAGGTTGGGGCTTCGCACCAAGGTGGTCAGCCCCGGCACCCACACCCGAGGGAATGGAATACCTTTTTAATTCTGCAATGGGGGATATAAAAAGTCCACCCGGGCGGAGACCCCTGCACCCGGGTAACCCTAATACACCGCGGCCGGCGGGTGTTGACCGCGGGTTGGCCGCTAGCGGTCCGACGTACTGGCCGAACACCCACTCCCCCTGCGGGAGAGCGGGGGTGCAGCGCCGCGCGAGGCCCTAAGGGCGCCCCAGCGCATGCACATTCAGGGTTTTTTATTGTGGTTTTCCTTCCACTTGGGCCGGCCGGTTAAGGCGAGCCCCCTGGTCCGATACGATCCGCGAGACATGATCCACGACAACCGTATCGGTTAACAGGTCGCCCGACGGGGAGCCGAAACTCCTAACCAGCAACAGCAACTCGCTGTCGCCGGCCCGCCGCGCAGTGAAGGCTGTAAAGCCGTCACCTCAGCGTATTATAGGAATACGCGCCCAAAAGGGCAACAAACTTGAGTACAATAGTACAGCGGGCAAAAACCCTTCTCCACTTTCACCACCGACTTATCGAGCGACGCCGATCACTGGACAAGAGGCGTGAAACTTAAAGGCGAGTCTTACCGGCGCATCCAAAATGGATGGACCGGCAACCCTCGCCCTCCCAATTCGCGACCACCGAGTTATAAGATGAGACTAGAGACGATTGTACCATAAACCGCCCCTAGAAAGATCCTGAAACTCGGCGGTTCGGGCCCCCCCGGCACGACAAGCCTTGGGGCCGCAGGAATGGACATCTGCGGTGGGGGGGGAACCTAACCTAACCTTTTTTTTTTTTTTTTTTTTTTTTTTTCTTGGGGAAACCCTTTTTAGCGGGCCCCCGCGCCGGGGCAAGATGGTGAAATGGCGCGGGGAGTGTGGGGGTCGAGGCCGAAGTGCAATGGCCCCCCTACCCACTAAAACCCCAAGGCCCCTCCAATGCGCTTAAAAGAGTTGGGACGGGCAATAACTTTGACGGTCCTCATCCACGCCCCTCCTCGCGCTTGCCGCTTAGCGCAAACTTGCGCGCGGCCCTCCTTGGCGTCTTGAGACGCAATTCTCCCTATTTATATATACATATGTACAACAATTGGCCACGAGTGGCGAAGAAGAAAGGTGTGAGCTGCTATCAACAATTAGAAAACGAACTCCCCCCCCCCCCCTAGCCACCCGGCTTCTTCTTCGTGGCTTCCATGGACCGAGGTACACGAAATTATATACACAATTCTATTTACACAAAAATTATATACAATTATTTACAGCAGAGTCGTCAGACTCGCCGCTGAAATTCACGGCGCCGTCTTCCGGCTCGCTTTCTTCTCAACGGCGGAGCCGAAGGGTTAATCTCTCGGGCCCGCTCGTGTTCCTCCTTGCGAGACATGACCGTTTCGGCGAAGGCCTCCACGGCCCGCCAGGCACGTTCTTCTCGCGTTATTGTCGCCACCAAGTTCGGCAGCGACAGGTCAAGTCCGATGGTTGCAGCGAGGGCACTCCTTTCGGAGTCCCACGCTGGACAAGTCATGATCGTGTGTTGCGGGGTGTCGGAAGTGCTCCCGCAGTGATGGCAGATGGGGGTGGCTTCCCGGCGCGCGACTTTATGCAGATAACTGCCAAAGCAGCCGTGGCCGGTCAGCAGCTGAACAAGGTGATACGTCAGCGTCCCCCATTGCCTGTCTAGCCATTGGTGCAGAACGGGCCTTATGGCCTCGAGGGTCCGCAGACCCGCTCTAGCCGACATCAAGTCAATGTCCCATCTTTGTATAGCGACTTCTTTCGCCTCAGCTCTCCATTCTCTGACTAAATCTGGGGCTGGTTCTTGCCCACTTCTTCGGGACAAATCTCTCTTCCAGTAAATTTCAGCCAGGGCGGCCGCCTCGTGGTGCCACGGGATCGTACCGGCAACTGCGCACACCGCATCAAAAGATGTGGTGCGGTACGCCCGTGCCACCCGGATCGATGTGATACGCTGCGACCGCCTAAGCACCGCCTTATTAAGATTATTGAGCCCTATGTCGTTGGCCCAGATTGGGCAACCATATAGGGCCTTCGCTCGCACGACACCCGCGAACAGTTTACGGCATGAGCCGCGCGGTCCGCCGATGTTAGGCATTATTCGGCTTAACGCCGTAGCCGTCGAAATTAACTTTGGCGCCAATGATGAGAAATGCGCTTTGAAACTCCATTTGGGATCGAGGACAAGGCCCAGATATTTGAGCCGAGTCCCGACCCCAATGGGTACGCCTCCGACTACTATTCTTGCGTCCGGTGGTGAAGACCTGCGAGGGCCAAGAAAGGCAATGGCCTCGGATTTGTCAAGGGCGACTCGCAGCCCTAGATCGCGGATGCGAGCCACCACTTGAGCTACCCCTGCTGTCGCCCTGAGGGAGGCTTCCCTAAAATTATCGCCCGAAGCAACTACCAGGGTGTCGTCCGCGTAGCATATAATTTGCACGCCGCGGATCAACACCCCGCGTAGTACTTTGTCGTATCCGATGTTCCACAGGAGTGGACCCAACACCGACCCCTGTGGAACACCGCATCTGACCTCGTGTCTCTTCCAATTATCCTTGCCAGGATAGATAATATGCCGGCTGTGCAAATAGTCGGCAACGGTCTTAATCAAATACGGCGGCACGCGATGGTAAGTGAGGCCGTTAATTATGGCATCCCAGGGCAGGGTGTTGAATGCGTTTGAAATGTCAAGCGACACCGCAATCACCACCCCGCCCTTCGACGTTGTTTCTTCCGACATCTCTCTGAGGCGGGCAACTGCGTCGATAGTGGACCTTCTCTGTCGGAAGCCAAATTGGCAGTCCGACAGGTCCGGTCCGACAGATGTTAAAAGACGCGTTATGCGCGTGGATATTACGCGCTCAAAGAGTTTGCCCGCCTCGTTGAGAAGGACGATTGGCCTGTACCCGGAGGGCGACTCCGCGGGCTTCCCATCCTTCCGGAGTAAGACCAATCGTCCGGTCTTCCAGTCCTTGGGGAATCTGCTGCTTCTGAGACAATTAGACAACAGAGCCCTAAACTTTTCTTCTAGTCCATTCCGTAAAGCCAGAGCGAGGACCTTTCCGTGGACCCCATCTGGTCCCGGGGCGGTCTTCTTACTTGCCAGTCTCTCAACTGCCGCATCGAGTTCGGCCTCAGAAACCTCGGGGATCTCGATGTCTTGGGCGTCTTCGGCGATTCCTTGAAGCGGGTGAACCGAAGGAGTCAGCGAGGGCGGGAACAGAGTCGCCACCACCGTAATGAGCAGCGACGGCTCCATTCCGGCCGTTACGGGCGGGGCCCAGGGACGAAGCTTGGCCATGACGGCCTTATACGGCCGTCCCCAGGGGTCGAGTTCCAGGGTGTTGAGGAACTCTTCCCACGCCCGTTCCTTTGCTTCCCCTATCGCTTTCTTGAGGGTCTTTTTGGCGAGCTGATGTTCCGCCCTCAGTCGGACCTCCTCTTCTCCTCCGTGGACTGCCTGCCGTCTTCTGCGGTATCTTCGGAGGCGCCTTCGCGCTGCCGCGCACGCCTTACGGAGCCTTCCTAACTCCGCGCTCCACCAGTGAACCTTATCGCGTGGTGGCATCGGACGAGACCTGGCCATCGAGGCGTCCGAGATGTTATTGAACGCCCCTTTGAACCAGGCCGTTTCCTCCTCGATTGAACGTGCGCTGGTGGTAGAGCACCACGCACTGATAATTGTGGCCACCTCCAGGGCGTCCCTGTCCAAAGACTTCAACGCCCATTTGGGGCCAATCTCGTCCGGGATACGTTCCGGGACAGGAGGCACCGACGACGAGGGGCGGACGCTATATCGGATATACCGATGGTCGGAGAGCGTCTCCACCCCTGTCACCACTCTCCAGTCCCGAACGCGTTGAGCGAGGGCGGGCGTCGTAAAGGTGACATCAACGACCGACCCGCCCTGCTCTCTGACGCAAGTGTGGACCGATCCCCTGTTGACCGGGACCATGTCGACTTCGGCGAGCCACTCCAAGACTGCATCACCCCGGGCGTCAGTGGCCGGGGATCCCCACGCCGTGGATTTGGCGTTGAGGTCCCCCGCCACCACCACCCCGAGCGGACTACACCATTGGACCAAGGACCTAAGGTCCGAAAGAAATTCTTCGAAGTCAGATAGGGGCCGGTTGGGGGAGAAATACACCCCGATCACGGCCAGTTCGTCGAATTTGGCGGCCACGCAGCCGTTGCCGCGCCGCGTCGCCTGGAAGTTGAGTGGCGCGTCAACGCTTGAAGAGACGACGATAGCGACTAAACCATCACTATCGCCGACCCAATTGCCTAAGTCGGGAACCCAATAAGGCTCTGCAACAATTCCTAAATTGATGGACCACTGCGCCAGGCTCTGGTTGTAAAGATCCTGAGCTCTGGCACAGTGGTTGAGGTTAGCTTGGAGGATATTATAAGCCATCCTAATCCGCTATTACTTCTTCGGTCTCCATTTGTTCCCCGCTTGGTTGGGGGGGTGCCTTGGTTGGCGGCACTCGTCTTGGAACCCGTTTTGTGGGGGCCTTGCAGGATGGACCACCCAGGCGGTGTTCGGATTTCCTGCCCTGAGCAGCGCAAACGCTACACTGGGGCTTTTCCCTACAGTCAGCCGCTTTGTGGCCTGACTTTCCACAACGCAGACACAATTGGCTGCGATCCTCGGCCGAGCAGCGGCTCGCGACGTGGCCCCCTTCTAGACATCTGAAACATCTGAGGTCGAGGGGTTTTTGGATCGCGACGCGCGCCGCCACCCAGCCGATGAGAAATCTCCCCTCGGTCAACTTCTTGGCAGCCATGGTCGGGCAGGTCACCCAGGCTGCGTGGAGTCCGCTTCTATCGGGGCGAATTGCACTGACACGGACTTGGTCTGTCGGGCATTCTCCTTTGCGAGAGATGGCGCTCTTCAGCTCTTCTGATGTTATTGAGTCGTCCAGACCAGAGATCCGGACGCTCGTGGCCCTAAACGGTCTGGCGATCTTGACGCCGTCTTTGTTAAGCGCCTCTTTAAGCTTCTCCGCGAGGGAGTCTGCGACGCCGTCCTTTCCTGCTCCGGGGATGTGCAGGATCGCTGCCCCGGTGACACCCCGTCGGAACCTCACCGATTCTATGCCGAGGCCGTTGAGGTCGACCTTTGACTTGGCTTCCCTCATGACCTCGGCATATGTCATTCCCTTCTCCTCTGCTTCTTTCGACAGCGTGATGGTAACCGCTGCCGATCTGGGAGTCTTGAGTTTGGGCGTCTTGCCCGAACGCGATTGATTCCGCGACTTCTTTTTGTTTTCATGCGCCTGAAGCGCTTTCGATTTCGATGGAAGCGCTTGAGGTTGCGCCTTTTCTTTTTGTGGACGTCCCTTCTTGCCCACCTTAACCCAGGTGCTTTCTTCCGCCTCGGGATTTGGCGGGCGAGAAGGGAGGTCTTTCCGGGAGGAGGCAGCTGGAACGGATGAGCGGGTGGCGTTAGAAGTGGACGGAACCACTGAGGTCACCCCCTTGTTCTTTTCACCTGTCTTCTCCTTATTCTTCTTCTTTTTATTACTAATTTTATTCTTCTTTATTGCAGGTTCGGGAGCGTTTGCTGTGCCCACCTCCACCTCCATCGGCGCCGCGAGAGTGGCATCCGGGGGCGGTGCGTGGACCACTGGAGTCGGTAAGTCAGCACTGCCTGTTTTCTCCCTATTCTTTTCCTTCTTCTTATCCGCCGCCAAGGGGGGACGGAGTCGCGGCGCGGGCATGAGCCGCGGCTCCAGCCCCTCGAAGCGGGCGTTCATTCTGGCACCGATATTGTTGTAAATTCGGGCCTCCCACTCCTCCATATCCGGTAGTTGCGTCTGCGCCGGGGGCCCCTTTGACATCTGGAGTTGGAGCTCCTTCATTTGCCCTTGAAGCTCCCCTATTTGTTGGCGAAGACGCTCGTTCTCCTCTCGTAGCACCCGCGTCTCTTCCGACATGGTCTGTTGCGCGAGCACTAAGGAGTCCTCTTTTAGCGCTTTGACGGCGTCCTTGAGGGCGCGCACGAAGGTTCCCTTCAAATTCGAGGAACCCCTGGCCACCTTGGTCACAATATCGAGACTTGCCTCCATCCGCTTCAGCACCACGGCTGACGTGTCTCTTCCGGTGTTAAAGGCAGACCCGCTCGGGGCCGCCTCTGACTCAAGCGTCAGCGACAGCGCCGACCGGGTTCTGCGGGCCTCTGCTACCGATTCCATCAATTCGGCCTCGGCGCGGGCCTTGAGTTCGTCTTCCTTGGTTTTTAAATACATTTGTTTGGCCGCTGCAAGCCCTACATAATCGCCGGTAGTCGGCGGTCGGCCTCGACCTCGTCTTTTGCGCTCTGCGGAGGCGGGGGTGTCTGTGGAACTACCCCCGCTCTCACTCTCTCTACCCCTTTTCGACCCGGGCCTATAGTCCCAGAATCGTTGCGGACTTACACCGTCCAAAGACTCCACCGATCCGAATCGGCCCGCCGATGGTGTGGACGACACACTAACCATCGAGTCGGAATCCGAGTCGGACAACCGCGCCACCGCGCCTTCAACCGCTGAAGATGGTACCGGTGTCGGAGTTCGATCCAGCACCACCCGCAGCTCCCTATCTTTACTTCTCCTCACCTTCCCAACATCAACATTTAATTTATATTTGTTTTTATTTTCATCCATCATCATCCAAGGGGTGTGGCTCCCCACTCCTGAGTATGAGGAGCCACGTAATACGAAATGGGGGAAATAAATGGTCCGCCCGAGCGGAGACCCCGCGCCCGGGTAACCCAAATACCGCCTGGAGGTTGGGAGGTATCCAGGGGTTGGCCGCTAGCGGCCCGAAATACTCTCCGGACAACCCACTCACCCTACGGGAGAGCGGGGGTGCAGCGCCGCGCGAAGCCCCTCAGGGCACCCCAGCACATGCACATTGAGGGTTTTTTAGTGTGGTTTTCCGTCCACTTGGGCCGGCCGATTAAGGCGAGCCCCCTGGCCCGATGCGATCCGCGAGACATGTCCACGTCAATCGCAAAGGGTAACAGGTTTGCCCGACGGGGGGTCTGCAATAGACCCCTAACCGACGACGACATCTTGCCGCCGCGGCCCGCCGCGCCGCGGTACTACCACAACCGCTACAGCCGTGACGTACCCATCACCATCCTGCGCTGCAAAGCAGCCGCTGGTTAAGAAACCACTCCAATTCGCGCTTGAGACGCGTTCGGCCCATCAGCCGTCTCCATTGTCCGGCTCCCGTGTCGTCTTCGGAAGCCGAACTCCCTGTTCGCTTCACCGGTTCGTTGAAAGTATCGCAGAATTAGTCCACAGACAACCTAAGACTTTGAAAACTAACAACTCGCCGGCTACTGAGCCCCCCCGGCACGACAAGCCCAGGGAACCGCAGGAATGACCATCTGCGGTGGGGGGGAACCTTTTTTTTTTTTTTTTTTTTTTTTTTTTTTTTTTTTTTTTTTTTTACATGGAGAATCATCTAATGATCGCTGGGTCTCCGGGGGGAGACGCCTAATAATAGCGATGCCGGACTCACAGTGCCCTGGACTCCGAAGAGTCAAAGCGGGCCCCGTGCCTACCGACTAAACTCCATGGTGTTCCTCTCGTCGTCTTGTGGTGTCGGGGACGCGTGGACTTTCGTATGCTCCGCTTCCCCAACGACGACCCTGCCCTCTTAATGGACGTTAGTCCCCCCCATCAGTGTGGTGCCGAAACACCAAACACTCACACTGGAGCCATTAGTGGAGCGAGTCGCTAGCCCCCGCGCTCCCCGCTCTCGGCTCTGGACAGGAAAGATGGTATTTCCCGTCCAACGCGACAGGCTAGCCCTGCCGCGCTCCCCTTAAAAGAGCCGATGCCCACTAAACAGTGGACACCGGCACGACCACACCTTCTGGTGTACAGACCTCCATTGGGCCCGAGGGCCCTTGGACCGCCGAAGCGGGACGATCTTTCGCCTTCCCTCCTCTTCTCCTTCGTCGGCCAGAAGACCGGGCGGTCGAGCACGACTTAGCCCCCACCCGGTGATCCGACGACTTATCCGCCGCTGCACAGACCGCGCAGTGCGGCGCCGCGGTGCAGTCACCAGACTTATGTCCATACTGCCCGCAGCGATAGCATAGGCCGCTACGATCGATTGACGATCTACACTGCTCCCGCACATGTCCCAACTCTAGACAGCGGAAGCAGCGCAGCGGCCTCTGCTCCAGCACTCTAACCCGTGCTGCAGCCCACCCAATCACAACTCGACCACCCTCTGTGTCGATCCTCTTGGCAGCCGCCACCGGACAGTTGGCCCAAACAGTGCCAATGCCGGAACGGCCACGACGGATTGTGCCAATCTTTATTTCCGCGGACGAACATCCCCCCGCCGCTCCCAGCGCGTCGGCAATGTCCTCCCACGTTGTGGTTTCATCCAGGCCGATGATGCGCAGATTTGCACATTTCATGGGCCGGGAAACCAATACCTGTTGCGGGTCAAAAAGCTCCCGCAATTTCCCCGCGAAAGCGTCGGACTTAACTCCACTGTCATCGCCAGACACTTCAAATATCCTCGCACCTGTGAGAGCCACCCGGAACCCCATCGCTGTTATCCCGATGCTCTTAAGGTCGATCCGCTTTTTGGCCTCCATCATTATTTTGGCGTAGGTTAGGCCCTTTTCCACGCCTTCCGGCTGTATCCGTATCTGAACAGCCGACGTCTTGGGCACTCGAAGCTTGGTCTTCGCAGCACCTGATTGCCTCCTCTTTTGCAGCCCTTTCCCAGTGGCGCCTCTCTTGGCCACGGCACTCCAAGGCTCATTAAGAGCCAAGGGGGCGGGGGGTAAGGGTCTAGGACCGGGGGTTGTGGTCTTGCCCTTCTTCGCTCTCTTGCCCCTCGCCTTCTTGGTTTGGGGCGCTTGTGTCTCCGCTGCTGGCTGTACTTGGGCCGCTGGCTCGTCGCGTGCTGCCCGCACGGTCTTGGGAGCGGAGTCCACTGGTTGTCCTCTTCTGCTGGCGCTGGTGTTGGCGCGCTGCGCACTGGTGGTGCTAAGGTCGCCTCTAAGGGACGGCCTGGTGCGCTCTTTTGGAGGGAGCCGCGACTCCATGTCTTCCAGGCGGGCCTCTACCCTGCTGAAGAAGGAGCGCAGCTCGTCCGTCATCTCCTGTGGCGGTGGCGGAGGAGGCGCGACCGGCAGCGGGGGAGCTACTGCTGCAACCCTAGACTGCACGATCTCGCGCCTCATACTTTCGACTTGAGACTTTAGGGCTACGATCTCAGCCCTCAGTGTCTCGTTGTCCGCCTGCAGTATCGAAGTCTCAGCGTTGGTCGATCGGTCACGCAGGCTGTTGGCCGCGTCCACGATTAGGCCGCTCGCCTCCTTTAGGTCACGGACGTAGGTGCCCTTCAGGTTCTTCGATTTCAAACCGACCTTTAACACCTTTCCCGCTTCGCTGCTGATCAGCTCCCCAAGATCGTGCGCTGACATAGTGTGCAGCGGACGAACAGGGGCCGACGACACGCTTGGGGGGGGATTTTGGGCCGGTTGGGGCTTCCGCTGTGGTGCGGGGCTTTCACTGGAGTCGCGCGCTGCCGCTTCACGAGCGGCGCGCAGTGCGGCTCTCGCCTTGCTCAGGCCAAAGGTGTGAGCAGGCATCCGTCCTCTTCGGGATGTTGTTACTTTTGGGGGCGCTAACGCCTCATCCTCAGTAGCATTGTCCTCAGACTCGCCTTTAGGTGAGTGAGTCCTCTTCCTCAAATGTTTGGCGAAGATCTCCTCGATAGCACTATCGGTGAGATCATCGCTATCAGTCGTCCGGTTTGGGTTAGCCATAGGTCGTCGGTTTATGCCTTCTGCATCAGTCTGTCCTTCTGCGTCTTGACGGAGTTTGCCCCCCCCCAGAGTACGGTGGGGCTTTTGCGGCAGTTCTTGCGAGCTGCCGGCGGGATTTGACCCGCCTGGGGTAGTTATACTTGTATGTGACTCCATGCTTGCTTTTTTAAATTAGACAGGGGGTCGCTCCCCCTGTGGCGCCCTCGGGACTGGTCTCCCACCAGCCACTCATCCCATCGCCGAGCGCCAAAACTTAGGATTGGGGGCCCGCCGTCAATTCGACGAGCCTCGCCAGCCTTGGAGGCCGGCCATACCACGCGCATGAAGCGCCACTGGGCCATATGAAATGGCCCCCTACTGGGCCGCATCACCGGATCTTCTTTGTAGAAAGAAGAACCGGGAGCGGCCTCAATAGACGAGTCTTACCGTTCCATCCAACAGGATGAACCGGCAACACCCGCCCTCCAATTCGCGACCACCGGGTCATAAGACAAGTCTAGTAACGACGTAGTGCCGCCCCTAGAAAAGTCCTGAAACCCGGCGGTTCGGGCCCCCCCGGCACGACAAGCCTTGGGTCCGCGGGGATGGACATCCGCGGTGGGGGGGCGGTGGGGGGGAACCTAACCT
Organism: Anthocharis cardamines; assembly: GCA_905404175.1. Taxonomy (NCBI): domain Eukaryota; kingdom Metazoa; phylum Arthropoda; class Insecta; order Lepidoptera; family Pieridae; genus Anthocharis; species Anthocharis cardamines. The sequence goes on along the minus strand of FR989976.1, from coordinate 8,278,878 downwards.
AACCTTTTTTTTTTTTTTTTTTTTTTTACTTGGTGAAACCCTTTTACAGGCCCCCGCGCCGGGGCAAGATGGAGTAGTGACGCGGGGAGTGTGGGGGTCGGGTAAAGTCGTTCCCCAATACCCACTAAAACACCAAGGCCCCTTCTGCGCGCGTATTGAGCCGGGTACCGGTATGATCCTGTTGAGGACTACTCACCCGTGGCCCGGCTCGCGCATGCCGCGTGGCGTCTCGAAGACGCGCGGCTCTCCTTAGCCGCCACAGAGTGACGGCGGTACTCCTAATGTACACTATGTACAACAACGCACCACAGCGCAGAAGCTGTGTGCGGATCTCCTACGGCACCAACACTGACGCTGAAAATATGTACAAAATGCCGCGTGGCGCAGCGCAAGCCACGCGCGGCTCTCCTCGCAGCATCAGTTCGGCGCCGACTTCCCTACTCAGGCGCCAGCCCCGACGAAAAACTATATACAATTAGTTGTCGCGTAGCGTAAAGACTTACGCGCGACTCTCCTCAAACGTCGGACTGGCGCCCCGCACCGATAAACTCAGTGCTTAAACCTATTTACATATATACACCTAACCTATATTTACAGACTATGTACAAAGGCGGACCGAGCGACCCACCGCAGCACGAACCCGCAGCAGTGTCGCCCAGTCCTCAAAAACTCGCCAAAGGCGAGCTGGGCGTGGGCCGCCCTCTCCTCGGACCGGCCTCCGTGAGAACAGTGGCCGGTCGGGTCGGGCCGACTTAAACAAGCCAGCCCTCGGACCGGACTCCGCATCCCATTGCGCAGAGCCCCGCATCCAATTCGTCCCTATTAGCTTCACCTAGGACCGCGTCATGGCCGAGTCACTACTCCGGCCAGGCCAACCGACGCGGTCACGCGGCTACTGAGCCCCCCCGGCACGACAAGCCTAGGGACCCGCGGGAATGGTACATCCGCGGTGGGGGGGAACCTAACCTAACCTTTTTTTTTTTTTTTTTTTTACTTGGTGAAACCCTTTTACAGGCCCCCGCGCCGGGGCAAGATGGAGAAGTGACGCGGGGAGTGTGGGGGTCGGGTAAAGTCGTTCCCCAATACCCACTAAAACACCAAGGCCCCTTCTTCCACGCAAAGTCCGGGTCGGCATGTATCGGCTTTTCAGCTCTAACCACGCCGACACCGGGGGCGTGCTGCCGCGTGGCGTCGTGAAGACGCGCGGCTCTCCTAGGCCGCCACAAGAGTGACGGCAATTCTCCTATTATGTACACTATGTACAAGTTACGCAGCACAGCGCAGAAACTGTGTGCGAATCGCCTATGGCGCCACTACAACCGGTGCTGAAATATTTACAATGCCGCGTGGCGCAGCGCGAGCTACGCGCGGCTCTCCCCAAGGCACCGGGGTAGCGCCAACACCCATACTCAGGCGCCAGCCCGGACGAAGTAAATATATACAATATGTCGCGTAGCGCAACAAGTGCGCGCGACTCGCCTCAAATCGTCGGACTGACGCCCGGCGCCGATTGAATCAGCACCTTACACCTATTTACAATATATACACCTAATTATATATACAAATATTTACAAAGGCGGACCAGGGCGACCCACCGCAGCACGAACCCGCAGCAGTGTCGCCCGGTCCTCAAACACTCGCCTTAGGCGAGCTGGGCGTTTCCGCCCTCTCCCCAGACCAGCCTCCGTAAAAACAGTGGCCGGTCAGGTTGGGCCGACTCTCACTAGCCAGCCCTCAGGACCGGGCTCCGCGTCCCATTCCGCAGAGCCCCGCATCCCGTTTGTCCCTATTCGCTTCCTCTAGGACCGCGTCATGGCCCGATCACTTCTCCGGCCAGGCCAACCGACGCGGTCAAACGAGTACTAAGCCCCCCCGGCACGACAAGCCTAGGGACCCGCAGGAATGGACATCTGCGGTGGGGGGGAACCTAACCTAACCTAACCTAACCTAACCTAACCTAACCTAACCTAACCCAGTCCTAGTCCAACCCTCGCCAACCTCATATAACCTCCGTAGTTTATTTCGTTTAATTTTAAGAGTTAAAATCGCAAAAATACAAGCGATATATCAAAATACTCGTGGAGTGAAGCCCCAAATTGTGGTGGTAAAAGATCAGTGAAGTGAAGTGAGAGTGGAAAGTTATTAAAGGAGAAAGTTCGTGTAACAAACAAGAGTGTGCGGCACGCGATTAAGCGCTGTGACCCACCACTTTTCAAGAAGATTATCGACTAGGACACCGAGACACACCCCCTGACATCAGTCCAGAAGCCCTGGGACCCGTATCCAGGAGACTGTAGATCACGACAGGTTTTCTGGTCTATCTGGAAAACCTCATCTAACGAAGTCTGTCCAGCAATACCACAGGACAGCACCCGTCACGACAAATCCATTGACACCCGGTTCAACACGATTGGACACCGGGAAGCGACAGGAGGCGGCCGGGAGTCCATCTATAAACACCCCGCAAACTAAAGCCGTCCAGGGATCCCACCGTACGTTACTGGATTCTGGAATAGAATAAAATCGTAAGCTAGTGCTATCATAAAACCATGTATAAAGTTCCAAAACACTAGAACTAAGTTTGTAAAAGTTATTAATCCGGGAAGACCGGAACTACATTTGGCCAACTTACATTTAACTTTGTAATCCCTCTGGTTCTTTTAAATTTTGTCTAGGGACTACAGTAAAAATTTACATATATTCGGCTTAATATATAGAATAAAATAGACATATAAAAATTTAAAATCCATCCACCTTTCGACCTGGAAAACAAAATTTTTCGCAAAATTCTCTTCCCGGTTTCCGAACCTAGTACTCCCTGGGGAGCGCGCATTTTGGAACGGGATTATTTCCCCAAAAATCTTCATTAAATTCCGCGTCTCTCAACACCAGGAACTCCGGGATCGGACACCGGGAACAGACATTTTTCGTCCTCCAAACATCATACAAACATAGAAAAATCTCATTACTTTGTTTCTATAAAATATCTGCATTCTAACCGTGACCTTGTCAGAAACCACGGTCAAGATCGATCTTTTTGGTGAGGAATGCGGCTAAGACAGTAACGTGGCCAAGAGTGTGTCTGATTGAATTAATAATTATTTTTGATATAATAAAATTTATACAGACAAACACACAAAATATTCCCCTCCCTACCAGCACCTAATTTCCCCTCTGGTGTAACTCCGGCCCGGATAGGCGTAGGAAGTCGGGACTGGTCTCAATCGATTAGGGACAGGCCAAGGAGAACATCTGCCCCCTGGCAAGACCGGAAACCCGCCCCCCCCGCACCCCCAAGGGGTAATTAGTGGGAAAAACCCTCAAGAAACGGTAAGACCGACCCTCGGCCAAGTCCGTGTCGGGTCGGACTGATTCCATTTCCCCCCCACCAACATCCACCTGACCCCCCGAAACCCCCACAGTATCCCCCTCCACTTAGAGCACCCGTGGGAGGGCTCATTCGACTCGGACGGACGAGGGGAGTCGATTGACTCTAACACCCCCAACACCCCCTACACCCCCAAAGTCCCAGAAAAATTTAACCCTTCCAAACACCTTCCCACGAAACCCTCCCCCCCCCACCAAAGAAAAAATTTACCTCACCCCCTCAAAACCTAATTCCCTTCCCCCTTATCCTACACCCATCGAGTTTGGGCTTGATCGATTCGTCTTTTAAAGCGAAACCGATTGGCTCCAACCGAATTTGCAAAATCCCCTCCCCCGAGGAGAAATCTTCGAAAAACACCTCCCCTGATCTATCTTTTCCATTTCCTGTCCAAAATCTACCGAGTTTGGACTCAAACGATTCCCCTCTTTGAGAGGAATCCATTGGCTCCAACTGAATTCCCAAATCCCCCTCCCCAAAGGAGAAATTCCCCAAAAATTCCCCTCCAGGTCTAACTCCGTTATTTATAACCCGATCTTCCTTGAGTTTGGGCTTGATCGATTCGGCCTTTTACACCGGATCTTCTGGTTCCAACCAAATCCTAAACCCCCCCCTTCCCCCCCATTTTTTGTGTGATTTAAAGATTCAAAGGAGATACCAAGCTCCAAAAATTGTAGACGCAATATCTAATATAATAGATACTATACATAAGACAACCGCCCTATTGGCGGTCTTATTAACATTAAGAAAATTATTTTAAAAATATTTCATTGTATTTTCGACAAAGATTTATTATAATTATTATTGCAAACTATATATTGACGTGTATAGCCTTATTGGGATATACAACTAGATTTAAGTAAGACAAAGCTCTTTTGGCTAAACAATATAATTGACATAGACAACCCACAGTGAGGCCTACCTCGATAAAACAAACACATACGCATATAAAAATTCTATTCATAAATTCCTTACATACTTCCAAACTTACAATAAATCACCATGTTCGTCACCCCTCCTAAATCCAAAATTCTCCCAGAAATGCCCAAAAGACTTACACGACTAGAGGCAGGTCCCTCAGGAGCAGTCTCCAAAGTGCGACGCAGCATAGGAGAGCTGGAAAGTAAAATAGCAACAGGGACAATGACAAGTACAAACAAAGAAACAGAACCAACTACCACCACTATAACGGGGGGTAGTGAAGAAGCAGAAATAGAAGTGAGGGAGCAACCCCAACCCCAAAATAAAAAGGTGATGGGCAAAGAGAAAAGCGAGTCGAAGCAAGTCACTAGACTAGAAGAAGCAAAATCATGCTACCATAAGGCAATAGCCCATCTAGCAGAATCTAGAAATTTAAAAACAGAAATAAAAAGTGGAGTAACATATGCAGTAAAGAGGCTATACCAACTATTAATAGAAGCAGAATCTAAGACAAAAAGCAAAGAAGAACTTACTGGATATGAACTAATACCACAAGAGGACAAAGATGAAATTAGGAAAATAAACAAGGAAGTAAACTCGAGAAATAAATTAATTGAAAAATTAGAGGAACATAAATACTTACTAGAAGAAAACAAGAGAGAAATGGAAAGTTTAAAAGAAGAAATCAGGAAACAAGAAACCAAGAAAGATGAAGAAGGGAAGGGGAATAAAATAATGGAAACAATAAGAGAAAAAACAGACATATTAATAGGAAAAATCGAAAATATCACAACTTACGCAAATGTTACAAGCAGAACCGGCAGCGAGGTCCAGGAAAAAAGAACGGGACCTGAACCGGGCCACACCTCGATACACTCCATAATAGTCAGCGCACCGGATGAGCTTTGGACGAACGACGAAATAATACAGCAGATCCGTACAACAGTAGACGCCAAAAACACAGGCCTAAGGATCGATAACATCCGGAAAGCCAAAGATCAGAAGGTAATAGTAGGATGCGACACGACAGAAGAAATAGGGAAAATCTCAAACCGAATTAAAACGGATAAGAGACTCCAAGTCGAGGTCGCAAAGAACAAACATCCTCTGCTCATATTAAGAGACGTAATGAGGTACGTAACAGACCAAGAAATCATCAGCACACTTAGAACACAAAACAAAAAGTTGATAGAACACCTAAAAGAAGAGGACGCAGAGGCCACAGTGAAGTACAAAAAGAAAGCAAGAAACCCGGATACAAATCACGTGGTCATCCAGGTAACACCGCCCCTATACCAGGCACTAATTAGAGCGGGGCGGATATATGTGGACCTCCAACGCGTAGTAGTACTGGACCAGTCACCGGTCATCCAGTGTTCTAGGTGTCTCGGATTTGGACACGGCCGGAAGCAATGTGAAAAAAGTGAGGACAGCTGTGCACACTGCAGCGGCCCGCACAAGAAAAACGAATGTGCAGTTTTTAAGGCAGGGGAGCTGCCGTCGTGCACGAACTGCATGCGAGCCGATTTAAACAGAGCAGACCACAATGCATTCGACTTTGAGTGCCCAATACGGAAAAAATGGGACAAAATAGCAAGGTCCTCCGTGCAATACTGCTGATCCGGTCCAGTCCCTCAAACATTACACGAAACACACTACACAGAAACACAAACAAAAGCAAAACACACTTATTAGTGACAGATTGGATCAAGGCTTACTTGTAAATATAATTGTATATTTAGAGAAAAGTCAGGTCGAAATCAACACAACAACACTGAACAGTAACACACATAACACACAGACACACAAAACAGTACAAAACAAGGACACAGTGATTCATGTAAGTATTCGTAAGAATACAAACATGAATAAAGAAGCAAACAAAACGCACAGTTAACAAAGCGAAATACATCCTATTGTAAGATCTAATGCGAAACAACTAGAACAATAAAGAATTTCAAAATGACATTGTACAAATGTTAATATAGAAATAAGAACTTGCAAAATAATTCTAGTTAAAAACAAAGCGCTATATAAGGAAATTCCAAGAAGACTGTACGAAATAATATTAATATCCAAAGAAAATGTAAGCAGAGAAATCGGTAAAGAAATTGTAACATAGAGAAAATTAATATAGAATAAGAAAATTGTAAAAGTAAAAACTTAATGAAATATAAGAACTGAAATGTTAATAATAAATCTTCAAATATTAGAAGTAAGTAGTGATAGTAATAATAATGTAAACACAAAAATGTAATAGTAATAAAGAAAAGTGTAGTATATATAAGAAACATGTAAAACAAGAATGTAAAAGAGAATGAGAGAAATAAAAACTTCACCCCTGTATACAAATACCCGTAGCTAGACAACGTCCTTGACGATATTATGTCAAGGGAAGGTAGGCCCACTAGGACTGGGAATAAAAAAAAAAAAAAAAAAAAAAAAAAAAAAAACCTAACCTAACCTAACCTAACCTAACCTAACCTAACCTAACCTAACCTAACCTAACCTAACCTAACCTAACCTAACCTAACCTAACCTAACCTACCTACCTACCTACCTACCTACCTACCTACCTACCTACCTACCTACCTACCTACCTACCTACCTACCTACCTACCTACCTACCTACCTACCTACCTACCTACCTACCTACCTACCTACCTACCTACCTACCTACCTACTACCTACCTACCTACCTACCTACCTACCTACCTACCTACCTACCTACCTACCTACCTACCTACCTACCTACCTACCTACCTACCTACCTACCTACCTACCTACCTACCTACCTACCTACCTACCTACCTACCTACCTACCTACCTACCTACCTACCTACCTACCTACCTACCTATCACCATTTGTCATCGTTTCACCCGTACGCGTTTAGCCCATGAAGAAACTTGTTTCTTCCTTGGGCTGAATCCGTTCATCATTACAGATATCATCTCACACCCTAGTTCAGCCAAATCTTTCGACATCCATATCAGACATATCATTCATAACATTAAATCATTCAATTCAACCTAATGTAAATTTTCTATATGTCTCCATGTTCTCTTGTAAATATTTCCCAGATTTTTAAATAGTTTAATTTTAATAATAATTTGTAAGATAAAATTAAAATTTTCTGTTTTCTTTTTCTACTTCTCCTTGTTCACTTGTTAATATTTCCTAGTTTTCTTTGTATATTTTTAATTAGTTTTATAATACTTTGTAATATTAGTTTGTAATTTTATTTTCTTTTTAAATGATGTAATTGTAATCTTTTAATTTGACATTGAGTCCCTTTTGTTTATTCAATAATTTTAATTTTAATCATAATTTTTGTTACACTTTAGTTTGTAAATTTGTATTTTCAATTGTGCGTCTTTGTTATTAATAAATTTTACACACCCGTAGGGAACTCTACAGCGACAAGGAGACCATAGAGGAAAGTCTGTATCAAATAGCAGCATCCTCTATGGTCTTCAAAATTATATATTGTTTCATTTTCATAGCTTATCTTTCCACGGCCCCGGGGCGATAGTCGCCGGGGATGTAGGCTTATTAGGTGAACAAAAAAAAAAAAAAAAAAAAAAAAAAAAAAAAAAAAAAAAAAAAAAAAAACCTACCTACCTACCTACCTACCTACCTACCTACCTACCTACCTACCTACCTACCGCATAATCGCCAATTCAATGTCAAGGCCGACTCTGTTCACCGTGCGGACAGTTACAACTGCCCTAAGGTTAAGGCCATGCGCGCAAGAGTAGAGGCTAAAGTTAATTATTACATATAATGCCAGCCATACTCACATTCACACAAGCGAACCTCGATAGGTCTCGCCTTGCATTTCATGAACTCAAACTACACTTACACAACAATAACACAGACATCGCAATCATATCAGAACCTTACACTGGCAAGCAGTCCACAGTTACACACATCACAGGCCTTCGAGTGTTTCAATCCAACAAGGAAGGAACCACGAAAGCCTGCATCATAACCAAAACAAACATCAATGCACACATTCTCACAGAATACACCACCAATAACTTGGTGATCATAGCCATCTCCACAAATGCAGCAACACTCTACGTCGCATCGATTTACATCGAACCTGACACTGACAACAACAACACCCTACACACACTGGAGAAATTCCTCACATACAATCCGAACACACACACATTGATTGGCGGCGACCTCAACGCATGGCACCCCCTCTGGGGCTGTGGAATTCACGCTCGCCACAACCGACGTGGACACGACGTAGTTAGCGTTATCCATGCCACAGATCTCAACGTGTGCAACGTAGGAAATACGCCTACGTTCGAGACCATTACACACGGGAGAACTAGATCTTCCATTATCGACCTAACGCTTGTCACGTCACCACTGTTTAACAACATCCAGAATTGGAAAGTCCGCCAACACATGTTTCCGTCCACACAACACAATCCCATCACGTTCACACTCAACTGCCATCAAAATCAACCATCGAAAGCACACAATAACACAACTTTCAAATACAAAACTAAGAACGCAAACTGGCACACTTTTAAAGAACATCTCCACACAAAAATCGCACATACACAAATCCTAGACACAGACTTCTCCAGCCTCACACCTCACACCATCGACCACATGGTCACCCTACTAACTAATACCATCAACGAGGCTTGCCTGGAGTCGTTCCCAATTCGTTCAAATCACATTAAAACCAAGGTCCCTTGGTGGAATGATAATTTGGAAACGCTAAAAAACCGATGCAAGCACCTTCATCGTAAACTGCACTATTCCACCAGAGGCAACCGCACCCCCCCACCCGAACTTGTAAACGAACACCGCCAGGCTAAGACCACCTATGCCTCTGCAATGCGCCAAACCTCAACAGACAGCTTTAAGGCTTTCTGTGAAGCCCAGGGCAAGGAAGACGTGTGGTCAATCACAAACAAACTCTTCAAAAACACTTCCACCAACATACAACTCGGCACACTCATGATCGGCAACAAATACACCACCACTGAACAAGAGACAGCACAAGCACTATTAAACCATTTCTACTCGCTAGACACACAAGATACAGAACCCAGGCACCTTGCACTCAGAGATAACTCCTCAACATCCCCCGACACAGACAACGAGCCCCCTTTCACTTTTCAGGAGATCCTAGAGGTTATTAACTCTTTCAGCCATACCAAAGCGCCCGGTCATGACCACCTGACCAGCGATATTTGTCTAGTTGTCACACAGGCCTACCCTGAACTAATCACCAAACTGCTGAACCGATGCCTAGTAATCGCGCACTTTCCAACCCCCTGGAAAATAGCGACAATCAAAATTATACCTAAACCTAGCAAAACTGACTACACACAGCTCAGCTCATACCGTCCCATAGGACTTATTTCCGTGTTCGGCAAGGTGCTTGAGAAGCTATTCACCAAACGACTCACCTACAATGCGCACAAACACAAATTACTCAACAGAATGCAATTCGGCTTTACTGAACAGACCAGCACCACACAAGCAATCCACAATGCACTTAACATAGTCCAGACAGCTAAAACACGCAAACAACAGGTTATTGCCATTTCCCTAGACATCAAGGCGGCCTTTGACAACGCCTGGTGGCCCGCCATATACGAAGGACTCCGCCAAATTAAATGCCCCCATAACATCTTCAACATAATTAAAAGCTACTTAGCCGATAGGAAGGTAATCCTCCGCTTCGGAAACACCACCATCACACGTAACACGGAAAAGGGTTGCATCCAAGGATCAGCCTGTGGCCCGATCCTCTGGAATATTATCGTGAATGATCTGCTGAACAACACTATACTACCTTCCGGCTGTAACATCCAAGCCTACGCAGACGACATACTACTCATAATCTCAGCCAAAGACACATCCACACTAGAACTGATTACTGACTCAGCACTTGAATCCATTCGGCAGTGGGGCTTGAGCGTTAAACTGCACTTTGGACCCGATAAAACTCAATGCATTTCATTCACACAACCATCCACCCTCGCACAGATTCACTTTCACAACACTACACTCATATTCACCAACAGCCTCAAATTCCTCGGGGTAATAATCGACCGGAAACTTTTATTCAAGGAACATCTCAGACACACAGTCGACAAAGCACACAAAATCTTTCACAAATTACAAATTTATACACGCGCAACTTGGGGACCCCATCCTGAGAACATACGAACCATTTACGAAAGAGTCATAGAGCCCATCGTTACCTATGCAGCCAGCATCTGGGGACATATAGCCAGTCCAAAGGAGGTTCGAATAAAACTTAACAGTCTCCAGCGAAATTTCGCCATTAGAGCCATAAGAGGCTTCAGGACCATCTCAACAAATGCCGCCACTGCTCTCGCTCGATTCACGCCTCTAGACCTCAAGGTCCTGGAAATGTGTGAAATTGAAAAAGTGCGACTTTTTCGAACAACATCTAGACTTCCTTCAAACATACCCATCGAGACACCCATCCCCGCTCCGCAGCTCCTTCACCCAGCAGACCGCATCACAATACAAACCACAAGCATAGACACTTACAAAACACTAACACACAACGAATTCCATCACATTTACACTGACGGCAGCAAGCAGGATGACGGCTCCGTTGGCGCTTCGCTGGTTGTTTACCGACCCACTCACAGCACACACATGCACACACACACCAAATTATTCAAACTACATCGCACCTGCTCGGTCTTCCAGGCCGAGCTATACGCCATACAACAAGCATGCACTTACATACTAATAAACAAAATTCACAAAGCTATAATTCACACCGACTCACAATCATCCATAGCTGCACTCAAACACAGATCAAACACACATCCCTTCGTCGCCAACACACACAAAACCTTACACATAATCAACACCACATTCTCAAACACTACAGTACTCTTTCACTGGGTGAAGGGCCACTCCGGCATACCGGGCAACGAATCTGCTGATGAAGCCGCGAAAAAGGCAGCCAAATTACATAAATCACCCGAAGTCATAGCTTGCCCTTTATCTTATATTAAAAGACTGATAAGGGAAGACACTCGACAGAAATGGGAACACAGATATGCTTTAGAACCAACTGGTAGCCACACCAAAACAATATTCCCCAACATAAATGATATCCCACCTTTTTTCCAAGCAATTCCGACCTCCTTTCACATGACCCAATTTCTTACTGCACACTCCTACGCCAAATCATACCTTCATCGTTTCCACATTTCTGACGACCCCATCTGTCCCTGTGATAATTCATCCACTCAGGACTTGGATCACTTAATCACCATTTGTCATCGTTTCACCCGTACGCGTTTAGCCCATGAAGAAACTTGTTTCTTCCTTGGGCTGAATCCGTTCATCATTACAGATATCATCTCACACCCTAGTTCAGCCAAATCTTTCGACATCCATATCAGACATATCATTCATAACATTAAATCATTCAATTCAACCTAATGTAAATTTTCTATATGTCTCCATGTTCTCTTGTAAATAATTCCCAGATTTTTAATTAGTTTAATTTTTATAATAATTTGTAAGATAAAATTAAAATTTTCTGTTTTCTTTTTCTACTTCTCCTTGTTCACTTGTTAATATTTCCTAGTTTTCTTTGTATATTTTTAATTAGTTTTATAATACTTTGTAATATTAGTTTGTAATTTTATTTTCTTTTTAAATGATGTAATTGTAATCTTTTAATTTGACATTGAGTCCCTTTTGTTTATTCAATAATTTTAATCTTTATCATTATTATTTTTGTTACATTTTAGTTTGTAAATTTGTATTTTCAATTGTGCGTCTTTGTTATTAATAAATTTTACACACCCGTAGGGAACTCTACAGCGACAAGGAGACCATAGAGGAAAGTCTGTATCAAATAGCAGCATCCTCTATGGTCTTCAAAATTATATATTGTTTCATTTTCATAGCTTATCTTTCCACGGCCCCGGGGCGATAGTCGCCGGGGATGTAGGCTTATTAGGTGAACAATTAAAAAAAAAAAAAAAAAAAAAAAAAAAAAAAAAAAAAAAAAAAACCTACCTACCTACCTACCTACCTACCTACCTACCTACCTACCTACCTACCTACCTACCTACCTACCTACCTACCTACCTACGTACCTACCTACCTACCTACCTACCTACCTACCTACCTACCTACCTACCTACCTACCTACCTACCTACCTACCTACCTACCTACCCACCCACCCTTTCCATTTCCACCATTCCCTATCCAGTGATGTTTTCTTTTTCGTTCTGTGATTAGTGGTTTTAAATTTATTCAAGGTTTTGTTTTGAAAAAATATAAAAGTGCGTGCGGCTCACGCTGAGTCGCGACGACCCCCAAATTTAAAATTTTGAAAGTGTTTGCAAGAACTAGGGGCATCCTCCTGTGTTACTCCCGGATTTTTCTGGTTACCCAGTGAGGAATTACAGCCTTTTAGTGATTTTTGATTTTTCAAAAATATCCTGTGGTCCTGAAGACTTGGCTGTTCCACCATCTTAAAGCTCATGAAAAGACGAATGCAGCGACACCTCGATCAACTTTTCTCATCTTAAACTACGTTCAGGAGGCTATCGGGAACTACGTCAGTGACATTGCTACATAAATTCCTGTTTTGTGGTTTTTCTTCGCATTCTTGGATCTTTGATTTTCATCTAATTGTAAGCTAGTGCTATGCTTTATCTATATTAAAAATTTTATTCTTATATCTCTTAGATTCACAAAGATATTTATAAATTAATTTAGTCATTTGATTTTGTCAACTACACATTAACTTTGTAATTGCTGTAGTTCAGTCTGTATGTGTCCTGAACACTCCAATTTACTCTTATATTTTATTATTGATTAACTCTTTCTGTACTTATCAAAATTTTAAATTTTAATCTATTATTTTACCAAATATCTACTTTTTCAGTTTATATTTTGTACTCTATATCTTTGCTTTGTACTCCCTCGGGAGCCCTAATTTTGGTCTAGGAATATATCTAATAGATTCTGTATAAAATTACGCTTCTTTTGATACCTGGCTTACAAGGCTCAGATACTGGGTTGGTTCATAATTTATGTTTTAATTTTCATGAATTTTTTCCATTTTTTCAAGAACAGATTTCATAAAATTTTCAATTTGTTCTAGATTTCAATAGAATATTTCAAAATTTTGTTGTTTTCGTATAAATTTTTTGGATTTTTCAGAAATTTCTAGTTTTTCATCATTACTACTACTTCATTTAAGACATTCATACACACAAATTTTTAAACCTATCTCATTATTTTCTCTCTTTTTCATCGCTATATACACGTGTTTGGGTTCTATGAACTCAGCAGGCTGTCAGGATTAACCTCCTTTTTAAACCAACTGACCCATTTTAAATAAACTAAAATTTTTACTTTTTAGCCTTTTAGAACCCCCGTGTTTGAACTTTCGTTAGACTCTACTGTTTCATTATCTGTCATAATACTTAGACCCCCTTACACCCCCATTAATTTTTTGGTGTTCCTGACCTCGTAGAACCCCCGTGTTTGGATTCTATAGTTTTGAGGTAATATTAAGTATTGGTTTCCATCAAAACCCCAAGACCCCCTCAGACCCCCTCATTTTTTATTCTTCCATTATACATCCCACGAAACCCATTTCTCCCCCCCCCCTCTATAGAATATTTTTCTACCTCACACCCTCTTGGCTTATTTCCCTCTCCCTTCACCAAAACCCCCCGTGTTTGGGCTTGTTTTATTCGCCTTCTGTTGGCGAATCTTTTGGCCCTCCTTTTTTTTTTTTTTTTTTTTTTTTTTTTTTTTTTTCTGTCTAATCGTTTTCATTTTATCAATATGACTGACATTTCTCCTACTAAATCTTTGGATGATGTTTTTTATCCAAGTTTTACATCTGCCTCTCCCCCTAAGCTTCCCCTGTTACTTAACACAAATCAACCAACTTATAAAGAAGCTAAAATTTGGGTAGATCTGGCCAATGAAGCTCTCGAAAATTCACGGAATATAAAAAAAGAATATAAATACACTATTGCTAAAAGTATTGCGAATTTATTTAAAATTATTACGTCAATATCCCCCGATAAATCATCTTCCGCCCCGGTTCCATCCTCTTCCAATGTTTCCTCTATTCCTTGTCCATTGCCATCTTCCCATGATACTACTCTTTTATCTAAACTGGAAGAACATTCAAAGCTACTAGAAGAAAATAAATCCACATTGAATAAATTCATGGTTAATGTTAATAAATTTAACAAAAATTTTAACACTATTTCACAACAGTCGCTCGCCGTTAAAGAACCTAAAAATGATTGTCGCTCCTATGCGGACGTTGCTTCGTTGCCAAAAATTGCTTCAAAGAGCCCTACGATTATCGTTAGTGGGGACCCAGACTCTCCTCCACAGAAAATCATTGAAACTTTTAGAAACTCTATAAATTTTCGTGAAGGTGGCTATGCACCTTTACGAATAACCCCACTATCAAGAGGTAAACTTAAAATTACCTTTGAAAATGATAGTAATAAATCGGATGCACTGAAGCAACTAATAAAATCCCCTTCTATTAAAGCTGAAGAAGAAAGACGATTCGATCCTCTTATCTGTCTTAAAGGGATCTCGTTAAGCACCCCTCATGACGAATTGATAGATATTATTCATGACCAAAATCCTTCGCTAAAGGACAAAACCTTTAAAATTAAATTTCTCCGAAAAAACAGAAATGATAAATTATATAATATAGTTCTATCAACCTCTCCATCCGCATGGCATGGTTTCATAGAACTAGGTCGTATTGCTATAAATTATCAACGCGTGCATTGCGAGAATTTCACAAATTTTATACAATGTCGAAACTGCCAAGGCTTTGGCCACACTAAGTTCAGATGTCCATCACCTAACCCGACTTGCGCCAAATGTGCAGAAACTCATTCTACTTTCTTGTGCAACAAAAATGAGTCACAAAACCCGTGCTGTGTGAATTGCGACGAGCATAATCGCCAATTCAATGGAAAAGCCGACTCTGTTCACCGTGCGGACAGTTACAACTGCCCTAAGGTTAAGGCCATGCGCGCAAGAGTAGAGGCTAAAGTTAATTATTACATATAATGCCAGCCATACTCACATTCACACAAGCGAACCTCGATAGGTCTCGCCTTGCATTTCATGAACTCAAACTACACTTACACAACAATAACACAGACATCGCAATCATATCAGAACCTTACACTGGCAAGCAGTCCACAGTTACACACATCACAGGCCTTCGAGTGTTTCAATCCAACAAGGAAGGAACCACGAAAGCCTGCATCATAACCAAAACAAACATCAATGCACACATTCTCACAGAATACACCACCAATAACTTGGTGATCATAGCCATCTCCACAAATGCAGCAACACTCTACGTCGCATCGATTTACATCGAACCTGACACTGACAACAACAACACCCTACACACACTGGAGAAATTCCTCACATACAATCCGAACACACACACATTGATTGGCGGCGACCTCAACGCATGGCACCCCCTCTGGGGCTGTGGAATTCACGCTCGCCACAACCGACGTGGACACGACGTAGTTAGCGTTATCCATGCCACAGATCTCAACGTGTGCAACGTAGGAAATACGCCTACGTTCGAGACCATTACACACGGGAGAACTAGATCTTCCATTATCGACCTAACGCTTGTCACGTCACCACTGTTTAACAACATCCAGAATTGGAAAGTCCGCCAACACATGTTTCCGTCCACACAACACAATCCCATCACGTTCACACTCAACTGCCATCAAAATCAACCATCGAAAGCACACAATAACACAACTTTCAAATACAAAACTAAGAACGCAAACTGGCACACTTTTAAAGAACATCTCCACACAAAAATCGCACATACACAAATCCTAGACACAGACTTCTCCAGCCTCACACCTCACACCATCGACCACATGGTCACCCTACTAACTAATACCATCAACGAGGCTTGCCTGGAGTCGTTCCCAATTCGTTCAAATCACATTAAAACCAAGGTCCCTTGGTGGAATGATAATTTGGAAACGCTAAAAAACCGATGCAAGCACCTTCATCGTAAACTGCACTATTCCACCAGAGGCAACCGCACCCCCCCACCCGAACTTGTAAACGAACACCGCCAGGCTAAGACCACCTATGCCTCTGCAATGCGCCAAACCTCAACAGACAGCTTTAAGGCTTTCTGTGAAGCCCAGGGCAAGGAAGACGTGTGGTCAATCACAAACAAACTCTTCAAAAACACTTCCACCAACATACAACTCGGCACACTCATGATCGGCAACAAATACACCACCACTGAACAAGAGACAGCACAAGCACTATTAAACCATTTCTACTCGCTAGACACACAAGATACAGAACCCAGGCACCTTGCACTCAGAGATAACTCCTCAACATCCCCCGACACAGACAACGAGCCCCCTTTCACTTTTCAGGAGATCCTAGAGGTTATTAACTCTTTCAGCCATACCAAAGCGCCCGGTCATGACCACCTGACCAGCGATATTTGTCTAGTTGTCACACAGGCCTACCCTGAACTAATCACCAAACTGCTGAACCGATGCCTAGTAATCGCGCACTTTCCAACCCCCTGGAAAATAGCGACAATCAAAATTATACCTAAACCTAGCAAAACTGACTACACACAGCTCAGCTCATACCGTCCCATAGGACTTATTTCCGTGTTCGGCAAGGTGCTTGAGAAGCTATTCACCAAACGACTCACCTACAATGCGCACAAACACAAATTACTCAACAGAATGCAATTCGGCTTTACTGAACAGACCAGCACCACACAAGCAATCCACAATGCACTTAACATAGTCCAGACAGCTAAAACACGCAAACAACAGGTTATTGCCATTTCCCTAGACATCAAGGCGGCCTTTGACAACGCCTGGTGGCCCGCCATATACGAAGGACTCCGCCAAATTAAATGCCCCCATAACATCTTCAACATAATTAAAAGCTACTTAGCCGATAGGAAGGTAATCCTCCGCTTCGGAAACACCACCATCACACGTAACACGGAAAAGGGTTGCAACCAAGGATCAGCCTGTGGCCCGATCCTCTGGAATATTATCGTGAATGATCTGCTGAACAACACTATACTACCTTCCGGCTGTAACATCCAAGCCTACGCAGACGACATACTACTCATAATCTCAGCCAAAGACACATCCACACTAGAACTGATTACTGACTCAGCACTTGAATCCATTCGGCAGTGGGGCTTGAGCGTTAAACTGCACTTTGGACCCGATAAAACTCAATGCATTTCATTCACACAACCATCCACCCTCGCACAGATTCACTTTCACAACACTACACTCATATTCACCAACAGCCTCAAATTCCTCGGGGTAATAATCGACCGGAAACTTTTATTCAAGGAACACCTCAGACACACAGTCGACAAAGCACACAAAATCTTTCACAAATTACAAATTTATACACGCGCAACTTGGGGACCCCATCCTGAGAACATACGGACCATTTACGAAAGAGTCATAGAGCCCATCGTTACCTATGCAGCCAGCATCTGGGGACATATAGCCAGTCAAAAGGAGGTTCGAATAAAACTTAACAGTCTCCAGCGAAATTTCGCCATTAGAGCCATAAGAGGCTTCAGGACCATCTCAACAAATGCCGCCACTGCTCTCGCTCGATTCACGCCTCTAGACCTCAAGGTCCTGGAAATGTGTGAAATTGAAAAAGTGCGACTTTTTCGAACAACATCTAGACTTCCTTCAAACATACCCATCGAGACACCCATCCCCGCTCCGCAGCTCCTTCACCCAGCAGACCGCATCACAATACAAACCACAAGCATAGAAACTTACAAAACACTAACACACAACGAATTCCATCACATTTACACTGACGGCAGCAAGCAGGATGACGGCTCCGTTGGCGCTTCGCTGGTTGTTTACCGACCCACTCACAGCACACACATGCACACACACACCAAATTATTCAAACTACATCGCACCTGCTCGGTCTTCCAGGCCGAGCTATACGCCATACAACAAGCATGCACTTACATACTAATAAACAAAATTCACAAAGCTATAATTCACACCGACTCACAATCATCCATAGCTGCACTCAAACACAGATCCAACACGCATCCCTTCGTCGCCAACACACACAAAACTTTACACATAATCAACACCACATTCTCAAACACTACAGTACTCTTTCACTGGGTGAAGGGCCACTCCGGCATACCAGGAAACGAATCTGCTGATGAAGCCGCGAAAAAGGCAGCCAAATTACATAAATCACCCGAAGTCATAGCTTGCCCTTTATCTTATATTAAAAGATTAATAAGGGAAGACACTCGACAGAAATGGGAACACAGATATGCTTTAGAACCAACTGGTAGCCACACCAAAACAATATTCCCCAACATAAATGAGATCCCACCTTTTTTCCAAGCAATTCCGACCTCCTTTCACATGACCCAATTTCTTACTGCACACTCCTACGCCAAATCATACCTTCATCGTTTCCACATTTCTGACGACCCCATCTGTCCCTGTGATAATTCATCCACTCAGGACTTGGATCACTTAATCACCATTTGTCATCGTTTCACCCGTACGCGTTTAGCCCATGAAGAAACTTGTTTCTTCCTTGGGCTGAATCCGTTCATCATTACAGATATCATCTCACACCCTAGTTCAGCCAAATCTTTCGACATCCATATCAGACATATCATTCATAACATTAAATCATTCAATTCAACCTGATGTAAATTTTCTGTATGTCTCCTTGTTCTCTTATAAATATTTCCCAGATTTTTGTATATTTTTAATTATTTAATTTTTATAATTTTCCTTGTAAGATAAAATTAAAATTTTCTGTTTTCTTTTTCTACTTCTCCTTGTTCACTTGTTAATATTTCCTAGTTTTCTTTGTATATTTTTAATTAGTTTTATAATACTTTGTAATATTAGTTTGTAATTTTATTTTCTTTTTAAATGATGTAATTGTAATCTTTTAATTTGACATTGAGTCCCTTTTGTTTATTTAATAATTTTAATCTTAATCATAATTTTTGTTACACTTTAGTTTGTAAATTTGTATTTTCAATTGTGCGTCTTGGTTATTAATAAATTTTACACACCCGTAGGGAACTCTACAGCGACAAGGAGACCATAGAGGAAAGTCTGTATCAAATAGCAGCATCCTCTATGGTCTTCAAAATTATATATTGTTTCATTTTCATAGCTTATCTTTCCACGGCCCCGGGGCGATAGTCGCCGGGGATGTAGGCTTATTAGGTAACAATTAAAAAAAAAAAAAAAAAAAAAAAAAAAAAACCTACCTACCTACCTACCTACCTACCTACCTACCTACCTACCTACCTACCTACCTACCTACCTACCTACCTACCTACCTACCTACCTACCTACCTACCTACCTACCTACCTACCTACCTACCTACCTACCTACCTACCTACCTACCTACCTACCTACCTACCTACCTACCTACCTACCTACCTACCAACCTACCAACCTACCTACCTAGAGGTTTGAGGAGTCACAGAGTGAAGGTGACAAATCAAATAAAGAGGCTAGGAAATATGCTGTTACCTTGTGGGAGCCACAAATCACTGGACGTCATTGGTGCATCTGATGCTGTCATAACGGTTAATGGTTCGTCAAGGTGTCCACATTTTATATTATTCGTGGTGGCACACGGGATCTCTTGAGGAAGAAATCTGCGATAGACCTCCGTGTACTCAGGGTTGGCATTTCGGTAAATAACATTGGTTCGTTACCCAAATTCAAGGACGTGACAATCCTGATGCCTATTTACGTGGATGTTGGGCCGATGAGTACCAATTCCTTTAGACTTAAGAGAAAAAAGTTAATATGAAGCTTGAAGAACTCCAAGAAGCCGACATCATTGAAGAGATCAGTGGACCTTCACCGTGGGTTTCTCCAATGGTGCCAAGCCTCAACGAGAGTGATGGGGATGGGGTGCGTGGATGTGAGACGGGCTTGGGAGCGAATCACCCACTTTCAACAGCAGCTATCAAATGCCCAGTGCACGGGAAGCAGACAGTCGCCGCCGCGTTTTCAGGTGGATTGGGAGCAGTCCTTGTGCAAGTTAATCATCTTGGTCCTCGCGTGATAGCGTTTGAGAGCAGGAGTCTCGCTAACTGTTGGAAGCGGTGTTGCCAATCCGCAGTTGCAGTGCCGTTGTATGAAATCGAGGCAAAGTCGAAAAAAAGATGAAGAAATTATGGCCTTAAGAAGAAAAATTTGCGAGGATAACTGGAGTGATGCTATTTATGGTTATGGGCCCTTTCAGACAGAGATCTTCTATCGGGGTAATGTAGACATGGTACTGCGCTGCGCCGCGCAATTGTGTCGGCACGCTTCACTGCGCAGGGTGAGTCAGCTCACACATTCATAATGTGTTGGCGCACGGCGCAGTACTCACTCACTGAGTGAACAATGAGTGTGGCGTTGCGTGCGTTTCACTGCTCGCTTTGCGCGTCCCATTTTGTTGCGTCGTAGCGCAATTCTGAGTTGACTCAAGGAGCGACGCAATACACTTCGCCTGCGCGGATGAATGGAGAGGTTGAGCGCCAGAATAGGGATATATTTAAGGGATTAAGGATTGGTTAGAAAAGAATTTGGAAAGACACACCACTACCGGAAAGACTCCTGCTGAACTGTGTTTTTTCAAAGGCAGTTGTGAGATAAAGTGCCTACGGCAATGGATAATGAATATAAATTATAAAGCAGTAGATTCAAAGCTCGGAATTTCGTGCAGTGGCGGTTGTCAATGGTGAAGATATAAGAGTTGGAAACGACTTCAACTGGGAGGGAGTGCCGCAGGAACGTTGTTCACCTTAAGAAGGATGGAAACGGGGATGGTCAATCGTAAATAGAGATAGTAGAAGTTCATCAGATGACAATGACGATATTTACAATTTGTGTTCAAAGATTAATTATTTAAATATGTTGTAATAATTAAAATCTGTATATTTATGCATCAACATGTTATTAAAGTGATGATGGATTGTCTATTTCCATTTTAAATTAGGTTGGATTTAATAGTAAAACAAGGAAGGGATGTAGTGTACTGTAGCGCTTGGTGGGGAGTCGGTCGACTGGGATGTAGTGTACTGTAGTGCGTGGTGGGGGTTAGTCGACTGGACGCCGTCATAGGCGCCGGACGTTGTAAGCGTGCGAGTAATATTGTTCCATGGATTCAAGTGTTGTGTTATCCGTGTAGTGTTGGTAATTGAGTATTTTACACCCATGGGGGCAGATTTGTTTTTCTCCATTATCAACTGCCAGCTCTTGCGGTACTTAGAGGAGCACCAGCTGTTAAGCGACCACCAGTACGGTTTCCGTCGGGGTCGCTCGGCTGGTGATCTTATAGTCTACTTAACGCACAAATGGGCGGAGGCAATCGAGACCAAGGGGGAAGCGTTGGCTGTCAGTTTGGATATAGCGAAGGCCTTTGATCGGGTGTGGCACAAGGCGCTTCTTTCGAAGCTTCCTTCTTATGGGCTTCCCGAGAAATTGTGCAATTGGATAGCCAGCTTTCTTGAGGACCGTAGCATTAAGGTCGTTGTCGACGGTGCATGCTCGGACCCAAAACCTGTGAATGCTGGTGTTCCACAAGGCTGTGTGCTATCTCCTACTCTGTTTCTTCTGAATATCAATGATATGCTGCAAATCAGTGGCATTCATTGCTATGCGGATGATAGTACTGGAGATTCTTCATACTCCGGCCGTGCAAATATTTCTCGAGAACACGTCGACAAGTTCCGGAACAAACTTGTGTCTGAAGTCGAGACTTCTTTATCCACAGTTTCGGACTGGGGACGACTTAATCTAGTCCAATTTAACCCTAAAAAGACACAGGTTTTACAGACGCGCGTTTACCAATAAAAAGAATCCCTTTGTCGTTACTCCTCAATTTGAGGGCACTCACTTATCAGCCACAACCAGTATCGGAATTCTCGGTATCGACATATCAAGTGACGTTCAGTTTCGCGGTCATCTGGAAGGGAAGGCCAAATTGGCCTCAAAAAAGCTTGGTGTGCTCAATAGAGCAAGACGGTATTTCACACCGGGCCATTGCCTTTTTTTTTTTTTTTTTTTTATGAAGAATAAGTAAGCATTTGACCGCAATCCTGCCTGATGGTAAGCGCGGATACGATCTAAATGGGGGCATGCTTACTTAGAAGAAGCCTATTCACTCTGGCTTTGAAGACGTCAAGATTATAAGAATCGGGAAAGACAGACCCAGGTAGAGAGTTCCATTCCTTGGCGGTTCGGAGGATAAAGGAGGAGGCGTACCGTTTCGTACGAATATAAGGTACATCCACCATATAAGGGTGAAATCCCACTCTGTGTCTGGCCGTCCGATGGTGAAAGGGAGCTGCAGGGATAAGTTCGTGCAATTCAGCCGCGCACTCACCGAAGTGCAACCTGTAGAACACCGACAGACTAGCGACCATTCGACGATGTTCAAGAGGCAGTAGCCTTTTTTGAGCTAGTCTAGGGTCACCAATAAGTCGACTGGCGCGTTTTTCCATCGAGTCAAGAGCTTCCAAATGACACTTGGCTGAACCTGCCCACAGGTGGCAGCAGTACTCTATACATGAGCGTACTTGTGCTTGGTATAAATTGAGAAGCTGTTCCGCTGTGAAGTACCGCCTAACCTTGGACATAATGCCAAGTTTCTTCGAAGTTAATTGAGCTTTGGACTCGATGTATTGTCCAAAGTTTAAGTTGGACGATAAAGAAACGCCTAATAGGTTTAGACAACCGGAAAGTTTTACAGGTACCCCTCGGAAAGTCGGAGTCAGTTGAAGGGGGCTCCTTTTGGTGGTAAAGAGACACGCCTGTGTTTTAGAGGGATTGAATTCGACAAGGTTTGCATCACCCCATTCGGAAACCTTCTGTAAGGTAGAATTCAATCGGTCCACCATGGCCTCTCTTGCTTGTCGAATCTCGTCAGGCTTAGCACGGGCACCAGATAAATACCTTTCTACGACAGTGCTATCATCAGCATACCCAAAAATATTAGGCTGAAGCATGTCATTTATGTGTAGCAAGAATAATGTCGCAGAAAGGACCGAACCCTGAGGAACACCAGCATTGATAGTCATTGGAACTGAAGAGCAGCCATCAACAACTACTCGGATAGATCGCTCACTCAGGAAGCTAGTTATCCACGTGCATAAGGATGGAGGGAGTCCGTAGGACGGAAGCTTACTAAGAAGGCCAGCATGCCAGACCCTATCGAAGGCCTTCGAGATATCAAGCGAAACCGCTAATGATTCCCCATGATTCTCGATGGCCTCTCCCCACAAATGAGTAGCGTGTACTAGAAGATCTCCAGTAGACCGTTTTTTCCGAAAACCGTACTGCCGGTCACTGAGTAAGTCATTATCTTCTAGAAACGAGAGGAGCCGATTATTCAATATACGCTCCATAATCTTACCGAGTATGGAGGTTATAGAGATCGGTCGATAGTTGGTGGGGTCTGCACATTTGCCTTTTTTGGGCACTGGTTGCACGTTAGCCAGCTTCCATGATTTGGGAACTATACCTGACTGCAGAGAAAGACGGTACAGACGTGTCAAGATCGGAGACAGTTCAGGAGCACATTGCTTGAGAACAATTGATGGAATTCCATCAGGTCCATTAGCCTTATTCACATCCAGCTGCCGCAACGTTTTAAGAACATCCTTTTGGGTTATCCTAATGTCAGGCATGAAGTAGCCACAATGCGGTAAACCCGGAGGAGTTTGACTTGCGGAGTCTAGACGCGAATTATTGGCGAAAAGGGAAGCTAATAAGTCCGCTTTATCCTTTGCACCATGAGCCAATGAACCATCGGGTTTCAGCAATGGAGGTAGTGATGGACGGGAAAAGTTTGATTCGACAGCTTTAGCAAGCGACCAGAAGGCTTTACTTCCAGGGGGATAAGAAACAAGCTTGTCACTTATATGCTTAATGTGGTCGAATCTAGCCTTTCTAAGAACTTTTTTAAAGGACTTGGCGGCCTTGTTAAAGGCTCTCTTCTTTTCGCGAATATCCGGAGCTTTACAATTCCGAGCATCAGCCCAGGCGAGATAGGTTGTTTGTTTGATGCGTTCAGCAGATACACAATCGCCGTTGAACCAGGGCTGGGTTTTTGAATCGGGTAACACATCAAAAAACGGAATAAAATACTCCATTGCCTGATGAATCACTTCGGCAATATTGTCTGCACAGCTCGACGGATCTGAAGAAGAGAAGCAAACATGCCGCCATGGATAAGATGCGAAAAAGTGACGCATTTCATCCTAATCTGCTGACTTGTATCGCCATATTCTCCTCTTACCCTTGATTGTTGAATCGGGAGGGGAGTATGTCGACACAGATTTCACCAAACAGTGATCTGAAGAGCCCAGGGGAGCAGAAACTGTTACCACATATTTGTCTGGATCGGTTGTCAGCAGAAGGTCCAAGCAGTTCGGTGTGTGGTGGTCGATATCAGGTACGCGGGTGGCAACATTAACAAGCTGAGAGAGGTTAAAAGAAGTAGCGAAGTTAAAGACCTCTCTCCCAGCTTTGTCAGTCGTCTGGTATGGGAACAACCAGTGTTCATGGTGGGCATTAAAGTCACCCAAAAAAACCATTTGAGCGCTGGGATACCGAAAAAGAACCATATCCGCCAATTCACTGAGATATGAGAAAAGCTTAACTGTCTCCTGATCGCCACTATGCGACCGGTACACACATGTGTAAAAAATCTTATCCATGCCTGTGTCAACCAAAATACAAAGAACAGAAAAATCAGGGTCTTCAAAGCTAATGAGACGTTGGACACAAATGTCATCACGCGCATACAAACAAACTCCTGCTTTAGGCACAAAGTTGTGTTCTAAAGCGTATCCGGGATAGGAAAGGTATGCCGTGTCATCGGGACATCGTATCTGGGTCTCAGTGAGGAACAGAAGATGCGGCTTCTCGGTCTCAAGATGGTGGTGGACCGGAAGGAGATTAGAGTGCAATCCTCTGATGTTAATGAGGTGCACTTGGAATGAGAGGACGTGCAACCGCTGTTTCAACCTAGTTCCTTTAACTGACTTTTTCATTATTAATTTAAGAGTGAATAGGCAGAGAGGGATGGCAGTTGAACGAGGTAACGCTACAGGAACTTATCAAATACACAAGGCATCAAATACTCAGGGAGCCTAGTCTGGAGACTGCGGGGACGCCCGAACCCCCCCGGATATTGCCAACGGGTCCTCTCACCCGGTCGCCAACCGGCACGTTGGGGCCAACCCGGGATTATACACAGGCGGTGGGGCAGCCTTTCATGAGTGGCTGGTTCACTACTTGGGCCCCCTACAACCTGCGGTCGGCCAGCGGTGCACCGTGCTTCGGATCCCGCTACCCTCCACGACTAGGCACCAGATGCAAGAGATACTAAGGCAATGACACCAGTTCACTGTTACAAAAACAACTGTTCAGACCCAACCCATCTCTAAACGGCGTCAGACAACATCATGCCGAAACACAATACAAGATTGTTTCACGACATGGCTTTGTTGCCTGGGTGGTAACTAGCCACGGTAATAAACCTTCCACCAGTGAATTTACGGTGCTCGTTTGGCACAAACCAGGGGACACGTGTGAGCTATTTAAGTATTTTCACCCACGGACGCGAGCAACATCATCCCCCAAAAGCAACAACTGTATAAGGCACAAGTTCGGCCCCTTATGGAATACTGCTCTCATCTTTGGGCGGGAGCTCCCCAATACCAGCTCCTTCCTTTTGACATTCAAAAAAAAACATTGCGCTCCGTGTCAAGGTGGTTTCATGTAAGAAATTAAATCTACAAATCACCTAAAAGTTACCTTTCGAGTCGTATTATTATTTATATCGTTTTTATTTACCAACACAGAGTTTTTAACTTATCAAGAGAGCTTTTATATCTTAGGAAGATAATACCTACTCTTATTCGGATGGACCAACTAGAACTAAAGCTGCTAAGTACATCAATATCAGTATATCACACATTATAAAAATCTTTACACAGTTATAGGTAGGTACTCCGTTATATTCCAACCTCGGTAAAATCAAAAATGTAGTTATAATTAAGAAAAACATAGTCATCAGCGCCAACCGTTATAAACTGAAAAAGCAACCATTTTTTTTAGTACTCCGTTATCATAGATTAATAATTATTATTAATCTATGTCCGTTATATTCCAACCTCGGTAAAATCAAAAATGTAGTTATAATACTGATTAAGAAAAACATAGTTATCAACGCCAACCGTTTTAAATTGAAAAAAGGAACCATTTTTTTTAAACGGATTGTTTTAATTGGTTTTAAACCGGACTTACATCTGTAGTTCCCACTTCCCGTCACTAGAAATCTCTCTCCGCGTCTATATCTCCAGCTACTGGGGGTATATAAAATATTGTAATTAATGTTATGTATTTATTTTTGTTTTTTTTAGAACTCATGAAGCGTTTTGAGCGGCTAGTTGATCGCACTCCTAAAAGTCAAATTTATCTGTTAATGTCAAAAATAAAATGTCAATTGTCAGCATCAGTTGTAAGTCAATTGTCAAATAGGTTCGCCAATGGGAATGACAAACGTATTTGATTACTGAATAAAGTCCTAAATACTAACTGGAAAATCTGAATAAATTAATAGTAAATAGTATTCTGTTTTGTCCAAACTGGCATCGAGAAGGCTGTTTTTAATCGGTTTCCACAGTTTTTCCCCTACAAATCATATCCGTGCGTCCTTTCTGCATAGGTTAGATGTCTATTTACAAACCATTTGTTATAGTTAATGCAGTAATATCTATCTTTGAGGGTGACGTTTTGATTAAAAATATTAATATAATTATCGTACACATGGATACACTCCAGCCAAATACTGTTACTGATCTAATGCTGCTTGGTTACTGAGAATTGATTACAGTCTGACAAAAAGTTTGGATACCATTCTAGAGCCCAAACAAATCAAACAATTTGAATCCTTTTTACAACTTGAATGCAATTAGCAACTGCCACGACTGCCTGCTGGAGTTAATGTTTCTGAAATTGTCCGTTTCTTACTAATAAGCTATAAGGTGCAGTGCAACTGAAGTCCTATTAAAATCCCATTATTACATTGCTCTACCTAATTATAGGTTCACTATCATTTATGTACCAATAATATCAATAATAGTATATAATATATTCTTTGTATTGATAAACATATAGTTGCTCGACTCGTCACGCCCACAGCAACATGACGGTTGGCGAGTGTTCTCGCGTTTCGGGCGCTTCGCCTCCGGCGGTGACGCCCGAGGCAGCTGCGCCCGGGGCAGACGCCCCTGCAACTACTGAGGCAGTGGACGGCGTGCTGCACAGGTATCATGACATCATCAAGAGTCCAGAGGATAAAAGAGTATACAGGTACGAAATCTTGTTTTGTTCACTATCAATAGAGTTTATAAACAGTTTCATCTTACTGAATATTGTCGTCTCTTATATTTTGTTTCCAACACAAACTCATCAATTTTTTAAACAATGCTATAATTAAAAAGCAACCTCGGAATACCATACATTATGCTATATTTTATGTACAATTTTTAAAGTAATTTAAACTACACGTTAAGTTGTTAATTTTACTTTTGTTTTAGGTGACTAAAGTTTGTGATTGCAGCTTATGTACTTTTTATTCATGCAAAAAAAAAGTTTAAATCTTGAAAAAAATCATTGTAAAATTATAAGGTTAAAATATCTTACATATTATGTACATAATATATGTTGATTTATATGTATATTCAAGTTTTATTACATAATATATAATTTATATTTAATTATTTTGACTTAAGCTTGAATATATTGAATGTTGTTCACACTTGTATCATTCTAAAGCACACCTTTGTGAAATACAATAATTGTGTTGCGTCTGGGGCTCACTTTATAATAGTTTCAAATGCCTTCGATATATTGTATTTTCCAGAGGGCTTCAGCTTGCGAACCGCATGAAAGTGTTGCTCGTCAGCGATCCAACTACGGACAAGTCTGCAGCGGCACTGGATGTGAACGTCGGTATGTTGTTGTCCAATGTACAAAAGTTAAAAAAGAAAAATAGTAAAAGTAGGTTTAAAAAAAAAAAACAAGTTTCCTACATTCTAAATGCAAAACAGTATAGATATAGATAGTACTGCTTCTTATTTCTGATTAATATTTAAGAAATCCAAGTAAAAATATAAGGCCAGAGATGATTTGAGGTTTACACATACTGTGTCCAAAACATGATTTAAAAATGATGTTGTTCAATTGTATTGCATATTAAGAGTATTTTTCATTTATATCCTAACTGTAATATTTCAAATACACAATTAGCACCCGCATCACTGTTTATCATTCTCTCATTAAATTACATCAGAACTCTGGGTTGGAACACTGTAGAATATATTTTGTAGGCATTCATATAATGTTATTACTGTAACATATTGTTTGAAGCAAAGTGGTACAGAAGACATAGAT
The DNA here is from genome assembly GCA_905404175.1 of Anthocharis cardamines. Lineage (NCBI taxonomy): Eukaryota > Metazoa > Arthropoda > Insecta > Lepidoptera > Pieridae > Anthocharis > Anthocharis cardamines. Next base: position 8,249,994 of record FR989976.1, on the reverse strand, counting down.
TCAATATGCCTTTCCATAAATAGTAGATACGTTATTGTATTACATGTCCTGTGACTGTGTGTGTGCAGGCTACCTGAGCGACCCCGAGGAGCTGCCTGGTCTGGCTCACTTCTGCGAGCACATGCTGTTTTTAGGCACAGAGAAGTATCCAGAGGTATGTACACTCCGAGGAGTTATTATATTATAATTAAAGCTTGAAATCTGGGACATGGTAGGCGATTAGTAATCGAAATAGCGATCGTAGTGTTGGAGTAGGAACGAGATGAACGGTTGTCTGAGCTCGCAGGAGAACGAGTACAGCAAGTTCCTGTCGGCGCACGGCGGCTCCTCCAACGCGAGCACCTCCTCCGACCACACCACCTTCTACTTCGACGTGCTCCCGCCGCACCTGCCCGCCGCGCTCGACATGTGAGTGCGCACCCACACACACACCTACACACACACCCACTCACACCCCCCTGTACCGTACACCGTGGTTGCAGCTTCGCGCAGTTCTTCATTTCGCCGCGGTTCACGGAGTCGGCGACGGCGCGCGAGCTGGGCGCCGTGCACTCGGAGCACGAGAAGAACCGCGCCTCGGACTCGTGGCGGCTCGAGCAGCTCAGCAAGTGCACCGCCGACCCCGCGCACCCCTACCACAAGTTCGGCACCGGTCAGTCGCCTCACCACGCGGGCTGCTTCGCGAGCAATGCTATAGTAGTAGACCTATAACTGTGTGGATGATTGACCGCTGCCCACCGGCCCGGCAGGCAACCGGGACACGCTGGAGACGATCCCGAAGGAGAGGGGCATCGACGTGCGCGCGGAGCTGCTCAAGTTCCACCGGCGCTGGTACTGCGCCAACCTGATGGCGCTGGTGGTGGTGGGGCGCGAGCCGCTGGACGCGCTGGAGGCGCTGGCGGCGGCGCTGTTCGCGCGCGTGGCGGCGGGCGCGGCGGCGGCGCCCCGCTGGCCGCAGCCCCCGCTGCCGGCCGCGCGGCTCCGCAAGCGCGTCTACTGCGAGCCCGTCAAGGACCTGCGCTCGCTGTCCGTCGACTTCCCCGTCCCCGACACGCGCCAGCACTACAAGAGCGGGGTGAGTCGTCCGCGGGGCCCGGGGACCGGTGCCCCGCTGCGCCGGGGCCCGGGGCTCGATAGTTTTACTTCACTTTTCTAACTGACGATAAAACAAAACATGAAGTACTCCAAGGCGTGTATTGGCAAGTGGAGAAAGTACAATTAATGGCAGCTGTGTTCCGTTCCATTTCATCACTTTAATTGACAGTAAAAGTAAAAAGGACAATTATAATAAAAATAATAAAATCATTTATTGCACACACAGCAGCAAGTACTATACAATAAAAATAAACAAAAAGAAAAGAAATAATTTTTATAACACTGCATTTGGTGAGCAATTGGTCCAGGCTCAGCTTTTATGCTGCGGGTGTGGGTATCACAACCATACAGCGCTGATTTTCAGCCTGGGCCATTGGTTTGAGGTCTACAGCATCAACTATATATCATTCTATTGATCTTAATCTTCGTCTCCTCTTCTATATAACTTGCTTAATGTTGGCAGCAGATATTGTGCTGTGTGTATATCTGCACTGCCAGTGTGTGCGTGTTGTTGAGATGCGCGTGTGTGTAGCCAGGCCACTACCTGTCGCACCTGCTGGGGCACGAGGGGCCCGGCAGTCTGCTGGCGGCGCTGAAGGCGCGCGGTTGGTGCAACAGGTAATATCATTGGTGTCTTATTGCAGCATAATATGATTAAACTGATTATAAATATTATTTAACGCAATCTTTATGATTTATATAATGTTGTGTGGTGTACAATTTCGTGATATCATCAGTCTGGTCGGGGGGAGCCGGGTCGGCGGTCGCGGGTTCGGCTTCTTCGGCGTGCAGGTTGACCTCACGGAGGAGGGAGTCGAGCATGTGGATGATATAATCACCCTCATGTTTCAGGTGAGTTCATTTCCATAGGGTAAACTGCAAACTTAATGCTGTACAGGGATATTATCAAATACTTGTAAATGGTAATTTATGGATAAACTAAGCAATTTACCTTAAATTCATTGTAATTAATTTGTTACAGGTTTTTAGAAAGACAATTTTAATATTTATTTCATTTAAATGTACATAGATAATAATAAATAGTTATATAATTTGTATCTTGATGATGTTATTGTCGTGTTAGCTGTTTATGTTTACTGTTGGAACTAAGCGAGTGTGTTTGTCAGTACATAGCGATGCTGCGCGCGGTGGGGCCCCAGCGCTGGGTGTGGGACGAGCAGCGCGAGCTGATGGCGCTGGACTTCCGGTTCCGCGACGCGCTGGAGCCCCGCACCCTGGCGCACGGCTACGTGCACCAGCTGCAGGTGGGTCCCCCTCCCGCCCGCCGCCCCGCTCCCCCGCTCTCCGCCCCGCTCCCCCGCTCCCCGCCCCGCCCCCGCCCCGCTGACCGCGCGCGTGTTGCAGGAGTTCCCGATGCAGGACGTGCTGAGCGCGCACTACCTGCTGTCGGAGTGGCGGCCGGACCTCATCCAGGAGCTGCTGGCGCTGCTGTCGCCCGAGCGCGTGCGCGTCGCCGTCGTCGCCAAGTGAGTACTCTCCCGCTCCTCTCCCCGTCTCTCTCACTCTCCCTTGTGTTGAACTAACTTGTGTACCAAAACGATTATAAATTTTCTCATTTATTTCATCTTCTTTGTCTTACAGTATCTACGAGATGAACAGAAGTATTATAAAGTCTTTAGTTTCCCGCCACTATTCTATCGCTGTACATTATCTTCTTTGCAAAATGTGATAATTTTTTTACCTTTTGTTTTACTATTAATTGCTCGCAAGATTCAAGATTCAAGGCCAACTTCTGTGTTGGAGAAGTCATGTCACTTGCTGTCCTTCTCCCGCCGTTTCTCCTATATATTCTCTACACTGCCTGACATGGTCAGTCTATCCTTTTGTTTACCAGATGTTTCGCCGAGAGGTGCACGCAGACGGAGCCCTGGTACGGCACCAAGTATCTTCAGGAAGACATCGAAGAAGAGAAGATAAAGGTTAGTTGCGTCCTGAACATACAACTGTTTGTTACGAACAAGTTATAGGCTCCAAAATTTTATTCATATATTTATTCTCACACATTGGACAGAAAAGTTAAAGATTAAGATTAAGGAGGTTTATTTTTCGTGATGTGTGCTATTCAATCAGTAGTCGGTACCCCTTCAGCTTCCGACACCAGCGGTCGTCGACAGACTTGCCCGTGTGGAGACGTCCTACACACGTGTCTGCATCTTCTGTACCGGTTCTAAAAATTCGCTTACACACAGAAGCCACTCTATTTTTGAATGACGTAATATTACGTTCAAGATTTGAATATTTTTAATTCGAATCGAAAAAGCAATGTTGTCGAGTTGCTAACAAGTTCGCTGATGTAGTACCGCCACTTGCAGGCGTGGGGCGCGGTGGAGGCCCCCCCCGAGCTCCACCTGCCGCCCCCCAACGAGTACATCCCGACCCGGCTCGACCTGGAGACGGAGCCGGACGTCACCACGGACGCCGTCGCGCCCGTCATCCTCAAGGTACCGCCGGAAGGTGTACTTGCACACACAAACACATCGTAACAGACACACTCACTATACGTATATCTAACCGCCCCCCTCCCCCCCTCCCCCCACCCGCAGGACACGCCGCTGGTGCGCGTGTGGTTCAAGCGCGACGACGAGTTCCGGCTGCCCAAGGCGTTCATGACGCTGGAGCTGGCCACCCCGCTGGCGTACGGCTCGCCGCGCGGCTGCGGGCTGGCCGCGCTGTGGGCGCTGCTGCTGCGCGACCAGCTGCAGCAGCACGCCTACGCGGCCGAGCTGGCCTCGCTGCGCTGGAGCGTCGCCAACGCCAAGCACGGCCTGAGCGTGAGTGGGGTCGCCGGGGGTCGCCGGGGGTGCGGGGGTCGCGGGGGTCGCGCCGCAGCACTGTACCGCTCTCCGCCCGCAGGTCACGACGGACGGCTACGACGACAAGCAGGCGGCGCTGCTGCTGCGCGTGCTGCGGGCGGCGCTGCAGTTCCGCGTGGACCCGGCGCGGTTCGCGGTGCTGAAGGAGGCCCATATCCGCGCGCTCCACAACTTCCAGGCGGAACAGCCGTATCAGGTGAGCTGAAGGGGGATCCTTCATTGGTTGATGTCGAGGTGTTGTATATATACTCAGCTCGGAGACGCTGATAGCGCGATTTAGGATTATCGACATCTTCGCACTGACTGTAGCCGCAACCTGTAGTAAAAGTACTTCTGTACATATAAACGAGATAGATCAAATAAAATAATTATGTATTTTAATAACTTTTGTCTCACCTTACCATGATTCATAAACTTGACATGTACTAGCGGTCTCGAGAGTGGTTGTCCAGCCCTAATGTTGGCTTCAAAAAATCAAATAATCAATGGTTTCTTAACCATCCAGGGTCCTACTCAAACACATTCCAAAAAAATCATCAAAATCGATTCAGCAGTTTAGAAGGAAATCAGTGATATACACAATAATAATGGTACACACGACGGTGCCGTTCCAGCACGCCGTGTACCAGCAGGCGCTGTGCCTGTCGGAGCGCGCCTGGACGCGCGGCGAGCTGCTGGAGGCGGCCCGAGGTGAGCTCCACTTACCAACGAGTAACGTTTTAGGAATCCTAATTTTATAAGTAGCACCGCAGACGTTGTTCTGCCACAATTTTGGCTTCGAAATTATATAATTATTCTTAAATTTGAATATGCCCATTTACCCACTATAATTGTCTAATATATTGTCACTGATTTGCAGTGGACATCTGTTATTCCAAAAAAACTAAGAATGCATGACGTGAGCTGTCAAGATGGCGGAGTTCCGAATCTAATTTATTTTATAATTAATTTTATGCATATATTTTTTCCTGATTTTTTGCAATATTTTAATAGCCTATATCTTATTCCCGACATAGAGGAATCCAACAAATAAGATATCGTTAGAATCGGTACAGCCGTTCTTGAGTTATAAATGGTGTAACTAACACAACTTTCTTTTATAGATATAGATTACAAGAAGCGTCGTCATTCATCTCAGTTTTTCTATATCTATGTATAATGCTCGGAACACTGGTAGTTTAAGGGGAAAAAATATAAAACTTAATACATTTTAAGCAAATTTAATGAATAGTCATATTACCCTTCTGTAAGTGTATAACCACAAATGCACAAGACAGAGTAGATCAATTTGGTTGCATTTCAATACGAATTTCAATTCAGTACGGATTTCTCGAATGCATTTGACAAAGTCTGTCATAAGTTACTTTTAAAAAATTGATGACATATAATATGGTGTCGGTGGAGAGAGAGTTACTCGAGTGGTTTGAATCATACTTGACGGAAAGATCTCAGTTCGTATGAGACATGGGTGACTGACTTCGAATCACTGGCGTATACTGATGTCTCGGGAGTTCCGCAGGGCTCTCTTATTGGTCCAGTTCTGTTCACACTATTTGTTAATGATATTCCAAATTTTGTTATAACCAATATAGAAATGGATATTTTTATTGACTATTTTATACCTATACTTATATTTTTGCGGGGCAGACCTGACGGCGGAGGAGCTGGAGCAGTGGGTGGCGCGCGCGGTGCGGGCGGCGCACGCGGAGGCGCTCGTGTGCGGGAACGTGCGCCGCGAGCGCGCGCTGCGGCTGGCCGACGAGCTGGAGCGCCTGTGAGACCGTAGCGTAGTGTGGGGGGCGGGGGGGCCGGAGCGGGGGGCGGGGGGCGGAGCGCGCGCTGCGGCTGGCCGACGAGCTGGAGCGCCTGTGAGACCGTAGCGTAGTGTGGGGGGCGGGGGGGGGGGGGGGGGGGGGCGGAGCGCGCGCTGCGGCTGGCCGACGAGCTGGAGCGCCTGTGAGACCGTAGCGTAGTGTGGGGGGCGGGGGGGCCGGAGTGGGGGGCGGGGGGGCGGAGCGCGCGCTGCGGCTGGCCGACGAGCTGGAGCGCCTGTGAGACCGTAGCGTAGTGTGGGGGGGCGGGGGGCGGCGCGCGCGGGGCGGGGGGCGGAGCGCGCGCTGCGGCTGGCCGACGAGCTGGAGCGCCTGTGAGACCGTAGCGTAGTGTGGGGGGCGGGGGGGCGGGGGCGGGGGGCGGGGGGGCGGAGCGCGCGCTGCGGCTGGCCGACGAGCTGGAGCGCCTGTGAGACCGTAGCGTAGTGTGGGGGGCGGGGGGGCCGGAGTGGGGGGCGGGGGGGCGGAGCGCGCGCTGCGGCTGGCCGACGAGCTGGAGCGCCTGTGAGACCGTAGCGTAGTGTGGGGGGGCGGGGGGCGGCGCGCGCGGGGCGGGGGGCGGAGCGCGCGCTGCGGCTGGCCGACGAGCTGGAGCGCCTGTGAGACCGTAGCGTAGTGTGGGGGGGCGGGGTGGGGGGCGGAGCGGGGGAGGGGGGCGGAGCGCGCGCTGCGGCTGGCCGACGAGCTGGAGCGCCTGTGAGACCGTAGCGTAGTGTGGGGGGCGGGGGGGCCGGAGTGGGGGGGGGGGGGGCGGAGCGCGCGCTGCGGCTGGCCGACGAGCTGGAGCGCCTGTGAGACCGTAGCGTAGTGTGGGGGGGCGGGGGGCGGCGCGCGCGGGGCGGGGGGCGGAGCGCGCGCTGCGGCTGGCCGACGAGCTGGAGCGCCTGTGAGACCGTAGCGTAGTGTGGGGGGCGGGGGGGCCGGTGCGGGGGGCGGAGCGCGCGGGGCGGGGGGCGGGGGGCGCACGCGGAGGCGCTCGTGTGCGGGAACGTGCGCCGCGAGCGCGCGCTGCGGCTGGCCGACGAGCTGGAGCGCCTGTGAGACCGTAGCGTAGTGTGGGGGGGCGGGGGGCGGCGCGCGCGGGGCGGGGGGCGGAGCGCGCGCTGCGGCTGGCCGACGAGCTGGAGCGCCTGTGAGACCGTAGCGTAGTGTGGGGGGGCGGGGGGCGGCGCGCGCGGGGCGGGGGGCGGAGCGCGCGCTGCGGCTGGCCGACGAGCTGGAGCGCCTGTGAGACCGTAGCGTAGTGTGGGGGGCGGGGGGGCCGGTGCGGGGGGCGGAGCGCGCGGGGCGGGGGGCGCACGCGGAGGCGCTCGTGTGCGGGAACGTGCGCCGCGAGCGCGCGCTGCGGCTGGCCGACGAGCTGGAGCGCCTGTGAGACCGTAGCGTAGTGGGGGGGGGGGGGAGTCCGTCTAACGTCCTACCGCGTTACATGACGAAGTTGGATATAGATTTCATCTGGACGTAGCTCTATGAAATTCAATTCTCAAAGAATAATTTTGATTGGTGTATTTATCACTGATGTATTGTGGAGGTATCGCTTGCCATCACGCGGCCCTCTCGCTTGTCTGATATCTGACATAAAAAGTAGAAAGTCTTAAATATGCCGCTAATCACCATACAATGATTCTAGATTTCCGAAGGACGCAGTTCCACTGTTAGCTCAGCAGCTGCTGTTGTGCAGAGAAGTGGAGTTGGATAAAGGTTAGTTCATAATTAGCGGTCGGACTGGCGAGGGTCCTCCCTTGCGGAGTCATTAGTGAACTTCCACAATCTTATACCGAGCCGTATTATATGGATGCCGTGTTCCAGGCTCGTGGTTCCTGCGCGAGTGCGAGAACAGCGTGCACGCGTCGTCGTGCGCGTGCGTGTACCTGGCGTGCGGCCCGCGGCGGGCGCGCGCCAACGTGACGCTGGAGCTGCTCGCGCACGCGCTCAGCGAGCCCTGCTTCCACGCGCTGCGCACCCAGGTCGGTGCGGCCCCCACCGCGCCCCCACCGCGCCCCCCGTGCCCCCCCGCAGCTCGCCCCCCCACTGACCCCTCGCTCGCCCGCAGGAGCAGCTCGGCTACATCGTGTTCAGCGGCGTGCGGCGCTCCGGCGGCGTGCAGGGGCTGCGCGTGCTGGTGCAGGGCGACCGCGGGCCCGCCTTCCTGGAGTCGCGCATCGCCGCCTTCCTCGACGCGGCGCTGGTAGGTCCGCCCCCCCTCCCCGTGCCCCCCCCGGCCCGCCGGGTGACGAGCCGCTCTGACCCCCCCCCTGCCCCCTGCCCGCAGGAGCACCTGGAGGGGATGAGCGAGCAGGAGTTCGGGTCGCACCGCGCGGCGCTGGCGGCCGAGCGGCTGGAGCGGCCCAAGCGGCTGGCGGCCAAGGCGAGCCGGATGTGGGCCGAGATCAGCTCGCAGGTGCGCCGCGCGCTGACGGATTTTGTATCATAAATATTTGTATTTGGAATGTCTCTCAAGATTAATGTCGATTTCTCACAAATTGCGTCCCCAAGCCACCTGGCATCTGAGCCATCTAGACCAAAGTAATTGGAGGGCCATTGAAGCAGTCCGGGTAGTTCGGGACGCAGTACTTCCAGCCCGCTCCCCAGCGCTGGGGGCGGGAGGCTGTTTGCCCACTTTAAGAAATAATAGATTAATTAATTCAGAAACAATAATGCTTGAAGAGATGGCGGGACGGCCTCGAGTCGGACGAGACGTCTCATTGAGCACTGGGAAGCCTCGTGTAATCCCGTCTGTCTGTCCAGATGTACAGCTTCGACCGCGCGCGGGTGGAGGTGGACGAGCTGAACACCGTCACCCAGGAGGAGCTGATCGAGTTCTACAAGGTGAGTGAGGGGGCGGGGCGGGGCAGCGGGGGCGGGGCGGGGTGGGGGCGGGGCGGGCAGTCGGAGTAAGTGCTTAATGTTTTTTCTTATTTCAGAAACACATACACTCGTCGTCGCGGGAGTGCCGCAAGCTGTCGGTGCACGTGTTGTCGGTGGCGGAGGGCGGCGCGGGCGCCCGGGGCGGCGAGCAGGCGGCCGGGCAAGCGGACGGGCAGGCGGGCGGGCAGGCGGGCGGGAGCGCGAGACAGGTGAGCAGCGACACCGGGCGGCGGGAGACTGGAACAACATGAGCTGAAACGCATTGATGAAAGTTGTTGTCCGAGGGTTTTGGATATCAGCCATGATTTTTAAACCACGCCAATTATTCAGAAGTGGACCAGAGATAATACTGTTTATTTTTTTTATATAATATTAGAGGCGACAGACGGGCAGATGTCTCACTTGGTAGTAAGCGATTACCACCACTCATGAATATCCACAACACCAGAGGTTTTGAGCATGCGTTGCCGGCCTTTATAAGGGTCTCGGAAGCTAGTCTCAACATTTTGTCCCCATTCGATGGCGCCCCCAGAGGGGACGGGGGCCCTCGGGGGGCGCCGTCGCTCCCTGCTCACTTCGCGGTTGTTGCAGTCGGCGCGCGTGACGGACCTGGTGGAGTTCAAGTCCCGGCGGCGCCTGCACCCGCACCCGGTGCCCGCGCTCAGCGTGCCCCGCAAGGGGGCGCACTGCAAGCTCTGATGCCCCCACGCACCGCCCCCACACCGCGCCGAGCCGTCCGCAGCACACGGGCACTTCTGCGTCATCGCTACGACCTTTTTCTTTCGAGACATGAACCACATGAGCCATTGTTCGACTGCTATCATTGAAAACTTTTGTTTTTATATATTGACTTTAATAATTATTATATAGGCCAGTTTAGCGCAACAAATACAAGAAAGCGACTTGGAATTACAGTGTATGGAAAATGTCTTTTTAATCAGCTAACACGCTGACAAAATTGATAACGCATTGATATTCCAGCCGCATTGAATGTTCCAGCCACATTGAATGTTCCAGCCACATTGAATGTTCCAGGGGCATTGAATGTTCGAGCCGCATTGAATGTTCCAGCCGCATTGAATTTCCATCCGCATTATAATGTTTTACGGAGAGGTCGATATATTAGATAATATATAAGGCCAGATCGCCTTTTGGTCTAGATGAATTGTTGTAACCTGGTATCAGAAGTACAATATAATAACCATCATATTATGATAATGTTATATATCTCAAAAGTAGTATTAGCATTGGTCATAAGGTATCGGTATTTCAATGACCATTATATGACTAATATACCTATCACAAGTTAAGGCCGACCTTAACCTCTGATATATTAGAGCTTCTCTCATCTCCATCGGCTCATTCCGTCTCGCTCACATTGTTAATTGTCTTTGTATCGTCTTGTACAATATGTAAAAAGATATTTTACAATAATATGTGTAAATAAAAACTGAATGTATTAAATTGCGATTTATTCATTATAATATTAGGTAGTATTAATATTTTATTGTTATTTTCTCAGCGAGAGGCTCTCCTAGGAAAGTACTTTAGCATACAATTTAGGAAATAAAAACAATAAGAAGAGAGGTAAGACTTTACAACTTTACCCCTTGTGACATGTGTTTAAAAAACAAAAACCAAAAACAAAAGTAAAAAAACAATGTGATCCAGTAATTAGTTTTTGTAGGGTAATAAAGTGATGACTACGAGTGTGTTATTTATTTATCTGAGGCCCTATCAACCAGTTGTGTGCGATCTCAAACGATAGCTCATACAACTTGACAACACGAGTTGTTCGTACTCGGCTCTCTGGTATAGATAGACAGCGTGAGAACCCGTCAGGTGGAGGGGGGGGTGGGGGGGGGGGGGGGGGGTAACATCTCAAATTAGTTGTACCGTGTGCGGTTCATTGTACATCTTATAGAATACTAGTTGACTCATGCCCAGTTCACTGGACAAAGTGAAAAGTTTAGGTCAATCAAGGATCAATACTGAGGTGATCAAAATCCAAAAAAAAATACAATAAAAATTGTTTTTCAAAAAAAATATGGATAGGGATATAGGGATCCTAATCACCTAGCGGTATACTTTACGTTGTATTTTCATACCTAATAAATTAACATAAAAATCGGTCGAGCCGTTTCGGAGGAGTGCGACTACAAACACCGTGACACGATATTTTTATATAATATATAGATTTGACTGTGATATGTCCAGAACAGAACTACCTATGTAAAATATATGCTAAACTGGTACAGATATTAAAGCCCAATCTGGGACTACAGCAAACATTAGTCACTGTCCTGGATGGACAGGGTTGTATTTTATTCTGATGACACACTGACATCGTGCAATAAAGTGTATCCAGTTGTTTGCATTTTATATAATATCATATCATTATTATATGTTATTAACTAAAAGCTTTTTTAATACTTTTGAACTCAAGAACAACAAGAGCGAGACTCCGGTCGCTTCCTACTCGCAACTAACCTTAGCATGTTTTATATCTTGCAATACAGTATAGTTCAGTTCGAGTGCACTATTACTCGTACAACGGGTATTACGGGGTAAATAAGGAGACTAAATGTTTTGTTTATGAGGAACGTATATAGTATAACGTTGCCACAAAAAAAACTCTCATGGTCTCGCTCGCAGTAAATCAGTCAAATCTGAATTTTTATTATGGCAATAAATTAACACAAAATGGCCGCCACTTGTCAGCTGTCACGCGCAGAGCCGCGCGGGAAAACGCAGAAAAACTGGGAAATATCCGCTGAGAAACGAGCAGCAGATTTATTGTAAGCGATCGCTGTATTTTTGTCAGCACAAAGGAGATTTATTCGACGAAAACAAAATAAATAATTGTTTCATAAAATGCTTTCATTTGTACTTAATTGCTGTCCCCTATCTCTGTCGTTCTCGAAATAAACTATACGCCGACTTTTTGTTGTGACAGGAAAGGTAATTGTAACTAGAATTATGCGTAACAGATTCTTTAGGAGAAAGATGAATAAACACATCCAGAAAGAAAGAAAAGGGGATGTTGAACTTCCGGAGGTCTCTCTTAGTTAAGTTAATTTAAACAGTAATATAACCATGAACGTAGCGTAGACTTGATAATAAATGTATTATTACTCGAAATGTTAACAGATATCTGAAGATTAAGAGTGAATCTAGCTCTAATGATCCCGGTAAAGTCTAATAGTAAGGTATTATTCTTAATGGTGTTTTACGAAGCATCTCTGTAATCGCCCCTGGTGTCGGAGCCAGCAGCACCACGTCATCAGCATAGCTTAGGCTGTCTATGCTGACTCCATCAACTCGACAACCTACACGCTGCTGAGTTCGACGATCTGCCGGCCTAGCATGACAAGCGCGACAAAATTTTGTCTACCGTTTTCTCGTGTTTTAATCGACTATCGCTTTATTTCTTTCAGGTCTAACATGACAATTACACTTAAAACTCGACTTTTAATATCAAAAATAGATACATTTGTCGATCGAGATATCTTTTCTATCAAAATTGTCGATGTCGAGATATAATATATCGAGATATTTAACATCTTAGTTTGTCTTCTCTCGCGCGAGATATATCTCGTGGCGGTCATGCTAGCCCGGCAGGTTGTTATGTACATTATGTACAACAAGTAGCGAGCGAATCAATAAAACCAATTACGAACAATCGCAGTAATTAAGATATATATAATGAGCTGAGGGTCACCCCCCATCTTCATCCCCCCCTCGCGTCACTCGTCTCTCCCCCTCTCGAGAAAAATGACTTTTTGTTTGATATTATAAAAAAATTGTATATTATAATGATTACAACTTAATATGTATGGGTCAAATAAAATGTTCTTAGCTCAACAATTTGACGAACCTCGTGAGCGCGTTGGATGCACTGCGCGGTCTTAGGTTCGATCCTCATCGCTGAAAGCGGTATTCTTGCGTCCTTAATAGGTCGAGACATATCAGTTTTGACTGACTCGTTGGCGCGTTTGGTATTTTCTGTTAATGTCTGGTAACTTCGGGCATTGATCGGGTGGGAGGAATATCTAAATTCCGTCCGGGTAACGAACCACCGTTCATAGATGGAAAAACCGGAAAATTGTGCGTTTCGGTTTCAGTCTATGGCTTTCCGAATGCTCGAAGTAAACAGTAGGTCGCCACCGCATCATTGACTGATTCTGTGTCTGAGATGACCTACCATCAAGTGAACCTAATGCTCGTCTGTCGATATCTAACATAAATATTTAATCGGGAAAAATATCCTGTAAAACTCATACCGGATCGGTAATCAGTGCCTGTCCCTGCAAGTTCTCTGTAAGTTACAATGCATCAATGTATGAAAAATATATTGAAAATCTTTAAAGAATATCAGAAAAATAGTAAAGAGAGACGATTGACACCCCGGGACAGTTTCCTGAGACTGATGAAGTCTCATTATATGGGTATAATCTATCTATAACTGTATTTCAGAACTAGTAAGGCCCAAAATACTTTCTTCGATTAAGCAAAAAACAAAAACCGACTTCAAAACTATAACTAAAAAGTAAAAAATAATATTTTAATTACTTCAAAGCATTATTTATTAACAGTTATTTTTGAAGTCGGTGCCACCCAACCGATGTCGCTCCGTACCGTTCGAAAAGTTGCAAAAGCAGGATTAAACTAAAAATAAAATAAAATAGTAGTCTTAGTAACAATTATTTTATTTTATTATTTTAGTTTTTTAATTTTTTAAATTTACTATATACACGTAGATCTTCCAAGACTTCTTTGCTTTCACTGTTCATTTTTTACTATTATTATTTTTTATACTATTTATGTTATTTCTTTTATTTTTTGCGTCTGAGGCGCAAACTATTGTGGTCTCTGGCAGAATGACCAGCGCTGTGGAACTCATCTGCTTCACAGCATAATGCTGAGCCAGGGCCAATTACAACCACAACACACACACATTTACATAATTTTTATTTAAAAATTGTACCTTAATTTGATGTTTTTGTTATTATTTTGTGATTCTGTGTGTGTGTTTCGTTCGTAATAAATGCTATGTCTATGTCTATGTCTAAACTGTCCTTCTCTGCTGGCACCGACTCCAAAAATAACTGTTGATAAATAATGCTTTGAAGTAATTAAAATATTATTTTTTACTTTTTAGTTATAGTTTTGAAGTCGGTTTTTGTTTTTTGCTTAAAAATATTTTTTTTTTTCAAAATTTTTGTAGCTAGTGTATTTTTTAAGTTCATTAATCCTTACATAATAATTTAGTAGACCTACCACTAAACGTGCTGCTCAAATGAGACAGCGTCGTGAAAGGAACTACAAACCATAATATCATCCACGTATAAGATTTTTTTTGTTATTGTTGAATTTCTAAAAAAGCACTAAACCAATTACGATAAATATTATATGGGACCACCTCTGAAATATCCCCTACCAAACAAAAGAAGAATCATCCAAATCCATCCATAGCTTGCGGAGTTATCGCGTAACAAACATACAAAAAAAAAAAAAAAGCAACATACAGATGAATTGAAAACCTCCTCCTTTTTTGAAGTCGGTTAAAAATGAGATCATCTCGTAGTTGCGTAGCAGTATTACTTGTAAAACTTAGAACTGGATATCATTTTATATAACAACAGAACATACAGTGCTACTGCCAAGTATCAATATAAAGTAAGCGCTAGTCGTAGGGTGTTGTGCTCATGTCACACTCTACGATGGTCACTGTCTGACTGGCGCCATAATTCAGCCGAAGTCAAAGACCAAGTCTTGAATATGCCATACACCACAAGTGGCCGCCACTGAAGGGTGGTCCAGTAGCGATTCCGAAGATGAAAACCAGAAATACGGTTAAACATAATATTATTGGTAAAACTTTTTCTTCTTTTTAACCGACTTCAAAAAAGGAGGAGGTTCTCAATTCGTCTGTATGTTGTTTTTTTTTTTGTATGTTTGTTACGCGATAACTCCGCAAGTTATGGATGGATTTGGATGATTCTTTTTTTGTTTGGTAGAAGATATTTCAGAGGTGGTTCCATATATTTTTTATCGGCATTGGTTTGGTGCTTTTTCAGAAAATCAACAATAACATAAATTTACTTATACGTAGATGATGTTTTGCTTTGTAGTTCCTTTCACGGCGCTGTCTCATTTGAGCAGCACGTTTAGTGGTAGGTCTACTAAATTATTATCTAAGGATTAATTAACTTAAATAAATGGTCGGTGCCAGCCAAGAGGGACAGTTTAATCCTGCTTTTGCAACAAATTTTCGAACTGTATGGAGCGGCACCGATTTCATAAATAACTGTTAATAAATTTTTGAAATACTTAAAATATTATTTTTTACTTTTAGTGCAAGTTGTAGTTTTGAAGTCGGTTTTTGTTTTTTGGTTAAAAATATTATTTTTTTTCCCAAACTTTCCGATTATTGATGACTGACCAGTAACCATATTACTAACATTGATCTCGTAGTAGTTATAACCTCTTTTTATCTTATTCTTATATTAAACAATTCTTATTATTATATCTACGTCAACATTTTAGTTATTAATCCCATCAATTACAGATATTTTCATTAAAAATAAATGTTTTTCATAATTGTTATGATAATCTATACTTTATCATGACAATTATGAAGCCGGGGCGGATTGCTAATTTTATATAATACTAGCAACGCGCTCCGGCTTCACACGGCACACACACACAAATAACCTATGTCACTCGCTGATAATGTAGCTTTCTATTTGTGAAAGAATTTTTAAAATCGGTTCAGTAGTTTTTGAGTTTATTCATAACATACAAAAATACAAATCTTTCCTTTTTATAATTTATTAGTATAGATAAATTGACCGATGAGCGTAAATTTTGGGTTTTTGGCGTCACTGATTACGGATCCGATGTCAGATTTTTAAAATTCAAGATGGCGTATCCAATATGGACCGATAATATATAAAGTTGTTCGACGACAGTAAATGTTGGTACCAAAGGGTTTTTGGGGTCGCTTAATATGCACTCAAAATATTGGACGGAATATCTGACATCGGATTCATAATAAAAGACCCCAAAACCTCTGAGTGCAAAGTTTCAAGAACAGATCGTATAGAAAAATCTAGGTATCTAAGGGTTAAACTATTGACGATTCGAAAATACTTGAATAAACTTACATAATATTATATTTTAATTTTAATTCGAAAATCTATACTAATATTTTAAGAGGAATTTTTTGTTTGTTACGATTTAGCTCAAAAACTACTCCATCGATTTTAAAATTTTCTTAGATAATCTTTATCATCGTTAAAAAGCTACTTCTTCACCGAGTACCATAAGCTATATTTATATCCAGAAATAATTAGGGATCCCTACTAAAACTTGAATAATGTAACCCAAGGTGTAAAAAATGTTGTAGGGAGTAATCTCTGGATCTAGTTAACCGATTTTAAAAATTCTTTTACCAATAGAAAGCTACAGTATCAGCGAGTAATATTTTATTTTTTATGTATAGTACATCTACATTGCACCGGGCGAAGCCGGGGCCAGTGCCGGTGTTAGGGCCACTGACGCCCCGGGCAAGAATATTGTGGCGCCCACCTTAGGAAATCCATATCGAATGTTAATTTTCTACTTATTTTTTTATACACGGATTAAATTAGAAAATACTAGTTTTCCAGTGGTTTCATTTTCAATCGACAGAGTACGATATGCGTAGAGCACAGGACGTAAGGCATAGGTATTGAACGTGTGCATGGGAGGTAGGAGACTCGACCTCAGCGCCCCCCAAAATTTGGCGCCCTGGGCCACCGCCCCATCGTGCGCCCCCCTAACACCGGCACTGGCCGGGGCGTGTTGATAGTACTTGAATAAACTTATATATATGTTTGAATTTGAATAACATCTAAGACTCCTGCAATTCTATTTATTGAAGTGTGGGGAGCCCTAGACTCCTCTACGTAGCACAGACACACAGAACAAATATCATAACATTATGTACATAAATATTCAAATCGTAAACTATAATTGAAATTCCACTGAAATTACATAACAGCGACTCGCGGGAGTCGAACCCGGAACCAGTTTGTGGCGAGACGGAGGATCGTGCGTCCCTCTCTGGCCGTGTCTGTGTGCGTGGCGTGTGTACAACGGGACCCTTTGAAAGCTCCGCGCGTGTGTGCGTTAATACAGGTATCGTTGTGGGGATACCAGCGTCGGGGCACTCCCCAATGCTTGCCTTGGTAGTGTTTTTTTAGAGGATTATTATATCCTTATGTAATTTGTAGGGAAAATTTAATTTAATTTTACCTATGAATAATTTAGTTTAAAAAGCTTTAATTGGACGCATATCCATGAAAAGGGCCCAACCCACAACTTTGCTCAAAATTACTTATGTATTCCAAAAATACCCAAATAAATACTTTCATATCACGAAAACAAGTAAGCGAAATGTAAAAGCAATGTTTTTTTTCTGCATTGGGTACCATCCCACTTGTTTGACGGGGTTTCTTCTATACTAATATTATAAAGAGGAAATATTTGTTTGTTGGTTTGTTTGATACGATTTTACTCAAAAACTATCCGACAGATTTTAAAAATTCTTTCACCAATAGAAAGCTACGTCTACACTGGATTAGGGATTCCTACTAAAATTTAATAATATAACCCAAGGTGTAATAAAAGGTGATCTACTGATCCGATTTTAAAAATTACTTCACCAATAGAAAGCTACATTATCAGCGACTAAGATAGGCTATATTTTTTGTATACAGTACATCTACATTGCACCCGTGCGAAGCGTATTATTAGTAATTTATAAAACCTGAATATACCAAAACTAACTGTGTGGGTTGGAACCTTTTCACGGATATACGCCCAATTGTTATCTATCATACAGGATATTCGAAGAACAAGTTAAGCTTTCTAAGCTTGTAACACTGGTCGGATCACAAAGTCCCAAACAAAATTTCACATCGTTAGTTCGCGTTCGACCGTCGCTCGAGCCGCGTGTCGCTGTGTCTGTGCGTCACACGAATATCTGTTTATCCTGTGCACTTCTGTGTTTTTGTGATTTTAACAAAATTGTGACTTGTTTTTGGCCATTTGGAAGACGGTAAGTGTTACTTTTATAGCTATTTCTTAGAATTCGTAGGAAAAAGGCTTTTAAAGGGCTAAGGGTGTCCGGTGTGCGAGTCGATAGCTTTCGGTAAGCGATTTAAATTTATAATATGAAGGAAACCCTGAATGTTACCTTATACCTAACTTCGTATTGGGTTTATTAGCCTCAATTATTTTTAATTAAAAAAGAGCCACTGGGAGAGTAGAAGGCCATAATTGCATTTTAGTAAAGCTATGCTTCTTATACACAGGTTAACTTCATAATATAATGTATCATACGCCTTAGGTATGAATGCAGGTAATAATATTATATTATACAAAAAAAAATTAAAACAATGTAAGAGCGTGTCATATATTATTATTTTTTGTTTAAATACTATTACAATATTTAATGCATTCGATTATAATTGAAATTATATATTTTTTATAATTCAGAAAAGTTAATGTTTTATTTTGAAAAAGATATGAAGTGAAAGTGGATACTCACTCAATAATCTGCTTTGTTTTTATATATTATGTTTTCTGTTTCGTTCGTTATCTATATGAATATGTACGTTATTCTTATAATATACTAGCGACCCGCCCCGGCTTCGCACGTTGTCGGCGACTTACTTAACTAATTTAAGATAAGATGTAATTGTAATGTAATCGCATTTAAAGTTATTATAATTTACGTAAAATGTTACATAAAATACATATTAAAAGTTATTAATTTACGTAAAATATTGCATAAGATGTAATTTGATATTTAAAGTTGTTATTTTACTGTATAAGACGTAATTCATATTTAATTTCACTAAAAATGTAAAATTCGTTTTGATATTTATAAAACTTAGTATTTTAATTATCTAAATATGTTTACTGTAAATAAAGTATAATTTGTGACTTTATTCACCATAGAGAAGCAGTGAAATCTGTGTAAAAATGTCAGTAAATAATTTTTCCTGCTTACTATGTAATAGATATGTGGTAGTAATGTATATCATTCGAAAGGGCTTACAATGAGCAATCTAAATATATAAGAAAAATATTTGTAACTATTATACATAAAAAAGAAATTAAATAAAAAGGTCGCTTCCGAAGTGAAAATCGGCGCGAAATTAGCGCAAAATCGATACACCTTCTGCAGTTCTCGTCGCGGTATACTAACGAAAACAGATACCCCGCGAATATTCTCGTAGTAAACACAGTCAGTTCAACAGTTAGTTCGATACAGTCAGTTCAACAGTCACACAGTTTTCCCTGAAGAAGCGACCGTATTCAGAATCAAGAATCTTTTAATACTCCCAGTCTCCCAGTTTCCCAGTATCCAAGTTTCCCAAAGTACCTAGTTTCCCTCATTTTCCTAACCCCATACCAACCTCCTTTCCGACGTGTACTCACCGCTCTCTTACTATCGTCCAGCCGAGTGTGCCGTCCTGTGATCGCTTTGCGTGATCAATCTTTCTATTTTACGCACATAACAGGGTGCGTGGGCGAGCGTTCCAGCGCACAAGCCCGAGGCAAAACGCTCGTTAAATTAATAATTGGCTGAGACGACCGACAGTATTGAGAAACGTGTACTGGTCCTACCCTACTGTAGCGTCTTAGCCATAAGGCGGTCCAGGAACAATTTTTTAATTTTAAATTTCTACTTTAAATCTTCAATTTACCTTTTCCTGAGCCAAGACCGCCACAGTTGTTGGTCCTTCGAATAGCCGAATCCTGTACGAAGAAGATGCCGGTCACCAGATCGCAAAAGGACGCACCATTGAGACATACGGACGACGAAAGTGAAGAAAGCTCTACCCAAGCGACAAGCGGTGACTTCACATCGGAACAAACATCGGGAGCTACCAGCACTACGACATCGGGAGAAACTCGAACTACTCGAACTACTGTCACCACCGCGACCACTGCCAACCAGGAACCAGGAAGAAACGCAATGACCCTGGTACCAGCGGGTTCAACCCGGCATGCGAGGTCAACACGAACAACGGATACGTCAGCGCGCAGACGCGAGTTGGAAGCAAGGGAGGAATTGGCTCGCCTGGAGTTCGAACAGGCTCAGGCAGCAGCTCGTCTAGCCCGCGTCAGATTAGAGATGGCGCAGTACGAGGACACTGACTCCGTTGAAGAAGAGAATCCGGAAGAAAGAAATTCTCATGTAAGAAACTGGATTGAATCTTCGGTATTAGAAGAAAAGATTCAAGATGTTGAACCGGAAGTCAAGCAGACTTGTCATGTGGAAAAGGAATCATCGAAGATAGAAGTGCGAGTGCTGGCGGACGCGTTGAAGGAAGCATTTTCGGCAAAGTCAACCCCCGCGCCGCAGCCGAAGTACATACACGAGCTTCCTATCTTCGAAGGGAATACCAACGAGTGGCTGGCTTTCCGCGTTGTATACGAAGATACAGCTTCGGTGTTCAACGACACACAAAACATGGCGCGCCTGAGGAAGGCGATCAAAGGCAACGCGAGAGAATCAATCAAGAGTCTACTTTACTCGGATGCTTCGCCGCAAGAAGTGATCAACGCTCTCCGCAGAAGATACGGAAGACCAGACGCACTGGTATTGGCGGAGTTGGAAAAAGTAAAGGCGCTTCCCAGAATATCAGAAGACCCGCGAGACATCTGCGTATTCGCGAGTCAAATAAACAACAGCGTAGCAGCAATCAAAGGCCTTAAGAAGCAACAATATTTACATTCGCCGGAATTAATGAAGCAAATTATTAACAAGATGCCTTCAATCTTGAAGTTTCGATGGTACGACTACACCGCGGTCAAGGAAGAAGATTCATTCTCAGATCTGACCCTCATCAGCGAGTTCCTGAATAGAGAAGCCGACAAGTGCGGAGCCTTCGCATCGATGGAAGACTCCAGACCCTCTTTCCGGAACAGTGGGACTACGAGAAGACCTCTCAGACAAGCCACCCACAGTATCAGCGCCGACGAGGAGAGGAAGAAGACCTGCCCGCAGTGCGACGGAGATCACTCTTTGACAGAATGTCAGTCGTTCCTGAAAGCTTCAACGCAAGAGCGATGGAATACAGTAAAGAAAAGTCACGTCTGTTTCAAGTGCCTGCAAGGACGCCATCGAAAAGAATCATGCCGAAAACCACCATGCAAGCATTGTAAAAGATGGCACCACCCACTGCTTCACGTCACACCTCAACCCAACTCAACTCATGCTGCAATGGAGGTGGACAAGGAGACCACGTGTGAGAAGACTAACGAAGTTGCGATTGTGAACATTGCGCATACGGCACGCGCTCTGTTGAAAATGATTCGAGTGGAAGTCTACGGACCAAAGGGCTCCAAGAAGATAATAGCACTCATGGATGAAGGGTCGACAGTCACCTTATTGGATTCATCGATCGCAGATCACATCGGAACCACCGGAGTCACACAAGAACTGGTCATCGAAACAGTAGGGGGTAACCATATCAAGAAAGAAGATTCTATGATGCTGAACCTCACCGTGAAGGGCATACATCAGACGAAGAGGAAGAATCTTCAGAACGTCCGCACGATAGACAACCTTCGGCTGACCCCACAGTACCTGGATAAAAGGAGACTTGAAGACTGCCGTCACTTACGAAAACTCTCGGAAGTCTTATACTACGAAGCAGAGCCGCCCCAATTACTCATCGGTCAAGACAATTGGGACTTCATCATCTCTTTGGAAACAAGAAGAGGCAAGCCAGGACAACCAGTGGCATCAAGAACCAAGCTCGGTTGGGTGCTACATGGAACCGACTCCAACGTCACGAGACCAGTACACTTCATAAACACCTGTCTACATACAAGCGTCATCGAAGATCAGATTCATCAGATGGTGAAAGAACACTTCTCTATCGAGTCAATGGGAGTTCAACAACGAAGACCATCCACCGACGCAGAAGGCAGAGCACTGGCGCTATTGGAGAAGACATGCCGAAGAAGAGATGACGGCCGGTTCGAGATTGGTCTACTGTGGAAAAACGAAGAGATAGTCATGCCGGAGAGTTACACTGCAGCCGAAAGAAGACTCAAAAGCATCGAACGCAAGATAGACAAAGATCAACGATTGAAGTCTGAATACAATCGGCAGATACAGAACCTTCTCGACAACAAGTATGCAGAAGAAGCACCGGCGGAGAGTCCATCTCATCGCAAGTGGTACTTACCTCACTTCCCAGTCGTACACCCGTTAAAGAAGAAGATTCGAATAGTTTTCGACGCTGCAGCGAAGTCCAACCAGAAATGTCTGAACGACGTACTACTACCCGGACCCGATCTCCTACAATCATTGTTCGGCGTTTTACTAAGATTCAGACAAGGACCCATAGCGGTAGCCGCAGACATCAAGGAGATGTTTCTACAAGTGAAGATACGAGATGAA
Source organism: Anthocharis cardamines (assembly GCA_905404175.1). Classification (NCBI taxonomy): domain Eukaryota; kingdom Metazoa; phylum Arthropoda; class Insecta; order Lepidoptera; family Pieridae; genus Anthocharis; species Anthocharis cardamines. The sequence goes on along the minus strand of FR989976.1, from coordinate 8,227,891 downwards.
GACAGGGACAGTCTCCGCTTCCTGTGGCGCGGAGATAGAAGAGACACCCCTCCGAAGGAATATCGAATGACATCAGTAATATTCGGCGCAGCGTCTTCCCCCTGTACTGCAATCTACGTAAAGAACAGAAACGCTCAAGAGTTTGAAAAGGAATATCCAGAAGCGGCAGCAGCCATCGAGAGAAATCATTACATGGATGATTACTTGCACAGCTTCCACGATCCAGACAACTGCGAAAAGATAATCAAGCAGGTGGACACTATTCATCGAAGAGCCGGCTTCGAACTGAGGGGATGGGCATCGAATCGACCAGGACTCCTGAAGGAAATGAAGAGCGCTTCTCCAGAGAAGACAGAGGTCAACCTGGCTGAATCTGAAGAGAAGACCCTGGGACTTCGTTGGTTCACCACCCAAGATGAAGTCGGATTCCGCGCCAATCTAAGAAATACACCGGAGGAGATTTCTCAAGGCTTCAAGACACCCACGAAGAGAGAAGTCACCAGTGCCATCATGTCAACCTTCGATCCCTTGGGCCTCATCTCTCCAATCCTGATTCAAGGGAAGAAACTACTTCAACGGATATGGAAGAGCGGCATAGGCTGGGATGAAGAAATCGAAGAGCAAGACTTTGAATGCTGGACGGCATACCTGGATAACCAGAAGATACTGCAAGATCTACGTCTACAACGATGCATAGCACCTTCAAGCACCGAGGGGGAGCTTCACACCTTCACGGACGCAAGCGAGACAGCATACGCAGCGGCCGTGTATTGGAGAACGCGGAACGAAGAGACTGGAGACTACCAAGTCAGCCTCGTCGCGGCTAAGGCCAGAGTAACACCACTGAAACCTGTGTCGATGCCCCGTCTCGAACTGCAAGCAGCGCTCCTCGGCAGCAGACTGGCACACTCCGTGGAAAAAGAACTAGATTTGAAGGCAACACTCAAGACGTATTGGACGGATTCCAGCGTGGTATTATCATGGATAAAGACCGACCCCAGAACATTCAAGACGTTCGTGGCACACCGGCTCGCAGAGATTGAAGAACTGACAAGACCCCAAGAGTGGCGCTGGGTACCTACAGCGCAGAACCCCGCTGACGACGCTACTCGCGACCTACCGCGAGAATTTAACGAGTCTCATCGCTGGTTCACGGGTCCTGACTTCTTGCGAAGAAGAGAAGAGTATTGGCCAACTCCAAGAAGCTTCAAGAAAGAAGATACCGATGAAGAAAAGTCCACAGAAAAGGTTCATCATGTGTCAAGTAAAGAACACGCGACGCCCTCTCCAGAGAGATTTTCCACGTGGAGAAAACTATTGAGAACAACGGCACGCGTCTTACAATTCATAGAGTTGTGTAAACGAAAAGACACAGTCAGCGCTTGTAAGAAAAAGGATCTACCGTGGAAACCATACAACAAGAAAATTCCTAAGGAAATTCGAAAACAGCGTCTCACTACACAGAAGAAATATTTCAAACCCATCGGTGAAGAGATATTGCTACGAGCGGAAAGACTGCTGATACTAAGAAGTCAACACGAGAGCTTCAGCAAAGAAATACAGAGTTTGCAGAAAGGAAACAGCTTAGAAAGAAGCAGCAAACTAAAGAAGCTCGACGTGAAGCTAGAAGACGGAATACTGAGACTACGTGGTAGGATCAACGCCATAAGGGGAGTCTCAAGCGACTATCTACAACCGATAGTGTTGGACGGAAGAAACCGCATCGCCGAGCTCGTCATTGAAGACCACCACAGACGGTTCAATCACGGAAACCACGCCACCGTCATGAACGAGATAAGACAAAGATTCTGGATAGTGGGGCTAAGATCGACACTTAGAAAAGTCCAACACCGATGTCAACAATGCAGAGTGAAGAAATCCGCGCCTTCGGATCTACCTACGGGCGACCTGCCGGCGGAACGACTACGCCACGGCGCTCACCCCTTCACCTGCACTGGAGTGGATTACTTCGGACCCATGATCATCACGGTAGCCAGAAGAAACGAGAAGCGATGGGGGGCACTATTCACATGTCTCACCACGCGGGCGGTTCACCTCGAGCTAGTCCCTACGCTCTCCACAGACTCCATGATGATGGCATTACGAAGATTCGCATCAAGACGCGGAATGCCCAAAGTAATCTACAGCGACAACGGTACCAACTTCGTGGGAGCCAGCAAGGAACTACGGGAAGCTCTCGACACCATGAAGAACGAAGACCTGATCATGGAAGCGGAGAAGATCGGCGTGCTCTGGAAATTCATCCCTCCAGGAGCACCGAACATGGGTGGCGCGTGGGAGCGTCTGGTGCGATCAGTCAAAACCGCACTGGACGCTACACTACGCGAGCGACACCCACGCGAAGAGGTTCTGCACACACTTCTCCTGGAGGCAGAACACATGATCAACTCACGACCGATCACCAATCCAGCTGACAACCCAGAAGAAGAAGCGCTCACTCCAAACCACTTCCTCATCGGGCGTTCCTGCGGCGCGGCGAGGCTTGGAAGCTTCGCAGATCAAGAGCTCGTGGGACGGGACACGTGGAAGACGACGCAACGGCTGGCAGACCACTTCTGGAGGAGGTGGTTGAAGGAGTACTTACCCACCTTGCTCCCCAGAAGAATCAGCGGACAACCCGAAGACACACATAAATTGAAGAAGGATGACATCGTGTTCATCGTGGACTCTTCCCTGCCACGCTGCACCTGGCCTCGAGGACGAATCCTGCACACCTACCCTGGACCGGATGGACGAGTGAGGATCGTCGACGTGCAAACAAGAGGAGGCGTGCTGAGACGACCGGCGACCAGGATCGTGCTGCTGGTGCCTGCAGAGTCACCGAGTCAAAAGGATGGTGCTTCGCACGAGGGGGAGAATGTCGGCGACTTACTTAACTAATTTAAGATAAGATGTAATTGTAATGTAATCGCATTTAAAGTTATTATAATTTACGTAAAATGTTACATAAAATACATATTAAAAGTTATTAATTTACGTAAAATATTGCATAAGATGTAATTTGATATTTAAAGTTGTTATTTTACTGTATAAGACGTAATTCATATTTAATTTCACTAAAAATGTAAAATTCGTTTTGATATTTATAAAACTTAGTATTTTAATTATCTAAATATGTTTACTGTAAATAAAGTATAATTTGTGACTTTATTCACCATAGAGAAGCAGTGAAATCTGTGTAAAAATGTCAGTAAATAATTTTTCCTGCTTACTATGTAATAGATATGTGGTAGTAATGTATATCATTCGAAAGGGCTTACAATGAGCAATCTAAATATATAAGAAAAATATTTGTAACTATTATACATAAAAAAGAAATTAAATAAAAAGGTCGCTTCCGAAGTGAAAATCGGCGCGAAATTAGCGCAAAATCGATACACCTTCTGCAGTTCTCGTCGCGGTATACTAACGAAAACAGATACCCCGCGAATATTCTCGTAGTAAACACAGTCAGTTCAACAGTTAGTTCGATACAGTCAGTTCAACAGTCACACAGTTTTCCCTGAAGAAGCGACCGTATTCAGAATCAAGAATCTTTTAATACTCCCAGTCTCCCAGTTTCCCAGTATCCAAGTTTCCCAAAGTACCTAGTTTCCCTCATTTTCCTAACCCCATACCAACCTCCTTTCCGACGTGTACTCACCGCTCTCTTACTATCGTCCAGCCGAGTGTGCCGTCCTGTGATCGCTTTGCGTGATCAATCTTTCTATTTTACGCACATAACAGGGTGCGTGGGCGAGCGTTCCAGCGCACAAGCCCGAGGCAAAACGCTCGTTAAATTAATAATTGGCTGAGACGACCGACAGTATTGAGAAACGTGTACTGGTCCTACCCTACTGTAGCGTCTTAGCCATAAGGCGGTCCAGGAACAATTTTTTAATTTTAAATTTCTACTTTAAATCTTCAATTTACCTTTTCCTGAGCCAAGACCGCCACACACGTGTCTAGATTTTTTTGACAAAAAAAAGCAGGGGTTGGTAATAGAAGAGTGAAAATTTAGGGTTGTATGTATTTTTTAATGCTACATTATAAAAAAATAAAAAATCGTCCAAAAATTAAAAAAAAAGATTAAGGGTGAACAACCCTTACCACATAGAGGTATTAAAAATAGATAGTAGCCGATTCTCAGACCTACTGAATACGCATATAAAATTTGGTAAAAATCGGTAAAGCCGTTTCGGAGGAGTACGGTAACTAACATTGTGACATGGAAATTTTATAGGTACCTATATTAGAAGATTAATTAAAGAGTTAGGAGACTTGCCGACTGCCGTATTGATTGTAGAATATTTTTGAAAGCCATAAATAATTATATTATTATGTGCTTGAATTGTTCTCAACATACATATATTATTTATCGCACCTTCGGTAGAACAAGGGCATCTGTATTTATCATCTTAAAATGTATAAAAAATTTATTATTTGCGGTTAGCCGTACTTATATAATACTTAAGTATAGGGCTTATTTCATGCAAAGAACAATGACTTCAGGTGGAGGCGGAATAGTGCGACATAGAATGTTAAATATAATGTAATATTATTGTAAAATAACAAAAAGTACAGTAATCCCCTGGCTCTGCCGAAGGTGCTAATTATGTGGGTAACTACATATTTATATATATAAAATACTCGTGTCACAATGTTCGTTCCCATACTCCTCCGAAACGGCTCGACCGATTCTTATGAACTTTTTTATGCATATTCAGTAACTTTGAGAAGCGGCTACTATCTATCTTTCAAACCCCTAAGTGATAAGGGGTGTCCACCAAAATATTTTTATTTTTTTGGATAAATTTTATTTTTTTATTATGTGGCATTAAAAATACATACAACCCTATATTTTCACTCTTCTATTACCAGCTTCAAAAAATCTAGACCCGTGCGAAGCCGGGGCGGGTCGCTAGTATATAAATGAATAATAATAACTTAGTTCAATCAGCGATTGAAACGCATAAATGCGCTTTGTATTAGTTTCAGGCTTTATCTGTTAGGTTCTTTATAATATTTGTATGGACTAGCGACCGACCCGGCTTCGCACGAAAAGAAAAAGTACTTTAAATAGGTAGATTTGTTTAAAGTGAAAACAAAAAAGTGTTAAGTGGGCACGATGCGGGCGGAAAGAGAGGTGTCCCTACATCTCAGTCTATCTCTCTCAGACACTACTTACACAAAAAGCTTTAAATTACCTTACATTACATTACAGAAACAGATTTTTCTATGAATTTTCGTACATTCTAAGTTAAATATAGTTCGACAAATAGTCATCGTAAATGGGTTTATGAAGTTGCGTCCTCGGTCGGCGCATACAAAAAATATTGTGCAGGATTTTTCCATGCGGCTGGACCATCGGGACAGCCCAGAGCTGAACCTATTTCCCCGGGAAAGATGCCTGTATCCTGGGAAGTGGAAACCATGCCTCATGGCAGAGCCCTTAACGATGTATATAATATGTTTTAAGGCTTAAGATTTATTTTCTCAAAAATAATACATATACAGTAGAATCTCACTAATCCGGCACAATAGACCGACACGTCCGATAATCCGGCACCCTCCTCCCGCGTCTCCCCCATAGTTAATTGTGAGATATGCTACAGTTATAAAAAGAAACGTAGAAGTAGTGCGTTGTATTCCCTTTATGAAATACTTTAATTTATTATGATTTTTTCTATACAATCCAGTAATCCGAACATTCCATTAATCCGGCACTCTCTAGTTTTATCAGCGCTAGATTCTACTGTACAACTACTTGAGAAACAAATTCTAATTACATATTTATGACATACGGATACTGTGTCATACAAGGTTATATATATATAGCTTAGAAATTTAATTAGTTTAGTTTTTATAAAGCTATTTAAATATGTTGTAATTTGTGTTTCGTCAACTTGTAAAGCTGTTAAAAAGTTTTTGTACGTTTTATAAGTTACTAGCTGATGCCAGCGACTTCGTTCGCGAGGGCTTCATCTTAAGCGGAGCTTTTGAGCAAGGTTTCTTCATATTATATATTCAATTGAAAGTGGCGAAATAATCTAACTATTTAAATTCCATATCAAACTGTTATTGACATATGCCGGCCTAGCATGACAACCACTATGTTGTCGACCGTTTTCTCGTGTTTTAATCGATTATCTCTTTATGTCTTCCGGGTCTAACACGACATACACTTAAAACTCAACTTCCAATGGCAATTGTCAACATATTTGTCGATCTCAATATCTTATATCTCAGTTTATCTCCACTCGTCCGCGATATATCCCTTGACGGTCGCGCTAGGCGGCAGGAAACCCCTCAACCGAAGGGATTATATTTGGCAATCCGGTTAGCAGACACAAGTGTATTTGAATGTGTTTCGCTGTTTTCAGGTTTCGCGATATGATTTCAGATGCTCTGTTATGTTTTGAGTTGTATTTACAACTAGCTGATGCCAGCGACTTCGTTCGCGTGGGCTTTACCTTAAGCTGAGCTTTTGAGCAAGGTTTCTTCATATGATATATGCATATCCACTATTCCATGAATACATATTGAAAGTGGCGAAATAATATTTCATTTACATATCGAACTGTTATTGACATCTAATAATTCGAAAAAGTAAGTTTGCATTGCAATTTGTTGATATGGTGCCTTTAAAATAATCTTTAAATGCCGATAACTTTTCTTTTCGACAACCGATTTCGATGAAACAAAGCCTATATGTTGCCCCGGGCTTTGCTTAATATATTTGTGTCTTCAGTATCTACGGAGATTAGCTCGTACAAACAGATAAACAGACAGAGAAATAAAAAATAAAAACAAAACTGGGTTTGTTCTATTTCTCTTCTTACCCTGACTCGGTTTTTAGCATTTTTTTTCTATGTACAGACATTTGACCTCTAAGGTTTTATTATATGTATAGATTCGAGAACTCCCATTGCTATGTACTTGTGAGTCGTGAGTAACTTGTATGAGACTCGATCAGAAAAGTTGATTTGAAAATTCAGATTTCCTGTCTAGACTGAAGTCGAGGCGACTGTAAGATAACTAACTATATCTACCTAAATATATATCTGAGTAAATATATGTTGGTTATTTATAATAAGAATAGTAGTGTAATGTATAATAATCTATACATATAATTATATATAATATTAACTAGAGGTATAATTCTTGAAATAATTCAATAAATAATAGTATTCTCCTATAGATTTGACTGCGCGAAATTTTCTCAAATTAGACGAAGTCATTTAGCAAGGTAATGTTATAAATGCAAAAATATGTCAAAATGTCATTAAATAACGATAAAACTTTAGATTTTATTTGAAATTTTCTATATTTTTAAAGTTAACATTAGCATTGTAAAAAAATGTTTTCAATCTTCTTAATATTCCCTTAAAATATACGAAAATCACTATTGTATAGTATAGTACGTTATCTAAACATATGAGTATTGTGTATGTAAATATATATATGTACATATATTTATATCAAATAACATAATATCGTGAGAAAATCAAACAAGTTCATCGACCTTCACCGTCAACTTATCAACATCGACTTTGAACGTATTCAGACGTTTTGATAACATTTCGTGTTCAGTTTGACATTTGAATATTTGTTACTGAAGTCGTAAGGAAATGCGCGCTTTTATATCGAAAGTGCTGCTGCTGCTTGTAGTTATAATTCTTCTGTGTATGTCATTGAACTCCTCCTAAACTGCTGAACCGATTTTGTTGGTCAGGTCCGCTAATCCTCAAAATTCTTGCCTTCTGAGATCTATCTTGGAGTGCGCTGCCTAAACCGTTAGAGTTACACGAATATAATGTATGGTGGGATTGTTTGTCTTAAATAGTTCTAAATAAATATCCGCGACAGCATATTATTATGTCTACCTTTTATGTGGAAGTCAATATTTGTATTTTACACTATGTAATTTGGATGAATAGTTTACAAAATATCATGAAAGATTGACTGGAGTGGAGCGCCATTAAGCGGAATTTGATGAAAAAACAGCTCGGTTAAAAATAAGCTACTCGTAGTACTAATTATATGCAGACGAAGTCGCGGGCAGAAGTGAGTATCATATCACAGACAAACCTTCCTGAGAACATTTTCTAAATGATTATGTAAACTGTATCAAAATCCCTTCAGAAGATCTAAGGTAACTAAGTGGTAGGCCTAAGTTTTGTCCACAGCTTCGCTCATTAAAATTTCGTAGGTGTTGGGTTCGAATCCCGGGAAAACAAGATATAAAAAGCATTGTTATATGCCTGAGCCTGTAAATATCTGAGTTCCAGCTCCATTCTATTTCATCAATTACAATACAGTTGTTTGGTCGTAATAATGATATCGGAAAAGTAACTTGCATGTTATTAGTATTTAACGCTAATCGTTTGAACGGTAAACAGATGTCAGTCGAGTCACGTCGCATTCCACTTAGAGTGTATGTGTGTTCGTGTGTCCGCACTAAACGGTGCAGCACGCCGCGCGGGAGGAATTACAAGTTCCACTTCAACCTTGTTAAGGTTTCAGTCAGTTTATGACAATAAGTTATAAATACATTAAAATAAACCTAATATTGTCTTTTATTAACGCGAGTATCACACTATCACAATAAAATACTGTATACCGGATTAAAACGCGATTTATTATTTATATTGTTTAAATTATTTATTCCGACGTTTCGGATGCTTTTCAGCAACCGTGGTCGCGGGAGACTGAAAGATGACAGTTGTATGTATTTTTTAATGCCACATTATAAAAAAATAAAAACAAAAAAATTGTCCAAGAATTAAAAAAAAACATTTAAGAACAACCCTTATCACTTAGGGGTATGAAAAATAGATAGTAGCCGATTCTCAGACCTACTGAATACGCATATAAAATTTGGTAAAAATCGGTAAAGCCGTTTCGAAGGAGTACGGTAACTAACATTGTGACATGGAAATTTTATATTATTTTAGATTATATAAGTATAAGTATTAAGTTCTGTTTACATTTCGTTTACTGAACATTAATAAAAAATAACTCACAAGAGCTTTTTCAGACAGTTTTTATATATTAATCTAGTGACCCGCCCCGGCTTCGCACGGGTGAAATGTAGATGTTCTATATACAATAAATAGTACTCGCTGATAATATAGCTTTCTATTGGTGAAAGAATTATTAAAATCGGTCGAATAGTTTTTGAGTTAAATCGTAACAAACAAAGAAACAAATCATTTCTCTTTATATAACGTATATATCTACCACCGGTTCGGAATGTCTGTTTTACCGAGAAGAGCCGGCGGGAAACACTAGTTTAACATTTATGAGTGTAATCTATATATACATATAATAATATTATTATTACATATATATATTTATTTATTTACATATAATAAAAGAGTAGGATCGAAATGACGCTTCACTAAATATTTTTACCAGAAATTAAAAGGGGTGATAAAAGAAGGGTAGCAGAATGCATAAATGCAATTTTTAAGGTTCTTGTCTGTCTGTCTGTCTGTATGTCTGTCTGTCTGTTTGTTCACGCTAATCTCCGAAGCAAAGTCCAGGGCAACATATAGGCTTTGTTTCATCGAAATCGGTTGTCGGAAAAAAAAGTTATCATCATTTAAATATTATTTTAAAGGCATCATTTCAACAAATTGCAATGCAAACTGACTCGCGTTGAATTTTTTCGAATTGTCAGATGTCAATCACAGTTTGATATGTAAATGAAATAGTTTGATAATTTCGCCGTTTTTCGATATGTGTTCGTGGCATAGTGGATATACGGTGGTACTACGTAATTTCAGATGCGAGTCCGAATCATCACTCAGGGAAATGTTTTTTTGTATTTATTTTTTTATATTTTTAAAAGAACTAATATTGAAAATAGAAAATGTATTATTGAACTATTCTATTATATATAAAATGTATTTCTTATGAGATCGTTTATTTCGCATTTTCATCAATCCTTTCCTTTCCAAGGGAATTAAACAAAAATATCTGAAATTAAAAGTGAAATTTAAAGTGGTCAATGACTACTCTGATAGCTCTTTCCGAAAAGAAATCACCAAGTACTAACAGAGGATGGAGGATATATAATATGAAGAAAGCTTGCTCAAAAGTTCAGCATAAAGTGATCCCCACGCGAACGAAGTCGCGGGCATCAGTTAGTAATTAATATAAATTAATAAAAAAGCCAGTCACAGAACATCAATCCTTCGATCTCCGCCATCAACAGTTATAAAGCTCGTGAACGGTTGTATGAGTTACTATGTTATATCTGCCTTTACAAAGTCAATCTTCAATTATTCATCGATAATGTATGCAGATTGTATGCACTTCACTATTTGAGCAGCTTATCGTCGCGTTGCAGCCGGCGACTAGTGTTGTGCTGCGAGTTATCGATGAATGTGTTGATTTATTGAAAGTCAAACATAAATTAATTATCATTTTTTTATAAATGCATTTTTATTTCACATCACAGTATACAGAGGCTCCGTCTTTCTGTCTTGGTATTAAAGACCACACCTTTCCCAACAGTTTGAACATATTGCGTTTCTAAAACATTGTGGAGTTGCGAGTGAGCTTTGGGGAACAACTAAGTTTTGAAGGGCTCGTTGGCGCGTTCGGTAGAACACCTGCCGTGCGCATCGATGGCGAGTGGGTTCGAATCCCACCGGGATCACATGCTTATAATTTTCTGTAAGTATGTTTTCCCCACGTCTGGTAACTTCGGGCATTGATCGGGTGGGAGGAATATCTAAATTCCGACCGGGTAACGAACCACCGTTCATAGATGGAAAAACCGTGAAGTGCATATTGCGCGTTTCGGTTTCAGTCTATGGATTTCCGAATGCTCGAAGTATAAAAATTAGGTCGACAGCGCATCATTGACTGATGTTCTGTGGCTGAGGTATCACCTACCATCAAGTGAACCTCATGCTCGTCTGTCGATATCTGACATAAAAAAAAAAGTGGGATTTTAATTGTAAAGTAAATACTTTGTATAATACAAATGTATTATTAGGTAAATGTATTACTTAGACGATTACAAGGGTAACTATCGACACCCCACCTCCACCCTCACTACACCCCAACGGTTGGGAGACGTATTAGCGCTTTTTAAGGCTCCTTATACCTATAACCTTCAGTGTGTCTTCAGGACAGGTCCTTCTTCCAGTAAAGTGTGAGCGGGACAGACTGACGGCCGACGGACCGTCCCCTCACCGCGCTTACGACTTTTACTTTCAAGCGCTTGAAAATACAAGTCGTAAGCACCAAAACTATATTTTCTAATTCATAGCATAGTGTTCAGGTAATGCAAATACTTTTTTTGACATAACTGTTGCACGTTCTTTGTTATATTATACCAAGGACTTTATATATATAACAGGACTGAGCACTGCCAAAATTTAAAATTACAAAAACACATCTTAAGGTATAGGTATTAAGACTCAATTTTGGCTTCCAACATTGACAGAGGCAAAACGAGCCGAGCGAGATATCTAGTACGGAGGCCGTTTAGCTCTTTCTAACACATGTCATGCGATAGAAATTAATCAATGTCAATCAATCATTTGATGACTGATGTGTCATGGCATGTCATTGCATTTATGCGATGTAATGTCATAATAGTTGGTTTTATTTATTTTTCGTAATTTAGTAAGGTTTCTTCGAAGAAATGGTTGTGTACAATTGAAAAAGTGTTGTGTACAATTTTGTAAAAGTGAATCCTATGATGTTTGCAGCATAATATTTTACAGGTAAGCCGAAAAAAGGTAATTTTAGATTTATAACAAATAGGGTAACCATATCATGCGGGATTTCGGGATTAGTTGGTCGGAGTGTCTTATGATCCGTTTGTTATACCTACGATTGCTATCATCAGCGTGTAATATTGTTATTAGTTATGTAAACCAAATAAAAAATAAGGTGCAAAGCCATTCATTTAATTTGTTTAACCAACTTGAAAAAAGGGTCCGTTATCCCTGGTGTTATCATATGCCATGACGTATTATTATTTTTATTTCATTGACAGAAGAATGAAAACCAGAAAAAATATGGCTAAATGTTGTTATGATGTCATAAAAGATTACTTAAAGCTCCGTTGTATGTAGCCTTCACTTTAGTACAGCTAATTCCCAACAGTTATTGAAAGCCGCAATACCGTCTGTTTTTACGGTAAGCCCATTATTAGCTGATGGACACTTACCTACTTACATATATTAATATAACTTTCTGCACGCAAAACACAGAAAAGTCTACTTTTTGAGCAAATGTATAAAATTCATGAAGTTATATTATTATTTTGTTGCAGGCACAAAATAAGCAGATAAGAGTACTGAGTAAGGCCCCGTTACAACCCGTCGAACAATGTATTCCTGATTCAGAAATACTATCAAAAATAAGATTTTGATGATACTAAAGCATTTATTTTTACAAAACTTAAATTATTTTGCCCTCCACATCCTGTTCAATGTAATGAGGAACCCATAAGTTGCAGTTAGTGAAGGCATTAAGTAATTCATATTTCAATTTAAGAATATTCTATCAAAATCAAAATCTAATTACTTAAGAAAAAAATAAATTCAATGAATACAGTTTCTTTTATTTGAATTTGTTATATCATCCATACTTAAAATTAAGGGTCTAGTAGCTAGCCGGTTAAGCACAGGCAATCTGCCCCCAATGGAAAAGTCTATTCATGACTATACCGTCGTTTTGAGGAGTTTATATGTATACTTATTTTGGACTAAAACCAAGTTGTTGTAGAAATATTTAACAAAATATGAAAAAAGTAGACTTTTTTAAAATTGTGAAATGATTCTAGTGATGGTAGACTTACAGGAGAATATATTATTTTTCATACCAAGCTTTGTTATTAATAATAATTATAATGGATATGTTTATATTATATTTTAGGCATTTTTATGGGGTTATTATAGAGTGAACACCTCCAAAAAAATAAAATAAATGTGATATAGTAGCCTTTATTAGCATACAAAATGTTATTGAAACTGTAGGTTTGTTCCCGATTTGTGATTACAAATATTATAATAATTACAAGCCCCACGTAACAAAAACATTGTGGTCACCCTATTAGAAAGTGACACACCTCCTCCGTACTAAACGTCCTGCTCGGCTCGTAATCAGGCTGCGAGTACTCAGTCCTGTTATATATATAAAGTCCTTGTATTATACAATGTAACTATCAAGTAATATGAGAGAGGAGAAGGCGAATTTGTGTCAAAATCAAGATTTTTTATTTCATCGAATAAAATGTAAGTAATCAAAAATCTGTCATGGCGCTTTAGTATATAATGAAATGGAAAATAAGGTATACAAGTAGAAGAAAAGAAGAAGAAAATTTCAAATTAGAACAGCAGTAGAGTCTCAAAATTCCCAGAAATGTTAATTTAAAAGTAGCCATAAAAAAATTCCCCGACTCCTTAATGTATCGATAGAACGAAGCCCGCGTCACATCCCTACTACGAAAGTCGATATCAGTTTGTATGTAAATGCGTCGCCCGTCCCGACCGTCTGTCCGGCTGTCCGGCTGTCCGGCCGCGTGTACCTGCGGACGCGGGGTCGAAGACGTACACATGTCAGGTCACTCTGTACTGATTAATTGTTTATTGTCGCTAATTGTCGAGACCACAATTAAAACATATGTAATGTTATTATCTGTTGAGAAAACATTTGTTATTAAAATTAACTCGACTGATTTATTGCTGCAAATTACAAAGACGGCAACGCACTCGCGATTCTTGGGATTGCAATTGGGTGATCGGCGTGGGTCACCGGTTCGATTTCCGGCTGGTCTAAAAAACTTTTTAACACAAATATTTTTCTTCAGAACAGATTGTAGGTTCCATCCGATTCACGATCAATAGATAGTATATTAAGATTATAGATTACAGAATGCTTGAAGTAAAATATAGGTCAACAACGCATCATTTATTTATTTCCAGTGACTGATATATCATCTGGCATCCAGTAATGTATTGAGTCTATCAATTTACAAATGCTCGAAGTAAAAAATAGGTCGATAGCGCATCATCGATTATAACCTTACGCTGCACGTAACATAATACAACAGATATTTCCCGTCTTGTTACTAAATCATGAACAATCAGAGCTATAAAAGGATATTAAAAATATAAATAAAATGACTCGGAAACAATTATGTATAATTTATAACTGTTATTTAAACAATAATATATTAATATTGAACGACTCACGATGTTTATGGCGGCATTTAGGTCGGGTTTTATCTTACCTGTCCCTTGCCTTACAACAATAAACCATTTAATATGGCATATTATTGTACCTGTTTTAATATATTGTGCTACTTCAGTGGTTTAGCGTGTCTCTGTCGTGACACCAACACATCGCATTTCCAGGATGAAGACTACTTTTTCTTCATAGAACGACCTAAACCACATTAGATCGTGAACAACTACTTAGTTTATTTTTTACAATTATATAATCGGAAAATTAGGATTATATTTTAAGCGATTATCGAGCAGCAAGTAGACATGTGTAACACTGCGCTGCGCCGCGCAATTGCGCCGCTTCACTGCGCAGGGTGAGTCAGCTCACACATTCATAATGTGTTGGCGCACGGCGCAGTACCCACTCACTGAGTGAACTATGAGCGTGGGGTTGCGTGCGTTTCGGAGGTTTCACTGCTCGCTTTGCGCGTCCCATTTTTACTTCGTCGTGGCGCAATTTTAAGTTGACTCAAGGAGCCGACACATTACACTGCGCCTGAGTTGCTGAGTTGGCGCAGGGAAATTCGCTGAGTTACCCATGTCTAGCAGCAAGTATTTTGTTACGCGCCAAAGGAGCGACATCTATCAAGACTAATATTAAAAAGAGGAAGGAGTTGTTTGTTACGGTTTAACTCCAAAACTACTGAACCGATTTTAAAAATTATTTCACCAATAGAAAGCTGCATTATCAGCGAGTAACATAGGCTATAATATATTTATAAAACACTTGCAACACGCCCCGGTTTCTCACGGATGCAATATTGATTTAATATACACAAAAAATATACCTTATAAATATAAGTATGTTACTCGCTGATAATGTTCATAGATGGAAAAACCGTGAAGTGCTTTTCGGTTTCAGTCTATGGATTTCCGAATGCTCGAAGTAAAAAAGTAGGTCGACAGCGCATCATTGACTGATGTTCTGTGGCTGTGGTATCACCTACCATCAAGTGAACCTCATGCTCGTCTGTCGATATCTGACATAAAAAAAAATTGCTTTTTATTGGTGAAAGAATTTTTTGAAATCGGTCCAGTCGCTTTTGAGTTTATTCGTTACAAACCTACAAAAATACAAATCTTTCCTATTTATAATATTAGTGTAGATTACCTAACTCATGACATAGCATTTACATAAAATTAATTAACAAAAGGTCAGGTCAATACATTCCATCAAACGTAATGTACGTGTGTATCTCAACGGCTGTCATAGTTGAACTGTCAACTATGTGTAGTAATAGTTTATTGTCTATGAACCCCCGATATCGTGTATCCACTAGTTGGTGGCCGCGACTTTGTCCGTCGGGCTTCATCTTTGTGTATGAAAATGAAAATGTAGAGTCAAAAACATAAGAATTAGATAATAAATTACGAATATTAGACGATTTACTATGTACCAGACGACATATTTTATTCGATTTGAATGAAACAAATACATAGGTATGTTTTTACAAATTATTTTTAATTTATTTATGACTAGCGATCCGCCTCGGCTTCGTACGGGTGCAATGTACTATACACAAAAAAAGAAATAACCTATGTTACTCGCTGATAATGTAGCTTTCTATTGGTGAAAAAATTTTAAAATCGGTTCAGTAGTTTTTGAGTTTTTCATAACATACAAAAATACAAATCTTTCCTCTTTATAATATTAGTATTTAGTATA
Organism: Anthocharis cardamines; assembly: GCA_905404175.1. Classification (NCBI taxonomy): domain Eukaryota; kingdom Metazoa; phylum Arthropoda; class Insecta; order Lepidoptera; family Pieridae; genus Anthocharis; species Anthocharis cardamines. The sequence goes on along the minus strand of FR989976.1, from coordinate 8,211,967 downwards.
GATATAGAAAACTGCATCAAAATTATTTTAGTAGTTTCCGATATAAGTAGATTAGATACTATATGTTAATATATCTTCCCCTCTCATTTTCTGGTAAATATATTCAGTGTAGTGTACTGTTCTGTTATTATAAAAATTAAAAAATATTTAATATATATATGTTATAATATGTTTTGACGAGTTGAAGTCAGCGAGTCCCAGTGTATGTCGTGAGCCTCCCAACACTGTCTCTCAGCAAACAGACGGATCGATACGTCAATATTTGTACGTTAGTGATGTGCTTGTGTCGATTTAATTTTGAAAAATAACTCTAAAAAAAATATTTACAACTTACTAATTATTAAAATTATTTTCACAGCAGACGGGATGCTTTTCTACAAAAATAAAACCTATATCATTCTCCTATATACACAAAATATATTTACGTAATATTAATTATTTTCATATATACACGTTTTTGTGTGAAAAAAGTGACAAAGCGACAACATTTATAGTAGTATTTAATTAAATTTCTGAATGATCGTAAAATTATATACTTAATTAACTTAACTGGTTAATAATTCAAACGGTATCAACAGCCCGAAGCCGCGTCACACACATTGTAGCGAGTTTGATTTATGGGACTCTAGCTGCCCCGTGCACACTTGGCTGGTCGAAATATATTTATTTTTATATCAGATATCGACAGACGAGCATGAGGTTCACTTGATGCTAGGTGATACCTCAGCCACAGAACATCAGTCAATGATGCGCTGTCGAACCACTTTTTTTACTAAATGAAACGCGCAATATGCACTTCGCGGTTTTTTCATCTCTGAGATAGTAGGATTTTTTTCCGACTTACTATACACTCATCGTTATATTTTGCTGTAATAACACAGTATTGTTAAAAAATATACCATATTCTGACATATAGATAATAATAATCTACAGTTTCATCGAAATCCGTTTAGTAGTTTTTGCGTTGAAGAGTAACAAACCTCCATTCATTAATCACACAAACTTTCACATTTACGATATTAGTAGGATAGGATAGGATTTCAACTATGCTTCATCCTGCTTTGTGTTCCTATTTCTGAACCCGGACCTTATACATGTTCTCGCATTTTGTGTCAAAATACAATAATATCTCTTTTTTTAATTTATTTTCTTATCTGAGTATAAGTAATAAGTATCGATAACAGCCGCTCGACCGGCACATCACTACACCGTGACAAGCTGCTTAGTGCTCGTTGTGTTCGACCAAACTTTATTGTCTGAATGTCTCGTACTCGACATCAAAAAGGGAACAATTTGAGGGACTCGTTGACGCGTTTTACCTTGCGCTCCGGTGGGTCGCGGGTTCGAATCCTGCCGGGACATGTTAATAACTTTCTGTAAACATGTGTTCTCTACATCTGATCACTCAGCACGCTCAACTATCCGCAGCTGCAGCGGGTCACGATCGACGAGCGGTTTCACAATGCAATCCGACGGCATGGCTTAGTAATATAGGGTATTGTAATAATATTATTATAGTTAATTAGATACCATATGTCCAACTATTGTAATTGTCACTATTACTACTTTTTTATATTTTAAAAGTTGATAGAAGTGCCGATCAAAATCAGAGCATGTTATCCATACCCCTGTATTAATTTTTATCTATATATATAAAAATGAAATGCTGTTCGTTAGTCTCACTAAAACTCGAGAACGGCTGAACGGATTTATCTTATCTTAGTCTTGAAATGTTCGTGGAGGTCTAGGGAAGGTTTAAAAGGCGAGAAAAAATCGAATAATTTCCGGGAAAACCCTAAAAACAGCCCTTTTCTATTTCCCATACAAACGTTTTCTAGACTCCGCCGAATAACAGATGTCCACTGCAAATCAGTGACAATATATTAGACAATTAACTATAATTGTAACCCACTAGGGTAAATGGGCATTTTCAAATTTAAGCCAAAATTGTGGCAGAACAACGTCTGCGGGGTCCACTAATTATATATAATATTCAATACTGTTTCAATACATGTTGATTACTTTTTGAATTATTAAAATCGGACATTCCATTCAAAAGCTATTACGAAATTAAAAATGTCAATATAAATAAAACGATTTAACACAAAAACTACTGGACCGATTTTAAAAATTCATTCAACAATAGAAAGCTACATTATCAGCGATTAACATAAACATTTTATTATTATCAATTTTATATATTTTTTAGTATATCTACATTGCACCCGTGCCAAGCCACGTCATACCTGATATTACTGTGGCGTGTCCGGCCGCCCCGACCGGTTCGCTGACTAACACTTACCTGTCTCTGTGTTGAGAAACTGTTTGTTTGTCCCTCGATTACTCGTCGCTGACTGCACAAAGGTGTGAAAATTGAGAAGAGCTTTTCGCACATAGTTTTTAAGTTTCCTAAGTTCTATAATATATTTTTTTATCGTGCAAATTATTATTCTAATCAGTTTTAGGTTTCTCTTTTGGATAGTTAATGCTTTGGTTTAGAAGTGTTGTTCAGCTCGAGTCCCGGTTGAAGACTTATGTTGAAATGTCATATACGAATGCGTTTTGGATTATTGATTTCATAAGTATATTAAGGTAATACTTGTGTATTTTTATTTAGAGGTCCGTACAGCCTATAAAAATCCATATCAATAGCGTGTCTGTTCGTATGTCACAAGCAACTAATTCATACCAAATCGACTGAACGATTTTATTTGAAAATAGTTTGAATGCATAGCATCTCTCCTCTCCCCTCTATAAAAAGGGTAAATACTATAATAATGAAACATTCAATTGAACTACTGAACTAGACTGAACTACTGAACTAAAAGAATGGTATAGTTCACCATTCTTTTCAGTGACACATTCTGCGCATGGCTAGTAAAAACTGGTAGTACAAGTAGAAGCACACGAAAATATTTCCCTTTTTGGCTGATGGCAAGTACAGTTACATAGTAGGTAATATAAGATTGAGTCAACGTGCTTGTACTCAGTACACTGATTCCGAGTATTTGCTGAAAACATGCGCTTCCTTGAACTGATAGTAAGTATGTTCCCGCTAAATTGTTGCAAGTCAGCGAGTTACATAGAATATTGTCAGAATCTCAGCTGTCGCTGTGTCAGCGTAATTTGATATGCTTTATTTACTAGCTTCTATCCCTCGATTTTCCCCACGAGTGTTCCTTAAACATTGCTATCACAAATGTCAAGACAATATCTATTATATAGTTTAAACTGTTTTTATGCTCATCATAATATGTGTAGTAGGACTTGAGTGACACTTTTTATGTCAGATATCGACAGACGAGCATGAGGTTCACTTGATGTTAGGTGATATCTCAGCCATGACAGGTCATCAGTCAATCATGCGCCGGTGACCTATGTTTTACTTCGAGAATTCGGAAATCCATAGACTGAAAGTGAAACGCGCAATATGCACTTCACGGTTTTTCCATCTATGAACGGTGGTTCGTTACCCGGTCGGAATTTGGATATTCCTCCCACCCGATCAATGCCCGAAGTTACCAGACTTGGGGAATACATACTTACAGAAAATTATAAACATGTCGTCCCGGTAGGATTCAAACCCACGACCCATCGATGCGCACGGCAGGTGTTCCGCCGAACGCCCCAACGAGCCCGTTAAAAAACACTGAAATAAACAGTCGACAATTCTAATGAAATCAATGTGTATTTGAGGTTCTTGTGTATAAAATGATACTTTAGTACTGTGTTTCACACGTGTAATCCAATACAATATTTTTGGAAGGCCAAAGAAGTGACACGATGCGACCAGTAACAATGTACATGTTATCATCTAACTGCGCTCCCATTGGTTGACGATATGACGCGTAATCTATACTTCTATACTATATAATATTATAAAGAGGAAAGATTTGTATTTTTGTATGTTATGAATAAACTCAAAAACTACTGGACTAATTTTAAAAATTCTTTCACCAATAGAAAGCTACATTATCAGCGAGTAACATAGGCTATATTTTGTGTATAGTACATCTACGTTGCACCCGTGTGAAGCCGGGGCGCGTTGCTAGTAATAAGTAAATTAGCGGCAATATTGTGTATTGGATTTGATTTTTCTAAGTTCATTGTAATTTGCCAATTGTTAAAAAAAAATTGGGTTTAATAGTGGAAAATAATACATAATAATAAATTTTCTTAAGAAATAGTTTTTTCACCGTGTCACAATTAGGGCATGCATTATTCGTTCGAAGTAGGTATTCGGATATTTCGAATTCTATAATAAACATTATTCGAATAATTCGAATAATACGAATTTTTCGAATTGTGTTTTATTTAATGTGTGTAAATGAAAAGAAACCTTTTTAGTACTTAAACATTTTAATTAGGAACCAATATGTGCTCAAAAAAGTCGTCTAAACATAATTATAAGTTGAAAAAAAAATACTTTGTTGTGTTCCGAAAATACGACCGTAGGAAACTGAGGGCGTCTAAAGTATCGTCATTAAATGAACATCTCAAATGATTACAAAAAACCTATTAGCCGAAAATACACGTTCAGCTTCAACACTTGTAGGTGGGATGGTTAGTAAAAAATCATACATTTACCAAAACGAAGTAGAATAGTAGGTATTCGAAATGTTCAAAAAAAACGAATAATTATATAGGTACTATTCGAATAGTTAATGTAGCGAATATCCGAATAATATGAATATCCGAATATCCGAATTGCATGCCCTAGTCACAATGTGTCCAAACAAACATACAAACATTGACACTGCACACCAGATAGCGCCGACCCTCCCCGAGAGCGACTGTCGATAAACAAATTTATCGATAAGTAAACAATGATATCGACATCACTAGCTGTCACAATTGCACCCCGGCGCTTATTGATGAATCATATTATGAATTATATTTCAAAATATTATACGAACGAACATACCTCACATTGTTTTTAGCTTGACAGTAAGTATAGTTTCGAGTTATTGCTTTATAATTTCAACTATGTCTTTCTCTTTCTCTAAACCGATTCACCTCTCAGTCACTCTCTGTTAAACAATAAAATTGTCGCTGTGATGTGTCGACACATTTCACAGTGTATCTCTATACATAACAATAATATACATAGCAACCCGCCCCGGCTCCGCACGGGTGAAATACAGATGTACTGTACACAAATAGACCAGTGCCGAAGCCTTTAAAAATGGTAAAAAGTGAAAAAAAATTACAGTAGGATGAAACCCATTAGAAAAGGAGGGGGATATGATCAAAATGAAAGGAAAAATAAATTACGGTCGATCAGAGTTCGGAAAGTGGAAGTGGGGGGGGGTTTAAGGGTAAAAAACGGTTTATCTCGTTTTCCGGCAAAACTACAAGTCCTATGGAAAAAAGTCAAATGGCAAAGTTGTAGATAATAAAAAGATCTACAACTTTTGTATTTACACTTTTTTCACATAACCTCAAAATTTAGGTGAAAAATTCAAAAAACCAAGTTTTTGGTTTTTTATTTATATCTTTTTCAAAAAAATTTTATTTTCTACGAAATTTGGTGAAAACTTACCTTATTATGTCCCAAATACACTGTAATTTATTTGATTTAAAATATTTATTTTTTCGCCTTATTTTGAATTAATATCGAAAAAACACCCTAATTTTCAATTGGTGAAAGATTTTTTTAAATCGGTCGAGTAGTTTTTGAGTTAAATCGTAACAAGCAAACAAAAATTTCCTCTTTATAATGTGCATGCATTTTTTGTGTATTACATTGACATTGCACCGGGGCGGATTGCCAGTATGTACAGATAAAAACAAGTTTTTTTATAAATAATTTATAGAACTAACAGACAATTTATCCAAATTAAGAAAAACTCTACATCGTAATACTAAAGTAATCAATAAATCCAGTTTTTTTATCAAATTACAAATAACATAATTCAATATTAGAGTTAATATTTAACCTTCACAGACGAACCACAAAATATGTTTCAACTAGAACGAGGTAATTAAACTCATTTGCTTCATATCCCATAAATCGGAGCTGCCGGTGTCGACTCCACGTTGACACGACACCGACACGACACGACACGCACTGCATTGAATAATTAATGTATAGTAAAATATTTTATTTTATTAGATGAAAGGTTTGCTTTAGACTAAACTGCTCACTTAACAACTAATCGGAATATTTTAAAAACTATGAATTATCAACTTAGTGCTATATAGTATTTTACCCCCCATTCTCTACATTATATAGGCATACGGGTAGAGGTGGCTCGATGGTAAATGAAACATCTGCAACACCAGAATGCGTTTCTAACCTTTAAGGAATATAGAGACCTTAATAATTTATTTAAGTTATCAAATAAAGAGGGTCTAAATATACTTAATGACTTCTGTGGCCAGCTGTAGTCAGAGAGGAGACTCAATTGTTAAATATTTAAAAACTTATTTTGCTAACTGTAAATTATTAAGTAAGGATTGGAATTCTCTACCCGCCTCTCTCTTTCCTACATTGTGAATTAAGTAGGTTCTTCTTAGATAATCGTAGACTACATTGTCACTTAAGACCAGGTGAAGGTCCAACGATAATCTGATTCTGAGTTAAAATAAAATCGAATACCGCGTGTTTGTCGTACATGCGAGCGTCCGACGTCGTGTGTCAGTCGTACTTGCGAGCGTCCGACGTCGTGTGTCAGTCGTACTTGCGAGTGTCCGACGTCGTGTGGCCGCGCCGGCAGCTCGCGTGCCGCGCCGCGGTAAAGTGTGAAGCCGTGTTTAGACCATTTCACAAATTATTTCCTCTTGTATACTATTAATTCGATTTAACGAGCTTGGTTTTATTGGGATTGGATATTTTCAAAATTTAGTTTATTTTTTATGTTAAATTCAAGTAGACAAAAATATATAACCAAAATCTATATATACTTAAGTACCCTTCTTTTTCACGGCAACTCTTTGGCGCACAGATGTATGTTTGTTGTTATGTACCTCCGTCACGTAATTGTATACATCATTTGAGAGCAAAGCGTTTAGTTCAAGCAACTATAAGATCTATTTTCATTTCTAATGTAAAATTTCCTTATAGTAGAATACTTTTCTAAAATCTTAAATAAGAAAAGGGAGGGGTAGCCCGAGAAATTTAATATGTCCGTATTTAGGTCAGGAAGTCTCAAGTATAACTTAAATCCTTACGTAAATAAATTTTGTAACTGCGTCCATAGCTCAGTGCGAGGCAATACATAGAAAATGTTATTTTTTTATATCAGCCGGCCTAGCATGACAACCGCGACAAAATTTTGTCGACCGTTTTCTCGTGTTTTAATTATCTCTTTATTTCTTCCGGGTCTGACAAGACAATTACACTTAAAACTCGACTTTTAACATCAAAAACAGATGTATTTGTCGATCGAGATATCTTTTCTATCAAAATTGTCGTTGTCGAGATATAATATATCTCCATATCTTACATCTTAGTTTGTCTTCTCTCGTCCGCGACATATCTCGTGACGGTCATGCTAGGCCGGCTGATATCGACAGACGAAAATGAGGTTCACTTGATGGTAGGTGATACCTCAGCCACAGAACATCAGTCAACACTTTTTACTTCGAACATTCGGAAATCCATAGACTGAAACCGAAACGCGCAATCTGCACTTCACGGTTTTTCCATCTATGAACGGTGGTTCGTTACCCGGTTGGAATTTCGATATTCCGCCCGGACGTGGGGAAAACATGCTTACAGAAAATTATAAACATGTGGTCCCGGTGGGATTCGAACCCACGACCCATCGATGCGCACGGCAGGTGTTCCGCCGAACGCGCCAACGAGCCCATCAAAATACTGTATTGTTTAAAATCTCATTAAAATTTTCAACAAATCCTATTTTACCCTTAACATAAAAAACAACAAACCTCACTATCTCGTAATCCCACGAACTAACCTGTACGGCGATAACCAATTAAGATCTGTATCCAATAGAACACGAGTTATGCCACATTCGTATGTAATTAACAGCAGCGGACCCGAGCGGCGCGGGCGCGCGGGCGCACCCCGCACTCATTTATTAACAAACTGTTAAGGAATCCGCACACGCAGTGAATATAAATTTATTTATTGTGTAAAACTGACAAAAAGTATATAGACCCTGGAATATTTAAAAGGTCGTGAACACACCAGCAAGTCCTCTGGTGTAACGGATGTGTATGTCCGTTTGTCATCTATTCTATATATTTTTTATATAATTCCTATTGCCTGAAAGATATCGCTGCTTAGCGATAAGACCGCCAGTTGTATTAATTATCCTTCGTTTGTTTTCTATGTGTGTATATAAATATGTTTCGTTATAGTGCAATAAAAAAATAAAGCTATCTTCAAGTACTTGTCCCGCACAGTTTCGTATGATCTAAATTGCGGATGAAACCGCGTGGCACGGCTAGTTAGAACAACACACACATGTGTCATCATTCATCTCTCCTCCCGACTATACTGTTGTATATATAAATAAATATCGATATACAATACACAGGTAAAATTCTTTATTCAAATCGCGCAAGTTTCGATAGGCTGATTATTTCATAGTGTGTTTGCGGTGAGCTTGAGGACGAAGGTGAGTTCGGAATCCGAATAAATTGTCATAAATCTCAAGTAATCGGCTTTGAACTGAGCGCATTCCTGGTGACTCGTGGAAGAACTTGGCTCTTAGATTAATCATATCAAAAACCACATTAAAAGTCACTGGCTCGCGACAGAATCTGGATATTTTCAAAGCCAGAGTGAATAGGCTTCTACACTAGTAACATGCCCGGCTTCACACGGGCAAAATATAGATGTACACTCCCGAAGCCAAAGCCCTAACATGGGCCAACTTGATAATGTAACTTTCTATTGGTGAAAGAATTTTTAAAATCGGTCGAGTAATTTTTGACTTAAATCGTAACAAACAAATCTTTCCTGTTTTTAAGAAAGAAATAAGAAAAATTTATTCAATGCCACACTGAAATATAATAATATTGAAATAACATTTTTAATCGTAACATAAACTAAATACATAATATGCTGTGTGGTGAAAGAAAATGTAAACCAGTACTGGCCACAATGCTGATTTTCAGCATCTGCCTGGGTAACTTTTAACTTTTTTTTACTTTTATTAATATTAATATAGATATAAGAACAACGCTTCGGTAATCTATCTCCGACCATCAGTTAGTATTTAAAGTTTCTGAGCGTCACTGCGATGTGTGAACATTAAGTACTTGTTCGCTAATCGTGTTGCTGCTCTGAGCTTGCTACGTCAATATTAGCGCACCTCAGTAAATGTGGGACAGACGTGCTCGCACATTGATCGGCAAAGCGGTGTGTTTGAGGAGCCGACGAACATACAAACAAACTCTTTCTCTAACACTATTAACTAATAACCTATATATTCAACTAGGTACGTTTTTGAAACATTTTAAAGACGTGAACATATCTGGGGCCACACGCCAAGACGAGACAGCCGAACCTTTTCTCGAAGCGTTTCGTCATATTTTTATAATTGAATAGGATTCACACAGAATATTATACGCTATGATGAGAGAGTTAGGTTAGGTTATACATTTTTGTAATAAAACTGTGGAATCAAAATTGTACGATGGATTTAACCAAAAATGGAGAGAGGTGACGATTAAAGGAGAACTGGAGTGGTTTTAATGTAGCTTTGACATAGATTGAGCGTAGTCTGGGACAACATCAAAACTTTGTTCCATCGAAATCGGATGTGGGAAAGAGAAATTGTCCCCATTTAAATAGATGGTTAGACGCCTTAAAATGAAGCCCACGCGAAAAAAGTCGCGGGTATCAGCTAGTCTATACTAATATTATAAATAGGAAAGATTTGTATTTTTGAATTTTTGTATGTTATGAATAAACTCAAAAACTACTGCACTGATTTAAAAAATTTTTTCATCAATAGAAAGCTACATTATCAGCGAGTAACATAGGCTATATTTTGTAGTACATCTACATTACACCCGTGTGAAGCCGGGGCGCGTTGCTAGTGTTAAATAAGATATTATAAAAACATCGACTTCAATGACATGTCTCTTCACACTCAGCTTGAAACAGTCAAAACGAAATCAGTCAGCGAGCGCTGTCCCGACTTAACGCAATATTTAGTTTTAGTTAAATATAGTTGTGAGCGGTGAGCGCTATGTCGCCAACGTAAACAACGGAAATGAAAAATTCTTCATTTCTTAATATTATAATCGTCTGAAATATAATTTAAAATACAACTAAAACGGTCAAGTGTGAGTCGGATTCGCGTGGAGTGTTCCGTACCATGGTTACTTGACGGTACCTCACAGGTAAACAGGTACCTCAGTCACAGGACCATCATCCGAGCATTCGGAAATGCATAGACTTTTTTATTAGAGGTGGGAAACAGACTTTTTATTCACCCCAAGTTGTGGATTAATTAAATGTGTAACATATTACTGAACATCTGCTTTTCTTTTACAGGTAAGTAGCTGTTCTGCTTAGTGCTGCTCAGTGCTGCTCAGTGCTGCTCAGTGCTGCTCAGTGCTGCTCAGTGCTGCTCAGTGCTACTCAAAGAACTGAGAGACGAGGGAACGGAATATTCTGCTTCCTTATCGTATGTCATAATTTAACTAATACTGTAAGGTGTTTAGACACAGCTGTCTAAACTAGATTATAACATAATATTATTATATAATAGTATCCACATAAACGTACGATGTCTTATAGTAGAACCTCAGATAATACTCAAAGTGCGATACATTCAAAAGAAAGTACCATTTTGTATATTTGACTTTAGTTTACTTATAATATATTTACTTTTCTTGTACTTTTGGCTCTCAAATTAATTAAATTCCTAAATTATTAACTCTGATAGAGTTGAGATAAACTTAAAATTGCTTGACTAGTTACTGGATATATGTTTAAAGAAGTTTTAAGAAGATATATCTCTCAGCATTCCATTCGCTTGGAACAAGGGGTAAAATAGAAGGGTGGAAGTTCCGTATTCTACGCGCGAATGTCCAGGTCAAGAAGAAATGTATTTTCTTCTTTCAAAAGAGCATGAGATCATTTACTTCGGAAATTCCCAGCTGTTCATGACGAAGGTACATTACTGCGGTTCCCGAGAGAACAGTTATCGCTCGGTGTGTAACTGCGCTAACTCGGTTAGAGCTGCGCTAATTGCCACTAAGCAGACTCGGTTTCGCGAGATTTTAACTGCTACTACTTACATTTGTATAGTTCAATCAAATGTTGAGTTAATTTTAACTCGGAATACTTTTCGTAGGAATTTATTTAACTAAAATATAAAGACAAACATACAATCAATTAACGCTAAATTGTAAAAAGCTCCCACTGGTCCCTTCTATCCAAAAGAGCCGGCGAGAAATTACTGTTTTCAATTCAATAAATACTTATACAAAAAACAGCACAATACAAAATAATACATGATAAAAAGGACTATATTTCTATCATATTATCATAATTTCCCAGTTTAAGTAGAATTAGGAACTGCTAAAATATATCCTGACTCAACCATAGTATTCAGAAGTGTATCGTATACTTTGTAAAAAAAATTACTGCATTCTTGTTAGTAGACGTAATATAGACAATTTTGAAAATGAAAAGCCGAAAGGTTTTTGTCTATTTGTAGTGCATTACTAGTTGAGCATAGTATCAATCCGTATAGTTAACTAGCTGAATGGCTAGTTACAATAAAGCGAATAGTATAAAAAACTTATCCATGAAAAAATACATAATATGTATGTATATACCTAATATATGCCAATTGTCATGATGATCGGTCAAATGCTGTTGGAATTTATTGATTTTACATATGACACAATCCATTTTTATAAATATAAATAATATATAAAATGTAAATAGAATAATAGTAAAAACTGCTATGGATTTCATAGATAAAAATTGTTATCAATCCATTACATATTCGGATATTGTGTTAAGTCATAAGAAATTCAAAATTGTTTTAAGTCTGTATTGTTTTTTTTTAAATGTAATCTGTCAAAAAGTTCCAAAGTAAACGTCAGAAGAGCTCGTCAACTGTCACATTATATTAAAAAAAAAAACAGAAAAACCCGCGTCGTCGTGAACCCGATCCAAATGGATCGAATGCCACAAAAAAACTAAAACTAAACGTTTTTTTCGTGAAATTCTTTAGTTCTTTAGTTACATAGTTATTCTAATCCTTAGTTATTCGTGTGGAAATCAATTTACGCATTAGAAAGGGAGCGAAGTATGGACGACGAACGCGAACAGACGAGATGATATGAAATGTTTTCAATAATTATTATTTAAGGTCATATTACATACATTAAAAAATGTGTCAAGTGTGAGTTGGATTGGCTCGAGAGGGTTTTGTAGTATAAAAGTTTTTATACTAATAATTGCCTATAAAATATCAGGAGACACAGAAATATATCGGCCCCAAGCCCCACTAGGGGACTCGGAAACTCACTTTTTTATACATTGTACTCATATCATAAACATATAGTAGTTGAATCGACGACTCTACATTGACTTGAAATAGAATAGATCTGTCCTACAAAAGTCTGTCCTGTGAAAGAATGGTAACAGAATACATAAAAATCATTTTTAACATTATTTTTTTATTTGTTTGTTCACGCTTATCTACTGAAATATTTTTTTTAAATATATAAATTACACAGTTCATTAAAATCGGATTTCGGGAATAAAGTTACCGCCGTAACGAGTTGATTACTGAGGTCCGGGCACGAACGACTTGCGAGAAAGTCTTTGTATGAGAAACTAGCTGAAATTGCATACAAATTACAGATCGACGATACATAGGAATACTTATTTATTTATTCATTACTAACGATCCGCCCGGCTTCGCGCGGGAGCCATGTAGATGTAATAAAAGCCTATGTTACTCGCTGATAATGTAGCTTTCTATTGGTGAAAGAATTTTTAAGATCAGTCGAGTAGTTTTTGAGTTAAATCGTAACAAACAAACAAATCTTTCCCCTTTATAATATTCGGATATACGAGTAAATATAGCGATATCAAATGTTTTCTTCCTTTTTCGCTAGTTCTTTGTGCTCGGGTCTTAGTTTTGTTTTGAAGAGAAACTCAAAACTAGTAAAATTATGAGCGATATGGAGTGACCCCCGAGTGGGTAGCGGGGGTCGGGGGTCGGGGGTCGGACCCCACGGGTCAGCAACCGGATCGAGATAATCTCATTTCACTATTTTGCATTTTAAATGAACCCTATTTCGTAGCACCTGTCATGTCAGATGTCATGGCGGCTGCTGTCGAACAATCTTTTAGTATTTTGATTGGTTACAATTAATAGTTCCGGCTTGAAAGTTCGCTGTGATATTGAATTATCTATACTAAAGAAAAGGATAAAGAGGATAGATTTGGATTTTTGTATGTTATGAATAAACCAAAAAATTACTTGACCGATTTTAAAATTTCTTTCGCCAATAGAAAGCTACATTATCAGCGAGTAATATAGATTATAGTGTGTATAGTACATCTACATTGCACCCGTGCGAATCCGGGGCGCATTGCTAGTATACAGATAAAGATACAATACTATATTTTTTTAAATATGTAGTTTTATTTTAATCTAATATATAAAATTCACGTGTCACAGTTTTCGTTGCCATACTCCTCCGAAACGGCTTGACCGATTTTGATGAAATTTTTTGTGCTTATCCGGTATCTATGAGAATCGGCCAACATCTATTTTTCATCCCCCTAAATGTTAAGGGTAATCCACCCCTAATTTTTTTTTTTAAATTTTTGGACGATTTTTTTTGTTTTTATTTTTTTATAATGTGGCATTAAAAATACATACAACCCCTGGTTTTTTTGTCAAAAAATCTAGACCCGTGCGTAGCCGGGGCGGGTCGCTAGTAATAATATAAACTACTGTAAGTCAAGAAGCACAAAGTCTTGTACTTTGTGTTTGTTTGTGATGTACTGTATGGTAACATTAAAAAAAATGCTCTACACTGTGCAAAATTTCACATCTAGTCAAATGTTAGATTAAATAATTGTCTATCTGTCTGTCTGTGTGTGTGTGCGTGCGAGCGGGGCCGGGTGAGAGTCTAAAGCTGTACAGCGCCCGCCTCAGGTCGAACCCCGCTCTGAGTGAAATGTAAAATCAAACAGCGCCCTCTTAATTCCTCCCCCCCCCCCCCGCTACTCCCACCACGCAGCTGACCACTCCGATGGAATTTAATTTGGGACTCCGCACATCTATCCGCTGGTGTTTATTAAAGTCAAAAGATTATCATTTTAAAAGTTTATACAGTTTTAGTCAGCACTTCTCGTTAGAAAATAGTGGTGTTTGTTAATTTTGTAGAAGCCTCGAAAGAAATAATTTTGATTGAAAAATTATGAATATCTATTATATATATGCTGTGTTGTATATTGTGTGTGACAATAAGTAATATTCTATCTACATGCCGGCACGAAACGCCATCTTACAATATTGTATCGTAAAATAGAGTCGCATAAAATATATTCTCAGCTGTGAAACTGGTATCTAATGAGTGATTATGGTTTTGCTCTGCGATTGCAAAGATTAAAATAATCATTAGATTAATTTTCAATATAATGTGATATTTCTTTATGTGATTCCCTGGGTTTCGATTCCAGTACTTATGGTGCGGAAAACGGACGGAAATTTAATTATTAGTAAATGTTTTTACTTACCGTATCAGTGTTAACTTGTATGTATAACAGCAAGGTGTAGTATTGTGTCGCACGTGTAGATGTGTGCAGTCCCCGGTGTGCTAGCGCCTCATGTCTCAGTGAGACGAACTGTTTGAGTAAGAGCTTAGCGAACCTAATGTAAAATGTCCTCTTTGTTTATGTAAATATATTATAATCCCACTAAAACATTTTCACGAGTAGGTACATATTGCCTGCACTATACAAGTTATCAAATCGTATGAAGAGCTCCTAGCTCTACACGATCTAACACACTCCCTTCCTAGCGTATGATATTCTGTGTGAATAATATTTAATAATTAGGATACAAAAATAAGATGAAACGCTTCGAGAAAAGGTTGGTAAGTGTCCAGCCGGCCTAGCATGACCGCCACGAGACATCTCGCGGACGAGAGAAGACAAACTAAGATGTAAGATATGGAGATATATTATATCTCGACAACGACAATTTTGATAGAAAAGATATCTCGATCGACAAATATATCTATTTTTGATATTAAAAGTCGAGTTTTAAGTGTAATTGTCATGTTAGACCCGAAAGAAATAGAGCGATAATCGATTTAAACAGGAGAAAACGGTCGACAAAATTTTGTCGCGGTTGTCATGCTATGCCGGCAGCACGCCTAGCGCGACCATCAAGAGATACTCGATTAAAATACAAGAAAACGGTCTGTTACATACCGTTTTCTATACATATATATGCTGAACCCTAATTATTTTGTCAATCAGCAATATGTGGTTATAATCAGCAACATATCTAATATATAAAATTTCCATGTCACAATGTTAGTTACCGTACTCCTCCGAAACGGCTTAACCGATTTTTACCAAATTTATATGCGTATTTAGTAGGTCTGAGAATCGGCTACTATCTATTTTTCATACCCCTAAGTGATAAGGGTTGTTCAACCTTAAATTTTTTGTTTTTATTTTTTTATAATGTGACATTATAAAATACATACAATCATACAACCCTAAATTTTTACTTTTTTATCACCAACCCTTGCTTTTTAGAAATTATTTACATGGCAAATCAACGTTTGCCGGGTCAGCTAGTATGGTTATAAATACCAATGTTTCCTATACTTTTTGAGTCAGTCTCTAATCTAATTCGCGACGCGGTATCTCTGTCCGAAAAGTAATCAGTGGCACATCTTAATATTTGTGAAAAAATAATATTAAAATAGTTTTTATTTGCATTAGTGTTTTTTTTATAAAACCGCAAATATGCAAACTAACAGGTCGACAAAATTGTGTCGTGGTTGTCATGCTAGGCCGGCTGATTTTATGGAGAGCCAATATCCCATTCCCAGCTCTACACGCCCTAACCTAACACTCTCTCATCGTAGCGGATAGTGTTCTGAGTAAATCCTAGTCTTAAGTTCTCTACAAACACTACACCTTAGTCAAAATGTGTGTCTTTTCAATTCAATTCTCATCTTAACTACCATTTAATCTATCTGATTCCGTGGAGACGCAAACCGCAAGCAAAAAATGGGTCGTACTCTCTCCCTTTCACTCCTGTCCCGTGAGAAAGGGATGCAAGGCGCCTTTTGTTTGAGTGTGAAATGGTTTGTTTTTGTTTCAAATATTTTACGATTTCTGGCAGATATCGATTGGCTTTTAATGGGTTTTCTTAGTTTTGTGTGAAATTTATGGAGTTGTTTTTAAACCACTGACATAATTCTTAATTTATCCCGTAATTTTTACGGTTTACCCGAAGGGAAAACGGGACCCTATTACTAAGACTCCGCTGTCCGCCCGTCTGACTGTCCGTCTGTCATCTGGCTGTATCACATGAACCGTGATAGTGAGACAGTTGAAATTTTCACAGATGATGTGTTTCTGTTGCCGCTATAACAACTAATACTAAAAAATAGAATTAAATAAATATTTAAGGGGATCCCGTACAATAAATGTGATTTTCTTGCTCGTTTTTGCTCGATATTGATAACTTTAATCCATAGAAAAATTTAAATAAAACAAATATTTAAGGGGGCTCCCGTACAACAAACGTGATTCTTGTTGTCGTTTTTATCGATAATGGTACGGAACCCTTCGTGCGCGAGTCCGAGTCGTACTTCGCCGGTTATTTGTATGTTAACTAATTGCTTCGAAATAGGCTTTTTTTACACATTTTTATGACAACCGAGCAGGTGGGTTACCTGTGATTAGCAATCAACACCGGCCGTCGACATCCGCGACTCAAGTCAGATATGCGTTGTCGGCCTTTTAGAAATTATGGACTCGTTTTTGAAACCCCATTGGTTTCGTATTATTCGTTATCATATGAGGAGAGATTTCAGTGATAGTTCTTCCTCCAGTTCGTTCCCATTTAGATCCACACTAATTTATGCTAATATTATAAACCGGAATGATTTGTATTTTTGTATGTTATGAATAAACTAAAAAACTACTGGAGCGATTTTTAAAAAAATCTCAATAAAAAGCTACATTCATCAGCGAGTAATATAGGCTATATTTTGTGTAGATGTACTATATACAAAAAATGTAATGATAATGTAGTTTTTTTATTGGTGAAGAATTTTTAAAATCTGTCGAGTAGTTTTTGAGTTTTTCATAACATACAAAAATACAAATCTTTCCTCTTTATAATATTAGTATAGATATAGACTACTAATAAGAACTACCATACTGCACTTAGAGCAGTAGTTGCCAGTTCTTCTCGTCCGCTCTACGCCCTTGATTTGAGAACTGGCAGTAAATGTAAAATTAGAAGCATTTAATATGTATTTTTTATTGACGTTCATAAGTGTACATTGTGTTACCTAAATGAATAAATGATTTTTGAATTTGAATTTGTATACTTTTCGAGAGGGACAGCACTATACATCATGTTTAGCTTTGTCTCTTTCTATCAAGGTCACAATAATACTTCCAAACCCATACTCCAAAGTCTCTTAGAAATTAGATTCCGACTTGAGTAACGGCTTCTATGCAAAACATCACGTCGAATCATTGCTCCGTTTTGCCGTGAGACAGACACACAATTAGAGACCCTACAAAGGGAATTAACACAATGAGGACGAAATTCCCGAAGGACGACCCGCAGCTTGTTCAATGTATTGACTCGAGGCCGTTGACCCCGCGTAGATGCGGCCACCTCCGCCGCGCTTCTGACCTCCTGGTACTTCGGTTTTATATTAAAATGATAATCGCTATATTTAGGTTAAATGAATGAATGAATGAATGAATAATACAATTATATTCTAGTCCAGAGCCGTCCAAGCCAATGGGCCGCGGGCCGCAAGCAAAGTCATTATTGTTTTTTTTTTGTATTGTTTGAATAACTTACATTTAGAAAATCTGGCTTGGACAATGGACATCCCTGCTCTAATCAATTATATAACTTAAAAAATAAAAAAAATACAAAAGAAGATACCTAAATTAAATAGTAGTGTGAGGGAGACAGAAGATGAACGGCGGACGAGGAAGACGTGGATTATTTAAAAAACATAAAAAGACGATTATTAAATTCGATGCGAAAAAAATTCTTCCTACCCACATATATACGATTTTTATCAACAATATCTATATCTTTAGTATTATTATAAAAGATTTGTTTGTTTCTTTGTTACGATTTAACTCAAAAACTACTCAACCGATTTTAAAAAAAAATCACCAAATAGAAAACTTCATTATCAGCGAGTAACATAGGCTATATTTTTGTGTATAGTACATCTACATTGCAATCGTGTGAAGCTGGGACGCGTTACTAGTGTGTATAGTTTGCGGCGTGGATATCGCACAGAACACTGATTCTCAGCGACAAATATGACTGTATAATGAATACATTAGCTTAATACTAATTGCTTATGAAGTTTTTTTCTATTAAAAACTAGCAAAACGCCCCGGCTTCGCACGGGTGCAATGTAGATGAAAAAAAGGCAAAGCCTATGTTACTCGCTGATAATATAGCTTTCTATTGGTGAAAGAATTTTTAAATTAAAAATCAATTCTGTGCGTTTTTTGTCCACGTCCAATGAAACGGTGAGCCGAATGTATGATTTGTTTTTTTGAGCATTCCGTACTATATTGACATAAGACAGCCACATACATCTCTCAAGATGACTGTTAAAATTGAATTAAACCCAAAAATAAACGGAAATAAAAGCGTTGTAAAAATATCAACAGAGATTACCTCCGCGGGGAACGGAAGCGGCGACCGACGACAACATAACGACTCGCGCGTCACTTCATCGATAAAGTTTTCATCGACCCGCGCGCGTCACTAGCGCTGAGTGATTTATCGACGAAGTACATCACGCGTTCCATATTTGAATTTATTACGGCGCTTACGCGGGGGTTGAATGGGATTTGAAATTCCTTTGTGCTTATGTTATCCTGGTACTTACCAATAGTTAAAAAAAACCTATCTTACTTTATTTTGTTTATGAATTTTTGTATTCATAGACAAAATTATACAAATGTCAAAACCGCATCAAAATCCGTTGAGTGGTTTTGAAGTAAGTGGAGAAAAATAGGCAAAAAGCGACTTTATTTAATTCTAGTAACACTTCACACGGGTTAGATACACAAAAAAGAAGATTTTTTAAATTTGTCGAGTAGTTTTTGAGTGTTTTGTTTGTTTGTTTGTTACGATTTACGTAACAAACAAACAAAAAAATCTTTCCCAGTTCATAATACAATTAGCACAGATTCTTTCGAGATTTTATTGGTTCTTTTGAATGTGCAATAAGCTTATAACGAACTGAATATTATCTTGGTTGACTCATACTTATTCCTATGATTTTCTTTACCAAACCCTTTATTGTATTATAATTTTTTGTTTTATTATAAACAATCGAAATCTTTTGTTAGATACACAGTTGTAGTAGGAACAAACGCATTACTTGCACGGGCATAAATTGTTATATGTAATATGAAAATCCATTTCTAATGAATAACATAAAAAATAACCTCAAAATATTCAAATATTTTTCTAAATTCAAATTAAAACAAAATTTTCAATTAAAATATTTTAATAATTAATAAATGCTATTATTGCAAATGAACCACGATGATTAGACTTATAAGCCTCTAACACATTATAAACAAACAAATATTTTTTTGTTCAAACCGTAGCTCTAAAAACAGAAACGTAAAATGGAAATAAATAAATATTTAATTTCATTTATGTATTTAGTAAACTCCAAGCTAATATTATATGCGGCCATTACTAATAGCCCGTTTAGTTTTAGTAAAACCAATAGAAAAGTTTTCATCTCATCAATAAATTTAATTAAAAAACATTCCGAAACAAGAATTCCAAATAACTCCATGTTAAATCCAAATATTTTACCTAAAAAAAAATATATTAAACCTTAAGTTATTGGCAATAAAGTCCAAAACTCAATAACTCTATCAAACATAGATAGCTTCGTAGCTTCGTACATTCTAAACTGATCCCTAGCGCTAAAAATATAAAACTCAATATAGCAAATCAAACCATAGAAGCATACTGATTGTTTATAGAATAATAAACCTTACTACCATAGAAATAAGGTATATTCTGGTGTGTAGTTTGTGTCAAAGAGTGTAGTCAGCCTAACGAAGTACGTGTGATCAAGGGTCAGGTGCGGGAAACCTTTGGCAATTAGTAACAATTGGAATAGCATTGATCCGTAATGACACAGAGTGATCGCTGATCAGCGTTTTACTATGATGTTCGTGTAAAGTAGTCCAAATACACGCGAAATAAATCACATTTATATATATATGTATGTATATAATACAAAGTTGAGTTAGTTAAACCATTTATAACTCAAGAACGGCTGCGCAGAATGACAGTATGACTATTAAAAAATATATGTAGAATATTAATTTTAAAATAAATTAGTTTCTGTCCTCCGCCATCTTCGGCCATTTACAGCTCACGTCACGCACGCTTATATAAATCAGTAACATATTATAGAATAGAATAGAAATTATTTTCTTCTATTCTAGTAACATATTAGATATGAAATGGGAAAATAGCATGTTCAAATCTAGAAATATATTTTTTTTTATTTTAAAGCCATCATTTTGGCAGGACGATGACAACGTCTGTCGAGTCCGCTAGTTTTTTATTTATTTATTTTTTTACAAAATGCTTACAACTAGAGATGAGACATATTTACTCTACCAGGTTTCAAAACCAGGGCTTCGCTTGGAAGTAGGATGCCCTGGTGCGAGCGGGAATACTTGTAAGTATTAAAGTACAAGTTATTAGTGTGCGTGCAGAGCTGAAAATACTTGCAATGCAAAACGATCCGTATTTTCTTTATAATAAGGAGCACAACCGATTTTTTTTGCAAATAAACAACAGACATAGTTCAAAAAAGTTTTCATTTCATCTTATAAACCGGTATGAACTAGTTACTAGACCATATACTAAATATTGCCAAATACTTATCATTTTCAACTTAACGACAAATTTTTTTAACAAAATTTGTTAAAAGTGTAATGAGATTTTAAAAATAATAAACCATTATTCCTCTTCAGCTCAGTCGGTTACAGGAGGGTTGTCAACAGCTGTCCACACAATCAAGATACCATCTCTGTATCTGCGGCTTGTTAGCATTATATTGGAGTTTTTGTATCTATTCATTCATTGTATGAGGGACTACTGTGATCAGGTTAAGTCGGAGTACGCGCGGTCGGGGAACGGATGTGTGAGCAGCAAGCAAACTCAGAATAACCTTTATTCCTTGATACATATATTTATGATGTTATAATCTATCTATACTATTATTAAAAAGAGGAAAGATTTATTTGTTTGTTACGATTTTACACAAAAACTACTCGACGAATTTTGAAAATTCTTTCACCGTTTGAAAGCTACATCTTCACCGAGTAACATAGGCTATATTCCAGAAATATTAGGGATCTCTACTAAAACTGGAATAATGTAACCCAAGGTGTAAAAAAAGGTTGTAGGAAGTATTTTAAAAATTCTTTCACCAATAGGAAGCTACATTATCAGCGAGTAACTTAGGCCATGTTTTGTATATAGTACATCTACATTGCATTGTTACTATATTCTAGGTGTATGCAAATGAAATATACTATGTATCTGTCAGCCCCGGATCTTCAATTTTTTTTAGGAGGGGCAAAAACTGAAAAATGCCGCCCCGTCTACCTACTTATGTTTATTTAATCATCCATTTTTTTATTAGTTTATCTTACTAATTCTTACTAATATTATAAATGCGAAAGTTTGTGAGAATGGATGGATGGAAGTTTGCTACTCTTTCACGCAAAAACTACCGAACGGATTTCGATGAAACTTACAGTAATGTAGCTTATATATCAGAATAACACATAGGATATAATTTATAAACAGTTTTTGTATATTGGTCATAATATTACGATAACTATCAAGTAACTCGGAAAAATTCCTGCCTTCTGAGAGCTATCTTGGCATGCGCTGCCTAACCCACTGGATTTACAAGAATATAATGTATGGTGGGATTGTTTGTTTTAAATAGTTCTAAATAAAGGTCAGCGATAGCATATGTGGAAGCCAATATACCCTAAACTATGAGCCTATTAAATTTGATTCATTTTTTCAATTGCAATTTTTAGAGTATTTAGCTAATTCTTATCAAAATTGATACATTTATCGCTTTCAGTATTTAATATAGGTGAAATTTGTCTTTTACACCAAGTAATTTGGACGAACGGTTTAAAAAATATCACGAAATTATTACGCAGACGAAGTCGCGTGCAGACGCTAGTCATCCATATAATTTCAGCTATCAATATGTAGGATATATATTTAATAGGGTAGGGTTTAAAATAAAAAATAAATATGCATAATAAAAATAAAAATCATATACAGGGTGGAAAGAATGAATGGACCCTGGAGGGAAACCACTTTATATCCTTAAGATAGATTTTTTTGCTTAAAGGAAACATTCCTTTATTTTTAAAAACAAACAAAACTGCATTCAAAGATTTTCTAAAATTCGTCCGCCTCGCCCGGAAATCAAACCAGCTAAAAATTAAAAAATAAACATTCGCTATTTTATTCCACTAATCGATAGGATCATTATTCTGAATAAAATCTGTCTAATAAACATTTGGTCTTAGAAATAAAAAATACCTTAAAATCTAACATTTATTTTATTTCATCATCAGTTTTAATACGAAGGACATGTAAACATGAAAGAAAATTATTACCTAGCTAGAAATTGCTACTTTTTCTAATAATTATTTAAAATAACCATTTATTTATTTATTAAAGTACACCAAATCATATATATTAATACAATTTTCTACAATTTAACTTTTTAACAATTTTTTACAATTTGTTGTTCTAAAATATATTACAATTATGGTGAACATAAGAATTACAAAAAATACTCCCTAATTGCTTTTGAAAAAGAAACAATTAAAAATAAAAATAATAAAAGTTATATCTACTTAAGCTACATAAAAAAGAGTTTTTAAATTATTTGAAATAAGATTTTGTTAAAGTTCCCTTATTCCAGATACATAAACTTTGTCTTTTGAAATTCACTTCGTTTAGCCTTCTGAAAAATGTTGTGATGAAATCTCCTAATAATATTCTACTATTTAAAAAAAAAAATCTTTTTCCAAATAATTTATTAGTAAAATTAATTATTAAAGTGTCACAAAATTGTAATTTTAAATCTAGCTAGATAGGTAAAAAATTTCTATCAGTTTACGTATTCTTCGTATCAGAAGTCAGAACTGATGATAAAATAAAATAATGTTACATTTCATGATCTTTTTTATTTCTTAGACCAATATCTTTATTAGAGAGTATTTATCCTAAACATTAATTCTATCGATTAGCGGAATAAAATATCGAAAGAGTAATTTTGAATTTTTAGCTGGTTCGATCCACCCTGTATATTATTAAATTTGTGAATTGAAATTACAATTTTACTCTTCGAGCTTTTTGTTCCGCAAATAAATCTATAGCCTTATCATAATTTAACTCGTGTGCAATACGATTTTCTATCGCTAAGATTGCAAGACCCGATAAGCGTTCCTGGCTCATAGAAGATCGCAAATAATATCCATTGGTCTGTGAAGTGTGAATTTGGCCGCCCCCTGAATTTGCCGCCCGGGGCATAGGCCCCGGCTTGCCCCCCCCTAGATCCGGGGCTGGTATCTGTTTTGGCCAAATGTCGCTTTCCACTGAGGACATTTTTAATGTTCATTTTGTAATCGGCTACTGTCTCCAGCAAGATAGTCGCCCACTGAATATCAGTGCTGTGACCATCATGTCACTTGTCACCACAATCTTAAAACATTTTTTTTCATTTTAATTGTATGTTTGTGTGTGTGTCAAATGAAATGTTATTTTACTATTTCGCTAAGATTTGCTTCTTAGATCTTAAGATGAAGCTCACGCGAGTAAAGTCAAGGGCACCAGCTAGTAGTTAATTAAATTTTAAGTATCGTTTACTCAAAATTCAATTTTTTCGAGTTGTAACCCTATTTTATCGCAGGTGCGATATAAGAACTAGCACTATGCCCTTCGCACGGGTGCAATGTAGATGTACTATATACAGAATATTCGCTGATAATGTAGCTTTCTATTGGTGAAAGAATTATTAAAATCGTTCCAGTAGTTTTGAGTTTATATACAAACCTTTCCTCTTTACAAGTGTAGAAGAATAATTACATCTCGTCGTACACACGCCACTGTTAATATATTCATCAAACATTGTCAATCTCACGTGTCTCGTTGTGTTAGTATTGGTCAGTGATTACAGAATGAGTTCCCACGGCGACACCGACACTGCTTTCTTAATTAACCCAATACTAGCAAATCATACAAAAGGTTTATTTAGTACATTCTAACAACAGAATCAGAATAAATTGATTAGGTAACAAACAATAAGAAAAGAAATACAATATCAATTAAATATAAAAAATAAAAATTCTTTCCCAGACTAGTACGTGAGGCTATTGAAATTAAAAATCATCCTAACTTCAATAGAAAAGATGGTTTGAGACTTTCCAACACCTGGGATCCAGTAATTAAAAATCTGAAACCCCAAATCAAACATACTAAAAAACTAGAGGACACCGTTAGTCAATATTGTCATAATATAGAAAACTAGCAACGCGCCCCGGCTTCAAACGGGTGCAATGTAGATATATTATAGCCTATATAACTCGCTGATAATGTAGCTTTCTATCAAAATCGGTCCAGTAGTTTTTGAGTTTATTCATAACATACAAAACTTCAGAAATACAAATTGTTGTCGCTCTGAAGTTTCGACGCTTTTCCGCAGCAGCAACAGATGTCACTATTACCAACGTCACCGTCACATTTACTAGTGGGGGTGTCCACTTTACCGACAACGGGCAGCCGATGATGATATAAAAGCTGAGTTCCCGCCACGAAGAGGCATTCCACGTGCACCAACTAAAGTAGTAGAAACTCTGCCCAATTGTGAATAATAATTACAGTGTTAATTTAATAGTGATCTAAAGTGAATTATAGCTAAAGTTATACTTTTGTATCGTAGTATCTGAGTGGATATAAAGTGTAAACTTTCATGTTACATTAAAGGTGTATGCATTAATGGTGTTTTCCTAATAAAATCTTTCCTCTACATATTAAATATAGATCTAAATATCTTTATTTTCAACATCAGACATATTTTTAAACGACTTCAAAAAAGGAGGAGGTTCTAAATTCGTCTGTAGGTTGCTTTTTTTGTATGTTTGTTACGCGATAACTCCGCAAGTTATGAATGGATTTGGGTGATTCTTTTTTTTGATAGGGGATATTTCAGAGGTGATCTCATATAATTATCGGCATTGGTTTGGTGCTTTTATAGAAAATAACAATAACAAAAATTTACTTCTACGTAGATGATGTTTTGGTTTGTGGTTCCTTTCACGGCGCTGTCTCATTTGAGCAGCACGTTTAGTGGTAGGTTTACTAAATTATTATCTAAGGATTAATGAACTTAGATACATACACTTCCTACAAAAAATTAGAAAAAATTTTTTTTTTTTAGCAAAAAACAAAAACCGACTTCAAAACTACAACTTGCACTAAAAAGTAAAACATAATAATTTAATTACTTCAAAGCATTATTTATTACCAGTTATTTTTGGAGTCGGTGCCAGCCAAGAAGGACAGTTTAATCCTGCTTTTGCAACAAATTTTCGAACTGTGTGTGAACAGCGGCACCGATCTCAAAAATAACTGTTAATAAATAATGCTTTGAAGTATTTAAAATATTATTTTTTGCTTTTTAGTGCAAGTTGTAGTTTTGAAGTCGGTTTTTGATTTTTGCTCTTTTACTTGAAGTCAAATCGCGAAATTATTTAACAAATCTATTATTTTACTATACTTACTATATTTATACTAAATCAGTATTTTTGTATTTAAATAAAATACTGTATACCGGATTAAAACGCGATTTATTATTCCAGTCTCCCGCGACCACGGTTGCTGAAAAGCATCCGAAACGTCGGGATAAATAATTTAAACAATATAAATAATAAATCGCGTTTTAATCCGATATAAAGTATTTTATTTAAATGTGTGATACTCGCGTTAATAAAAGACAGTATTTTTGTATTTAAAAATCTCGCACCGCAATGGTTTGGCTTCGTTTCTCCGAGAAAACAGAAAAAAAAAACAGTTCACGGATCTGTGGCAGCCCCATGTCCCAAGAGACCTGGTTGAATAATTTGAAAGGACTAGGAAGACATGAACTGATTACAAGTGACTCCCAAATCCCGTCTTCCAGGATATGTCGCAACGCGATCCATCACGCGGTGTCAGCGTGACGTCACCTTATCAGCGAGATTACCGGATAATCTCCACATGATTTATGATCCCCTGGTAGCTCTTTTGCAATTGATCGATTTTAAACCGGCCTATAAAATGCATTTATTTTTATTTTTTATTTCTCATTGTGTAGTACAAACCAATTTTTTATTTATTTATTTGTTTTTATCCGGGTGTATTTTTATGAGCCGCCTATTTATTTTCATCAGAGAAATCTATTATGTGTTTGTATAAGTGAAATTTTAACGCTACACCATAAATAATTTTATAGTATTGTCGCGATCAAAGATGCGTTATCGACCTATATACTGAAGCTGCAACGCACAATTTTTACACTACGACTTTTCCTACTATGAATGGTGGTTCTTTACATACGTTTAGCTTGTACTACTCAGCCATAGAGAAAATTATTATTATAGAAACATTTATTTGTGACGTCATCAATAAAAACTGCAATTGTGGCGCCGCGCGAGGGCTGCCAACTACGCGAATATTATGCAGTTTAAGAAAAAAACATCGTAAAAAATACTAAATCCAGATTTAGGAACACTGTGTACAAGATGGTTAAAAATTCAGTTTATTTGATTCAGAATCGGTTTTATTGTGAGGGGTAAGGTTATGTTAATGACGTTATAAATATTTTCTTATTATTTCTCAGAAGCATCCATTACAATTCGCACTTTATACAGTTCACACTACATACACAGTAAGAAAATAAACCAAAATACATAGAGTAACATCAAATTGGCATACTACAATACTATAATACATGGATAGACCTCTTATGAAATAAGATATTATGTACATCTATCTGCTATGTTAAAGTGACACAAACAATTGCTCTATATCAGAATTTCATCAATTATATTGAGGACTCTGTCTGAAGTACTATTGGTGGGTTCGAGTCCCACCTTGTTTATAATTTTATGTAAGCATCTATTCCCCACATCTGGTAACTTCGGGCATTGATCAGACGGGAGCAATATCGAAATTCCGACCGGGTAACGAACCACCGTTCATAGATGGAAAAATCGTGAAATGCATATTGCGCGTTTCGGTTTCAGTCTATGGATTTCCGAATGCTCGAAGTAAAAAGTAGGTCGACGGCGCATCATTGACTGATATTCTGTGGCTGAGGTATCATCTACCGTCAGTGAACCTCATGCTCGTCTGTCAATATCTACATCTACACTAATATAATAAAGAGGAAAGATTTGTATTTTTGTATGTTATGAATAAACTCAAAAACTATTCGACCGGTTTTGAAAATTCTTTCACCAATAGAAAACTACATTATCAGCGAGTAACATAGGTTATTTTTTGGGTACCGTGCATCTATATTGCGACCGTGTGAAGCCGGGGCGCGCTACTAGTCTAACACAAAAAAAAACAAAAAGTTTACATCGAGACCTGTAAAAAACACTGGACTTTCGAGGTTAAAAAAAAATGACGTAATAAAAAAAAAATCTAGTTCATCGCGTGTGGCACCCTGCGCCAGCAATGTGTCGTGCGAATTAATTGTCTCAGCCGGACCGGCGCGGTCTCGTTGAATAACTTCAATGTATCAACACATATAACATTAATTCATTCTACAATGAGGAAATACAATATTCCCACGTCTTTCATTCACGCGTGTGATTCAGACATATTATATTTTACTAGCAATCCGCTCCGGAAAAAAACAACAGCCAATGTTACTCGCTGATAATGTAGCTTTATATTGGTAAAAGATTTTTTTAAATCGGTCCAGTAGTTTTTGAGTTACTTCGTAACAAACAAATAAACGAACATATCTTTTCTCTTTATTATAATACTAGCGACCCTCCCCGGCTGCGTACCTGGGCAATGTAGATAAAAAAATAGCCTATGTAACTAGCTTATAATGTAGCTTTCTACTGGTTAAAATCGGTCCAGTAGTTTTTGAGTTAAATCGTAACAAACAAACACATTTTTCCTTTTTATTATATTAGTATATATTAATAAAAATAAAATTATTTTTTACCAAAAACCAAAGACTTCAACTATAACTACATATAGTATGTACAAGCTTAAACTAAAAAGTAAAAAATAGTATTTTAATTACTTCAAAGCAAGAGTCTTAATCAGTCTATGGGACTACCTCTGAAATATAACCTACCAAACAAAAAAATAATCATCCAAATCCATGCAGAACTTCCGGAGTTATCGCGTAACAAACTTACAAAAAAAGGAACATACATACATCAATTTTTTGAAGTCGTAAGTAAAAACAATAATTGTTCTTTGTTTTTACTCTTGATACTTGTCATAGATAGATAGTTTGTTCACAACTAACTAAAACTATAATAGTATAGGTACTTATAAGTCATGTCGCAATGGACAGCGGCTGCGCTGGGGGCTGTCTCAGCATATGCTGTGACCCTTCCATGCCACAGCGCTGTTACTTCTGCCGATCCCCTAATTCATTAAATTTTAAGTGGTAAGTAAGGATCGGAGCATATGGAATTCCGTAATCTCTGCCTACCCCAATGGGAAAGAGGCGTGAAATTTTCCCTTTTTTGCCCTTTTAAATCCTCATGGAAAATGCTTTTCTTCTAATATTTGACATGCTATTTTTAATTAGCTGTGACGTCTTAAAGGGAATATCTGTACCTAAGAGAAGTGAATCAATTATGATTTTTAGAGTTGGTAACACTTACATTTTTAAAATATCAGTTTTTAAATCTTAACCTTAAAATAATGTTGTTATTTCAATAACATTGCCAATACATAAACTGAAACGTGTCTGAGTCGTTGCGTAATTTGAATAACTCCATGAAACCAAAAATTGAGAAATGCAAAGGTTCATTTATTGTTTTATATAATTCCCGGCATAATATATTTGCTAATTAAATACATTATTTTTGAACATTCCCTTTGGTAATGTCCTTCCTACATACTACACAATATGTATACTCTGTGTACTACCGTAGAGCGAGCACAGATTATAATTAATCAACTTCAATACCGGCGCGGCTGACGTGCTAATACCTACTCTGT
The DNA here is from genome assembly GCA_905404175.1 of Anthocharis cardamines. NCBI lineage: Eukaryota > Metazoa > Arthropoda > Insecta > Lepidoptera > Pieridae > Anthocharis > Anthocharis cardamines. Next base: position 8,182,436 of record FR989976.1, on the reverse strand, counting down.
GGTATATCTTAAGCGATACAGTGTTACCAGATATAATATTTAAATATTTTGCTGATAGCAAATATTTTATTTAATAGCTTAGAGCTTAGAGCAGTCACTTACGCATAAGACAGCCGCCATTATAGTACAGTGTCATGAACTTATGTGAATTTTGAATGTTTCGTTGTACGACTAGATAGTTTCTAACTATTAATAGAGTATAATAAACTAAGTACTTGTTATAGTGTTTGAATTACTTCGCGAATGTCTCCAAAAATTAGTAGGTAAATTTTTGTTGTCATATAGAGTGCATATTTTCTTTGCTTTTATCGGTATTTTTATCGCTTTAAATGCACTTTATAAGTCGGTATATTTCAGTACATTTTCGAGGTTGCCTCGGTATTTTCGTAAAATGTAATCTGGTCACACTGGCTCTATGGCAGCGGTAATGGCGACGCGGACGCTAAGTGTGTCGGGCGTGCGCCACGCCAGCGTAACTTTGTTAGCGTCACTACATAACTGATATGAACACCAGTGGCGTATCTGTCATAGGAGGAGGTTGTGCAAAGTACCAGGGCCCCGAATCTCAGATGCCCCCTAAGCCGGAAAGTGGGGAGCAGAAAGCTCTCGTAGCTCAGAGGCCCCAATAGGTTCTGAAAAGAGGTGACCAGAAAGCTCTCGAAGGCTCTCGAAAATTGTATATCTTCAAAATATTAAATAAACATTTCTCTATGCACCTGGGCCGTTGTCAACCTAACTCCAACACTGATTTACACTATAACTGCACAGTTATAGTACGTATCGTACAACATTTCGCATAACAGGTACATATTATACTCCATACCTGTTACGAGCAATTTGTGTGATATTCGGTTTAAAATATTCGATACAAAATAATGGATGAACGTACAATATTGACGGGAAGATAGGTCCAAATTCGAAATTCGTTTGTAAGACTACGTTCCGAACTGTTACATAGACTAAGGGGCTCTCAGGGACGTTATGACTTGAGTAGGATGATATCGTAATTATTAGTTAAAAAGTAAAAATTAATGTTTTATTTTAAATAAGCATAATTAACATACAGTAAATTTGGGGCATAAACATAGCAAAACTTACAATTTAGAGCCGGAACTATTATATCTAAAAAAAGAATATTCGATTTAAGAGGAGATTATTACTAACATCTATTTTATATTGTTAGGTCGATGTCAAACAAACGTCAATTAGTACTGATCTGACGATGATTAACGGCCTCTTTAATAACTGTCACGCTTAAAATTCCATACAAATGGGATAATATGATTGTAGGAGAAATAACGTTCAGTAAAGCGCATGTTGTTCACAGATGATGTATAAACTACGAAATTTTTAACATATTTTGAATTAAAATGAGTAGTTATTACTTATTTGTTCTTACAAAGAGTCCTTGATACTTCAGAACCTCCATTTCCCACGTCAACGCCGCGCTCGCTTCACACGCTGATTACTATAAGGTCATTAAAACTTAATTAACCGAACATGTCATCGGAACTAACCTCCTTTCAAATAAAAAAAAAGAACTATTCAGCTGTCAAAACGACATTGTTCGAAATTTGAATTCACGCCTCGCGCGCTATTGTACGTCACGTTCACAGACTATTTGTTATTTGAGACTTAAGGAAGTCACTCAAAAACCTACTCTATTGAGAAGGAGTTAGGTCGAAATTGGATTGCAAATGTTTTTATATTTTTTATATTTGAGGATGTAACATTTCAATTACGGTCAGTATTTCGGTGAAAAACCTCTTTTGGTTGATGTAGGTCAGTGAAGTTAGACGATGCACAGTGATGGGCAGTTTGTTTGTTTGTTTTTTGTAGAGGATCATTTATAAAACTACTGCACTATATAGTTCTGTTACTAATGGAAAGCTACATTATATCGTAGTCTGTATTCTAATACAACGTTTACTTATTTTGTTGTAGGTAAATGAAGTCAACTTTATCGGTTCTGACTAAACGATTGAAAGTTATGTACTATTTTTTTATATCAGTCAATGATGCGCTGTCGACCTACTGTTTTTACTTCGAGCATTCGGAAATCCATAGACTGCAACCGAAACGCGCCCACCCGATAGTCTTTTCGATAGTCTTCCCACCCGTTCAATGTCCGAAGTTGTCAGATGTAGGAAAAAATGCTTACAGAAAATTTTAATCATGTTCCGGTGGAATTCGAATCTACGACCCATCGATGCGCAAAGCAGGTGATTTACTGAACGCGCCAACGATCCCGTCGAAAAATAGTATAATAGTCACGTAATCTATATATATAAAAGAGATTCCCACCTATATATTGACTCATCACGATATCTCTGGAACCATAAGGCGTAGCGACTTGAAATATGGTAGGAATATTCCTTTCGCCGAGTAGAGGTCAGCTAAGAACGGATTTTACGAAATTCCACCCACAAGGGGGGTTGCGGGGGCAATTGCTAGTATATTATATGTGTTTTATCTAAAGTTCCTACTTCGTAGTGATTTGTCTCCGAGTACCTATTACTGAGTAACAAAATACAATACAATAAAGTAGCCAATCTATTGTCAATAAATAAAAGAACAAATACCATTTGCAAGTTGGTAGCTTTCACACTTTTAAGAGAATAAAAGACTCATAAAAATAACATTCTTTTAAATTATAAGGCAAATTTAGTCACAAGATGAACTCCTTTGTTTCCGTCCACCGCGGCCGGTACCGCCGCGTAGCGGGGGCCTGTTCTTCAACTTCATTTGAAAAGCACTGTAATTCAAGTACTACACAGACTTTGTAATAAGACCTTTTTGGTTAATTTTGTTGTGACAGAAAAATATAGATAAAAACAATTTGAAAGGGCTTTCAAATTGTTTTTATCTGTATTATAGTAGCGAGTAGTATAGCGTACTATGCCTACTTGTCTTTCTGTCGTGGTGTGGCATTCGCGCGATTATTTTTTGCGATATCTCCTAAGATATTCATTTAAATTATATGCTGTAAAAGATTATAATAATGTGCATGAGATGCTTGCTAACTAGAGAGAAAACATGTATTCACTGTCACACATAACAATACATAGTTTCATACACAACAGTTTTTTTTTGAACTAATGTATTAAAGTTGATAAGGATTAATACCGTATCCGTCTAAATAGCTTTCTAATATCTATAAGAGGACAAATCTTTGTTTTTATTTATTTTTATTTTTTCGTTTATATATATATTTTTCGATTACTTACTTAAAGATGTCATGTGGAACATGGTGTAATGGTTGCAGCTCCTTACAAAACATTTGTAAAACAAAAACTTGGCGATTAAAAAAGAGTGGCGGCGAGTTTCTTGCCAGTTCTTCTCGTCCGCTCTACGCCCTTGATTTGAGAACTGGCAGTAAATGTAAAATTAGAAGCATTTAATATGTATTTTTTATTGACGTTCATAAGTGTACATTGTGTTACCTAAATGAATAAATGATTTTTGAATTTGAATTTGAATAACTATTATTATACGTGACCATTTTTTTAGAAGATAGAATCGGTATAATAATATATGCCATCTCGGACTTTTTTGTAGATCTATAAAAGAGGAATACATTGTTTTGTTATATCTCAAAGGGATTAGGCAGCGTTCTTTTTGAAAGCTCCCAGGCGGCTTGACTTTTTCCGACACTTCCAACAATTATAACGTTATATATCAAACAATTTACACAAAATCTTGACAAATTATATACTTATGACCCTAGTTAAAAAGGTAGAAAGAAGCCCTAAAACTCTATATGACATCTTTAGCTCTCCTTAGTTTCCTTCCGCCCTGGTACCATATGACTTTATTCTGATAATAATCAGTACTAGCGCAGCAGGCATGCTACAACTGCGCTAATCATAATCGTAAAAGCTTGTTTACACATAAAATAACTGTCTTTGTCTGTTTCTTTCTTATCAGAAAAAAGTCAGATAAGAAAGAAACAAGAAAACTTTAGTCCTGGGAAAAATCTGTTAAATAAAATGAACAAGTAACTCTCTCTCGATGCTCTTTTGATGTCTTCTTTCCTGGTACCAAAAGCTTTATTTGATGACTGAGTACTATGTTTCGCTCGCTACAAGGAGGCGTAGACCCAGTCATTACTGCGCTTGGCATTGCAGTACTGCGCAAACCGTAACATTTAAAGGTGAACGACTCCGCATTCAAGTAATATTACGTCATAAAATCAAGTTGGGTGATAATTAATTGATGGCATTCACAAGGAACTCGACGTAATAGGAGAACGTATGGGCCGATACCGGGGCGGACCCCACTTGACCCCAATATCGTCTTATTGAATACTTTATGATGGCTATATCTTATTAGTTCGGTAATAAGACGGGATGTTTCTCAGCGAATGCTGTTCCCATGGCGGGCGTAAGACAGCCGCGATGATCCGAATACTGAATTTAATTAAATATCGACATTTATTCGGGATATAAAAGTAAATATGTATTCGTAAAAGAATCATTATAACGTGATATGTAAGTAATCTTTTTTTTATGTCAGATATCGACAGACGAGCATAGGTTTCACTTGATGGTAGGTGACACCTCAGCCACAGAATGATGATGCGATGACTCAATGATGCACTGTCGACCTACTTTTTACTTCAAAATCCATAGACTGAAACCGAAACGCGCAATGTGACCCGATCAATGCCCGAAGTTACTAGACGTGGGGAAAACATACTTACAGAAACCTATAAACATGTCGTCCCGGTGGGATTCGAACCCACGACCCATCGACGCGTACGGCGGGTGTTCTACAGAATGCGACAACGGGCCCGTCAAAATAACGAATTACATAGAAAAATACACAAAAACAGTTTATAAATAAAGAATCAAATGCCGCCGCGGAAAGGCGAGATACTCAGAAACTGCTGCTTATGTATGTTATTGATATTGTTCACACGAAACTAGTGAAATTCTTAGAGAGACAGAGAGAGAGAGAGAGAGAGAAAACATTTATTCACTGTCATACATATATACATACACAACACACTATTTTTTTTAGCAACTGACAGCGAAAAAGCAAACATATTGTGGTAAATATTCTTAAAGGATGACCAACTTTTGTATCGCTACGAACGAGATTACGAACTTTTTTTTTCAATATCAGAAATACCTAAACCGCTTCTGATGAGATTTTCATGTGTTTCAGTAGTCAGTATATAACACATTCAGAAACCTTTTCATTCCGGAATTATTTAGGGTATTTTGATACTGAAAATATGTTGAAATTAGGTAAAGCTATTATAAAAGTAAGCCATAAATGTCGTTAAGATTACAAGTGAAACTAAAAGCACATTTATGATAAATGCATAACGCTCCAGGAGTCGAACCCGTGACCCGCACTCAGCCGGGCAATAACATTAAAGTATTAAATATAACAATAATCTCTCACTTGAATGTCGGAAACGGCTTTCCTATTTGTGTACCGACAGCAACGAACGAGGTATTATTTTTAGTTATTTAGTTTAAAATAATAGATAGTCTTAAAAACCTATATCAAGTGGGTAATGGGTTCGATCCCATCCACGTTTAATAATAATATCGATAGTATACTGCTAAAATCCAATAAATATGAAATTAAATATTTATTTTAAATATGACACAAAATTACATACAAAGAATATATCACATCTCAAATATTAACGACGGCGATATTCTTTGTATATCTTAGGTAATATTGTTCTTAAATTAGTAAATTTATACTTAAACTAAAATATCATACTAATTGGAGTTAAGTAGTGTACCCTCGAATAAACAGTGGATGTTTTTTTTCTGTACCTTTATTTTTTCACCAAAAATGGAGGAATATTAAAGAAGGACAACATTATTAAAAATCATTTTGAATGTTTTTGACTGTCTGTCTGTTTGTTCACGCTAATCTCCAAAGATATTGCTACAATGAATTAATATATTAATAACAATACCCCTACCTATTCATAACACAATGTCGGGTAGTCTTATAAAAACGCGTCATTCGGTGATGCAGGGGCCATTCGTTCGACAGCGCCCGACGAGGACGGACAGACTACTCGGTACACGTGAGCCACCTCGTTTAAGTTGTCCTTATTGTTCTACTATTGTTCTATTTCAATATCAGTGTGTTTTGGATTATGAATTACTTGTTGTGATTAGTTTGAAGTCGTTGATCATTAAAGTTGTAATTAAAAAGTGAGGTTAAGTAACGTGTTGTTGTTTATTTTAATAAATTACCACTTCTGATGCTAAAAATATATTAATAAATAAATAATAATAAATTTGGTACCTACCGTGTATATTGTCAGTATCTTCTCGGTAGAACATTCCAAACCGGGGGTAGAATTTAAAAAATGATTATTCAAAAGTGTTTTTTTAAGCTTATTTCAATAAATTATATATTTTTTTCTTTATAATATGTAAGATTTAATGAACTTTCATTTAAATAACGTAACAGACCAGAGCAATGCACAGCAATTTGCACCACATTAACTGTAATTGATACAAAATAATGTCACAATATTTTCATACCGTCAAGTCTCTTCTGAAGTCAAATATCAACTATTACAATAATGTCAAATAAAAGAACAATACACCAACATGTTTTAAACCGGATCACATATTAAGTTAGTTGTATAGATAGATAGATAGATAAATTCTTTATTGTACACCAGAATACATAGTGCTTAAAACTAGGTTACAGAAATAAAAATTGAATCCATGTACAATATACGGTCGGCCTTATCGCACAATGCGATCTCTACCAGGCAAACCTCTGGGTAGAAAACTTAACTAATAAACTATTTTAATTGTAGTGGGTGTGTGCACACTAACACTAAAAGTGTATAAAAAGGTGTAACTAAAATTTAGTAAATAAACAATTTTGACATGTCAGATGAAGATAGCTTAAATTGAAATAAAAAGAAATACAAAATGTTAAGGGAAACAATATAAAAAATATATATATATACCATAAAATAAAAGGAAAGAATGTATATATAAAATATTGAATGAAAATACTTTTTTTAATCTGATAAAAGTATTTCAATTAGAATGTTTCTTCTCCCAGTACCGCTCGTGTTCAAGCAGACAGCACTCGGAGGCTTATCGCGGCGCTTAATGGAACTCCGACTATTTTTGTAAATCCGCTCGAAGCACTCGCTGCGCGTGCGCCGGACTGACTGACTGACTGACTGACTGACTGACCGGTCTGACAATATGTCCGTTTTTGTACCATTTACCTGGGGACTGCAGTCTCCATAAAATACATAATTATTTTTAAATACTTTTCGTTTTCAATCAGCCTAAAGCACGATGTCTCTTCCCCCCTGCTCTGTGCGTGATCAGACTGTTCCGTTACCCACCATTTATGATCATGGTTAAAATATGTCTGCATAGCTAGAATTTACTTAGCGATTAAAAAGAGTGGCGGCGAGTTTATTGCCAGTTCTTCTCGTCCGTTCTACGCCCTTGATTTGAGAACTGTTAGTAAGTGTTAAATTAGAAGGAATTACTTTTTATTTATGATTGACGTTCATAAGTATACATTGTGTTACCTAAATGAATAAATGATAAAATAATTAAACAATATCTACGTATTGTTGAAGCGCGAACAATGAGTGTTCAACCATATTACACTATGGAGAGTATATTTGAGTTTATTCCGTTTTGGTCCTTAAATATATTTAATTTTTATACCTACATATAAGAAATAAGTTATTTTTTTTTTTTATGTTCGATTTAAATAAATTCCCCATTATTTAATACTTTCAAAAAAAACTTCATCAAGCAATTGAGGCAAAGTAGCGCAATCGACTCGCTGCTTTGGTCTCATATTTTTTCTGGAATTCCAAAGGCCTGTAACAGATCTACCAATAATTAATACGAGTACTCTTTCTACTCATCCAAGTGCGCTCACTGCGCTCGGCTCACTACGCTCGGCTCACTACGCTCAACTCACGTCTAACTCGTTTCCAGATGACGTAGCAGCATGCGCTGCGCACTCGTCCTGCTGTGGGCGCTGTGGGCGCTGGCGCACGGGGCGCTGGCGTGCCCGTGGGCGTGCGCGTGCCGGCCCGGGGCCGCCGACTGCGCGCACCGGGCGCTGCTGCACGTGCCCCGCCCGCTGCCCGCCGACACGCACCGACTGTGAGTACCGCCTCCACCCTACTGCTGCTCTCCTAGTACTTTCAGAGAAATTGTACCAGGATTATAGAAGCTATATAACATTGTTCTTCACAATTAATGCGGTCTTTTGACTGTTATCAAAGAACATAGATGTAAATAGAAGACCAGGCCTTAAAGGGGGACAGGGTTTGTTTGGGCCTGTTCTTCTATGTACATCTATGTTATTTGCTGTTATATGTATCGATGCTGAATCTAATAGTTTGACGATTGGTTAACACAACATTATGACATTATTATCAGACAAGGGACGACTAAAATTGGACAAATTATTCAATAGTTGCATTATATTATACGGAAGCTAACAAGTAATAGTATACAGTATACACAAGGACTTCCATAACGACAATGACTTCCCTCTCAATCACAGTTGTAGCGGAATAATTTGATCCACACACCGCCACAGGTCTTATGTTCTCCTGGTACTTCTATTTAACTTGCAAAAAATAATAAATAAAAATATCTAAATTGAAAAGAAAATAAATAAATATTTGTCAATTACATTTACTTAGAGAGTAAAACAGTATTCATTGATAGCGAGTATTATTTAATGATCATAATACTTTCCTTCGTATGTATTCGTAATAACCATACTTCTATACTCCATACTATGTATAAAAATAAAGTAAAACTTACTCTTATTAATTTTTTACATATAACATATTCACAACTAAAGCAGTTTTGAAGAAACTTAATAATGCCTCAAAACAAGATGTGTGTTTGTCTGTATATCACGGAACTACTACGCCGATTGTACAAAATTCTATCCCTTATATGTATAAAGCTACATTATACCTCTATAACATAGGTTATATTTTACGCAGAAAACATTTAAGTAAACATTTGGAAAACTCAATATTAGTAACACCTTATTTTTGCTGTTCTGTGGACTGTGAGTAACACAAAAGCACTATTAGAGCCACAAAACAGCAATACACAGTACAGCGGGAGCCCGCCCGGTACAACAGTTCATGTCGATAACTTTCCATTTTCCTTTATTGCACTTTATTAGAATAGGGTGAGTACAAGAGTACAGAGCACTCGCTGTCAGAGATAGCTGTTATTGCCAGCTTGACATGTATAAATTATCTATCTTAGGCTCTACAGTCCATTGGGCTTTGGCCTGGTCGAGTATTTTGGTCCATTTCTCCCTATCCAGAGCCTTTCTTCTCCAGCATCCAACTTATCCTCTTTTAGGTCTTGTTCCACACCATCTATCCATCGCAGCTTTGGTCTACCTCGACTGGTTCGACCATCAGGGTCCTTTAAGCAAGCGGAGGGAAATGTTTTTTATAATAAGCATAGATTTCCATAATGATGTTTCTCAAGGTTTATAGAAATCATCTTCTTCAAGATTGCTAAATAGGCGCGTCACGTCATCTGACCGGAGGGTTCAAGGTTCGAAAAAACCGAAATATTTAAAAAAGATGTTACTTACTTACTCCGCTGGCTCAGTGACCCAAAATGAGTCTTGGCCTCCGAAACCAGAGTCTTCCACCGGGTTCTGTCTTGCGCCATTTCCTGCCAGTTGCCAGCTTGCAGTTCGTGCAGGTCTGCCTTCACCCTGTCTTCCCAGCGGTACCTGGGTCTGCCCACTGGCCTTCGGCCGTTCGGCTTCCCAAGGTACGCCATCTTGACGCCACGATCCTCTCCCATTCGCTCGAGGTGACCCACCCAACGAATTCGATGAGCTTTATACTCGCCGATTATGTTAGGCTGCGCAACCAGATTTTCAATTTCGGCATTTTTTCGGACTCTCCATGACCCATCCTCTCGCCTAGTTGGTCCCAAGATCTTACGCATGATTTTGAATAAAAAAGATGTTGGGTGATTTTTTTTAAATATATATGAACTTAAATTGAATCACGTGACATAATTAATAGTATTTTCTGTGTGATTCGGAACTAAATCTTATCTTGTGTGGTGGTCCCGCCACTGTTGATATATAAATTGGTTACAACTTTTAAAAAATCAGTGTGACAGAAAACAAAAGTATTAAATCGATGGATCCCAAGAACAAAATCGTATCTTTTAACAGATAATTTGATTGTATTATTACAGTTGCAGTATGAAGCTTAGAAGTTTTGTGAGCATAATAATGATGACAAGAAAATTACAGTAAATATCAACTCCGTAGCAATAGATGGCGTTAATATGGCAACTTTGTGATATTTCAAATCAGACAACTGTCATCTTTCTGTCTCCCCGTGACCACGGATGCTGAAAAGCATCCGAAACGTCGGGATAAATAATTTAAACAATATTAATAATAAATCGAGTTTTCATCCGGTATACAGTATTTTATTTAAAATAATAATAATGATCAACTGTTTATTACTCATATTAAGACGAATTATGTAAAATCATTTGAAAAATTAACCAACTCTGTCGCCACATTGCTCTGTGCGCATCGTAAGACAATATTGCGGGGTAGAGTTCAATTTAGCGCGATACAGGAGCGAGTGTACACATACACACATATACACACGTACACACACACAATATACGAATGGAGAAATAATATACACGTGAAAAACGAAATACCTTCAAGGAAACCTGCTTAAATACTGTATAATAAGTTGCCCTACTTTGGTAATAGGGAATATGTACGTAATTTTTAATAATAATCTTTATTACTTCAGAATTACGCTTCCATCAATATTTTTTATTAATATTTCAGTTTTGAGCAAGAAACAAATTTTTTAAAAGTTAAAAAAAGCTGTGAGAAATTCAAATATTATTTATAGTTTTCTGTAAGCATGTTTTCCCCACGTCTGGTAACTTTGGGCATTGATCGGATGGGAGGAATATCGAAATCCAACCGGGTAACGAACCACCGTTCATAGATGGAAAAACCGAGAAGTGCTCATTGTGCGTTTCGGTTTCAGTCTATGGATTTCCGAATGCTCGAAATAAAAAGTAGGTCGACAGCGCACCATTGACTGATGTATTTACTGCGGCTGAGGTATCACCTACCATCAAGTGAACCTCATGCTCGTCTGTCGATGTCTAACATGAAAAAATATATTTATATATAATACAATATACATATATGGCTAGCAAATTAACACAATTACGACGTGTGGCTCAAACGGACTGTGACTCAGCTTTTGCTGTATTGACCAGACAATACAGCGCTGGTTTTCAGTTACCTCGATTTATGTTTAACACTTTGGTTTTTAAAAGAGTATTCATCGTGTTTCTCTGCTGTTCTAGATAGAAGCAACAGACCAAAGCGCGCGGTGGTAGCTTTAGAATAAACTAGTCACGCGCCCCGGCTTCACACGGGTGCAATGTAGATGTACTATACACAAATATAGCCTATGTTACTTGCTGATAATGTAGCTTTCTATTGGTGAAAGAATTTTTAGAATCGGTCCAGTAGTTTTGTGTTTTGTTTTGAGTTTATTCATAAAACGCAAAAATGCAAATCTTTCCTCTTTATAATATTAGACTAAAAGTATAGATATAGATTTACAAAAAAATCGAATAAAAGATGTAAAACGCACATTTCCTCAATGTTGTTATTCAAACAATACATAAAACAATTACGATTTTGCGAGGGCCTTTGACTTGGACAGCTCTGAAAACAAAAATACCTGTAAAAGTCTACTTGAATTAAATTATTTTAAATTTGCAATGACAGGCCCCCCACATTTCCCTCCCTAATTGAAAACAGCACCCTTCCTCCACAACCGGGTGCTGAACGCTAGAAGGAAGCTCAATAACTCTCGAAATATCAACAGTTACTAACTAGTTGCGAACAGCGTTTCGCTTCTAGCCTCGGGGGGCTACAGGGGGGCTGGGGGGCTGGGGGGCGTGGGGTGCGGTGGGGCTGGGGGCAAGGCACAGGGCGATGAAGCTACAGGTACAAGACAATTAAATCTTGTTTGTTTGCGATATTGGTACCTATGGTGCTAGTAAGTACATTGGTGTGTAAAGGGATTTTTGAATGACAAATTCAAATCATTTATTAATTTAAGTAACGCAATGTACACCTATAAATGTCAATAAAAATATGCTTTTAGTTTTAAATTGACTGCCCTTGAGGGCGTAGAACGGACGAGAAGTTTTCTTAGTTGCATTCCCAAAAACTAACAATTTACCAAAGTCTAAATTGTGAAAAGCAAAGGAAAACCTTTCGTGTATACGTTTTTTTCCTCTTCGTTCATACGTTCACTTGATGGTAGGTCAGCCTCAGCCACAGAACAATAGTCAATGATGCGCTGTCGACCTACTTTTTACTTCGAGGATTCGGAAATCCATAGACTGAGAACGAAATGAGCAATGTACACTTCACGGTTTTTCCATCTACGGCCGATGGTTCGTTACCCGATATGAATGTCGATTTTCCCCTTTAATGCACGAAGTTACTAGACGTGGGGAAGACATACTTATTGAAAATTATAATCATGTCGTTCCGACGGGATTCGAACCTGCAACCCATCGGAGCGATGGGTAGGTGTTCTACATTTAATTTATTCGAGTCACCTCTACGCGTCATTACTCTGTAACACATCGAAACTATGAAATAAAATATTCAAAAAGCTTCAGTCTCGCCGTGCTCTATACATTATTGTACATGTTTTCATATAACTTTCCTGCACTTCGGAGACCGGGTGTTCGATTCTCATCGCTGATACAAAAGTTTGCAGCGTCTGAAACTTACAAGTAAACCTATACTATTGTGTTTCGATCTATTCGTGAGGCCCAACTAATTGTACTGGGGGGTGAGCACGAACGACTATCGGCAAAGTAATCGAATAGTCAAACTGTCAGTTGTATGAAAAGTTTCATACAAATGACAGTTCGACGATACGAATACTCTTTCGATACTTGTTCGTGCTCACCCCCCTGATCTAAGAAACATATTAATATAATGATTATTATCTATGACTGTGATGACTAGCAACGCGCCCCGGCTTCACACGGGTGCAATGTAGATGTACTATACACAAAATATAGCCTATGTTACTCGCTGATAATGTAGCTTTCTACTGGTGAAATTTGGTCGAGTAGTTTTTGAATAAAATCGCAACAAACAAACAAATCTTTCCTCTTTATTATATTAGTACAGACAAGCTATGGAATAAATTGTTGTGTTGTATTATGTATATTTTTAAACAGAGCTTTATTATAAATACCACTTTTCAAATCATTTGTATGTCGCTATCTTTCGATTGTGAAACAGTATTTAATTTGTTTCTCAGTCTATCATAAAATACAATAAAAACGCGTTTACCGACTGCAAAAATGGAGGAGGAGAAATTCGTTTACTGATGATTCGCAAATACTTGAAATATTTTAACTCAATTTATCTTTACAAGTACTAAAAAGGATATAATAATTAAAATATCGAATTTCGTCCTACGTGTGAGGCGTTTTGGACGAACGACCCGCACTGCGCCTGGCGCTGCGCCAACTGCGCCCACTGCGCTGACTGCGCCCACTGCGCCAACTGCGCCAACTGCGCTGACTGCGCTGACTGCGACAACTGCGCCCGACATTCCCCAACTAATTGCTTGTCTGTTTACCTCAACTTACTGCTGATATAAAGAGTCATATCGACAGAGCGTGTATCTCACCACCACAGACAGTGATGTGCTATCGACCTATTATTTTTTATTCAACAAAATGTGCCATCTACAATGGGAGATGATCTCTACTCTAATACTGTATATTTGTGGAAAAATCTGATATTTTTTCTTTAAAATGTGATAAGTCTTTTGATCCCCGGAGTTCGAACCCAGGACCTTGAGTCCTGAACGCAACCACTGAGCCACGGAGACTTTTAAATGTTTTACGAATGCAAAGGCTTCGCGGGAATTCAAAACGTGCAATTCATCAAGAAGTACCAGGCGAGCATAAATGCAAACAACTTACCATACAAATGCGATAACACGCTTTTGCACGGAAATTTAGTCCCTATTTCGAAGGTATTAAGGTATAAATTTGCTTGTGAAGTCGTAATAAAACTAGTAGGAAGAATTGATGAGCTTTTCAAAGTTTATACGCTATTTTAGTGCGTCATTTGAGTGCTCCCACTTTGTATTGCTATTTAGGGTTCCGTACTCCGTATCAAAAGTGGAACCCTTATGAGATCACTTCGTTGTCCGTCTATCAAGACCCCTTTTCTCAGGAACGCGTGGAGGTATCAAGTTGAAATTAATATCAAATACTCAGGTCTGCAATCCCTTGCAGCAGTGACAATTCAAACTTCTAAGCCAACGCAATCAAAAGATACGGCCTTTTATGCCGCATATTTTAACATTCGCAAGCAAGGACTGAATACCGGTGAAATTTACTATGGGAGTTATACCGGTATAATAAAGGGTTTTGTTAATATTCTTTCGATTTTATTCATATTTACTGAAAACAATTACTGTGGTAAGTGTAGTGTGTATTACTCTTTAAAACTAATATCGTGGTATCTCAGTCAGACACGTATTTTGGAAAATAAAAATTAACCGGTTTCAGTCCCTGCTCGCAAGGGAATCAAAACCTATAGGGTACTTCCAGTTGACCTAGAGTCATGAAATGTGGCATGAAGCAATGTCATGAAGCGCAAGTAAAGGAAAAACCGTTTGTTTTTTAAAATCTTTATTTAACTAAAATGTTGTACGGAACCCTCGATGCGCGACTCCGACTCGCACTTGGCCAGTTTCCATTCAAGTAAAACCAAATATGGAAGATATTAATTGAATAGATATATATTATGATGGGTCATCTATATTTATACTAATATATAGTAATATTATAAAGAGGTAGAGTTTGGTAGGTTGTAGGGGGTAAACTACTGAACCGATTTTGAAAAATCTTTCACCAATAGGAAGCTACATTATCAGCGAGTAACATAGGCTATATTGTGTATAGTACATTTACATTGCACCCGTGTGAAGCCGGGGAGCGTTGCTAGTAGTTGATAACTGTCAATGGGCGTTTGACTTCCTCACTCCCCTACCTTCCTAACTGATATCTATAGTTTTGAAGTTTCTAACCCAAGAGATATATTATGAGCCGTTCATTGCACATATCGATTAACTGCATCAGGCACATAAAACTTTAACATTTTCTTACTCTTCTAATTGTGCACTTTACATTATTTCTTTGATTTTATATATATATATGGAGTTAATCATTGTTTAAGCCAAGCTTTCAGTCCCCCCCTTCTACGTCAGCCCAAGACGAGGCACGTGTCATAACCCCCCCTACAGTACTCGAGACTCATGTGAGATACCATATAAAAAATAGTATGTATGACATTGATAACTTTGATAGACAAGATATCTCGATCGACAAACATATCTACTTTTGACATGAGAAATCGAGTTTTAGTGTGTCATATTAAACCCGGAAGACAAAGAGATAATCGATTAAAACTCGAGAAAACGGTCGACAAAATTTTGTCTGGATGCAAAGTGGGGAACTCCATAAGTCCGGGAATTATTGGAGGTATTATACAAATGAAATAATTAAATCCCCCAACTGATGACGTCACTAAGGCTAAGGGTAATTGATACAAATTGCGCGTCGGAGCAAATTCCTTCTGAGTTATGTGATCCTGGTAACGAGCTATTATAACTGTCATATATTTCGAATTAAAGCTTCTTATTGGGGGGTGTGTAGGGGGGGGGGGGGGAATAGAAGGAAATCCTCAGAGATGTAAGAAGTCGAATGAATTATTAAAAATATCCTCTATCTCTTTTCATTTGAATATTGTTAGAAAGAGAGGGATGATTAATGAATACCTGATTTATATAGTGTTGAAGTAAAGAAAACCGTGAAGTTCATATTGTGCGTTTCGGTCTCAGTCTATGGATTTCCTAATGCTCGAAGTGAAAAGAGTAGGTCGACAGCGCATCATTGACCGATATTCTGTGGCTGGGATATCCCTATCATCCAGGGAACCTCATGCTAGTCTGTCTTTAAAATATCTTCTATCTCTTTTTATTTGAATATTGTTAGAAAGAGAGGGATGATTAATGAATACTGTATGATTGTTTTTTACAACTTAATGTATTTGGATGCAGTTTTGTACAGTTTCTATACGTTTTAAAAGACGGGTTGAACTTCATTATACTTATAGGAGAAAAACGACTACTCTATTGATATCAAAGAACATAAACTAGCCAAGTGCGAATCGAATTAACACAAGGGTCCCGTACCACCACATAATATGATGGGACCGATGTTTTTAAAGTGAAAAATAGATTTTTTATATCTTTTTTATTGTATTGTTCACTTTATATTAATAACATTAATTAAATAAAAGAAATATATTTTTTTAACGTGGACAGACAAAATTAATTTCGTTTGTTGCGTAAATATTTATTTTGTGAGGTTAATAGTGTCATTTCTCTAACCCGTAGCGCCCGGCCGACACACACTTGGCCGGTTTTCAGTTTTCGTCTTGTCGTCTTTTTACGACAAAAAACACAAGTGTCTTCGGAGAGCCGCTTCATATAACTGTTCCTTAAGAGGGCCCTTTCCGGTTCGTCTATCGTCAACGCGAGCATGGTTGAAAAGCTTTTTGTTTCATGCAGCGCATACCTCTACCGCTAACGAGTGAGTGAGAACGCGATAACATTGAACGAAAAATAGTGTGCGGAAATTTCATAAAACTTGTTCTAGGAAATACGTGTTTTTCAGTAGTCTTTACAAGTTTATGAAATATGTTTTTGTAATTTAGAATCTCCATTATATTTGCAAGGTTTCTATCATAACAAAATATTTACTTTCACAATTTATGAGTACATTATGAACGCCCAAAGTTCAGGTATTTTTTTTGCAAAAAAGCTGATTTTTGGAGGCTTATACTGAATTTATTTCTGAAAATTTTGAGATTTTGTTTCGATAGAAACCTAGATATAGTGCACAAGATACCTATTAGTTCACCATCGCCATAATCACGTACGAGCTTTTGTATGGAAAGTAAGACGGGTTGGGCCCACTTAACCACTCAACAAGAAGTTGACTACTTAAACAGTAGCGTGTGTGGACACAATACATATTTCCTTAAACCTTATTAACTAATTGTCGCAGCTCAAAAATACGACTCAGCATTTGCTGTGCTGTCCAGGGTGCAGCACAGCGCTGATATTCTGTCGCTATCCGGTGTCACCTGTGATGTGACAAAAAAAAAGGTCTATATATTTTTTTTTGCTTTTCTTTCTTATTGGCTTTTTTTCTGCGTGTAAGTTTCATGAATCTATTAAAACTTTCGCTCATATACTATTTAAATATATATAATTATCGAAATATATCTTATTTCTTTGTTTCTTCCGAACTTTAACTCAGGGCTTCAAACCGGTTAATTTTTATTTTCCAAAACACGTGTCTGACTGAGATACCATGATATTAGTTTTAAAGAGTAATACACAATAAACTTACCACAGTAATTTTTTTCAGTAAATATGAATAAAAACGAAAGAATAATAACAAAAAACCTTTTAATAAACTCCCGTAGTAACGTAACCGCTATTCCATTCCTGGTTTAAATGACTCCAGTAAAGTTGTGGAATGGTGGTTATTCCTTTTTGGCTGTTAGCCATTAAATAAATAAAATAACCTAAATGCCATGTTATTTAATACTAATAAATAAATAAAAACCGCCATTTTTGTTATTATCAATAAGAAAAAATTGTAACCTAAATGGAATAAAATAGTACGTATCGCATCTACCCCCAGCGCAAAAGAACGTTCCTTTAAAGGCTGTACAGACAGCCGGATGTCCGGACGTCGGGACGCATGTAAAGAGTAGTAACGAGGCCTTTGATGCTGAACCCTA
The DNA here is from genome assembly GCA_905404175.1 of Anthocharis cardamines. Classification (NCBI taxonomy): domain Eukaryota; kingdom Metazoa; phylum Arthropoda; class Insecta; order Lepidoptera; family Pieridae; genus Anthocharis; species Anthocharis cardamines. The sequence continues at coordinate 8,164,472 of FR989976.1, read as the reverse complement.
AACAATCAATAATACTATCAAAGTTATAATTAGCAGCCGGAGGAAGCCGAGGGCTTACCCGACTAGGAACTGGGTACAGGCGCGCACATAAGTGTTTTTAGTATTATTAACGTTTATTTTGGTATTGTTTTAATTTATTTCTTGTGTAATTTATAGATAAAACTAATTTAATATTCAGCTCATTTTTGATAGACCAGCGTAAGACTTACTTTATAGTATGTGATATCAGTTATAGAATATAGGACATCAGTCAATGATGTGCTATAACTGATTCACATAATATACTACTTTTTGGATTTTTTTACGTACTATAATTAATAATAAGATTTAAAATGTAAGTAAATAGTGCTCCTAGTACGTTGATTGACGCGAGTTCGAGTATTATAGCAATACGTGTTTGTTACGATTTAACTCAAAAACTACTCGACCGATTTAAAGAAATCTTTCACCAATATATTATGTACATAGGCTTTTTTGTGTGAGATCGCTAGTCTTTACTAATATTATAAAGAGAAAAGATTTGTTTGTTTGTAAGTGAATGTTTGCTTCTCCAATTAATTTCCGCTTGTGTACGCGCCTGTACTCACCGATTGCGCTCAGTCGAGTGGAGTTCAAGTTAGCACTCGCTTACAACCAATAGTTATGTTAAACTGCAGTTATCGTTTAACTATACTTGTTTCCGAACTATACTTAACCCGCGGCGTCGTCTGCGCTATTGCATGGAAACACAAACCGGTCAAGTGCGAGCCGCCTCGGGTGGGGTTGGTTCCGTACTTTGAATGTTTTACGTAACAAGTGAGAAATTCAAGATTTAGTTTTCATATTAATGAAAGGGAACAGAGCTAGAATAAGACAGAGAAAGATAGATAATGAAGGCACGTGCGGTAGAACACCTGCCGTGCGCACCGATGGATCGTGGGTTCGAATCCCACCGGGACATGTTCATAATTTTCTGTAGGCATGTCTTCCTCACGTCTGGTAACTTCGGGCATTGAACGGGTGGGAGGAATATCGAAATTCCGACCGGGTAACGAACCACCGTTCATAGATGGAAATCGTGAAGTGCATATTGCGCGTTTCGGTTTCAGTCTATAGATTTTCGAATGCTCGAAGCAAACAGTAGGTCGACAGGGCATCATTGACTGATGTTCTGTGGCTGAGGTATCACCTACCATCAAGTGAACCTCATGCTCGTCTGTCGATGTCTGACATAAAAAACGTATTTTTAACGGGTCAGTTCATTCGAACTCACACTCAAATATATCTTTATCAAAGGAGCTTTAAAAACCACTTTCAAATCTTCAATTGAACATAATGTAAGCGTTAACATGGTTCGAAATGTTGCTTTTATCGAAAAATGGTGACAAAGAACTATGTAGTTTCTGTTTTAAAACGACAAAATCACGGAATTATGTATGTACATATGTATAATTATGGCATGAATTATCTTTTATGAGATCATTAATAGCTTAAGCTATAATTATGAAGGGAAGGTAGTATTAATTATTTGATTGACCAATCAGGAGCGTTCGTCATTAAAGTCGTAATGAAGCGTAATTATCGATGTTGGAGTTTTGTATGCTCTTTTGTTTTGATTTATATTGTACTAGCCGCGGCAATCCGCCCCAGCTTTGCTCGGGTACAATGTAGATGTATTATACAAAATAAATATAACCCTATTTTATCGCAGGTGCGATATAAGAAATAGCACCATGCCCTTCGCACGGGTGCAATGTAGATGTACTATACACAGAATATTAGCTGATAATGTAGCTTTCTATTGGTGAAACAATTTTTAAAATCGGTCGAGTAGTTTTTGAGTTTATTCATAACATACAAAAATACGAATCTCTTTATAATACTAGCAATCCGCCTCGGCTTGGCACGGGTGAGAGAAAAAAGAATAGCCTATGTAAAATTGCGACTATAATTAAAGATCTAAGCTATCCTATCTCTTAAGTTGGACCAGACTGCTCACGGTGTGCCAATTTAATTTAAAATCGGTCGAGTAGTTTTTGAGTTTATTCATAACATACAAAAAAACAAATCTCTTATATAATATTAGTATAAATAACATATATTTTTTTTAATTATTATATTTTGGTCTATAATATATATTACAGTACAGATTTTCATCCAAAGCCTTTCAGAAATAAACTATTTTTTTAATGAAGTCACGAGTTACGATGTCAGAAAATTTTAATGATTAGGAGTTAAATGCCTCAATGCTTACATTTTTATTAAAAACTATGTCAGATGTGCACAAACAACACCATGCCATCGATCGGTGATGCGCTGTCACCCTATTTACTTCAAGCATAGCATTCGGAAATATGTACCAGGTACATATATACTGAATTCGAAACGCGCAATATGTTCTTCACTGGTTTTCCATCTAAAACGGTGTTTTTATATTCCACTCATCCGCTTAATTCTGTGAATAACTATAAAACCACAGACTCAGCGGGATCCGAACCCGTGACCCTTCGAAAGCTCGGTGGGTGTTCTAGCCAACAAGCCAATCAAAAAGATCCTTCTTACAACAAATAAGACTGTGATTGCCGGCGAGTGACCGCAGCGCAGCGCAGTGCCTCGCAATCAAACCTAATTACGTAATCACTGCGCTCGACATCCCTACTTCGAGTGATCTGCTAGGGATGTGCCCAGTTCACGATGCTCTATACTATTATTATTATATTATATTACTAGCAAAACGCCCCGGCTTCGCACGGGTGCAAATAGATGAAAAAAAAGCAAAGCCTATGTTACTCGCTGATAATATAGTAGCTTTCTATTAGTGAAAGAATTTTTAAAATCGGTTGAGTAGTTTTTGAGTTAAATCGTAACAAAACCCCACAAATTGAACAAAATGACATAGTACTACCCCTCGCTGTATTGCTCGATGCCCTGCGTGGAGCCACAGCGGTGCGAAGCGGACGGCGTGTATTTTTTGTTTACATTGATATTTTTAATTTCGTAATATCTTTTGAATGGAATGTCCGATTTCAATATTTCAAAAAGTAATCAACAGCTATTGAAACAGTCTTAAATATGAAACAATTTATTTGGATAAGAATTAATACAGAGGTATGGATAGCAGGGTCTGATTTTGATCGGCATTTCTATCAACTTTTAAAATGTACAAAAGTAGTTATAGTAACATAACTACAATAGTTAGACATATGGTCTCGCGAAGTTTTTTGTAGATATTTATATGTTCTATAATATTGTAGAACTTTATTTTGTTCTATCATCAATACTTTTCGCAGCGCATGCGACGAACAACATTTTTTGGCAAATTTTTTTACACCTCGGGTTGGTTTTAGTAGGAAATTCTAAGGATCTCTATTTTTTTCTAGTAATAAATATAGCCTATGTTACTCAGCGATAATGTAGCTTTCTATTGGTGAAAGAATTTTTCAAATCTGCCAAGTAGTTTCGGAGCCTATTCAATTCATACAAACAAACAAACAAACAAAAAATCAAACCTTTCCTCTTTATAATATTTGTATAGATATATTATTATTATCTATACATATAATAAAAGAGTAGGATCGAAATTACGCTTCACTAAATATTTTTACCAGAAATTAAGAGGGGTGATAAAAGAAGGGTAGCAGAATGCATAAATGCAATTTTTAAGATTCTTGTCTGTCTGTCTGTCTGTCTGTCTGTCTGTTTGTTCACGCTAATCTCCGAAGATACTGAACCGATTTGAATGCAATTTACACAAATATATTAAGGAAAGCCCGGGGCAACATATAGGCTTTATTTCATCGAAATCGGTTATCGGAAAGAAAAGTTATCATCATTTAAATATTATTTTAAAGGCACCATATCACCAATTTCAATGCAAACTGACTCGCGTTGAACTTTTTCGAATTGTCAGATGTCAATCACAGTCTGATATGTAAATGAAATAGTTTGATTATTTCGCCATTTACAATATGTATTCGTAGAATAGTGGATAGAATAGTGGATATGCAGTCCCATAGCGTAGCTTCTGATGCGAGTTCGAATCTGAAGTTGAAATGAAATAATTTTTTTTTGTATTTCTTTATTTATTTTTTGAAAGAACTATATTATAACAAAAATAGAAAATGTATTATTGAAATAATATATGAAAAAGTATTTCTTATGAGATCATTTATTTCACCTTTTCATCAATCCTTTCTCTTAAACAGAATTACGTTTATTCGACATTGCTTTTTTGCTTCCGTATCTTAGAGGTTTCAGCATTTAGCACCGGAAACCCGGGCAGGAATCCCGGGAATTTAAAAAAATTTCCGAAAATGAAAATAACCAATTAAATGAACGCACGCATCTATTTAAGACAGAAAATGTATTGAATCCAATCTTCGATTGATCTCTGATTAGTAGAAAAAAGACACATACAATATACATATCTGGATTTTGGTCACGTAAAATTTAATTAATATGAATTTCCCTAATGTTTCATTAAAGTCAGGTTAATTATTTCAACTATTGAATATCAAATCATCCTTCGAACCCCAATCTCAACCACCATTAAACATGTCGATAACATGATGCAAAAGCAACCGTCAATGACTAATTTGATAGCTCTTTCCCAAAAGAAATCACCAAGTACAGAGGGTGGAGGAGGATATGTCATTTGAAGAAAGCTTGCTCAAAAGCTCAGCTTAAAGTGAACCCCACGCGAACGAAGTCGCGGGCATCAGCTAGTTTTGGTTAATATAGTAGTTGATTATTGAAAAAGCGATTTTTGTAAAGAAATATATAAATACGAGTATTATCATAGATACACAAAAATAGTAAAAAATATGGAATAGAGCAATTTTTTTTGTTTTTTTTTTTCTCTTTTTGATAATTATTGTTGTGATTTTGTGTGTGTTTAGTAAATAATATTTATGTCTATGTAGACGTAATATAAATATTACTAATTAAACACACACAAAATCACAATAATCATCAAAAAGAGAAAAAAAAATGCTCTATTTATACATATAAATAGTTTCCACGTCTTTAGTCTCCTCAAAAAAAAAACAGTTGTAATTTCGTAGAACTGATTTTGAGGTGAAGGTTTGTAAGTCCTGTTTTCCAAAAACGTAATAAAATTCGAAAATTGTCAAAAAATATTTCGAACAATTACAACAAAAAGACGCCGATGCAGAGTTCAAAATTTGTCGAAGAATGTTGGGAGAGGAGACCAATTTTTAAAATAACAATTATTTTTAAATTTCATGATTTGAAATCTGCATCGGCGTCTTTAAATTATTAAGACGTGACTCAAGTCGAAATCTATTCCTGAGAACAGTCAAAATGTCTTTTTATCTATACTAATATTATAAAGAGGAAAGATTTGTTTGTTTGTTACGATTTAACTCAAAAACTACTCGACCGATTTTAAAAATTAATTGATGAATAGAAAGCTACATTATCAGCGATTAACATAGGCAATTAGGAAAATTTTTTTTTTATGTAAAGTACATCTAGATTACACCCGTGCGAAGCCGGGGCGTGTTACTAGTAGGGAATAAAATTATTTACCAATTATTAAACCTATAACCACTATGTATACAATAATATAATTGTCGTAACAAGACATCGACTCGGCACATCACTAAAGCAATATTTGTAAACCAAGTTATTATGAAAGCAATTAGCTGTTCGGGAATGAATTATTATCGATGTTATGCCGCAATTGAACTCATCCGAACGAAAACTTGGACAGTCCACATCGCATTATCGAACAATCATTATTATATTATGAAGATTTATATAGGTACGATATATAATTGAAGAGGGTAGGAGTGGGGGGAGGGGGGGGGGGGGTTTATGATTTGTGAAATTATAATTACTGTCGAATCTTATATTTAACTGAAGTAAAAATTTAACTGAAAGAGTCTTTTCTCCAAATTTTTAAACGACTTCAAAAACGAAGGAGAGAAATTCTAGTTTTTTTTTGTATGTTTGGTAGGTCATATTTCAGAGGAAATTTTATCGAAATTAATTCGATGTTTTTGATGAGGACTTTCAAACTCTGTTCTTTTAACATACAATACATTGTTCATGTTTCTGTGTTGCTAGTTATATTTTTTTATGTCAGATATCGACAGACGAGCATGAGGTTCATTTGATGGTAGGTGATACCCCAGCCATAGAACATCGGTCAATGATGCGCTGTCGACCTAATTTTTGCTTTGAGTGTTCGGAAATTCATAGACTGAAACCGAAATGCGCACTTCACGTTTTTTCTATCTATGAACGGTGGTTCGTTACCCGGTCGGAATTTTAGATATTCCCCCCACCCGATCAATGCCCGAAGTTACCAGACGTGGAGAAGACATGTTTACAGAAAATTATAATCATGTCTTTCCGGTGGGATTCGAACCCACGACCCATCGGTGCGGATACCCATCCCTTCTTTGGGTTCCGCGCATTAAGTTCTTCTTTAAATAGCTTCGAATCTAAATAATTAATTTCCTCAGACCAATGAACTTGATTTAATAACGTGAGATGCAAATAGCGTTGTTTATATGTATGTAAGCTGATACCCCGCACTGGCTTAACATTATTATACTTCGGATTTTACGGCGATATAAAATAGCAGACTCATTGGTTGGTATTGTGCTTGCGTCTGAGGGTTGTGGATGCTATTCTCGCCGTGTTCATTGTACGATTACTATAATATACTATTCGTCAAAAATTGTGAGTCTAGCATTTTTTATGAATGCGAGTATCCCACATTCAGATTATTTTTTATTTCTTAGAATCAAGTAATTTTTTGTTGTAAACTAAATAAATAAATATAATCATGGTCACGCGCATCGACACCGATTGATTAAGGAAAATGAGATCCGTATTCTTGACACCAAATATCCGTAATCGGATCCGTATCCGCGGATCTTGTCACCAAATATCCGTGTTCGGATCCGTATCCGTGGATCTTGACACCAAATATCCGTATTCGGATCCGTATCCGTGGATCTTGACACCAAATATCCGTATTCGGATCCGTATCCGTGGATCTTGACACCAAATATCCGTATTCGGATCCGTATCCGTGGATCTTGACACCAAATATCCGTATTCGGATCCGTATCCGTGGATCTTGACACCAAATCACCCATCACAATATTGCTCCTCATTTTATTTATTTTGCTTAATCGATTTTTAATACTGACTTATTAAAATAAATTTAGATCATTTATATACCTGCTTGTTTAATTTTATCTTTATTTATAAATATACTTGTTTTCCCTTGTTTTACACATTTTAACTCTCGTAAATGGACAGGACACACCGGTCAGCCAGGAAGCTACTGAAAATCAGTGTTAGGGAAAATCTCCCTGACTTAAGCGGAGTAGCTTTCCTTTTCATGACAGGCACTGCCGCATACATTGTTTGTTAATTTAAAATATAGGATGAAGTTTATATAATTTAAGTTGTTAATTGTACTAGGTATTTAAATCCTTCTTGTCCTTGATGTTTGTCCATAGCTACCTTTGTATGTGCGTGTGTTTGTTGTGAATAAATATATGTCTATGTCTAAATATCCGTATTCGGATCCGTATACGCGAGTATACAATTTTAACGATCCGAACACTACATAACACAATTGTCGTTGTACGGAACCTTCACACCACGAACCCGACACACGCTTGGCCAGTTTTATTTGTCTATAGCGAAAGTAAGTATAATAATTAATTTATGAACGTTTATTGATTTCCAGCCAACGTCTTGTGTAGGGCCGCGGCGGGAACAATGGCGGCTCCGATATAATACGCTATTGTTTCATTTAATTGCTTTATTCGTATACTTATATGCTTCTAGAGTTAATTGATCGTACTATACTACTATACCAGCCACCGTGGCTCAGTAGTAGCCGGTAGCCCGGTTCGATTCTCGGGGAAACAAGATTTTCTTTATGTCAGATATCGATAGACGAGCATGAGGTTCACTTGATGGTAGGTGATACTCAGTTACAGGACACCAGTCAATGATGCGCTGTCGACATTATTTTAATTTCAGCATTCGGAAATCCATAGACTGAGACCGAAACGCGCAATGTGCACTTGCGGCTTTTCCATCTATGAACGGTGGTTCTTTCCCGGTCGAAATTTCGATATTCCTCTTACCCGTTTAATGCTAAATAACCAGACGTGGGGAAGACATGCTTATAGAAAATTATAAGCATGTAGTACTGGCGGGAATCGAACACAACAATTATTTTATTTAAATGTTTGATTGAACTCGCTTTAATAGAATACAATATTAGTTTCAACATGTGTGGTACACAGTAAAATGTACGAAGTTATTTTCAAATAAGACCTGAGAACCGGCTCCACGTTATTTAGCGATAGCCATCGTGTAGCGTGAACTACGAGTGTGTGTGTGAGGCAGAGACAATCGCACAGATACCACATCACTACGGTTTATTTTAATTCAAGAACAACAAACTATTATTTCGTATACATTTCTTAACAGAGTACTAATAGTATTTTATTTAGTTTTGTTTTTTTATTAGTATTTTTATTTTATTTTTTTATTTTTTTATTGGTCGTATGAGTACCTACGGTACATCCGAATTGATGAGAACTTAAAATAAAATAGTACTTAAATTTAAAAATTGACTTCATTATTTATCTATATAAATTAAAATCAGTGTAACAATGTTTGTCTATGCACTCCTAAACTATTCATCCGATTATAATGAAACTTTTGCTCTACTTACTGCAGTCGGTACCAAAATCGAACGCAACGAACGGAACGAAACGAAAGAACAAACAACTTCGTATTTTAACTTATCAATAAAATATTTTTAATTCTATTTAAGATTATTCTTACGATCATACTAATGTCAAACGAAAGACAATGTCTGATTGCGATCGACAGATCGATCATCGGATTCGTAATAGTAAAATGTACGATCCGTCAGCCGAAACTTCGTATTTTGTTTTGGTAATAGGCCTCCTGGCCCAAAAAAAAAATATTATTTATCTATGCTCTCTGCTGGGTTGAGATACTTTAACATGTCTATACTAATAATATTATAAAGAGGAAAGATTTGTATTTTTGTATGTTATGAATAAACTCAAAAACGACTGGAACGATTTTGAAAATTCTTTCACCAATAGAAAGCTACATTATCAGCGAGTAACATATCTTTTGTGTATAGTACATCTACATTACACCCGTGTGAAGCCGGGGCTAGTTCTTTATAAAGAGGCTTTTCTTTGTAAATACTGTGCTATCTACACACTGAGCCGGTCACTGCGCGCGCGCATGTCCCGCGGCGCGACTCCCGCGCAGTTACGTGACACCGACGGCGAGCGCGGAGGTCTCCCCGATACGGGATATACAACCTTCCATTACTGTATCGATACAACTGTGTATAATATGCAAGTGAACAACCATTGAATGAAGCTTTTTTATTGTAAAACAGTTAGCAAATAAACTATTTTATTTATTATATAATAAATTTTGTTAGTGATAATCTATACTACAAATAATATTATAAAGAGGAAATATGTATTTGTTTGTTTCTTACGATTTAACTTAAAACTACTCGTCCGATTTTAAAATTTCTTTATTTCCAGAATTAATAGGGATCCGTACAAACTTGTATAATGTAAAAAAAGGTTGTAACGAGCAATCTAGGATCTACTGAAACGATTTTAAAAATTCACCAACAGAAAGCTACATCATCAGCGAGGAACATTTGGCTGTTTGTTGTGTATAGTACATCTACATTTAACCAGTGCGAAGGGGCACACCAGGGGCGTGTTACTATTATATACTAGTGGACCCCGCAGACGTTGTTCTGCCACAATTTTGGCTTCGAAATTATATAATTATTCTTAAATTTGAATATGCCCATTTACCCACTATAATTGTCTAATATGTCACTGATTTGCAGTGGACATCTGTTATTCCAAAAAAGCTAAGAATGCATGACGTGAGCTGTCAAGATGGCGGATTTCTGAATCTAATTTATATTATGCATATATTTTTTTCCTGATTTTTTCAATATTTTAATAGCTCATGTCTTATTCCCGACATAGAGGAATCTAACAAATAAGATATCGTTAAAATCGGTGCAGGCGTTCTTGAGTTATAAACGGTGTAACTAACACAACTTTCTTTTATATATATAGATATCATGATATCATACAATAATTATTTAGAATACAATACAATACCTTCAATATAATACGATTTAAGTTATATTGTAGTATAATATAAATAAATAAATAGATTAACTATCTATACTAAACTTATTTCATGTATAGGTGATGACGTTTGTTTGTTCCAGAGACCTGCAAGGGAACAACATCAGCCTGATCTTCCAGAGCGACTTCCAGAAGCAGAAGGATCTCAAGACCTTGTAAGTCACTTTGCTGTGAGCTGATGAGATACTTATTCCATTTAATACTTACTTCCTGCCTCGCACAACCACTCTGTAGAATCAGCTTTCGCCGGCGGTTTTTACGAACCGATACTAGTTGGAAACCTTCAAGAAGCGAGCCTACATCTTTCTTAAAGGCCGGCAACGCACCTGCAAGCTCTCTGGTGTTGCTGGATGTTGGATGTCTATGGGCGGCGGTGATCACTTACCATCTCGTGAGCCGACTGCCCGTTTGTCCCGCTATACTGTAATAATGCCATGGAGACAATGTTAACGTGTCACTTGCCATGCTGTTTCCGTTTAAGCTCGAGACCTACATACGAACACAATCAAAGTAGTTGTAGCGATTAGGGGATGTACTCAATTAAAATTCAAATTTTACGAAACATACTGCATACTTTTCACTAACAAGTTTTTTGATGCAAACTTCCATTTCAATAAATTGACAATTTTTGTGATTTATTTTTAAAAAGTTGTCTCAGTCATATTTTTAGACGGTTTCTTCAACTAAATGAGGGTTTTTTTTTAAACTCTAAACTTTTTGGCCTTTATTTATCACTTTTATTTGAAGTCGAACGGCGAAAGTGATGTCCTATAAGCCCTTAAAGTAGCTACTCATAGTTTCACGGCTTTCGCAATTCGCAGCACTCTTGAAAACAAACACGACACCGATTGAGAACGCGTGCTCTAGACCGACCGCTCCAAGCAACAGCCATAGGCGTAACTACTTAGCTAGGAGGGGGGCTGGGGCAGGGTAGGCCATTCCACCCTCGAAACTTCTTTGCCCATCCTCGACAATATTAAAATCTCGCACTAAATGATTGTAGTTAGTTCAGCTGCAGCCTCCCCCCTAGATAAAATCCCTAGCTACGCCAATGGAACAGCGAGTAAAATTGAATTCAAATTCCTTTCTGTTACAGACAGCTGCAAGAAAACCAAATCCACACGATCGAGCGAGACGCCTTCGTCGAGCTGACATCTCTGGAGAGCCTGTGAGTACCCGCCAATACATTCACCACTGAGCTAATTTTGCATTTAAAACTGGCCCATTACGGCCTTTGTCTTTATGACGACGTGATATTCCGCCTGAAAAATCGCTGGTGACTGGGTGGGGTTCCTCAGGCTAATCTGATAACAACTGGCCGATGGAAACCACCGCCATTGGGTTCGACTCGCACGAGATTTTGTAACGACACCGATTTTGCATTTGCAGGAAGCTATACAATAATCGGCTGAGCCACTTGCCCGACGGTCTCTTTGTGAGACTGAGACACCTACAGCGTTTGTGAGTAGTTGGTATGGGCTGACACCCCCCCTCCCACACCCCTCTTAACCCTCGACCCTCGGCGGTATGGTGCCAATAAAACATTCATGCTGACCGCGTAGTTGTACTGCATTTTCTTGTTTTGACATCTTTTAATTGTTTTACAAAGGACAATGACTATCGCACTATGAGACTTGGTGTCGCGAAAAATACATTTGTACAGATGAAATGTAGCTTAAATTCAATTAAAATTTTATACAAGATTTGATGGTAATATGGTCACCAATTCTGGCAAGCATTCTTGGCTAGTACGTAGTACCCTAATGGGTTTACCCTAAAGTAGTTTCCAAAGAACAACTTTGTACTATTTTGGTATCGACATATTATATGTTGGCATTTGAAAGAAAAGTTTACGTTTTACTCTTTTTAACTGCGTCAGTAATTCCAAAATGTAATATCAAAACAAAGCCTTAATTACTTTCTTCTCCGGAAAAGTTTAGATTATGACTAATCTTGATTGTAGCCATGAATTAATGATAATAAAACTTTTAAACAATCCAGTCTGTAGCGATAACAATTTTGGTCATTGTCCTTTTGTACATAATACGTGATTTTTGTTTCAACAAAGATTTTTCAAGTAAAATTTCTATACGCATATGGACTTGGGGAGTAAACTGGTGAAAGCTTTACGAAAACTGTGATCGGCCGAGGCGAACGAACGTTCCCTTATTCATCTGATGATCATGATATGTCCATGTTTGTGGTCACAATGTACGGTTTTTCGGAAAACAATTATATTTCAACATCAAAATAATATATTTTTGTTGCGAAAGAAGTTTTACTTCAGTTATGTGGTCTGAAGCACAATTATGTTTTTAATACGAAAGTTTTTTTCAAAAAAGCTACCTAGACGTTAAAAGAAAATGCAGTAAACTATAGCAGTCAGCGTTAATTCTACTCAATAGAGCAAGAACTACTCATCTCCCTATCTCATGTCTTCTGGTGCTTGAAACTCACTCTCTAAGCTTCAGCAAACCCCTCGCTTCCGGCTCGCGACGACCTCCATCTGCGAAAACTGACACAACTTGTCAAACTTGACACCTGTCATGCGCGTTTTGTGAATAGTTTTTTTTAATCTGTTATAAAATAGATAATAATTGATATTTTATTTGTTCGGAAACTTCTTTTTTATTTAAAATGTATGTGGCAGTTTTTTTTTAATTTTACGTATTTACAGGTAACTTCAGGCTTTTCTTTTTTTTTAATTATGTTGTAGTTTGTCACTTTGATTTGTTATAATATTCACAAGACGCATTCATCAAATTCATAATTTCTTCTTAAACAATAATATTTCCCGCTAGGACGCCCCCCCCCATTACCCCCCAAACCGGGCTTTAAGTGGTGTTCGGTGTAACCTCGTGCTAATTATATGTAAACATAGCGATAATCCTTGTACATAATAACTTATAGCATTTAATATAACAGGGTATATGAAAATAAAAGAATCAAGAAAAAATCTAATTATACAAATTCTTCTTGTAAATGTTTGTATAATTTGACGTTTTCTTGTTGAGTTATATATAAGATTATTATTTCTAATCTCTTGAAAAATAAAAATAAAAAGGATTTCCGGTTATGGTATTGTGGATTCTACATTTCGACTATGAAGAAGTAGACAATCATTAAATTGAATTATTAATTTTTAGTGTTGTACCGGATCGTTAAAAATGTCCGCGGATCTGGATCCAAATACGGATATTTGGTGTCAAGATCCGCGAATACGGATCTCAACTTCCTTACTCAATCGGTGTCGATGCGCGTGACCTTAAATATATTTATTTATTTAGTTTGCTATGAAAAAGGTGTCAAATACTTGATTTTAAGAAATAAAAAATAATCTGAATGGAGTTTCATAGTTTTTCATTACCTATATATAGAATTTCATTTATGTATTGAAAATTAAAAAGGTAAATGATTTGTAAAAAATCTGCCAAAAACGGATATTCAGCACATCACTACCACTTATCTATTTAATTTGAATCTCTGACAAAATACCGATAAATAATAACAAACTTGTCTTCAAAAAGCCTACAGAAAAGCTCGCGGTGTATCTCTTTCCTGTCTTATATACTCGTATATATTATCTTTATGATATTAATTAAAAAAATCATCAGCGAAGTTATAAAGTGGACGATGTAATATTTGGATTTGGAAGATAAAACAATTTGACATGATTTTGCAAATTGTACACATACAAGCTTTATTTATCCAAAACACAAGTTTTCTTTGCAAAAATCAAACTCAGTGCTACATAAAGAGTAGCTTAAACAAAATGAGTGCATTATATCTGTTTGTGCACTCTTTTAAAAGGACAAATTTTCAGCTTTCTATATTAGCTGCATACATACATACATACATTGTATTCAACAAAATAAGCGTATAATATCAACTAGTGCTCTCCTTGATAGATGACAATTGTACGACTTATGATGGGTTGTAGGTTCGAATTTCACCAAATTTCTGGGAACATGTTTTTTCTTAGGACTGGTCTCTTCACACGGGTATTAAACGGGAGAAAATTAAACGGGGAAAACCCGTGAAATGCACATTGCGCGTTTCGGTTTCAGTCTATGGATTTCCGAATGCTCGAAGTAAAAAATAGATCGACTGCGCATCATTGACTGATGTTCTATGGCTGAGGTGTCACCTACCATCAAGTGAACCTCATGCTCGTCTGTCGATATCTGACATATTAAACAATACCATAATTTGTCTGCTATCTGTACTGTTATAATATTGTCTTTTATTAACGCGAGTATCACACATTTAAATAAAATACTGTATACCGGATTAAAACGCGATTTATTATTTAAATTATTTATCCCGACGTTTCGGATGCTTTTCAGCAACCGTGGTCGCGGGAGACTGCGGGAGTCTCCCGCGACCACGGTTGCTGAAAAGCATCCGAAACGTCGGGATAAATAATTTAAATAATAAATCGCGTTTTAATCCGGTATACAGTATTTTATTTAAATATCTGTACTGTTGTTCACGTACTAAGGAATTCCATCGAGAAGGAAGGAGCTGGTCTCAGCGAGTTGGCCTCATTCGAGTCTAATCAATGGATATATTAAATCAGATGACATCTAGTGGCGCGCTCCGGTACGCTCATATCTCATTTAACTGAAGTATTCTTTACTACCGGATGAAGTACACTCGCGGACATAATGCGATTACTAATATTTATTTTGCCGACGAGCGTGGAAGAAGCGAAAGTGGTAAGCAAGGATCGGAGAATATGGAATTCCGTGATCTCTGCCTACCCCAACGGGCTTACCCATCATACATCAATGTATGTATTTACAACTCGATTGCATGGGCTGAGAAATACAGTATTTGATGATATAATTGTAGCAACAATACAATATGCGGCTACAGTCAGTACGAAGACGTTAATAATCCTAAATCGCGCTATCAAAGTGATTCCGAGCGCTTAGTATAGTAGTATATATATACAACACCTCGACATCAACCACTGGAGACAGTCAGTGGTCTGGTCGAGGTTCTCCCTTCAGGTTGGATGAAGAGCACATCTTCCTTCCTCCATATTGGTGACTCCTTTCTCCTTCCATACTAATAAACTTTATAATAACTAGCGCCAGACATCAATCTTTGTTTTGAGTGGCGTAGCTCATAGGGCAAGATAGTACGGTTCACAAGGGCCCCAAAGCCCCAAGATTGCACCCAGGGCTTTGGAAAACTTCGGTTGCTGACAAGCATTTTATTTTACAACTAGTAACACGCAACGGCTTCGCACGAGTGCAATGTAGATGAACTATAAAAATAAGTAGCCTATGTTACTCGTTGATAATGTAGAGCTTTTTATTGGTGTAAGAATTTTTAAAACCGGTCCAGATGTTTTTGAATTAAATCGTAACAAACAAACAAACAAATTCTTCCTCTTTATAATATTAGTTTAAATAATTTTAGAGTAATAATATCAAAGTGCTTCTGGTCGCGACTGTACGCGAGTAATGCGCTTCAATGGGCTACGTGAGGACGCGGCTAGGGCGGGGATCAGTCGATACTTTTATGTCGATAACGTGCCACGATATTTGGAAGAAAGGATTAGTTCATTCATTGCTATTTTCAATAGTTTGTGATGTACATTCGTATAGTTTGATTTATTTTAGTAGTTCTTTTGCAGTAGCTTGTTTGTATATTTTTAATACGTAAATGTGATTTTACAAAGGACTCTTTTAAAGTACCATGTCTTGAATGAAGTTATCTGAAATCTTTGAATTACATATAATAACTTTTGCCTCACTGCAAAATAATGAGTACTTCACATTTATAAAATTAGCTGACTATGATCGTCTGTTTGTTTGATTACTTGTTCTAAACTACACAACTTTGGGGGTTTGAGTCAAGCAATGTTTAACAGTTTGATTTCCTACACGTACATGTATGAAATTCGTTATCCCATGTTTCGTTTTTAGATCTATATTTCTTTTATAATGTATTATTAAGTAACCCCAAATGTAGCTCTAGACCAAATGAAATAAAATAAAACAATGTGGAGGAAGAATATCACTATTCTGTTCAGATATCAAACACGATGAAGGCCGATAAGTGCTTGTGGCTATTAATAACAAAACTATTTTGCAACGTTGTTAGTCTACTTCAGTATCTGAGTGTTATGTACAAACAAAAGACAAAATTTTGCGTTATTTAAAAATACTCAACTTTAGATCTTCATTCTGACAAGACAATCAAAAGTATCACAAAACCTATTCAGTATATTGAACAGTCTGATTAAATCTAGATTAACATCATTCAAACACAACACATCATCACATCAATGAAATCATTTATTACAGATTTTATGTAAGAATTTATTTTCAACAATTATTATGTTCCGAAGTAATTTGGATTAAGAAAATGAACACTTACAATTTTTTTTCTCATTTCCGTTGTAAAATCGTTTCCACAATAATCCCAGACACGATAAATCCGGCTCACAACGTAATCCTGGACCAGACTCGCCGTCTTCACAGCTCCAATACTCTCGCTCTGAATTCTTAATTAAAGTTTCCCAACGTCTCTGCCATTAACAAAACTTTAAAACTCTTTAATACTCCGCTCATTTCAAATACGACTTGACCCAAATGCTTTGAATTAAGTTTCAAAACATTTTAGAAGTCAAAATTGTTGTTTTTCATTTGACGTTTGGTCATATTCTGTAAAGTCTTTTAAATATTAATGTTTATTTACTAATCTATAGAGTATTAGTTATTATAACGACAAACTCATGAGTATAGGAGGTAATGCACTCACCCTGCATCGCAGGTCGCAGGTTCGACCTCCTCTGGGTCTAAAATTGTTTCCTGAACATATTTTAGCAATTTCTATTATTAAAAGGGGTAATATAACCCAAATTCCGTCCTCATCATAAACCACCATCCATAGATGAAATGTCATAAAGTAAAAATCGTATCAATTTGGAACACAAAGTAAGAATTAATATGGGTTGGTAGCGCATCACCGAAGTGACACCTATCACCGCGTGCATGAGTTTTGGATTTTGTCAGTGGATATCTGACATCAATAATTTATTGAACTTAAGCTTAGTTTTGTTTTGTGACATTATAAGTGAACCGTGTTGTGTGTGAAAAATAAATTTTAAAACTATGATATCGCATTCATTAAAAAATAATATTTATATTTTATTAAGACTACAATAACATGGTGTAATGGTTGCAGCTCCTTACAAACAATTTGTAAAACAAAAACTTGGCGATTAAAAAGAGTGGCAGAGAGTTTATTGCCAGTTCTTCTCGTCCGCTCTACGCCCTTGATTTGAGAACTGGCAGTAAATGTAAAATTAGAAGCAATTTTTATTGAGGTTCATAAGTGTACATTGTGTTACCTAAATATATAAATGATTTTGAATTTTAATACAGCCTCAGTAAAGGACTAACAGGATCCGGTCCTAAACAGACGTTATCTATACATATAATAAAAGAGTAGGATCGAAATTACGCTTCACTAAATATTTTTACCAGAAATTAAAAGGGGTGATAAAAGAAGGGTAGCAGAATGCATAAATGCAATTTTTAAGATTCTTGTCTGTCTGTCTGTCTGTCCATCTGTCTGTCTGTCTGTCTGTTTGTTCACGCTAATCTCCGAAGATACTGAACGGATTTTCATGCAATTTACACAAATATTTTAAGTAAAGCCCGGGGCAACATATAGGCTTTGTTTTATCGAAATCGGTTCTCAGAAAGAAAAGTTATCATCATTTAAAAATAATTTTAAAGGCACCATATCACCAAATTGCAATGCAAACTGACTCGCGTTGAACTTTTTCGAATTGTCAGATGTCAATCACAGTTTGATATGTAAATGAAATACTTTGATTATTTCGCCGTTTCCGATATATGTAATCGTAGAATAGTGGATATGCAGGCCCATTGCGTAACTTCAGATGCGAGTTCGAATCTGAAGTTGAAAGGAAATATTTTTTTTTTTTTTTAAAGAACTATATTATAAATAGAAAATGTATTATTGAAATATTATATGAAAAAGTTTTTCTAATGAGATCGTTTATTTCACCTTTTCATCCATCCTTTCTCTACAGAATTACGATTATTCGACATTGTTTTTATTGCTTCTTAAGGACTGTCTTCGTATTATTACTTTCGTTATATTAGAGGTTTCCGCATTTAGCACCGGAAACCCGAGTAGGAATCCCGGGAAAAGGGAATTTTAAAAAAATGTCTCAAAATGAAAATGATCAATTAAATGAAATAAATATCGAGGTGGTATCTTCACCACTAATTAAATTTATAAAAAAAGTAAGTAAATTTCTTTAAAGTCAGGTTAATTTTTTCAACAATGGTATTTTGAATTCAATTCTATTGAATTTCAAATCATACTTCGAACCCCAATCTCAACCACCATTAAATGTGTCGATAATATGATGCAAAAGCAACCGTCAATGACTAATTTGATAGCTCTTTCCCAAAAGAAATCACCAAGTACAGAGGATGGAGGATATGTCATTTGAAGAAAGCTTGCTCAAAAGCGAACCCCACGCGAACGAAGTCGCGGGCATCAGCTAGTCGATAATAACAATGCCATCACTAAGGCACGCGGCGCCGAATCTTGTCCTGTGCCGTCGTTCGATTGATGACAATGATTTATGTTCCTGTGAACGCTGAGCAGTCACCTCCGTACTATGAGCTGCTCACCGGATTCATGGGTGGATCTATATAAGGGCTTTTAGGGCTGCAGTCTAGGGTCCGGAGAATTAAGGGGCCCCACCTAGCCCCCATCGAATGCAATGGGCAATATTGTGTTTGAAAATACATATACAACTTTTAAAAATGTGTCTTTCTGATGAAGTATCATATCTCCGGCATTTTTATTACCTATATTATTAATTATTTATTATTTCAATACCTTCCACTTAATATCTGGTCAATAAAAAGGGATCAATTTATATAACTCGTATAAAAACCGTGAAGTGCACATTGAGGTCCACTTGATGGTAGGTGATACCTCAGCCACAAAACATCAGCCAATGATGCGCTTTTTACCTACTTTTTACTTCGAGCATTCGGAAATCCATAGACTGAAACCGAAACGCGCAATGTGCACTTAACGGTTTTTCCATCTATGAACGGAATTCTTTTGTTTGTAAGTACTCAAAATAATAATAATATCCACAAAACTCGTGAGATAATTCAATAAAAACTACTGGACCGATTTTAAAAATTCTTTCACCAATAGAAAGTTACATTATCAGCGAGTAACTTTGTGTAAGTATTTTTGTGTATAGTGCATCTATTTTGCACCCGTGTGAAGTCGGGGGGCGTTGCTAGTAATAATATATAAAGAGAAAAGTCTTTATATGAATTTTACTGTTAGCACTCAGTACATTCTATCCACAAAGAACGATCGCTCACGGCGGGTTTGTAAGCGCAGCTCCGAGCAAGGAGTTACTTATCGAGCGCAATATCAGCACAAAAAGCTGCGTTTGGCTCTAAGTGTACAGTGTACACTGCGGGACGCGAACATTCATACACGCTTTTATTTTTAATATCTTTGTTTATATTTTATTTAGAACTTTATTATACAATGTAATATTCAACGAAAAACAAAATTATCATAAATTAAAAATATAATATTTGACGGGTTCAAAAGAAAGGTTCACTATCTCGTAGTAATAGAAAAAACGTTATTTAATATAGGTATTTTAATATATTAAGAATTTTCTGATATACAATATGATACAAAATAATAAATAAATCAAAAAATATATCTCAAAGACATTTTGTATTATATTGTTTTTCAAGAAACGCAAACTGTCATCACCGCAACAAAGGTTTTGCGTACTCGCAGTTGCGTTGCTGGCTTAATGATGAAGCTCATTTCCTGAAGACCCCTGTATACCCCTGTATTGGTTCTGAAAACTGTTCTAAGTCCAAAGTGACCTTTGCATTAAAAATATGCTTTTTATGTAAACGTAGCGATTCGCACGGGTGCAATGCAGATGTACGGTGTAAAATAATGTAGCTTTTTATGGCTGAAATAATTTTTAAAATCGGTCAAAAAATAAACAAAGAAATCTTTCCTCTTTATAATATTAGTATAGATATCGGCAGAAGTGCGTGAGCCTCAGTTTATGGTCAACACAGAACATTAATCAGTGATGTGCTGTCGACCTATTTTTTATTTCAACTTTCAGAAATCCGTAGACCAAAACCGTATCCTTCAATATGCACTTCACGAATATATCGTTTCCGGACCTGACATGTCCTAAACATTTGTCTCGCAGTGTAAATAGACCTCTTAAAGGCACTACATAGTACACGGCTCCCCGAGTGTGAGGCTCACGCACTGAACTACACACAGAGTACATATTTTAAGTACGTTTAAAAATATTAAATCTTACTGCCTTGAGTTCCGATATAAAGAAACAGCACAAAATAATGATGCGAAAATAGAAACAGTTATTCTATGTTAATACCTTTATGAACAAAATAGCTCTGAAAATTAAAAAATGGGTTCCATATTATGAACTTTTAGTTAAGTAAAGATTTTTACAATAACAAAATAAAAACAAATTTACGGTTTTCGGATTTTTTCCTCTATTTATGCTATTAGCTTATTATTTATTATATCAATGTATAATATTAAAAAAAAACATAAAATTTTCTTTTATTTCATGATTCTAGGTCAACGGGAAGTACCCTATAGGTTGTTAGTCCCTTGCGAGTGTCAAAATATGCGGCCGTATATTATTGCGTTGACTTAGAAGTTTGATTTGCAAGGGATTGCAGACCTGAATATTTGATATTAATTTCAACTTGATACCTCCACGCGTTCCTGAGAAAAAGGGTCTGGACAGACAGACAGACGGACAAGGAAGTGATCCTATAAGGGTTCTGTTTTTGTTGGTATGGAGTACAGAACCCTAAAAATCATATTTAATCATATCTATTGGCGATTAAAAAGAGTGGCGGCGAGCTTATTGCCAGTTCTTCTCATCCGTTCTACGCCCTTGATGAATTGGCAGTAAATGTAAAATTAGAAACATTTAATATGTATATTTTTATTGACGTTCATAAGTGTACATTGTGTTACCTAAATGAATAAATGATTCTGAATTTTTGAATTTGAATTGGCAAAAGATTTGTTGTCATGTCTTCCTTATGAACAAAACTATTATTTATATTTTGTTAGTGGTCTTATAAATTAATTTTTATCTGTTACTCATTTTATATCTACTAGAAATACATATTTATCAAGGAGATGTGAGCAAAAAATGTCTCCGTGCTGAGGTACTAATGTATTCGGCGGCACGCGCTCAGTCTACACACATAATGTGCTGCTACGACATTCTTATCTCCTAGTACTTTTTTAAAATAAATATTAAATTTCTTCGACAAGTTTCTTCACCGTCGTCCGTCTAAAGGTCGGTAACACATCGGATATATCTTATGGGCGGCGGTATATAGTTGTAAGGTTGAGAAAATTTTCTATTTCTTTATACAATTATAAAAATCTAACACTTTTTATAACATATGGGACGAACGAGCATGAGGTTCACTTCATAGTAGAACTCAGCCACAGCACTCAATGATGTGTGGCTGGAGTATCTACCATCAAGTGAACCTCAAGCTCGTCTATCAATGTCTAATATAAAAAAACATAAAATTTTCCTTTACTTTGACAATGGACCCTTTCCATATACATTCATGAATGAATAAAATTCCTTTTCAATTCAATGTTTCTCGCCAATTGAATAGCTTTCAATAAATATTGCATCTCTCCGCTCTCCCGTTTTCAATACCAGTATCCCATACATAATATGCAAATACGAACACAACACGAATTTCAAATTTGAAAATGCATTTCTTATATTACAATTCAATTTCCTTCGTTAATACAATAGTTTGGGTAATTTGGTATATTTCTAGTAACTTTTTATCACTTCGTCTGTTAGCACAAATTCAAATTCAAAATCATTTATTCATAAAGGTAACACAATGAACTTCAATAAAAAATACATATTAAATGCTTCTAATTTTACATTTTCTGCCAGTTCTCAAATCAAGGGCGTAGAACGGACGAGAAGAACTGGCAATAAACTCGCCGCCACTCTTTTTAATCGCCAAGTTTTTTGTTTTACAAAATGTTTGTAAGGAGCTGCAACCATTACACCATGTTCCACATGACATCTTTAAGTAATTACCTGTACTAACTCAGAGTCCTATCTTTTGATTGTTGAAGTATTAAAATATTAAAGTGGATTAGTTAGTTTTTACTTCGAACTTTCAGAGACCGAAACACGAAATATACATTTCACGGTTTTCCTTCGGTGGTTTTTCGATATTTCTCCCAATCGATTAATGGCTGAAGTGTCCAGTAACATTTACATATAATAACTAGCAACGCGCCCCGGCTTCACACGGGTGCAAGTTGTATTGTAGCTTTCTATTGGTAAAATAATTTTAAAAATCGGTCGATTTTTAAAATACAAATCTTTCCTCTTTATAATATTAAGTATAATATATAGATTTAGGTTTCGAATCAGCGACCTATATATAAAAAGTCAACCTATAGTAGATTATTTACCTATTTTGTTATATATTTGAAACAAGTCTTCAAAACAAAACAAACTCCTTTACGACTCAACCTTTCAACTCCTCAGGGAGTTCCTCCTCCACGGGGAGCGCCGCTCCTCGCCTTTTCCTTAACAATAACTTAAGGGCTCATAGGACGTCAATTTCTTGACGTAACTTAGTGGTAATTACATCAATTCTATTCGTATTTATTTGAATTCTTAAGAAATTTCATAGACTTTTGAAGAGCCCGTTTTTTAAAAAGACCTCTCTGTTGTTAAAAAATTACAAAAACCACTCTTCTTTTGACAGGCTCGTTGGCGCGTTCGGTAGAACATCGATGCGCATCGATGGGTCGTGGGTTCGAATCCCACAGGGACCACATGTTTATAATTTTTTGTAAGCATGTTTTCCCCACGTCTGATAACTTCGGGTAACGAACCACCGTTCATAGATGGAAAAACCGTGAAGTGCACATTGGGCGTTTCAGTTGCAGTCTATGGATTTCCGAATGCTCGAAGTAAAAAGTAGGTCGACAGCGCATCATTGACTGATGTTCTGTGACTGGGGTATCGCCTACCATCAAGTGAACCTGGTGGAAAGTATTCGCGTGAACCTTATCTTGTATCAATAAACCCAACCCCAGACATTCACCTGATACTAAAGAATTCCGGACCGTCCCGCCCGCCCCCGCCCCCGACCCCTCGTCCCGCCCCCGCCCTCGCCCCCGGGGACATTTAGGCACGAATTGCATTGAAATTATTCAACACGGGGGTACTTCCCTATTTATTATGTACAAACTTTTTAGCATTGGAATTTTATTGAATTTTTTCTATAACATTAGCTATACTTGCCTGCGAATATATCCACTTTAAAAGTGTCAGTAAGGTGTGATGTCAATACACCTGAATTTGAGGATCCTTAAGTTTTTTGTCTCTTTAAAATGAAATTATTGCAAACTGGATATATATTTTAATACATATTTGTTAATAATAAGTCTTAGGAGACTATATATTTTCGAATGTATTGGCAAATTCAAGCCAAATGAGGAATCTAGAGATGTTTTTTCGAGTTTTCCCTATTTATTTTTCTCAAAAAAACGTATCCAAAACAAGATAGGTAAATTCTCCGCATTATTCAAGTATGTTTGGTTAAAATGTTCTAAGTAGTGTGTGAATTGCCGAGTCCCCTAGTGGGGCATGGGGCAGATACATTTCTGTGTCTGTTTGATCATCGCTAACTAATAATGGTAGTGTATTCTTTAGTAATTATTAACTTTATTATACTTCTGATGTCCTGGTAGTTCTCGGCAAGTTGGTGATCACTCCTCAATGCCCTGACCGACCGAAACAATTTTTAGTGGTTTCCCCGGAACTGGAAACTGTAGCTTTGATGCTAAATGCAACGCACACAAAGGCAAAAAGATATATTTAATTTAATTATTTAGGTATTTAACTTTTACTGGACTTAAATTAATTATTATCTAATATATAAAATTCTCGTGTCACAGTTTTCGTTGCCATACTCCTCCGAAACGGCTCGACCGATTCTTACCAAATTTTATATGCGTATTCAGTAGGTCTGAGAATCGGCTACTATCTATTTATCATACCCCTAAGTGATAAGGGTTGTTCACCCTTAAAATTTTTATTTTTATTTTTGGACGATTTTTTTTATTTTATGTGGCATTATTTGGCATTAAAAAATACATACAACCCCTGCTTTTTTGTCAAAAAATCTAGACCCGTGCGAAGCCGGGGCGGGTCGCTAGTTATATATATTATTATTGATCCCAACGTTTCGAATTCTTTTCAGCTTTTTGCAAGGCAGATTGAGCACTTTTAAAGGGTAAAAGTTATGTTTAATGTGTGATACTCGCGTTAATAAAAGACAGTATTGAATATAATAAAGTAAAGGTATACTAGTTCCCAAACATGTCATCTTTTGTCATATTTCTCTTATGTAATAATAGCATTAATAGTATTAATATTCATATAATAGCATTACTAACCTCTCCCTCGACACATCTCTGAAAGCGGCAATCAACTTGAGTGTCGGCTAATAGAACAGAAGTGCCGCCATCTTGTGGAGCGCCGCAAAATGGCGGCCGGAAGTCAATTACTACTCTATTGAAGATCGTTTAACTTCATTTAAGGATAATTTAATCAAGCGCTTGATAGATGGGCCGGTGCAGTGTCTAAATACACTGCCTGTTAACCACAGGTCGCTGGTTCTATTCCCTCCTGGTCCGACATATCTTTACCTACTTCAAAACCATGTCTGTATGTCTTAAGAGGGCCCTTCCCGGTTCGACTATCGTCAAAGCGAGCATGGTTGAAAAGCTTTTTGTTTCATGCAGCGCAGACCTCTACCGCTAACGAGTGAGTGAGAACGCGATAACATTGAACGAAAAATTGTGTGCGGAAATTTCATAAATACGTTTCTACGAAATACGTGTTTTTCAGTAGTCTTTACAAGTTTATGAAATATTTTTTTGTAATTTAGAATCTTCATTATATTTGCAAGGTTTCTATCATAACAAAATATTTACTTTCACAATTTATGAGTACATTATGAACGCCCAAAGTTCAGGTAATTTTTTTGCAAAAAAGCTGATTTTTGGAGGCTTATACTGAATTTATTTCTGGAAATTTTAAGATTTTGTTTCGATAGAAACCTAGACATAGTGCACGAGATACCTATTCGTTCAAAAGTTTCAAAGAAAAATCGGTTACATCGCCATAATCACGTACGAGCTTTTGTATGGAAAGTAAGACGGGTTGGGCCCACTTAAGTGGCCGTATTGGGAAGCGTCTACCGCGGCCCATGGACATCCGCAACACCAGAGGTCTTAAGGATGTGTTGGCGGCCTTTTCTTAAGAGGTTTTGACGAGCTCGTTGGCGCGTTCGGTAGAACACCTGCCGTGCTCATCGATGGGTCGTGGGTTCGAATCCCACCGGGACGACATGCTTATAATTTTCTGTAAGCATGTTTTCCCAACGTCTGGATAGATGGATTTCCGAATTCTCGAAGTAAAAAGTAGGTCGACAGCGCATCACTGACTGATGTTCTGTGGCTGAGGTATCACCTACCATCATGCTCGTTTGTCGATGTCTGACATAAAAAAAAAGGTTTACTGTGATAATTTATAGTACACAAAACAAAAATTAAATAATGTGGTAATAAAGTACTTTTACACCGGAAGGCGGATAGACGTCGACTGCGCACCGGAAGTGCGGCCATCTTATACCGGAAACGAGGAACGTTAATGAGCTTTGTTTGAATTTTTTTTAAATAGAACAAAGTGGAAATATAAACTGTTTACTTTTTACTGCTTTTTCCAACGAAAACATCATCTACATATACACGTATATTTCATGTACATATGTATAAATAGTAGCAACGCGCCCCGGCTTCACACGGGTGCAATGCACATGTACTGCACAAAAAAATACTAACCCTGTTACTCGCTGATATAATAATGTACCTTTCTATTGGTGAAAGAATTTTTAACATAGAACATAGGCCTTAACATAGGCTATTTTTAACATAGAACATAGGCCTTAACATAGGCTATTTTTAACATAGAACATAGGCCTTAACATAGGCTAGTTTTAACATAGAACATAGGCTATTTTTAACATAGAACATAGGCTATTTTTAACATAGAACATAGGCCTTAACATAGGCTATTTTTAACATAGAACATAGGCCTGAACATAGGCTATTTTTAACATAGAACATAGGCCTGAACATAGGCTATTTTTTGTGTAAAGTACATCTACATTGCACACGGGTGAAGCCGGTGCGCGTTGCTAGTTTGACATAATAAAAATACTTTAATTCATAAAACTCTTTCAAATATCACATCGAGAGTTCTTCAACTACCAATAGTAATCCCTTCAAAAGGGTGCTGAGTTTAAAACTAATTTAAACGCACACGATAAACGAAAATTGTGGTGTTAGGTCGCCATTTTGTGAGCACTTGAGCGCAAGATGGCGGCACAAAGGCGCTAATGGCGCTCTCAGAGCACAATAGTTCGTCGAGTTGATTTCAAGAGGAATAATTCACACTTTTGTTCGGTGACATTTGTGTCACCTGCCGCGCTGCCGTTTTGCCCTAACCGTTTAAATTAATCTAAAAAATAACCACGTTGTTGCGTTGCGCTTTTGCGGTGAAAGCTCCTTTGAAAATATTTGGTATAGTTTTTTCACAATATTTTAAACAAATAGCCTACCAACTACATTTTCTAAATTTACTATAGTAGAACTACTTTTTCTGTGCCAAAAGTTTGTATGGGCCCGTTCTTCTATATACATGTATTTTCTTTGAAACTAGCGATGAAATATACTTGCGTATGAGTCCGTAAAAATGCTAGGGTTGAGAAACATTTTTTTAAAACTTGCAAGCAGTATTAAGTGTATGGTCTAGTTCGTACTTCGGGTGACTCCACCGAGCTCCGAACTCGTCAAATGAAAAATACTTGCATAGGAAAACGATCCGTATTATTTTAAAAATAAGAAGCATTTTCAAAGTCAACTCTGCCCGCACTCGAATAGCTAATACTTTCATACTTGCAAGTTCTACCCGCTTGTACCAGGGCGTATAAACCTGGTACGTAACGTACGTTTCATGTCTAGTGTAGGTCCCTTCTCCAATGTTAGTAAATGAGGTATTGAACATTAATTATTCAACTGCAGATATTTAGTAATGTCCCTGAGTTACGACCGCGCCAACGAGGGGTACTCCGCTAACTCGCCATAATCCATTTTTAATGAGATATAGTATATCTTCCAGTGCCGTTCGGAACTTAATGTTGGAGTATTTTTTATTTATTTTGGCACAAATTTTAACAAACATTATTTCAATATATATTAAATTATGAACATACACAGACCTAAGGTGGCCAAAATAGTAACTGCTATGCCTAAAAAGTACCTACAGTGTCCAAAAAAGGAAGTACAGTGCCCAAAAAAGGACTTACAGTGCTCAATAAAAGATAGCGGTTATATCAAAAGAAGTATCAAGTATTAAATTATAAGTAATTTAGGTGTTAAAAATTGATAGAAATGCTATCGTTATATGCAATTTAAAATTAATGTGATAACTTTTTTATACATTGAGTTATATAATATAAATATTATACCTTCTATTATTTCTCAGCGTACATTTATAGTTTGTCGTGACACACCCGTATTATTTGCCTAGTCCATTTGGTATATTAAACTAAGAGATTTTCGTTAGAATACTGAAAATAATTCAATTTTAGAAAGATAAATTTATTTTAGAAAGCAGTAAATAAAAATGTTTATAGTTTTTATTAAATACCTATATTAAAATTTTGATTTATTTTCTGTTTGCAAAAAAATTTTTTTTTTAATATACTTATAAAGGATGAATCGTTATAAAAACAGTGGAAAATGGATAATAAAACGTTTTAAAAACTTATCTACAACTGACATTTGAGTCATTAGCGTTCGCTCGTGAGAGCGAGCGAGACAACGCGAGTGGAGGAGTCAGCGGACTGCTCAGATGTGTCACACCGATACATTGCCGCGCGCTCTACAGGTCACAAGTAGAACTACTTTTTCCGAGCCAAAAGTTTGACCAACCAAAGTGCCAAAAGTGCCAACTGACGTGTGAGTCATCTATATGTTCTATCAACGTTAACACATCGAACCCATCCTTCCAGGGACCTGAGCCGCAACGACTTGACCGCCGTGAGCCGGCGCACCCTCCGCGGACTGACCGCGCTCAAGTCGCTGCACCTCGGCTGGAACCAGATCAAATGTATTGACGAGAAGGCCTTCGAGCATTTGAAGAGTTTGCAATATTTGTGAGTATCCCTTAACTTTCAATAGTATAAACTTATAAATAATCTAAGAGTATAAACTATAGCTATTTGTATCTATTTCTCCGCTTCTTCTAAACTACATAACACTCAAGATTTTCTTATTTACTGTAAGTTATATTACTTATTATTTAAATTACCTCTGTACGTTCCAGAACTCTGAACAACAACAATCTGACGTACCTGTCGCTGGAGGCGGCGCTAGTCGCGCGACTGCACGCGCTGCGACTGTTCGACAACCCCATCGTATGCGACTGTCGCGTCGCGCGTCTGAGCGCCGCCGTGCGCGCCGCCGGCATCCTGGGAGTTGGGGCCAGGTATGAAAGTGTTCTCAGTTTTTTGCTTATCTGATATTCACTAAAGGTCACTAGATTGTAGGCCATAGGTACTTTGGAAATTTTAATAAAACATAAGAGAGAAATAGTTATTAAAAAGTAGGAAATTCGTAAATAAAAAGTGTATTTATCGCCACGGAGGCCGCAAAGATTTGATAAGGGCTTTATTTTCGGCATGTGTCCAAATTGACAGTGTCTCTGTCTCTGGATGTTTCCAGCTGCGTCCAGAGGCAATAAAAACTATCCAATAGTGAGAGATGTCACTCGTGTGGGTGTCAGTTGTCACTTGTGAGAGATGTCACTCGTGTGAGTGTCAGTTGTCACTTGTGCGGGGTATCACTTGCGTTGATGTAGAGGTTGTTTCGAATCTGGCTGAAATCCGAAAATCAGTACTCTGCAGCAAATTCTAAGCCAGTAATTTTTCTTAAACTAGATATTTTTTTTAATTTTTGCATGTATCCAATACCGATTGTGACATGAGACGTACGCGTACGTTTCAGATGCCAGGCGCCGGCCGCGCTGCGAGGCGCCTTCCTCAGCGAAGTGGAGCCCCACGAATTGATATGCAATGGTGATTATGAAAAAAGAGTATTCCTTCTTCCTGCCCTTTTATATATTTCATCGCAATATTCTAATTATTAATATTGTATATTAATACAATTATTACTATACAATTGTACACTCATTAACGTCAATAAAAATATTTTAAATGCTTCTAATTCTACATTTACTGCCAGTTCTCAAATCAAGGGCGTACAACGGACGAGAAGTACTGGCAATAAACTCATGTGAGATGTCATGTGGAACATGGTGTAATGGTGGCAGCTCCTTACAAACATTTTGTAAAACAAAAACTTGGCGATTAAAAAGAGTGGCGGCGAGTTTATTGCCAGTTGCACATAATATTGTCTTTTATTAACGCGAGTATCACACATTTAAATAAAATATGTATTATTTTTTATTGACGTTCATAGATGTACATTGTGTTACCTAAATTAATAGATTGTTTTTTAATTTAATTGAATTAAAAATGGCAACTTTGTGACATTTCAAATATAAGACAACTGTCATCTTTCAGTCTCCCGCGACCACGGTTGCTGAAAAGCATCCGAAACGTCGGGATAAATAATTTAAATAATAAATCGCGTTTTAATCCGGTATACAGTATTTTATTTAAATTATTGCCAGTTCTTCTCGTCCGCTCTACGCCCTTGATTTGAGAACTGGCAGTAAATGTAAAATTAGAAGCAATTTTTATTGAAGTTCATAAGTGTACATTGCGTCACCTAAATGAATGGATGATGATCTGGTTCGATCTGATTGTAACTGTCGGAGTGGTGGCAGGTCCGGGCACGGCGCTGTCCGCGGAGTGCTCGGGCGAGCCGCGCTGCCCGCCCGCCTGCCGCTGCTCGCCCGACGGCACCGTGGACTGCCGCGAGAAGCTGCTCACGGAGCTGCCCGCCGCCATCCCGCACCGGGCCACCGAGATGTGAGTTGTGCAGAGGAAATTGCATTTAGTTATACCACTGTTCATCTACATATAATCAGAACGAAGACGTCGATTTTCGACGTTGACGATTTAGTGGAAGGTGAAAAAATGACGTTGCGACTGAAGTACTGTACTGCGGTCTACTTTTTTATTGCTTCCATACATCAAGGTGATGAGGAATTCAGACAAAAGCATTGTTCAAAATATAGGTATTTATTAACGGAAATAGAATTACGAGGTTATGGCCATAATGTGTCGCGTGTGTTGGCAGCCGGCTGGAGAACAACGAGCTGACGGAGGTGCGCGGGGGCGCGTTCGGCGGCGCGCGGCGCGTGGCGCGCCTCGACCTCTCCAACAACAGGATCTCCAGGATCGACGGCGACGCCTTCAGCGGCCTCGCGCATCTCACCTCGCTGTCAGTGACCCACTGCACTATACTACTGCCCCGCTACACTGTACTCCTGCTTCACTACACTATACTCCTGCCTTATTGTACTATACTCCTACTCCGTTACACTATACTCCTGCCCCACTACACTACACTACTACCCCATTACACTATACTCCGGCCCCACTAAACTATACTCCTTCCTCGCTATACTGTACTACTACCCCGTTACACTATACTCCTTCCCCACTACACTATACTCTTGTCCCACTTCACTATATTCTTATCTCACGACACTGGAGTGTCCATGGAGTTTCTTGCCGGTTCTTCTCCATGAGACCCACTTTTTGGAACCGTGCAACTAGACGTTTCATAAGAGCCTGCAAAGGCCTATTTGAAATAAAAAACTTTTGATTTTGATTTTGATTTTTGACTATACTCCTACCCCGCTACATTATACGTCTGTCCCACTACACTATACTCTTGCTCCACTTCACTATACTCCACTACACTACACTCTATACAACACTATCAATATTAAATGAACACGACTTTACTACCATCATTGGGAAATAGAAAAATAGCCATTCTAATGAAACTTTGGGAAAAGCCTAATTTTAAATAATCATGTAACAGATCGCGGATTCGAATCCTATCGTTTATAGAATTTTCTATATACACTGCATTACGGATTCACACTATCAAGTCAACATAATATGTCACATATATTTCCTCAATAACTATAATGTCTCCTCCACAGCGTGCTCTACGGGAACAAGATCAAAGAGTTGCCGGCCGGGATATTCCACGGACTCACCTCGCTGCAACTTCTGTAAGTTGTATTATATTATAGTATTTACATATCGTTGGTTCACTAAGTGTAATTTTAGATAAATATAAATATGTTATTCCTTCCCTTAAGCGTACATCTACGATTTGACGGGCTCGTTGTCGCGTTCGGTAGAACACCTGCCGTGCGTATCGATGGGTCGTGGGTTCGAATCCCACCGGGAGCACATTCTTATAATTTTCTGTAAGCATGTTTTCCCCACGACTGGTAACTTCGGGCATTGATTGGGTGGGAGGAATATCTAAATTCCGACCGGGTAACGAACCACCGTTCATAGATGGAAAAACCGTGAAGTGCATACTGCGTTTCAGTCTATGGATTTCCGAATGCCTGAAATAAAAAGTAGGTCGACGGCGCATCATTGACTGATGTTCTGTGGCTGAGGTATCACCTACCATCGAGTGAACCTCATGCTCGTGTGTCGATATCTGACATAAAAAAATACTCGTATGCTACAGTCAAAACACTGTCCCGGTCTAAAATGCTTTTAATTATTTAAATATCTTAACTTTTTGTTTTAACTAATTTAAATCTCTTCTACTTGTAAATTGGACAGTTTTTATTGATTGCAGAAAAATGTAATTAGTTTGGTGAGGTTTTTTAGTGACCGATTGTATTATCATTCTTTTAGTTGTTCATACGACTTTGTAATTCATTCAGGTTGTTGAATTCTAACGAGATCTCGTGCGTGAGGAAGGACACCTTTCGAGACCTCCAGAGCTTAAAATTATTGTAAGTATACGCATTAATTGTTGATAAAACTTTATTTTAACAGAAAGGAATACACAATTATAATTAAACTATATTGCATTTTAAAACCCAAAATACATACAATAAAAAAAATCTCATCATTTTGCGTAAACCACTAAAACCAGTTAAGCAGCGAATAGTACAAGCAATAATGATCATATATAAAAATAAGTATATTAAATTATTGTTTCTTTACTTGGAAGCTTACTAAAAAATTATAAAACCCTTGAAAAATAAAACATATACATACATAGTAGTTGCAGCACATTAAAATTTTACATTTCCTCCGTAAATTTTACTTATTTTCCTCTTATATAGTTGGTCCTCCGAGCCGGAGCCGTATATTTTATGATGATTTTAATTTCAGATCGCTCTACGATAACAACATCAGATCTCTACCGAATGGCAGTTTCGACTCTCTGACCTCGATTCAAACACTGTAAGTATTAACTTTTTGGGAGATTCATTATCTACACTGTCACTTATAATGGGCGTCAGCAGGGATCTGGGCAAGAAATACACTCTCGTACTACAATACACAATACAGTTCCTAGGCCAGCGTTACTCTATGGGCGATCCTTCGATCAACAATATGTCAA
This sequence comes from Anthocharis cardamines, assembly GCA_905404175.1. Taxonomy (NCBI): domain Eukaryota; kingdom Metazoa; phylum Arthropoda; class Insecta; order Lepidoptera; family Pieridae; genus Anthocharis; species Anthocharis cardamines. The sequence continues at coordinate 8,131,422 of FR989976.1, read as the reverse complement.
TGGGGCGATCCATCCGTCCGTATGATTATATCGTGATCACCGAATTCACATTCTTTTATTAACGTTTCCCTCTCCAAATCTAGCTCTGTATACGTCACTTTGACGTTTGTGTGATGTTGACGGTCTGTACTCATGACCCGGATGCGACATATTTATTCTTCGAAAGTACTTCAGTAGTATCATTAAATGCGATACCGGGGCTTCCAAGTACGAGTCCATAAAAAAAACCAGGGTCGGAAACCAGGTTTCATAATACTTTCACCGAACTCGCAATAATGAAAAATACTTGCATAGGAAAACGATCCCTACTTGCTTAGTGATATCAAGAACAATCGTATTTGCAAGACAATATATACTCCTTATTAGTAAAATATTACGGTTCGTTTTCCTATGCAAGTATTTTATACCTTAAAGTATTTTTTTGCAAATGCGATTGTGCTCATTATTTATATGAAATTACGGTTCGTTTTCCCATGCAAGTATTTTCAATTTTAACTCTTAACGCACCCGAATAGCTAATACTTTCATACTTGCAAGTTTTTCCCGCTCGCACCAGGGCGCCCTACTTCCAAGCCCTGGTGTATGGAGGGTAGAGATAAGGAGTAATCTCTCATATGGGGCTTTACTTTCAAAAGTGTCCACGATAAGCTGTTAGATTATAGTTCCAAAACCAACTAAAAACTTAAAAAGGCGCTGATGACCACTGATGGTACAGAAGTCAGTACTCTATTCAGTTGAACTGAATAGAGTAGTTTATAAAAATAAAGTAAATGAGTATGCAATTGAAAACGTTATTATTCAAGAGAATTCTGAAATTTTTAAAATTATTGTTATATATTTATTTTATCAATGTATGAAATTACTTTACTATCTTTTGAAAGTCGTTACGGACCGGATATATATCTTTCTTCGTTTCATTCTGTCCTACTCTAACCCTCTCTACCCCCCCTACCCCGGCAGGCACCTGGGCCGCAACCCGTTCGCGTGCGAGTGCGCGCTGCGCTGGCTGGCCGCGTACCTGCGACGGCACCCCGTCGAGACGTCCGGCGCCAAGTGCGACGCGCCCGCGCGGCTGGCGCGCAAGCGGCTCGACGCGCTGCGGGACGAGAACTTCAAGTGCAAGGGTGAGAGAACTATAGCGACGTCCGGCGCCAAGTGCGACGCGCCCGCGCGGCTGGCGCGCAAGCGGCTCGACGCGCTGCGGGACGAGAACTTCAAGTGCAAGGGTGAGAGAACTATAGCGACGTCCGGCGCCAAGTGCGACGCGCCCGCGCGGCTGGCCCGCAAGCGGCTCGACGCGCTGCGGGACGAGAACTTCAAGTGCAAGGGTGAGAGAACTATAGCGACGTCCGGCGCCAAGTGCGACGCGCCCGCGCGGCTGGCCCGCAAGCGGCTCGACGCGCTGCGGGACGAGAACTTCAAGTGCAAGGGTGAGAGAACTATAGCGACGTCCGGCGCCAAGTGCGACGCGCCCGCGCGGCTGGCCCGCAAGCGGCTCGACGCGCTGCGGGACGAGAACTTCAAGTGCAAGGGTGAGAGAACTATAGCGACGTCCGGCGCCAAGTGCGACGCGCCCGCGCGGCTGGCCCGCAAGCGGCTCGACGCGCTGCGGGACGAGAACTTCAAGTGCAAGGGTGAGAGAACTATAGCGACGTCCGGCGCCAAGTGCGACGCGCCCGCGCGGCTGGCGCGCAAGCGGCTCGACGCGCTGCGGGACGAGAACTTCAAGTGCAAGGGTGAGAGAACTATAGCGACGTCCGGCGCCAAGTGCGACGCGCCCGCGCGGCTGGCCCGCAAGCGGCTCGACGCGCTGCGGGACGAGAACTTCAAGTGCAAGGGTGAGAGAGCCTTAACTACATATATCTAACGAACGAACGAGATTGGCGGAACCCTGTTATCGCCAATGCATCGCATGCAGGGGAAGATCGGGGTCGCGCCGTATTAAAATAGGGCGGTCATTGTGGTGGGCGCTTGTATTGGCGCCCTCGGGCGGTCGCTGGCACACTCCGCGGATGATACGAAGCGGCAGCGGCGAGAGAAAAATAATAGATATGGATAAATACTTTAAATATTTTATTAATGGCCTGCCCATTAGGGCGTTAGGTGCCGCCATCTAGCGGTGAGTGGAGGCACTAAATTAAGTGCCGACCCAGTTGGAGTTGGGCGGGAGGCGCAGTGGCGCCATCTAGCGAGGAGTAGAAACTTCGCGCGAATGGCGCTGAAGTGGAGTTATTTATGAATGAATTGTTTACGGACCGGGCGCAATGGTCGCGCCCTCTGGCGATCGGCGACGGGCATCGTCCGCGAATGGCGCGAACGTGTAGCCCTACCGGAGAGCAGATGTACTATCTATATGGAAAACATACATATATCTATAGTTCCCGTCACTTAGAAATAACGCGTTTCTCAGCGTGGAGGGGATGTGTCTGTGCACGGGTACAGTCGTGCTCTAAAGTACTTCTGTTGTCTATACTAAAATCTATACTTCTATACTAATATTATAAAGAGGAAAGATTTGTATTTTTGTATGTTATGAATAAACTCAAAAAATACTAGACCGATTTTGAAAATTCTTTCACCTATAGAAAGTTACATTATTATCAGCGAGTAGCATAGGCTATGTTTTGTGTATAGTTCATCTACATTGCACCCGTGCGAAGCCAGGGCGCTTTGCTATTTTATAATATTAGAGTAATTATTGTTTTTTTGTAGAATCATAATAGGAACAACAGCTCCTTTTTCAGCTTCGTTCATAGAACGATATAAACTATAAATCATTTTTTTTCTTACTTTTAAAACCATTGTCGTTCAAAGAATTTTGTGAGTGTAACTGTACGACGTGAGCTCAGCACGGGAAGCAATGATGTGTCAACTGATGAACCAATAACAGACACTGGCGGAGCATTCCCCCGCCGCGCCTCTACATACCACCAATTTTATCTCTAAATCGCTCACGGCGCAGGTTCCAGGCCAGCGTTCTTTTTAAGTGACGGGAACTATAGCGACATCTACAATCAGCTCGAATTAAATAATCATAAATCGCGCTATATAAATGTTTCCGAGCGCTGACTACAATATATAACACTTTGACTTCAACCATTGGAGTTAGGCAGTGCACCCTTCCTTTCCTTTCATAAGTCAGGGTATAACATTTCCCCGTTCGCCGACAGCCGGCGAGGCGGCGGCGGAGGCGTGCGGGCGCGAACCGCCGTGCCCCGGGCCCTGCGTGTGCGCCCGGGGCGCGGGGGCCCGCGGGCTGCGCGTGTCGTGCGCCCGCGCCGCGCTCGCCGACACGCCGCGCGACCTGCCGCTCGACACGCACACGCTGTGAGTACCGCCTCGCGATCTATAGGTCTTTTACCTTTGTCAGTTTAACAAACTCACAGCTTTGAGTAACAAATTTCGGATTAATTGAACAAAATTGATTGAACGAATGAGTACGATAACGCATGTATGACAGAACGAATGAGTACTATAACTCATGTATGACTGAATGAATGAGAACGATAACTCATTCGTTCAATCATACGTTCACACTTGACAATGATTTCATTTTTAATTAGGATCTTTTTTTGTTTTTTAGTAAAAATTACAAATATTCACACAATATTGTAATAGACTTAACTAGTGAACAAATGTTCTAATATATTGTCTTCAATATAACGATGAACGAACGTGGACTTGTTCCAGAATAATGTCAGACAACAGCCTGGGGCAGATCAAGTCGGACGGACTCCTGGGCAGACTGCCGGACCTCACCAAGCTGGACTTCAGGAATAACGGTGCTCATACTTTCTACCATTTTTAATAATTCAATTATTTGCATGAAAAAAATTCGGAGTTAGCTGCCCCTCACTTTTTAAGGCCTGGGGGTGCTATCTGAGAACCAGACCTACCTTACCCTATGATGTATGCACCACTGGATAAGAAGATATAATTATTAAGATAGATTTATCGTTCATTATGGGAAGAAAGAAATCTTATATTTCAGACGTATTAACACACGGTAGGGAATATCCTGTAGATGAGGTTACCTAGATATTATTGCCAGTTCTCGTCCGTTCTACGCCCTCAAATCAAGGGCGTAGAACGGACGAGAACTGGCAGTAAATGTAAAATTAGAAGCATTTAATATGTATTTTTTTATTGACGTTCATAAGTGTACATTATGTTACCTAAATGAATAAATTATTTTGAATTTAAATTGAACTTACCATCAAGAGTCATAAAATCATCTGTCATAAAATAATCGTATTAAAACATCTGTCGAGAATCCGTCAAGAGCCATTTGTGGCAGGAATTATTTTGCACAATTCGCTAGATTTTTAGGTCCTTGAGCTGATACCCAGAGTGGGCAAAATCGACCCCCAGGAGTCTACAACGACTAACAACAACGGGTCTCATCAACAGCACAAGCTAGCATCGGTCTTTTCTTTCGCCAGACAACATATTTAGTTTAAGTTAGGACTTATAACTGTATGTGTGGCGTGGAATAGATGCTTCTTATCGACGGGTCCTAAGAGCAACGTCGTATCTGTGAAATCGTTTTGCAGATACGATTTTGTTCTTAGGACCCGTCGTTATTCTTATTCTTACTTAAAAGGGTAAATCAGGGCTATGGGGTCCACAAGAGGAAAAAAAATGGGGACTTTCGTCCTAGTTTTTAATATTCAAAAAACCTGTCGACAACAGTAATATAAACAAAATGTCAGCATAAAGGCCTGTGTGGAACTTATTTCGCTGATTCTCAGCCACGTCTGGATGACCACCGACTCGTTGCAGGCATCTCGGTGATCGAGGACAACGCGTTCGACGGCGCCGCCGGCATCCAGGAGCTGCTGCTGGACTCCAACCGGCTGCAGACGGTCTCCGACAAGATGTTCTTCGGGCTGCACAGCCTCACCACGCTGTGAGTTGTCTGTCCTAATGTTATATTTGTTTGTTTGACGATTGAAGTCAGAAATTACTCGACCGATTTTAAAAATTCTTTCACCAATAGAAAGCTACATTACCAGCGAGTAACATAGGCTATAGTTTTTGTGTATAGTACATCTATAATGCACCCGTGCGAAGCCGGGGCGCGTTGCTAGTATATTAATATTATGAAAGAGAAAGATTAGTTCATTTTGTTACGATTTAACTCGAAAACTACTGGACCGATTTTAAAAGTTCTTTCACCAATAGAAAGCTATATTACCAGCGAGTAACATAGGGTTTTTTGTGTATAGTACATCGAAATTGCAACCGTGTGAAGCCGGGGCGGATCAATAGTGTTATATAGGTTTGTTATAACTAATTCTTAGGAATGTGTATTTGTATCCCCGTGGAACCAGTTAAAAATATTCGGTTTATTTCTATTACCGGTATTTTTGTCACTTGAAATATAACTGTTTCGGATTTTTTTTATTTTCAAATAGACATTTTTAAAACTTCTCGGAGTTTAGTGTGAGCAAGCAAACAGACAAAAATATTAAAAATGAATTTTCTGTATACTGTTCCTCTTCGTTTTTCGTCCCCTTTTCATGTCTGGTAAAAACATTTCAATATACAGAAATTTTGATACAACTGTTTTATTATATTATAATGATGTATCGATAAAAACACTAGTATATTTTTACCAACAATATGGATTATGTATCTAATTAATTAATTATTATTAATTTAAATGATTCATTCAAAATGAATTGTATAAAATACTCTGTTGCAGGTCTCTGAGTGACAATAAAATACGGTGCATAGCGCCGGGCTCGTTCGACCACCTCACCATGTTGACCACCTTGTGAGTATTGCCAGTACTAATTACCATTTCGAATAAAAGACACACATTTTGACTAAGGTGTAGGGTTTGTAGAGAACTTAAGACTAGGATTTACTCAGAACACTATCCGCTATGATGATTAGAGAGAGTGTTAGGTTAGGGCGTGTAGAGCTGGGAGCTTGGCTCTCCATGAGATCTGATTACTTTTGTATAGTGCAAGCAATATGTACCAGGTACCTACTCGTCTTAGGGTTTCTTTATATGAACATGTTTTTGGTGGGATATCCTTTTCTTCTGATCCACTGGAACTAATTTTATTATGTTTTAAACTTAAGTATTTGTTAATGTCATAAACTTTAACAAGAAATTTTATTCATATATTAATAATATTTTCCCGCCAGTTATATATTTTTTTAAATCGCACTTAAATGTCAAAGTCACAGATTAAAAAGCAAAATTTAAATTTAAAAAAAGAACAGACTATAAACATTTCCCCCAAAGATTTTATTTTATTTTTGCAGACGTGTTTTTAGTTCAAAACTGTCCAGCAATTAATTTTGTGGCGATTTTTTTTTAATTTCAGATTCCAAATCGGTATAAAGGGAGAGTGGATAAGATTGTTTGCGTATTTTTTTCGAATGTAATTTTATTTTTTTTATTTTCGACATCGACAGACGAGAATGAGGTTCACTTGATGGTAGGTGATACCCCAGCTACAGCGCATCAGTGAATCATGCGCTGTCGACCTACTTTTTTTTTACTTCGAGCATTCGAAAATCCAAAGACTGAAACCGAAACGCGCAATATGCACTTCACGGTTTTTCCATCTATGAACGGTGATTCGTTACCCGGAATTTCCGACCCACGATCCATCGATGCGCCCGTCAAAATATTTGAATAATGCCCGTAACCCCGGCGCCAGACATAGCTTCACTTGTTCGATTGCTATGTGTGGCACGGGACTTTGAATATTTGTTCAAAGTTTGAACAAAGATTTGCACTTTGCCATGCGGTATCGGTTTTTTAGCGCACATCAAAGCGTTCAAAGTTGAATGTGTTCAAATGTTTGTGTAGCCTGCCACACTTGCGCATTGTCCAGATGCGCGAGCGTTGTTGAGCGGAACGGTTGTGTGAACTATGGAATGATAATTATGAAATCACGATTTAATCCCCCCCTATATCTACCCACAGTCTCCACATTCCACAAACAAAATTCCTTTATATGGCGAGCGAGTAACAACTTCAACTCTAGAGCACAAGACTCATCATTTGATATTTTCAATATGTCTGTTCGTATGGCAAAGCAGCTGCTTAGCCAGGAATTCTTCATGACAAATTAAATTTATTTCTCTTGGATTATACTCTATCTCTTCTCTCTGTTTTTATTAATGTTCAATTCATAGCTTGTGTTTTACTGTGCTTGCGTGTTGCGAATTACTGTTAAAAAAATAATAATATGTTTCTATATGTGAAAACCATTAATTAGCTGTTTGTTTTATATTCTGTTTATTATACTTTATAATGTAATTTTAGCTGTAGGTTTTCCTCAAATAAATAAATAAATAAATAAATAAATAGAAATGAATACACATTTGCAAAGTAAATGTATTGAAATAATAATTAAAATTCATCAAATATATTATATTACATAAGAAATATTTATTTGTAAAGAACATGGTACAATTTCTATATATTTTGTTGCACATGTAAAAAATAATTATAGGCACACTGCATCGTCCATCTTATTACCACCAGTGTACTACCGAAAAAAGAAAAGTGTTTGCGAAGCATGTCTGGCAGGTTGCGTCAATAAGTGTTCAAATGTGTTTTCAAAGCTTTGCAAAGTCTTCAAATAAGTGTTCAAACAAGTGAAGCTATGTCTGGCGCCGGGGTAACGTGAACATTGCCGTGATCCGCAGGAGGCTGGCGGGCAACCCGCTGCAGTGCACGTGCCACACGGCGTGGCTGGCGGGCTGGCTGCGCGCGCGCCGGCTGCCCGCCGCCGCCGCCTGCGCGCACCCCGCCGCGCTGGCCGGCGCCGACCCCGCGCACCTCGACCTGGCCGACTTCAAGTGCACGCGTGAGTATCTATTTAGAGGTACCATGACGTAAGTTTTCTTATAATTTGTTCGATTTCAGATTTTAATAGAATGTAAAATATAAATGGTTCTGTAAATTCCAAGATGTGGACCAAATAAATAAGTAATATGTATGTGGGATCGATTTTACTAAAAAATCTGAGGTATTGGGTTGATCATTATATTTCTTCAAATTTCAACGTTTTTTTGTTTTAAACCCTCGCCAGGTACAATTTCACACCTTAACCTCTTAAGCACAATCCGCCATCTTAATTAAAATACTTCTTTCTCTTTCACTCATCTTCTTGACACTGCTTCCTCACTACCGTTCTTCGTTCAGAAATCTTACATGTATTTGGCCCCCAGCGGAGGACGAGGGCTGCCTGCCGGCGGGCTACTGCCCCGCGGGCTGCGCGTGCGCCGGCAGCGTGCTGCGCTGCGCGCGGGCCCAGCTCACTGCGCTGCCGCCGCGCATCCCGCCCTACACCACGGAACTGTGAGCGAACTTATAAACTAACTCACCTAATATACGAAAATATCTACATTATTCTTGTTACCTATCTGTGTAAGTCTTTATAACGAGAAAACAACTTGGACGCGCCAAATATAGTGGCGTAACATAGGTAACTAGCACCCGGTGCGGATCCCAAATTCGCCGCCCCCTTATTTTTGTAATTGATTATTAAAAATTGGGGCTCTTATTGAATAACACTAACCTAAAGAGATACTCGATTGCGGTGATGTAGTAACAAAAAATTAGAAAAAAAACGTTGAAGAAAGTTGTTTTTTTTACCAGTACCTGTGAAGTGCCGCCCCCGCCAAAGTGTCGCCCGGGGCGGACCGCAAATGCTCGTTCGGTGATTTAAACAGGAACTTTTTGCAACCAGTCAGTGTTACCACAGCGGCCATTTTTTAACCTCCACACACTATGTATATACTTTTGTGACAATATTCGGTTTACGCACGACCAGATACTTGGAGTCGAACGAGATCACCAGCATATCCTCAGAGGAGATCCGCCACCTCGGGCAGCTCACCCGCCTCGACCTCTCCAACAACAAGATCACGGTGCTCTCCAACGACACCTTCGAGGGCCTCTCCAAGCTCTCCACGCTCATCGTCAGCTACAACCGGCTGAGATGTGTCCAGGTACGGTCGGAGCAGCCCGGCTACCCTGCCCTCCCCCACTGTCCCCCACTGTTTCCCCAGTCCCAGCAGCTGAACCTCTAAACTTGTTTCAGAGAGACGCCCTGAGGGGCCTGACGCAGCTGCGGGTGCTGTCGCTGCACGGGAACAACATATCGATGTTGGACGACGGAGTCTTCAGAGATTTGGAATCAATCTCACATGTGTGAGTTATAAGCAACACTTATTATTTTTAACTTAGCCATAGTAAAATTAACATTAATAACCTTTATCCTTGAGAAAAAAGCCTATATGATAAAAAAGAAAAAACCCGGAACTGTTACCGATCAGCAGCTCCATTGCCGCAAATATTTCTCCTTAATGACAATTTTATGAATTTAGGGCATGAGAAGTAGAGGTACATTCTATTCCATGTCCTTCCTGTTCCTATCTTTAGACTTCCTTTCGGTTTGCAGCGCCCTGGGCTCGAACCCGCTGTACTGCGACTGCTCGCTGCGCTGGCTCGCCGAGTGGGTGAAGTCGGGCGCCGAGTTCGTGGAGCCGGGCATAGCGCGCTGCGCCGCGCCGGCCCGCATGCGCGACAAGCTGCTGCTCAGCACGCAGCCCGCCGCCTTCCAGTGCGCTGGTGAGCTCAGCTCGAACGTCGTACGTCTTCCCGGGGGCCCCCACGTGGGTCTCAGACACCGGGGGCCAGCCTTTGCTAAACCTTTTTTTGTTTAACGCAATAAACCAACATGAGGAATGTGCTATTGCAGACATATTCCGCAGTTACGTTAGTTAAGTGTTGTAGATGCCCTCGGTGGTGTGCTCTGATGAGTTCTAATTGACCCCTCTGCGCAGCGGATGAGCCGCCGCCGGACGTGGTGGCCAAGTGCAACAAGTGCCACCGCAACCCGTGCGCCAACGGCGGCCGCTGCTCCGCGACGCGCGCAGGCGGCTTCCGGTGCGAGTGCGCGCGCGGCTTCCACGGCGAGACGTGCCAGCAGCAGATCGACGCGTGCTACGGGTCGCCCTGCGCGCACGGCGCCTGCCGCCTGCTGGAGGAGGGCCGCTTCCGGTGAGTGCGGCGCGGGGGACCTCTGGCGTACTCAGACTGACAGGCTTATTTTTTATATTAGAGGAGGCAAACGGGCAGGTGAGCCACCTGCCCGTTTGCCTCCTCTAATACCTCTAATACCTCACTTTTACATTTACCGCCAGTTCTCAAATCAAGGGCGTAGAACGGAAGAGAAGAACTGGCAATAAACTCTTCGTCACTCTTTTTAATCGCCAAATTTTTGTTCTACAAAATATTTGTAAGGCGCTGCAACCATTACACCACGTTCCACATCTAGTAATTAGTATTCTAACATGCAAATCGTTTTGCCCCCCGCCAGCTGCGCGTGCGCCGCGGGGTACACGGGCGTGCGCTGCGAGACGGACATCGACGACTGCGCGGCGCACCGCTGCCGGAACAACGCGACCTGCGAGGACCGGCTCGAGGGGTACTCCTGCCGGTGCGCGCCCGGCTTCATGGGTGAGCGGCTTGGTGTTGCACTGCCCCCTGCTTACATGGGTTACCAGAAGCAAAGCTATTATGACTTTCGAAAAGAATCTTACAGTGTAACTTGGGAAACAGATAAGATTCTTCTTGTTTTTCCAGCCCTGTTCCCTTCTTTTTTTTTTTGAGTCGGCGCAGTAGGTTCCCTTTTTCCATTCTTTTATTTCACTCGCCATATCATCAGTCACACCTCTCAAATACATATCATTCTTCACACAGTCAATCCATGTTTTTTGGCCTCCCTCTTCCCCTATACCCATCCACTTTCATATTCAAATCTTTTTTAGGAACATGTTGTTGTGGAAGGGAGGTGTAGTCTTCCTCCAACCTAAAGGGGGGATCCTCGACCAGTCGAACCACTGACTGGCCGGCCCTAAGGCCCCAGTGGTTGATATCGAGATGTTGTATATATACGTAGCGCGCACAGAAACTCTTATAGCGCGATTCAGGATTAGACGTCTTTGTATTGATTCTTGTAGCTGATCATAGATGTCGCTACAATGTTTTTTATCTCTCCTCATAACATGCCCATACCAAGCTAAACGATTACCTTTAAATTTTTCATCCACTGGCGCTACTACAAAATCACGTGTTTTAATGTAAGGCTAATTTTACGAAATTATAATTTCCAAGACCTAAAGATATATTAGGAGACCTTTAGTCAGTAACGGATTTACACATTTCCAAGGTGTAGGCTGTTAACTACCAACCCCCCACACTCCGTCTTTAACTGTCTATTCTTAAATTAATATAATATATTTCGTTGAATGACATCATAAAAAGCGTTAATTAGCTTCCCCTAAAATCTACCGCCCTGGGCTCAAGCCTACTCTGCCTGCTGGTAAATCCGCCCCTGCCTGTAGTCAGGTCCAACTGGGCGTAATTGTTGTTGGTTATAAATTTTACACCTGCGTCTGCGTTTCTCAGGGGAGTTCTGTGAAAAGAAGATCCCGTTCTGCACGGCGGAGTTCAACCCGTGCGCCAACGGCGGTGCCTGCGAGGACCTCGGCAGCCGCTACTCCTGCTCCTGCCCCAAGGGCTACTCCGGCCAGAACTGCACCGTCAACGCCGACGACTGCATCAACCACATGTGCCAGGTACCGGTCGGCCCTCGCTGGGTGGAGTGGTTATTTGGGACGAAATGGCGTAGGTTGTGGGAAGAGAAAACTATTAAGGAATTACTTTGCTTTTAAAGAGCAATTTAAATATTCATGGATATGTTTCAAGCACAAAACAATAATAAAAAAAAAAATCGATAAACTGCATGTTACATGGACTCTCATAATTGCAAATGCGAAATTAGCGCCACGGTTGGCGTTAATCCCGCGGTTAGTGACATCGCCTAGTCTTTAGCGGTGTCACGCAGTAACACGGTCGGTTGTGGCAGAACGGCGCCACGTGCGTGGACGGGCTCGACGAGTACCGCTGCGAGTGCGCGGCCGGACACGCGGGCCGGTACTGCGAGGCGGCGCCCCACGCGGCGCTGGGCACCTCGCCCTGCGCGCACCACGACTGCGTGCACGGCGTGTGCTACCTGCCCGCCGCCGCCGCCCCGCTCGCGCTGCAGGTACACGTCGCTATACACCGCCCGCCCCCCACACCCGCCCCCCGCCCCCCACGCGGCGCTGGGCACCTCGCCCTGCGCGCACCACGACTGCGTGCACGGCGTGTGCTACCTGCCCGCCGCCGCCGCCCCGCTCGCGCTGCAGGTACACTTCGCTATACACCGATAAAATGACACAGATTTCGATAAAAATTAAATGGGACCTCTGAAAAAAGAATCATCCAAATCCATCTATAACTTGTGGAGTTATCGCGTAACAAACATACAAAAAAAAGCAACATACAGACGAATTGAGAACCTCCTCCTTTTTTGAAGTCCGTTAAAAATCTTTAAACCTGATACCTTTATATTCCTACAAAATGACGACTGCAATCACCGGTATTTCCTTTTAAAGGAATATATAGAATGAAAGCTATAGTATAATGTGCGCAGTGGTTGGTTTCCAGGATGATATTATGATGGAGAGGCCACTGCTGGCGCCCACCAACGACTACCTGTGCAAGTGTGCCCCTGGCTACTCCGGTGAGTCACTTACACACTTAATAATGCCTCTTAAAAGTTGTGAGTCACTTACACACTTAATAATGCCTCTTAAAAGTTGTGAGTCACTTACACATTTAATAATGTCTCCTAAAAGTTGTGAGCCACTTACACAATAATGCCCTCTAAAACTTGTGAGTCACTTACACACTTAATAATGCCTCCAAAAAGTTGTGAGTCACTTACACACTTAATAATGCCTCTTAAAAGTTGTGAGTCACTTACACATTTAATAATGTCTCCTAAAAGTGTCTTAATTAATTACGATTATCTTAATTAATTACGTGTTTCACTACATGGTGACAGCGGTGTTACGATTTAAGTTAAAATATCGCGATAATTTATAGTTTTTTGGCTTGGTTTATTATTTAAACGTGTAATTATCATCTTAAATTATGGAACATGCGCGTCCCCCGACGGAATTGATAATTGAAGGAGGTCCGAGTGCACGGGCTGACGCGTGGCGAAAATGGCGCAAGATGTTTCAAGTGTTTTTAAAGGCATCGGGAGTGAAGAAGGAGTCTTCTGATGTTCAGGCTAGTTTATTGATCAACCTCATTGGTCCAGCTGGGTATGAAGTATACTCGACATTTTCATACATGAAAGACGAGAGCGAAGATGACATCGATTGTCTACTTAAAAAATTCGATGAGGTGTTTTGTACTAAACCCAATGTTACAGTATCGAGGTATAAATTTTTTACCCGAAACCAGGAACATGGAGAATCTATTGATCAGTATGTGACGGCATTAAGACTGTTGTCACAAAGCTGTGCATTTGGTCAGCTTGCCGATAGCCTCATACGGGATCGTATTGTTTGTGGCATATTAAATAATACTGTCCGAGATCGTTTACTTCGTACCGACGAGCTGAACCTGACAAAGGCGATTCAGATATGTGAAGCTGCGGAGATATCCCGAGAGGACGGTCAGTGTATCGAGGCGAGTACGGCTGAGGTAGCCGTGGATGCGGTGCGACGCGGCGGTCGCGGAGGTCCGAGAGGGGCCCGAGGTGTTGCTGATGCTGAGTCCTGGGGGGCCCGGCGCGGTGCGGAGGGCACTGCGCCACCCTCGGGTGATCCGTGTGCGGCATGTGGGAGGTATCGGTGTGTTAGTGGTACCCTATGTGCAGCAGCAAGTGCTAAGTGTTATAAGTGTAAAAGCATTGGTCATTTTGCAAGGATGTGTAAGCGTAAGATAAGAAACGTGCTAAACGTAAGTGTCTCGGGTTCCGAGGAAGATTTACTGTATGTAAGTGTGATAGATTCAAATGAAAAGTATTTTAATCGAAATGAATGGGTTGAGATTTTTGAGTGTAATAATAAGCGAATTAATTTTAAGTTGGATACCGGTTCAATGCTTAATATTATGTCTAAGGGTGATTTTGTAAAATTAGGCTTATCTTTAAACATTCTTAAGCCCTACTCTAAACGTGTTAATTCATTTACGGGTAACGTAATACCTATTTTAGGTATTTGTGATTTAAAAATAATGTACAAAAACACTAAATTCATTTTGTCATTTGCAATTGCAGACTTGAATTGTCAAAATATTCTTGGTTTAGAAAGTTGCATTGAGTTGGGGTTCATTAGTTGCGTAAATTCTATAGATATATCTAATAAATATTCTGATCTTTTTGAGGGCTTAGGAAAATTACCTGGGCAATATAGAATTTGTGTCAATAAAGAGGTACAGCCCGTGATTTGTTCGGTCAGAAAAGTTCCATTTGGTTTGCGTGATAAGTTATTTACAGAATTAAAACGAATGGAGTCGTTAGGAGTGATTCGTAAAGTAACACATCCCACGGATTGGGTTAATGCAATAGTAGTCGTTGCGAAAAAAAACGGCGACATACGTTTGTGTTTAGACCCGCGACCTTTGAACCGTGCTATTCGACGCGCGCATTACTCGCTGCCTACGGTCACTGAGGTAGCGGTTAAGTTACGCGACGCTCGTTTTTATAGTGTGTTAGATGCCCGATCTTCTTTTTGGATGATAGAAATTGATGATTACAGCGCCGATCTATGTACCTTTGGAACCCCGTTTGGGAGATATCAATTTTTACGTTTGCCGTATGGTATTAATTGTGCTTCAGAGGTATTTCACGCAAAAATCAGACAATATTTTGAAGAACTCGATGGCGTTGATTCATTCGTCGATGATATAGTCGTATGGGGTCGTACGAGACAAGAACATGATTCTAGGTTAGAGCGATTGTTACAAAAATCTAGAGAAATTGGTATAAGGTTTAATTTAGACAAATGTAAATTTGCTGTTAATGAGATAGTATATTTAGGGCATAAGTTTGATCAATACGGAATGAGACCGGATACTGAAAAAATAAAAGCTATTTTAGAAATGCCATATCCATCTGACAGAAAAAGTTTAGAAAGATTTTTAGGTATGGTAAATTATTTAGCTAAATTTATTCCCAATTATTCTGAATCGGTTTCAATATTAAGAAATTTATTAAAAAAGTATTCAGAATGGGTATGGGATATACATCATAGTGAAGCTGTTGACAGTTTAAAAAGTAAAATAGCTGCTGCTCCAGTCTTAGCGTTGTATTCGGCAGAGTTGCCTGTGTTGTTGTCCGTCGACGCGAGCGCAGAGGCGCTCGGCGCGGTGTTGTTGCAGGGGGGTCGGCCGGTCGAGTTCGCGTCGCTCACACTCACCGATACACAAACTCGTTATGCACAGATCGAAAAAGAAATGCTTGCGATTGTATTTGCTGTTGAAAGGTTTCGACAGTATATTTATGGTAGATCTGATGTAACGATTCAATCCGACCACAAGCCTTTAGAGGCTATTTTTGAAAAACCACTTTCCTCTATTCCTGCTCGTTTACAGCGTATGGTTTTGAAACTGCAAGCTTATAGTTTTAAAGTAGTGTATACTCCTGGAAAGTATATGTATATAGCTGATACGTTGTCGCGGGCAGCGCTTCCCGATTTAATGAGTGATCGTGTAAGTGATGAGATCGAGTCGCAATCGTGTTTTGTAATAGAGAATGTACAATTTAGTGATCAAAAATTAGAAATGTTAAGGGAGTATTTAAAGAAAGATATAGAAAGTAATTTATTAATTGATTATATAAGTCGTGATTGGCCGAAATATAAAAATGATCTACCGGAAAACTTAAGAAAGTTTTGGCCTTATCGTCATTTATTAAGTTATATGAAAGGGTTAATTTTTAAGGGTAATATTTTATATATCCCTAAAAATCTTCGTAGTTTAATGATTGAAAGGATACATGAAGGTCATTTGGGTATAGATCGCTGTAAACGTCGAGCGCGAGACGTTATGTTCTGGCCTGGAATGTCTCGGGACTTGGAGCAGGCTGTCCGTGCTTGTGGTGCGTGCGCGCTGCATGCGCCGGCGCCAAGAGCGTTACCGTTGCAACAACATTACATTCCTGATATTCCATGGCAAAAATTAGCTTCCGATATTTTCGAATATCGTAAGAGATATTATGTTATATTAGTTGATTACTTCTCTAATTTTGTGGAAGTTAAAGAAATAAAAACCATTGGCTCCAAAGTAGTTATAGAATTTTTGCGTGAACAGTTTTGTCGTTATGGAATACCTATTGAATTGGTAACTGATAATGGTCCTGCTTATAGTTCGCGGGAATTCAAACAATTTTTGTCGGATTGGGAAGTTCGTCATATCACATCTTCTCCACATTACCCCCAATCCAACGGCAAGAGCGAACGTACGGTCCAAACAGTAAAAAATTTGTTAAAGAAATGTATTGAGTCCGGACAAGATTTCAATCTGAGTTTATTAAATTTTAGGAATACGTCCCGTGACGGTTTAGATTCACCTGCACAAATTCTTATGGGTAGACGGCTCAATACAAAATTACCAATAAATCCTGATTTATTACGCGAGAGTATTAATATTAAAAAAAATCACGACAGAATCTGTCAAAATCGTGAAAATCTTAAAAAACGATATGACAAGAGATGTAGGGAGCTACCAACGTTATCTCCAGGGGAGCAGGTTGTGGTCTCCGACGGGTACAAGCGGCGAGCCGCTTCGGTAGTGGGTCGTGCCCCCGAGCCTCGCTCCTACCTGCTCAGGGATGCTCGCGGTCATGTATTCCGCCGCACTCGGCGTCATTTAATTTCTCGTACTCAACAAAATAGCTTGCAAGATAAATTACCAATTACTGAACCCACTCCTTGCTTAAGTGACATTCCATTTGATAATTTAGAAAAAAATGAATGTAAAGATAAGGATTATATTGTCACGCGATCGAAAGCAAAATTGTTGTTACAAGATAAACCTTGTCAATAGTTTTATTAATTATGTTAATTACGATTTAAGTTAAAATATCGCGATAATTTATAGTTTTTTGGCTTTGTTTATTATTTAAACGTGTAATTATCATCTTAAATTATGGAACATGCGCGTCCCCCGACGGAATTGATAATTGAAGGAGGTCCGAGTGCACGGGCTGACGCGTGGCGAAAATGGCGCAAGATGTTTCAAGTGTTTTTAAAGGCATCGGGAGTGAAGAAGGAGTCTTCTGATGTTCAGGCTAGTTTGTTGAGTCAACTAGCCTGTGTTTCACTACATGGTCACGCCACTTTTTGTTGTATATCTTTATTGTAATACATATTAAATTTAGATAGGATTGTGGAAGACGTTAACAAAGATGATTCAACGGATTTATTGTGACATTTCTTGTACAACCAATTATATTAACACTTTGGCGGTGCTTCATGTAAGAACTACCGACACTTAAATAAAATGTTATATCACACCAACTGATTCACACTTTAGACAGTTTTGCCTTAATAAAGCTGTAGGCGCTTCAACATCCTCCTCTCCGTGGAAAGCACAGCTTTCAACTTTCTAGCTCCTCTCCGGTAAGTAAAGGACAAAGTTTAGTCAGCGATCTTCTATATGTGCCCTTTGATGTTCGGACTTCAGCTACACGTGGCACTGCGTCTGCACCAGGAAATAAGCGAGACACTCTTGCAAGTTTCCAGCATAATGGAGGCAAGTTATCTTCTATGAGAAGTACCAAATCTCCTTCCTGTAGCTTCGATGAGTTAGTTCTCCATTTTGACCGCTGTTGAAGCTCGGAGATATATTCCTTCTGCCAGCGCTGCCAAAAGTGTTGGCGAATTTGTTCCAATCTGGCGTAGCGTTGAAGTTGGTTAGCTTTGACATCTTGATATGGTTGTGAAGGCATGGAACGCAGTGACCGACCAATCAAAAAGTGCCCTGGTGTTAAGGATTGGTAATCATTAGGATTGGATGTTAAAGGACATAATGGCCTACTATTCAAAATAGCTTCAACTTGTGAAAATAATGTTCCTAATTCCTCAAACGTTAGATGGGTGTTACCCATAACACGGCGTATATGGTATTTTGCGGATTTTACACCGGCTTCCCAGATGCCACCGAAATGAGGAGCGTGCGCAGGCGAGAAAATAAATTTTATGCCATCGTCAGTTGCAAAATCTAATATTGATTGTTTGTTTGCCTTTAAAAAACTACCTATCTCTTTGGCTGCCGCGACAAAATTCTTACCGTTATCACAATAAACTTCTAAAGGTTTTCCTCGTCTAGAAATAAATCTACGAAACGCTTGTAAGAAACCCTCTTTTGTAAGATCACTGACAGCTTCTAAATGCAAACATTTAAATCTAAAACATACGAACAAACATAAATATGCTTTAATAACTTTTGCCCCACGACCCCTCTTGTTTATTATATGAAATGGACCCGCAAAATCAATACCCACAGTTATAAAAGGAAAATCTGGCGTAATTCTTTGTATGGGTAGGTTACCCATTATTGGATATATAGCTTTCCCTTGATGACGTTTACATATAACGCATTTATGTACTGTATTACGTGCAAGTCGTCTACCGTTAACAGGCCAAATAGACTCACGAATTACCGATAACAGTAACTGTGGTCCAGCATGCATATAACGCAGATGATCCCGCTCAAAGATAAGCTTAGTAAGATAATGACTTGAATGAAGAAGAATAGGATGTTTTTTATTAAAATTGTAATTTGAATTATTTAGTCTGCCACCAACACGAATTAATTTGAGTTCATCATCAAAAAAAGGTGTTAATGATAAAATATTAGACCTATTACTGATAGGTTTACCTTGTTCGAGTAAACTGTATTCTTTTGAAAAAGATTGCTTTTGAGAAATTGCACAAAGTGTATAAAACGAACTATTTAGTTCATCTAGGCTTAAACTTCCTACATGCCTTTCTTTTTTGTTACGTAAATTGAAAATAAAACGCTTAACATAACCCAAAACTCTCTGAATTTTTATAAATTTAGAATATTTTTCAAATTCTATTACATTTTGTTCTGTAGGCTCATCTACTATAGCTGCTAGAGAATTTAATTTAATTTCCGGTAGAATATCATCAGCCATATATGATGGAGTAATAGACTATTCTGATTCTGGTTTCAATAAAAACTCAGGGCCATGCCACCACAAGTCCTTTGAAACTATATCTTTTGGCGAAACGCCTCTTGAAATATAATCAGCAGGGTTAATTGCAGTAGGTATATAACGCCATGACTCAGTATCAGTTAGTTCAGATATCTCTACAACCCTATTAGCTACGAATGTTTTTAATCTATGACATTTAGCACGAAGCCACCCAAGAACAACCATAGAGTCACACCAATGTACTTGACGAACGACTGAAGACCTTAGAGATGTAGTAACTGCTTTGGATAACTTGGCTGCTAAAACTGCTGCACATAATTCTAAGCGCGGTATGGTTGTAGGTTTGATCGGAGATATCTTAGATTTGGAACATAATAACTGTACATTAATTATGCCTTTATGATTAATAGATCTCATGTAGATACACGTCCCAATAGCATGTTGTGAAGCGTCACTAAACGAGTGTAGTTCTATGTAATTGTGATTATCACATAGTACTTTTCGTGGAACTTTAACATTTAAAAGATGTGATAAATTGTTACAAAACTCATCCCACGATGTTTGTATATCTCTAGGCACTGGTTCATCCCAATCAAGCTTCTTTAGACACAGTGATTGTAATATTATCTTTGGCAACACCACACATGGACTAATTAAACCTAAAGGATCAAATATTTTAAAAGTAAATGAAAGAATTAAACGCTTAGTAGCAAAATCTGTTTTAGGCGGAACTTGAAAAGAAATTTGTAAATAGTCATTATTAGGATCCCAGTTAAGACCTAAAGCACTAGTTGAAGAACTTATACTTAATTTATCGTTTGGATTAACAACATCTGCTTTCAAAATTGATTTACAATTAGATTTATATTTTCGAAGATTAAAACAACCTTTTTGGAGCGCATTTGATACGGAAGATTGTATATATTGAAGTTCCTTTTCACTATCTGCCCCAGTTATAAGGTATATAATAAAAGTCATGTTTGATAATTGTTTCGATAGATTTATCTGTGCATTCCTGTCCTAATTGCCAAATACAACGAGTACTTAGAAAACTGGAACTTGCAAGACCATACGTTACTGTTCTGAGGCGTAGGATTTTAATAGGCTCTAATTCATTTTCTCTCCATAGTATCAATTGAAGATTTTGATGATCATTATGTAAATTAATTTGGCGATACATTTTCTCTATATCAGCTGTAAGAAGAAATTGATATTGCCTGGCTCTAATAAGAATACTAAAAAGAAAATCTTGTATATTAGGTCCGACCATTTGAATATCATTCAATGAATAGCCAGACGTGGTAGGTGCAGATCCATCAAAAACTACTCTTATTTTAGTTGACTCACTAGTTTCATTGAAAACTGCATGATGACATAAAAAATGAGATTGGATAGGTGGCTTTGTAATTGAAAGTTCTTCTAAGTGACCAAGTTCAGTGTATTCACGTATAAAATTAGAGTATTGCGTTTTCATTTGAGGATTTCTCCTGAATCGTTTTTCCAAATTCAAAAATCTTTGTTTTGCCATATTGTAAGAGTCACCTAAACAATCAGGTGTGTCAATTAAAGGTAGTTTGACGGAAAATCTTCCATTAGGTAAACGAATAGTATTATCTATAAAGTGTTGTTCACAAGCCTTTTCGACTTTACTAAGAATAGGTTTATTTGGAACTTCTTCAATATTCCAAAATTTTTGTAAAGAATCATGTATGCTTTCCTCATGCTGTGGAATTATAATTGAATTATGACATTGAATATTCTTAGTTGTTTGTATATTTTTAGAAATAGGACCAGCGACTAGCCAGCCAAATTTTGAGTTTCTTAATTTAATTAAACCTGGACCCAAAGACTGTTCATAATTTCCTAGGATATCCCAAAATAAGTCTGCACCAATGAGTATATCGATGGACGAAGGAATATTGAAATTGGGGTCTGCAAGCTTTAAATTGTTTGGTAATTGTATATCTCGCAAACTGATAGGAGTAGCAGGAATCGAACCTGTTAACTCTCTGAGTACGAAACAAGTTAACGTTATATTGTATTTTTCATGTAATGAACTTAGTTGAGCAATGCAACTTTCTGAAATATAATTAGACAAGTTGTTGCCGATACCTATAACGCCAATTTTACTTATAGAACTTGATTCAAGACTCAGATAATCTTTTAAATTATTGCTTATAAATGTTGATTGACTTCCACAATCTAGTAATGCACGAACTCTTGCTGATTTATTTGTTTTAGGATTTCTCACTTCAATTAATGCTGTAGACAATATGATTTGATTTGTTGGTTGCATAGAAAAATTAGCTATTGTATCCATAGATTTAATAGAAGAAGAATTCTCATCAAGTTGCTTTGTTTGATGAAGTAAAGTATTGTGTCTCTTCTTGCATATACGGCAAGGACCTAGCTTGCAATTTTGTAGTCGATGACCATCTCTCAAACAATTCATACATAGTTTTAATCTTTGAACATCGGCGATTTTATCATCAATATTCTTTCCTTTAAATACACTACACTCATATATTTTATGATCTCCGTTACAGATAATACAAGTTCTAAAATTATTATTATTGTTTTGTAAAGAAGTAAAAGATTTCGTGTGAACTCGTTCACTGTTAATATTAGGGCCTGCCGGCCGCGAAGAGCTACACGATGCCCTAAACTTATCCATTTTGTTACGATTTAATGTTTCAAGAATATCTGCACGATCTGATAAAAATTTATTAAATTGAGCTAGTGTAGGTACCTCATTCAAAGAATTACGCATTTCTTCCCACTTAACTAAGGTATTTGAGTCTAATTTTGAAGAAACCATATGAATTATTAATATATCCCAATATTGGGTTGATTGACCTAGACTTGATAAGGCACGCAAGTTTTTTGTAACATGGTCTACGATAAACCGTAAAGATCGTTCAGACTCGCGACTCAAAGGTTCAATTTTAAAAAGAGCATTTAAATGATGATTTATTAGCTGTCGTTTATTGTCATACCTCTCACACAACAAGCGCCACGCATCATTATAATTAGCTTCGGAAACCTCAAGATTCGAAATAATACGTGCTGCATCACCTTCTAAATATGATACCAAATAGTGAAATTTATGAATAGGTTTAATGCGTTCGTTATTGTGTATAACTGATAAGAATGTATCACGAAACTCGAGCCATCGAAAATAAGCACCATTGAATTTATTAATTTGTAATTGAGGTAATTTATATTCCGTTTCAAAATGATCGCGATGACACTGAGACAAGGAAGAGTTGTTTTGCTCATCCCTATGGGCACTAGACTCAGTAATGATAGTCTGTGCTATAGCAATGCATGTCGCACAGTCTTGCTCAATAACATCTCGCTCATTTATTTCAAACGCTATATTATCTGAATTCAAAACGTCAATTGAATCTTGCAACTTTTCGTATTGAATTGATAACAAACGAAATTTTTCTAATTTAATCGATAATTCTGATAATTGAACTGAAGACATAACCTCTATTTTTGAAATTGAATCAATATAGTTTTTAAATTTTGTAATACGACCTTTAATAGATATTCGCTTTGTGAGTAATGTCCTTAGTTCACATTTTACTTCGCTTTCGTTAGGCATTTTAATAATAAAAGTTTGAATCTATAACCAATATACTATAAAAATAATTCAAAATAATTTTAATTAACTATTTAGCAAAATTTAAACGTTAAAAGAAAAAATCTAAATTGCTCACGCTCCTTAATTCGGTGTCACCTGACTCGCAATACTCCGTGCAGCTTGCTGCTTCGAAACAAAGGAAACGCAGCAACTTCCACGTTGGCAGCACAGTAGTAGCTGAAATAGTCGGCACACTGACTTTGAATATATGTATGCTTAAATACTTTATAAATTATAACAAAAATTACGCTGTAATGTAATGATTTTCGCTATAACAATACTTAAAAAACAACTTCTCGTTTAAATAATAAATGCTTGTAAAAAAATATAAGTTTAATCTATATAACCTTACTATACTTTATATTAGAATAATATTGTTGAAACTATTTAGAAATATCGTGATTATGAATGTGATTAAAGTAATGGAATAAGGCAATAGGTACTAGGTATAAGGTATGGGACTAGGTTTAGGTATTAGATAGGAAAATAGCAGGGCACTTATCTGAATAGATCGGAGCGATGATCAATATGTTTTTCGATTCTCCGACTTCAAAGTTGTCCTTCTATCTCCAGAAACACGATCACTTCTTCAGCTGAGCTACTCTGACCAGGGATGATGCAATATCTGGATCGTCGAATAACCGCCGAAACGTAATTGCGTATTTCTTATTGTATTTTCGTATCCGAAGATTGTAATTGTAATTGTATTGTAGATTCGTATTAATTTACACGGTCGCCACTTTTTTAGAAGGAGGGTAGAAGCGATTATTGGAGAGACAGTTCCTCTATGTAATTAAATAGAAATAAAATTATTTAAGCAATTGTATACAGTGACAGAATTGTATTTGAGTATTTTAGTGTGCGTTTCGCAAGTGGAAATGTTATCAGTCTAAATAAAGCAGTGGAAATATATGTAAATATCAACATCAAACAATCAGCTGATTGACGTCTTCCGTATTAGTGTGGATGTAATACAAGGAATTCCTGCTGTTTTTTCCTGGAGGATAATTGTGAGTTTTTAAAAATCGTGAATTTTCCTAAGATTATACGTATGCAATCAAACAATCAAAATAAATTGTGTCCTCATAAATAATCCAATCAATATATGCTATACACCGCCATCTAGGGACAGAGTGAAGTAACTTTACGAAATAAATCATTGATAAACATTACTGTTACTATAAGATGGCCAACAAATGTGAGACTTGTAGTAAATATTGTAGCGCGACAGATGGCGTTAAATGCTCTAAATGTAATGGCATGTTCCACAAACACTGCGCTTCACCTAGTTCTGATGCTCGCCAATGGATATGCAGGAAATGCAAAGTCCCAGTTACAGAATCTTCTGAAATTCCGCGTTATCGTTCATCTCCTACTGTTGAAAATTGCCAAGACTCCCAGCAGTGGAGTGATGATCTTGTACAGGAAGTGAGGCTCTTGCGCGGGGAAATTTCTGGATTTCGTAATGAAGTAGCGCGCCTTTCTACTTACATTAATGATTTTAACGTAAGGCTTGCTGGGATGGAAGAGAGAATAACCCTACTGGAACAGCAACAAACTGATAAGTCGTCACAAGCTGCCAGTACTGAAATAATAGAAACGCTCGAAAAACGATTAAATGAATGTGAGCAGGATAATCTGATGAATGATGTGGAGCTCAGCTGTGTACCTGAGTGCACTGGAGAAAACACGACACATATAGTAATAACATTAGCAAATAAAATAGGGGTACAGCTGGAAGAGCGGGATGTAATAAGTGCGTGGCGGACGGGGACGAATCGTAGCAAGTCCGGGGAGCTGGAGAACGGTCGTGGCGGCGTGGGCGCCGAGGGCGCGGACGCGATTGGCGTCGGCACACGACCCCGCGCTATCGTGGCGCGACTGGCGCGCCGGCAGCTGCGCGACGAGCTTTTGCGTGCGGCGAGGGTGCGGCGCGGTGCGGATACGTCTGGCACGGGTATAGGAAGTGAAACGCGTAAATTTTTCATAAACGAGAGACTAACGCGTACAAATCGGCATCTTTTTTATCTCGCTCGCAGGGAAGTAAGAGCGCGAAACTGGCGCTTCGTATGGACTAAGGCAGGGCGCGTTTATGTAAGGAAGGATATGAAATCCCCTTTTATATGTATTCTTTCGGAGAAGGATTTGAACAAGGTTTTTTGTGTTGGCTCTATTGGAATGTAATATTATGTAAACGTAGTAATAACGATTTTACTAAAATTATAGATATGCTGTATTTTATTGTTCTTCATTATACAAAAATACATTTAAATAATAAGGTTATCAGTCACATTTATTTTATTTATTTATTTTTCAGACATCTTGCAATGAAATATTCATCTCATAGTTATTTTCAAAGTACATCAATAAATATTACTGTAGTATTGTCTTGTTTTGTAGCTTATTTTAATGAAAGGATATTTAACATCAATTGCGATTTTTTTATTGTTTTATATGTTTTTTATTTAAATAGTAATCGGTTCATAGATAACTTCTTTAGAAATGTAAGGATTTTGTCTGCTATGAGTTTCTTGAATTATATTAGTGGTTCTCGTATAAGATATTTCATGTTTTTAGTTTTAATACATTCAAACTTTGCATCCCTTTGCAAACCTGTAAAAATGTTATGTCATGTAATAAATAAAACTCAATATAGTGCTGAAGTAATACTTTTAAAATATTGTTTTTTGCTAGATATTTATAGTAAAATCATGGAAAACCGATCTGTGAATTTGTCACAAACAGTTTTTAAGACAAGTAGCGCTATAGAAAGTTCATCTTATTGTTGTCGTTTCCCAAATTATTATTTTAGAATTATTGCGGTGCTGTGTTTAATTGGCGTTATGGCCACTATAAGCAAGTTACATTTTTATTATTTATGTTACTGTGAATTCTATCGAATTAGTCATTTTACTAATACCTGGGTACTCTTTAGAGACTCTAATTATATTTCAGAATTCTCTTTATTTCCTCATAGGTAAGTCTCGGAAACAACAGTTTAAAGTGGGATTTTTAAACCCAGGTTCACTAGGAACAAAACATGAAGAATTTATAGTAGCTATGGAACGCCATGCTGTTGATATTATGGCAATAAATGAAACATGGCTCCGTGAGGGCGAGGAAGGCCGTGCTCCACAGGTACCTGGATACCGCTTAAGACACATGCCTCGTTCGAGGGGAGCTCGCCAGCGTGGAGGTGGGGTTGGTTTTTATATAAAGCGCAGTGTGGTAGCGCAAGTGCTTCCTTATCCCGTAACCCCACAGGTAGAACAGTTCTGGATCAGAGTATCTGTCCGTAGTATAAACATTGTCATAGGTACAGCGTATCGGCCTCCATGGATGAACGTTGATATATTTTTCGATGCTCTAACTGAGTCTTTAGGAACGTTCGTTTGGTGCGATAAAATTATATTGTTAGGAGATTTTAATATAAATGTTTTAAATAAAAATCACGGAAATACTAAGAAATTGGACAATTTTTTACAAAGTATGACTTTAATACAAAATGTTTCGGAAGCCACACATTTCACAGATAATAGTGAAACACTTTTAGATCTAATATGCACTAGCTTACCAGTGCATAATATTTTCGTTGAATTCATTAAGGACCTAAGCAGTCACGCGTTTATTGGGTGTAATATTGACATAGTCAAGGATGCACTTAGTCCAAAGTGGATATCATTTAGGCCTCTCAGAGATTTGGATATACAAGTTTTTAATGAATTCGTTGACAAAGTGAATACTGATTGGTTATTGTGTTATGATGATGTAAATAGAATTGTGGAAGAATTTACGGAACTGATTGTTTATATTTATGATATTTTTGCACCAATTAAATCAGTTTGCATAAAAGAAAGGGGTTACCCTTGGATCACGTACAACATTCGAAAAATGATGGAGAAGCGAGACCAAGCACATTCCAAAGCGAAAAAGTCCAAACAACAGAGTCACATAGATTATTATAAAGATTTAAAAACTTACGTCAATATGGCCATAATTCAAGAAAAAAATGCATATTTTGAACAATATGTAAACTCCAATATTAAAAAACCACGAGAGTTATGGAAGCATATAAGCAAGCATGTAAAAACTAATCCAAAAAAGTGTTCTATACTGCCTCCACAAATTAATGATCCAGATCAAATAAATGCACACTTTTTAAATATACCTGTAGACAATAGGATACCGGCGCATAATATAAATTTTTTCAAATATAACCGGTTTGGTACTGCCTCATTTCATTTCAAACCTGTAGAAAGTGACACGATACTGAAGGTATTCAGAGAAATAAAATCACAAGCGATTGGAGTTGATGGAATTTCTGCCGATATGCTACAACTGACGATGGTAAAAATGCTACCTGTGATAACTCACATGATTAATACTTCTTTAAGGACAAGTGTCTTCCCTTCGTTATGGCAGCAGGCCATTGTACGTCCTATAGAAAAGGTCGGTAATCCCTTAGAATTTAAAGATCTACGACCTATTAGTATACTTCCATGCGTCTCAAAAATTCTGGAAAAAGTAGTACAACGGCAGATGATAGAGTTCCTGGAATGTAATTCCATACTACCAGCATTACAATCGGGATTCAGAAAGAGAAGAAGTACTGCCACTGCCTTGGCTGAAGTGTTAGATAACATTATAACTGCGCAGGATGCTGGCGAGGGTACCATTCTAGTACTCTTAGATTATTCACGAGCTTTTGACACCATCAATGTGCCATTGCTATTAAATAAGTTATCGTATTATGGATTCTCTGACGAAACAGTGTCATGGTTTGGTAGTTATTTAGGAAAACGTAGTCAAGCAGTGGCAGTAACATTGTCGGAAGGAAATATGTCAATTTCTCAGCGCTGTTCCATAGACAGAGGAGTACCACAAGGTTCAATCCTGGGACCTCTTCTTTTTATAATTTACAGTGCAGACCTTATAAATAGCATTAAATACAGTAACTACCATATGTATGCCGACGATATACAGCTGTATGTTCACTTTAAGCCCGATAAGACAGAAGTAGCTGTAAATAAATTAAATTATGATTTAAAACAGATAGCTCAGTGGTCTAAAGAAAATGCTCTGATTCTCAATCCTGATAAAACCAAATTCATGATATTAGGAACGCCCCAGCTATTAACTAAAATTGAACATCATTCCCCAGTGGTATCTATAAATGGCATACCTGTAGAACGTGTAAAGGAAGCCAAAAACCTTGGGATTACATTCGATGAAGGGCTGAGATTCGAAAAGCACATCAATAAAATAATTGCTGGCTGTTTCTACAGGCTGAAACTCTTATATCAGATAAGAAATAATATATCCGTGGAAGTAAGGGTAAAATTATGTGAATCGCTGGTACTGTCCAAATTTAATCATGCTGATGTTATGTTTGGGCCGCGTTTGCTCGAGCGCACAAAAAAAGCGATTCAGCGCGTACAAAACGCCTGCGCACGTTACTGCTGGTGTATTCCACCTAGAGCTCATGTATCACCATATATCAATGAAGCCAAATTACTTAATATGGACGGTCGTCGAAAATTGCATTTTGCAGCCTTGCTATTTGGTGTGATACGATTTCAGCAACCCGAATACTTATATGAAAAGCTGACGTGGGCAGGGGATAAAAGCGAAAGGCATAGAACTAGGGGTTATCTTCGAATGCTAATAGTCCCTAAATTTCGATCGTCCTCATTTCGTGGCAGTTTCCGTTATAGTGCAACTAAATGTTGGAATAACATACCTCCACCACTCCGCAATATTCAGTCATTATTTTCTTTTAAATTGAAATATAAACAATATTTGTTGAGTAAACAATTGGAACTTTAGTTGCACTATAACCTATATACATTACATTTATATTTATAATATGTATATATACGATAGTTTTCACAGTTATTATGTATGTGTAAAAAAGATATATTGTTATATTAAATAATGTGATTTTTTTTCTTGATTTTAAAGCGCACTAACCGTGATTTTCTTCTTTTTTTTTTTTATTTTTTATTTTCTTTTGTAAATACATTGTGAGGAGCTGTCTCCCAATTGTTGTTAAGGGGCCCACTGAAAATCAGTGTTGTGACGTTAATGCGTCACAGCGTATGCTGAGTGGAGCTCCTATTTGACATCCTGGCAGTACATATATATGCACATAATATTTAAATTTATTTAAGTTATAATTAGCATTAAATAGTTATAAAAATATTAATGTTCTGTAAATTGGGTGTTAAATAAATACATTTCATTTCATTTCATTTCATTAAAAGTTGTGAGCCACTTACACAATAATGCCCCCTAAAACTTGTGAGTCACTAACACACTTAATAATGCCTCCTAAAAGTTGTGAGTCACTTACACACTTAATAATGCCTCCTAAACCTAGTCACTCACTTACACACTTAATAATTCCTCCTAAACCTTGTCACTCACTTACACACTTAATAATTCCTCCTATACCTTGTCACTCACACACTTAATAATTCCTTCTTAACCTTGTGAGTCACTTACACACTTAATAATGCCTCTTAAAAGTTGTGAGTCACTTACACATTTAATAATGTCTCCTAAAAGTTGTGAGCCACTTACACAATAATGCCCTCTAAAACTTGTGAGTCACTTACACACTTAATAATGCCTCCAAAAAGTTGTGAGTCACTTACACACTTAATAATGCCTCTTAAAAGTTGTGAGTCACTTACACATTTAATAATGTCTCCTAAAAGTTGTGAGCCACTTACACAATAATGCCTCCTAAAAGTTGTGAGTCACTTACACACTTAATAATGCCTCCTAAACCTAGTCACTCACTTACACACTTAATAATTCCTCCTAAACCTTGTCACTCACTTACACACTTAATAATTCCTCCTATACCTTGTCACTCACACACTTAATAATTCCTTCTTAACCTTGTGAGTCACTTATGGCCGGATATTCAAACTCTAATAAAAATTGAGTTGAACTGAAAGTATTGCTGTCCCCATTACATACATTACAATAAATTGATTTTGAGAAGCCCTCGACTTTAATTATTGTTTATGTACTCCGCGAACACACCCATCAATCCTTCCCAAACAGTAGTGACTCACTTACACATTTAACAACTCTATTGAACTGAATTGTTATTAGAGAGTAAGTCACACACAATCCCTCCTCAACACTGTTGAATCACTTACACACTAAACCCTTCCTGAATTCTAATGAGTCACTTTTATACTTTACAATCTATTTTGAACTCTAGTGAGTCACTTAGTTAACACTAACCTATCCGAGTCGTCAAGTACCCGCTTTCGAGACACGAGATATTATAGAAAAAGTCGTGCAATAAGTTCAAGAAAAATTAAATTTAACAATTTGGATGTCTCGAATGTGGTTATTTGACCGCTCTGGGAGGTTCAGTGTAAACAATCCCTGTAGTCCGTGTACCACCCGTCCTCACTAGCGCCGTGTCGCAGGTCGGCTGTGCGAGTACCTCACGTCGCTCACGTTCGGCCACAACGACTCTCTGGTGGAGCTGGAGCCGCTGCGCACGGCCCCGCAGGCCAACGTCACGCTCGGTGAGTCCCGACTTCTGGGGCCATACATATACTTTATATTTAGTGTAACTAACCCGTTCCGAGATAAATATACCTTAGTATCCGTTTCTTTATATAAACTTGTAGCGACATCTATGATCTGCGCCAAGAAACAATACGAAGACGTCTAATCCTGAATCGCGCTATATAAATGTTTCCGAGCGCTCAGTATATATACAACATCTCGACATCAACCACTGGGGCCTTAGGGCCGGCCAGTCAGTGGTTCGACTGGTCCCTTTAGGTTGGAGGAAGACCACATATTCCCTCCTCCTCAAACTGAAATATTTTTTTTGTACGGGAGGAATTTGGATACGTATTAAAACAATAAGATCTCGAGTATGACTGCCCATTTATTATATAAAACATTGATTAAATATCAATATAATTAGGTTACACGTGGAACGTTTACATACACAGATATACTTATACACTACATTTTGTAGCCGCTTTCGTGGCTCAGTATTTATGGTGAGTGCTCAGAGCACTGAGTTTCACCACCGCAACTTGTGATAAAACTCCCAAGTTCCACCTGCACTATCTTGACGCTTGTTAGACGGTGCTTTTTATGCGCAATTTTCTTCCACGCACCACGCTATTGTAAAATGAGTTGTCGATCTTTCTGAACAGATACGAGATGGGAACCTTCAAAAAGAGAGCCTATTCCTACCTAAAATGCATTGATGTTCACTTTCATCAGGTGATCATCAGGCTCCTTTGCTCCCCTATAATATAAAAAAGTATGTCGTTGGATGCAAATTCCAGGGAAAATAAAGAAAAATTGTTTCGTTCCGGTGTTCTGGTGCCCTGTGCCCTGCACGGTATATTTGCCTGAAAAAAAAACCTAAGTGAAAAAGACAGAAATCTCTGGGTTTCGATACAGACATAGGGGATTATTTTTGAATAAGTTTCCTCCCGTCTCCAAGTCTGTCTCAGCAGCACCAGCTCGTCTGTCCGCAGTGTTCAGCACCAAGCAGCAGCACGGCGTGCTAATGTACTTCGGCGAGCAGGAGCACCTCGCGGTGGAGCTGTTCAACGGCCGCATCCGGGTCAGCTACGACGTGGGGAACCACCCCACCTCCACCATGTACAGGTACAGAACACGACACTGCAGGACACATTCTACAGGATATTACATCCAGCCGGCCTAGCATGACAACCACGACAAAATTTTGCCGACCGTTTTCTCGTGTTTTAATCGATTATCTTTTTGTCTTCCAGGTTTAACATGACACTTACACTTAAAACTCGACTTCTGAAGTCAAAAGTAGCGATATTAGTCGATCGAGATATCTAATGTCTTGAGATATAATATAATATCTTAGTTTGTCTTGAATCGTCCGCGAGATATCTTTTGATGATCATGCTAGGTGGGCAGGACATGGCACTACAGGGCACACGCTAAAAGATAATTAAATATTTTGTTTCTTTACGTTACCAGACGAACAGGAGTGTTAATGTCTTTCTTCTCCCGCCACTTTTCTATCTCTATGCAATCTTCTGTTTGTACTCAATAATATTATTTAATCCACAAAATTTCACGAGATAATTGAATATTCGTAGGTTGGTGGTAGTGTGTTTAATCACCGCTACATGTACCACCTTTTATCTAATAATCTGTGTATTGATATGGTAGAAACGTTATTATAGAAGAAAAAGAAGAAAGAAGAAGAAAAATCATTTATTTAAAATACACACACAGATAGAAAGAAACTGAAAACAAAATTAAACAAAAATAAAATAAAAATTTATGTGTGGTATCTAAAAAGGGAGCCACTCAGCATGTGTTCCAACACAGATGTGTTGCAACGCTGATCTTCCGTGGCCCCACGTGACACACGACCTGAAGGGTGACACCTCGCCCAATAGAATTAGAATTATGTTATTAAACTACAACTAAATTAAATTTAAAAACAAGTACAGACATACGGTTTATAAAAAGTGATGTTCAAAGAAACAAAAAACAAAACAAACAAAAGGCTCCTAGTCTCCTGTTCAAAGAGTGTGTTGATTAAAAAGATATCCTTTCATTTTTAATTTAAACGTAATTAATGACACGGAAGCTTTAAAAGGTAATATATATATGGTGGTGGTATATATAGCAGTATGATATGTCCCACAAACACTCCGCAGCTTCGAGATGGTGTCGGACGGCGCCCCCCACAAGGCGGAGCTGCTGGCGCTCAGCAAGAACTTCACGCTGCGCGTCGACGACGGGCCCGCGCGCTCCATCATCAACGAAGGTGCGATATCGAAAACCTATAGCTATCATGTGGCTGTGGTAGATATCATCCCATAACTATATGTTTCAAAATCAAGAAATCAAAATCAAAAGTTTTTTATTTTAAATAGGCCTTTGCAGGCTCTTATGTAACGTCTAGTTGCACGGTTCCAAAAAGTGGGTCTCATGGAGAAGAACCGGCAAAAAACTCCATGGACACTCTTTTCAACAATGGCATATCTTCATAACCGATACCACAAAGACTTCACTTAGAAATATTAAGTTCTCGCAATTGAAAAATCAAATTTTAGCCCATGTTAATGAAAATTAAGCTTTCTGTAAGAGTTGTCTACGCGCGACAACGGCTCATTACTCGACGAGGACCTGTTTAGCCCCAGGGGGCGGGGAAAGGGGGGCGCGGATTTACTATATAAGATTGCGCTAAACCAACTTCAACTTCACTTATGCTTTCTCTATTATATTCTAATAATTTTGATCATTATACGCTTAATCCGTTTCATCTTTAAAGTCCAACTATACAATATCAAGGAAATATAATGTTCAGTAGTCTAGAGATTAGTTCTTAAGGTGCGACTCCACCGGTGCGCTGACATGTGCCACTAATGTTTGCTTCGGTGGACTCACTTCGCACAAACAGTAACTAATTGTGTGCGAACATTGTTTAACCAAGTTGTAAACGCGGTCCAAGTGCTTGCTGGCTGTTTATTAAAATCAAATTAGCAAGTGAAGGCAGAAAACTGCTCAGTGATCATGTTCGTGCACAAGTGTGCTGCACTGTACACAAAAGATACGCACAGCCTTGCCGGTGCAAACAGAGGCTAAACACGACACCAGCTTAGTGCGCGCGCTGGATTGGCTCAATTTTTTTTGTAAACAAATGTTCTGCACACAATTTTGGTGGAATTGCACCATTAGGAATACTTTCTGCCAGTTTGTTATAATATGTACCTATGTGTACTCGGTGACAGGAAGCAAGGAGTTCCTGCGGCTGGAGCGGCCGCTGTACCTGGGGGGCGTGCCCGCGGACGTCGCGCAGCAGGCCTTCTCCAAGTGGCACCTCCGGAACATCACCAGCTTCAAGGGTTGGTTCTCCAGTTAGATATTGACTATCGAGCTAGATATAGCATAGAGAGGCTCGCGGCGGGCGATACCTCCACGGGACGTCACCCCGTGCGCTGCCGACTCATTTTTAATTTGAATGTTCGGAAAAATTATGCCGTCGGGAAACAAATGAGCACGACTTAATTCATTTTGTATTACTCAGTCTGCCGGCCTAGCATAACCGCGACATGATGACGACAAAACCGCGACAAAATTTTGTCGACCGTTTTCTAGTGTTTTAACCGATTATCTCTTTATTTCTTCCGGGTCTAACATGACAATTACACTTAAAACTCGACTTTTAATATCAAAAATAGATATATTTGTCGATCGAGATATCTTTTCTATCAAAATTGTCGATGTCGAGATATAATAATATTATATCTCAATATCTTACATCTTACTTTGTCTTCTCTCGTCCGCGACATATCTCGTGACGGTCATGCTAGGCCGGCTGGTCTTTTCCGGCAATTATGTTAACGCCATCTGTCGTTAGCGAGTAGCACGAGACAAGCGCAAGAGCGGACTCTGGCGAGAGTTCTACGTGACTGGAACGCACCGGCATCCGCCATCTTTTATTTAAACTCTATTCAAAAGAATTCGAATAAAACGAAGGACACGTCTATTGCCACGTCACAAGCCAGCTGAATGTCATCCTCGTGCAAGCGCTCTGTTAATCTAGCAAGTTATTTTATTTAACTGTGTAATACCCGCGTTAAAAGACGCTCTGTATGAACAAAATGAAATAGTATTGTTAAATATTGGTTAAGGGTGTGTCTTCTGCCCGCAGGCTGCCTGAAGGAGGCGTGGATCAACCACAAGCGCGTGGACTTCGTGAACGCGGCGCGGACGGTGCGCGCGACGGCGGGGTGCGGCGCGGGGGGGGACGTGGGGGGCGCGAGCGGCGGGGGGGACGCGGCGGGCGGCGGGGGGGCGCCGGCCCCGGGCGCCGCGCTGCAGGAGGACGCCGCGCACCGACCGGTATTATGTTACACCTATAATTAAAAGTATTTTGTAAAGTCAGTGCCAACATCGTGATCCGGCTCGAAGGATCACGATGTTAGGGTTGTTGACGCTATTACTGGGTTTTGGGTATTGAAAATGCTAAAATTTTCGGAAAATATTGACGACACTGTTTAGTTCAGTGACAAAAAACAGTATAAAAATTAAAACAAAAGACTATTGTTAGAAAAAAGTACATGGATTTTTTTAAACCTATTAAACATATTTTTTTAAACATTATTTAACATATAATAAATGTTTCCCTCAACAATGCTCTTATCGTCCTCAGGATCCGTGCGTCCCGAACCCCTGCCGCCGCGGGGGCCGCTGCGTGCGCGAGGAGGGGTCCAGCTCGGACTACACCTGCCGCTGCCGCCCCGGCACCGCTGGGGCCCAGTGCGAGCTGCTCACCTCGCTAGGTAACACGTGCACTCTTGCTGTGGGGCCCTGACGTCCGGGCCCTCCAGCTCCGACATCTTTACCACTATATCGTCAGAAACGTCGTTTATGTAGAAACGACTTTACTATTTAGGTATGATTTATATAGATTAAGACTCGGAAAATTATTTTATTATTATTACTATGTCCAGGTGGGGCTCCTGTGATTACTCAGAGTAAACTTCCGCAGCGGAAACAGTTAATAAGCAACGTCCAAGCTTCGCCTGGTGAGTTCTATGTCTCTCAAAATTCCTAAAATACATCCCGAAAAAGCAAGAAAAAAAAATTTAATACACTATAGTATTGACATCATATTTATTTATTATAAGGCTCAACAAAATGATAACATGCAATTTTTAGTCACGACCCCTCTCGTGTAAAACCCAGCCATACATTAATTGGCACTTTAATCGTTTAGTGGTAGTTCATTGACCTCAAAGCATAATGGTTTACGATTCAGATCTTATTGAAAGAGTTCTACATCTCTTTATAGTTATTTATTGTTTTAAAGATTTAAAGGTTATCAGCGAAGAATAAAAACATATAATTTGGAATAACTTTTGTTTTGGGTCCCAACTGAGAACCTGAGTTACTCCTGAAGTACGAGCATCAATAATATCTTGCGATTTATAACCGTTCATCGTTACTTTCAGAGATCTAGTATATCAGTACGAAGAATCAGTCAGTAAGATAGTCTAACATTGTCCTCTAAATTCCTGCTCTCTGTAGTTTTCTTAAAAGCAAAATTGGTCCACTTTGTCAAAAGCCTTGCTGAAATCCATGTACTTTTTTTTGATCCTTATCTACTGTAGGACAGGGCTC
Organism: Anthocharis cardamines; assembly: GCA_905404175.1. Taxonomy (NCBI): domain Eukaryota; kingdom Metazoa; phylum Arthropoda; class Insecta; order Lepidoptera; family Pieridae; genus Anthocharis; species Anthocharis cardamines. Next base: position 8,095,533 of record FR989976.1, on the reverse strand, counting down.
ATCTTTATAAAACCCATTTTTTAAACTAAAATACCTTTCTACTGAATTAACTTGGTAACTCATTTATTACAGCGGCCCCCGCTAAGCCCGCCGCGCCGCCGCAGACGGCTTGCAGGAAGGTGAGGACTCTATCGCCTTATTTTTTAATATATTTATAAAACAACTCGGGCTCGTTGGTGCGTTCGGTAGAACACCTGCCGTGTGCATCGATAGGTCGTGGGTTCGAACCTCATCGGGACAACATGTTTGTAATTTTCTGTAAGCATGTTTTCCTCACGTCTGGTAACTTCGGGCATTGAACGGGTGGGAGGATTATCGAAATTCCGACCGGGTAACGAATCACCGTTCATACATGGAAGAACCGTCAAGTGCATATTGCGCGTTTCGGTTTCAGCCTACATATTTCCGAATGTTCGACGTAAAAAGTAGGTCGACAGCGCATCACTGACTGATGTTCTGTGGCTGGGGTATCACCTACCATCAAGTGAACCTCATGCTCGTCTGTCGATATCTGATATAAAAATATCGCTTGTGCCAGCGCATCACCTCACCTCGGGAGCCACTGAAAATCAGTGTTGAGGTCGCATCGGGCCCCAACGTATGCTGAGTGGTCTTCCATTTCGGAGGTTATTGTACTAAACATTGTTTTGTTGTATTTTTGGTGTCTTTTTGAATAAAGTATTTCTATTCTATTCCTGGAAACAAGTTAAGTTCCGCGTCAGTCAGCGGCTGACACAACTTAATATCGAAATCAAATAATGTAACCAGTCACACACAATAATTACAACAATGATTTTTATACAGAGAAACTACCGAGCCAGTCGCTGTCCCTTCTCGGTAGAAGCGACATTCCTAACCGGTGGTAGATCTTCTCGGTAGAAGTGACATTCCTAACCGGTGGTAGATCTTCTCGGTTGAAGCGACATTCCTAACCGGTGGTAGATCTTCTCGGTAGAAGCGACATTCCTAACCGGTGGTAGATCTTCTCGGTTGAAGCGACATTCCTAACCGGTGGTAGATCTTCTCGGTAGAAGCGACATTCCTAACCGGTGGTAGATCTTCTCGGTTGAAGCGACATTCCTAACCGGTGGTAGATCTTCTCGGTAGAAGCGACATTCCTAACCGGTGGTAGATCTTCTCGGTAGAAGCGACATTCCTAACCGGTGGTAGATCTTCTCGGTAGAAGCGACATTCCTAACCGGTGGTAGATCTTCTCGGTAGAAGCGACATTCCTAACCGGTGGTAGATCTTCTCGGTAGAAGCGACATTCCTAACCGGTGGTAGATCTTCTCGGTAGAAGCGACATTCCTAACCGGTGGTAGATCTTCTCGGTAGAAGCGACATTCCTAACCGGTGGTAGATCTTCTCGGTTGAAGCGACATTCCTAACCGGTGGTAGATCTTCTCGGTAGAAGCGACATTCCTAGCAATTGGAAAATGCTTGTAATAGTTTACGTGCATTTCTCGGATGCTCGAAGTAAATAGTCGGACGCATTTTCTTTATAAATAACGTCGACAGGAAGCGACGCGCGAGTTCGTGACGGAGGGCTCGTGCCGCAGCCGGCGCGCCGTGCGCGGGGCCCGGTGCGTGGCGCCCGGGGCGCGCGCTGGGCCCGGGGCGGCGGCCGGCGCGGGGCCCGGGGCGTGCGGCCGCGCGCAGTGCTGTGCGCCTAGGAAAACTAAGAAGAGAAAGGTACGAGGAATTAATTGAAGTTCAAAATTAATGGTTGTTGGTTTAAATGTTCTATGATTACACTATTAATTGACGAGTGCGAACAAGGCACGTTCGGTGCAGTTCGGTGCTACGATGCGCTGTTGTCTTGGGTTCGAATCCCACCGGAACGACATGTTTATAATTTTCTGTAAGCACGTTTTCCACACGTCTGGTATTGAATGGGTGGGAGGAATATCGAAATTCCGACCGGGTAACGAACCACCATAGATGGAAAAACAGTGAAGTGCACATTGCACGTTTCGATTTCAGTCTATGGCTTTCCGAATACTCGAAGTAAAAAGTGGGTCGACAGGGCATCATTGACTGATGTTCTATGGCTGAGGTTACCCACCATCAAGTCAATATCTAACATAAAAAAAATGATTTAGCTGGGAGTTGACAGTTTTTATAGCAATTTTTTTTTTATATAATGAATTATTTCTAATTCCAGATCCGCCTGGTCTGCGCGGACGGCACGCGGTACACCAAAGACATAGAGATAGTGCGGAAGTGCGCCTGCGGCAAGAAGTGTACGAGAAATACTCCATTTTTACACTGAATCCTGCAACAAACGACATCAAAACGGATAAACGACAGTTTACACAGTTATAGTGAGACAGAATTATTGTAACTGTTTCAACCAATTAAAAAAAGCAAGTGTTTAAAAATAATAATTCCTAGCGTTCTGTAGATTTTGCAAGACTCGATGACGGAAAATTTTAGCAGCGTATACCTATACCTACAATTTGGATTATATTATTAACTATATAAATTCGGTTGAATTTTTCGAAATACCTTTTATAATAAACTGTTTAAAACGTATTATGGTGACGCTCGTCGTGAGCCACTGCCTTTTATTTGTAATCAATCATATCTAAACACTGCCCAAACCATATTTATATTAGGTTTTAAATTATTATAACTTGGTGCAGCTTTATGTAAGTGTAGCAACGGCCTAATTTATTCGAAAATATTTGTATAATTGTTTATGAAATGACCTACATATTTACCAATCTCTGTACAAAACCAAGTATCCATGAAACAAAGTTACTGCATACTCTCTATTACCTTATTATTTGGAGAACCACGTCGAATACTGGTATCTTCGAAAACATGACGTTTTTATATTTTTATTTTACTGGTAAACTATGTATAGGTCAGTTTTACTCTACAAATGCAAAAAGTGACTTGATATCATTATCGTATTTTATTTTATTTAAGTCTTAAAGCGCTGAACGAGCGCAAAAGGATAGCTCTGCGGAAATAATGCATTTTGTAATTTCTCAATTACCATTATTAAAAAAAATAAAAATAGCGTCGATGATAACCTCAATTTTTATATCATAGGATTAGTTTAGATATAAATGATACCCCGCTAGTTCTAAGTTATTTACTCAGAGATTTTAAAATGTAGCTTTATTATTGGCAAGTTTTTTTTTTCAGGAGGCTTCTTATCTGTCAATGTCAAAATATTATCTATATATTGGCCTAACTTTTAAATTGAATATTATAGGTAATTATTTTTATTCCTTAACAGGCATAATATATTTCTAGCGTTAAAATTCGGGTCCTTAATTTATTTTAGACTCAAAGCCCAAAAGTATTTCAAATACAGCCCGAGTTTTTTTTTTAATTTCTTTTAAAATAAAATATATTAAAAATTTTAGCGAGCTGCGCGAAATACTGCAATTCTACGATTATATTATATTATACTTATAAACTTTATTCTTGCCAATTACATTTCGATTTAGGTAAGGAATTTTGTATAAAAATATTAATTATTTATTGCTGTTTTGTTGCTAATTAGGCTTAATGTAAATGTGTAGTTAACTTTAGGTACTTTAGAGAATGCATTCCGTATTTATTTGTTTTCTACTATTTGGTAGCTATTTGACAAGTTTCTACCGATTGGTGTTTACGCATTTTTATATTGTCAGTATTAATATTGTAAAATCTATTGAAAGTCCGTGTTTTTTCGCCATCAAGAGTAGATAACCCAATATAATCACCAGATACCGCTTAGAAAAACGGATTTTTATTAGGTTTTTGTCTTAAGTAAGCTTTAAATTGGTACCTCCGCGGTCACGTGGTCGCGAGCGCTTCTGTAATCTATGATATGTAATAATGTCTATGAACTTTATTTATTGATGTAATAAAGACGATGTTAGATAAATATATTTTTTATTTTAAATACTCACCCCATCCCCGTCTATACAAATAAATTCAAATTCAAAATCATTTATTCATTTAGGTAACACAATGTATACATACTTATATGATCGTCAATCATAAATAAAAAAAAGTGATTCCTTCTAATTTAACACTTTTTACCTACCAGGCTAACAGAAGTGTTGAAGAGGTTCTGTAACGTCTTTTTCTTCTCCCGCCACTTTTCTATATCTACTCATATTATGTTATGTACTTCTTATTAATAAAATAATATTAAATAAGCACTCGGACCCAAGAAAATTTGCAAAAATATCGAAGAAATTTGATTTTACCTACCAGGCTAACAGAAGTGTTGAAGAGGTTCTGTAACGTCTTTTTCTTCTCCCGCCACTTTTCTATATACTCGATCCAAGAAAATTTGCAAAAATATCGAAGAAATTTGATTTTACCTACCAGGCTAACAGAAGTGTTGAAGAGGTTCTGTAACGTCTTTTTCTTCTCCCGCCACTTTTCTATATCTACTCATATTATGTTATGTACTTCTTATTAATAAAATAATATTAAATAAGCAATCGATCCAAGAAAATTTGCAAAAATATCGAAGAAATTTGATTTTACCTAAAGTCCGGTCGCGGAACAGGAAGAATTTCGTACATTAATTAACCTGTTACTACCGCGTCAAAATAATGCGTCACGCTCGCACAGATGCAATGACCGCCGTCCTCAGGGATTTTAAACCTTTTACCTCCGATACAGAGAAATCGGATTCTGATTTTTGAATTTTATTTTTTTTGATTTCTATGTACTAAGTAAATATAACTCGATTATTATAACTGTTTTCATACTTAAATCAAAATAAATAATTTATTTATTAAGCTAGTAATTTTTTTTTCTCCTTCAAATATTTCATCTAAACCGCACTTAATAGAAAAATGTTTGTGACCACTGTCAGTAGGCAAAGAGGTCATTGTACGAAATTCTTCCTGTTCCGCGACCGGACTTTACCAGGCTAACAGAAGTGTTGAAGAGGTTCTGTAACGTCTTTTTCTTCTCCCGCCACTTTTCTATATCTACTCATATTATTTTGACGTACTTACTTATTAAAAATAATATTAATAAGCAGCACTCGATCCAAGAAAATTTGCAAAAATATCGAAGAAATTTGATTTTACCTACCAGGCTAACAGAAGTGTTGAAGAGGTTCTGTAACGTCTTTTTCTTCTCCCGCCACTTTTCTATATCTTCTCATATTATGTGTTATGTATGTACTTATTAATAAAATAATATTAAATAAGCACTCGATCCAAGAAAATTTGCAAAAATATCGAAGAAATTTGATTTTACCTACCAGGCTAACAGAAGTGTTGAAGAGGTTCTGTAACGTCTTTTTCTTCTCCCGCCACTTTTCTATATCTACTCATATTATGTTATTTATTATGTACTTCTTATTAATAAAATAATATTAAATAAGCACTCGACCCAAGAAAATTTGCAAAAATATCGAAGAAATTTGATTTTACCTACCAGGCTAACAGAAGTGTTGAAGAGGTTCTGTAACGTCTTTTTCTTCTCCCGCCACTTTTCTATATCTACTCATATTATGTGTTATGTATGTACTTATTAATAAAATAAAATAAGCACTCGATCCAAGAAAATTTGCAAAAATATCGAAGAAATTTGATTTTACCTACCAGGCTAACAGAAGTGTTGAAGAGGTTCTGTAACGTCTTTTTCTTCTCCCGCCACTTTTCTATATCTACTCATATTATGTGTTATGTATGTTTATTAATAAAATAATATTAAATAAGCACTCGACCCAAGAAAATTTGCAAAAATATCGAAGAAATTTGATTTTACCTACCAGGCTAACAGAAGTGTTGAAGAGGTTCTGTAACGTCTTTTTCTTCTCCCGCCACTTTTCTATATCTACTCATATTATGTGTTATGTATGTTTATTAATAAAATAATAAATATTAAATAAGCACTCGATCCAAGAAAATTTGCAAAAATATCGAAGAAATTTGATTTTACCTACCAGGCTAACAGAAGTGTTGAAGAGGTTCTGTAACGTCTTTTTCTTCTCCCGCCACTTTTCTATATCTACTCATATTATGTGTTATGTATGTACTTATTAATAAAATAATATTAAATAAGCACTCGATCCAAGAAAATTTTCAAAAATATCGAAGAAATTTGATTATACCTACCAGGCTAACAGAAGTGTTGAAGAGGTTTTGTAACGTCTTTTTCTTCTCCCGCCACTTTTCTATATCTACTCATATTATGTGTTATGTACTTCTTATTAATAAAATAATATTAAATAAGCAATCGATCCAAGAAAATTTGCAAAAATATCGAAGAAATTTGATTTTACCTACCAGGCTAACAGAAGTGTTGAAGAGGTTCTGTACCGTCTTTTTCTTCTCCCGCCACTTTTCTATATCTACTCATATTATGTGTCATTACTTCTTATTAATATAATAAATAATATTAAATAAGCACTCGATCCAAGAAAATTTGCAAAAATATCGAAGTTTGATTTTACCTACCAGGCTAACAGAAGTGTTGAAGAGGTTCTGTAACGTCTTTTTCTTCTCCCGCCACTTTTCTATATCTACTCATATTATGTGTTATGTATGTACTTATTAATAAAATAATATTAAATAAGCACTCGATCCAAGAAAATTTGCAAAAATATCGAAGAAATTTGATTTTACCTACCAGGCTAACAGAAGTGTTGAAGAGGTTCTGTAACGTCTTTTTCTCTCCCGCCACTTTTCTATATCTACTCATATTATGTTATTATGTACTTCTTATTAATAAAATAATATTAAATAGGCACTCGACCCAAGAAAATTTGCAAAAATATCGAAGAAATTTGATTTTACCTACCAGGCTAACAGAAGTGTTGAAGAGGTTCTGTAACGTCTTTTTCTTCTCCCGCCACTTTTCTATATCTACTCATATTATGTGTTATGTATGTACTTCTTATTAATAAAATAATATTAAATAAGCAATTTATGTTATTTATGTACTTCTTATTAATAAAATAATATTAATTAAATAAGCACTCGATCCAAGAAAATTTGCAAAAATATCGAAGAAATTTGATTTTACCTACCAGGCTAACAGAAGTGTTGAAGAGGTTCTGTAACGTCTTTTTCTTCTCCCGCCACTTTTCTATATCTACTCATATTATGTGTTATGTATGTTACTTATTAATAAAATAATATTAAATAAGCACTCGATCCAAGAAAATTTGCAAAAATATCGAAGAAATTTGATTTTACCTACCAGGCTAACAGAAGTGTTGAAGAGGTTCTGTAACGTCTTTTTCTTCTCCCGCCACTTTTCTATATCTACTCATATTATGTGTTATGTATGTACTTATTAATAAAATAATATTAAATAAGCACTCGATCCAAGAAAATTTGCAAAAATATCGAAGAAATTTGATTTTACCTACCAGGCTAACAGAAGTGTTGAAGAGGTTCTGTAACGTCTTTTTCTTCTCCCGCCACTTTTCTATATCTACTCATATTATGTGTTATGTATGTACTTATTAATAAAATAATATTAAATAAGCACTCGATCCAAGAAAATTTGCAAAAATATCGAAGAAATTTGATTTTACCTACCAGGCTAACAGAAGTGTTGAAGAGGTTCTGTAACGTCTTTATCTTCTCCCGCCACTTTTCTATATCTACTCATATTATGTGTTATGTATGTACTTATTAATAAAATAATATTAAATAAGAACTCGACCCAAGAAAATTTGCAAAAATATCGAAGAAATTTGATTTTACCTATCAGGCTAACAGAAGTGTTGAAGAGGTTCTGTAACGTCTTTTTCTTCTCCCGCCACTTTTCTATATCTACTCATATTATGTGTTATGTATGTACTTATTAATAAAATAATATTAAATAAGCACTCGATCCAAGAAAATTTGCAAAAATCTCGAAGAAATTTGATTTTACCTACCAGGCTAACAGAAGTGTTGAAGAGGTTCTGTAACGTCTTTTTCTTCTCCCGCCACTTTTCTATATCTACTCATATTATGTTATTTATGTACTTCTTATAAATAAAATAATATTAATTAAATAAGCACTCGATCCAAGAAAATTTGCAAAAATATCGAAGAAATTTGATTATACCTACCAGGCTAACAGAAGTGTTTAAGAGGTTCTGTAACGTCTTTTTCTTCTCCCGCCACTTTTCTATATCTACTCATATTATGTGTTATGTATGTACTTCTTATTAATAAAATAATATTAAATAAGCAATGGATCCAAGAAAATTTGCAAAAATATCGAAGAAATTTGATTTTACCTACCAGGCTAACAGAAGTGTTGAAGAGGTTCTGTAACGTCTTTTTCTTCTCCCGCCACTTTTCTATATCTACTCATATTATGAGTTATGTATGTACTTATTAATAAAATAATATTAAATAAGCACTCGATCCAAGAAAATTTGCAAAAATATCGAAGAAATTTGATTTTACCTACCAGGCTAACAGAAGTGTTGAAGAGGTTCTGTAACGTCTTTTTCTTCTCCCGCCACTTTTCTATATCTACTCATATTATGTGTTATGTATGTACTTATTAATAAAATAATAAATATTATTAAATAAGCACTCGATCCAAGAAAATTTGCAAAAATATCGAAGAAATTTGATTTTACCTACCAGGCTAACAGAAGTGTTGAAGAGGTTCTGTAACGTCTTTTTCTTCTCCCGCCACTTTTCTATATCTACTCATATTATGTTGTACTTCTTATTAATAAAATAATATTAAATAAGCACTCGACCCAAGAAAATTTGCAAAAATATCGAAGAAATTTGATTTTACCTACCAGGCTAACAGAAGTGTTGAAGAGGTTCTGTAACGTCTTTTTCTTCTCCCGCCACTTTTCTATATCTACTCATATTATGTGTTATGTATGTACTTATTAATAAAATAAAATAAGCACTCGATCCAAGAAAATTTGCAAAAATATCGAAGAAATTTGATTTTACCTACCAGGCTAACAGAAGTGTTGAAGAGGTTCTGTAACGTCTTTTTCTTCTCCCGCCACTTTTCTATATCTACTCATATTATGTGTTATGTATGTACTTATTTATAAAATAATATTAAATAAAGCACTCGATCTAAGAAAATTTGCAAAAATATCGAAGAAATTTGATTTTACCTACCAGACTAACAGAAGTGTTGAAGAGGTTCTGTAACGTCTTTTTCTTCTCCCGCCACTTTTCTATATCTACTCATATTATGTGTTATGTATGAACTTATTAATAAAATAATATTAAATAAGCACTCGATCCAAGAAAATTTGCAAAAATATCGAAGAAATTTGATTTTACCTACCAGGCTAACAGAAGTGTTGAAGAGGTTCTGTAACGTCTTTTTCTTCTCCCGCCACTTTTCTATATCTACTCATATTATGTGTTATGTATGTACTTCTTATTAATAAAATAATATTAAATAAGCAATCATCGATCCAAGAAAATTTGCAAAAATATCGAAGAAATTTGATTTTACCTACCAGGCTAACAGAAGTGTTGAAGAGGTTCTGTAACGTCTTTTTCTTCTCCCGCCACTTTTCTATATCTACTCATATTATGTTATTTATGTACTTCTTATTAATAAAATAATATTAATTAAATAAGCACCTCGATCCAAGAAAACGTGCAAAAATATCGAAGAAATTTGATTTTACCTACCAGGCTAACAGAAGTGTTGAAGAGGTTCTGTAACGTCTTTTTCTTCTCCCGCCACTTTTCTATATCTACTCATATTATGTGTTATGTATGTACTTATTTATAAAATAATATTAAATAAAGCACTCGATCTAAGAAAATTTGCAAAAATATCGAAGAAATTTGATTTTACCTACCAGACTAACAGAAGTGTTGAAGAGGTTCTGTAACGTCTTTTTCTTCTCCCGCCACTTTTCTATATCTACTCATATTATGTGTTATGTATGAACTTATTAATAAAATAATATTAAATAAGCACTCGATCCAAGAAAATTTGCAAAAATATCGAAGAAATTTGATTTTACCTACCAGGCTAACAGAAGTGTTGAAGAGGTTCTGTAACGTCTTTTTCTTCTCCCGCCACTTTTCTATATCTACTCATATTATGTGTTATGTATGTACTTATTATTAATAAAATAATATTAAATAAGCAATCATCGATCCAAGAAAATTTGCAAAAATATCGAAGAAATTTGATTTTACCTACCAGGCTAACAGAAGTGTTGAAGAGGTTCTGTAACGTCTTTTTCTTCTCCCGCCACTTTTCTATATCTACTCATATTATGTGTTATGTATGTACTTATTAATAAAATAATATTAAATAAGCACTCGATCCAAGAAAATTTGCAAAAATATCGAAGAAATTTGATTTTACCTACCAGGCTAACAGAAGTGTTGAAGAGGTTCTGTAACGTCTTTTTCTTCTCCCGCCACTTTTCTATATATACTCATATTATGTGTTATGTATGTACTTATTAATAAAATAATATTAAATAAGCACTCGATCCAAGAAAATTTGCAAAAATATCGAAGAAATTTGATTTTACCTACCAGGCTAACAGAAGTGTTGAAGAGGTTCTGTAACGTCTTTTTCTTCTCCCGCCACTTTTCTATATCTACTCATATTATGTGTTATGTATGTACTTATTAATAAAATAATATTAAATAAGCACTCGATCCAAGAAAATTTGCAAAAATATCGAAGAAATTTGATTTTACCTACCAGGCTAACAGAAGTGTTGAAGAGGTTCTGTAACGTCTTTTTCTTCTCCCGCCACTTTTCTATATCTACTCATATTATGTGTTATGTATGTTTATTAATAAAATAATATTAAATAAGCACTCGACCCAAGAAAATTTGCAAAAATATCGAAGAAATTTGATTTTACCTACCAGGCTAACAGAAGTGTTGAAGAGGTTCTGTAACGTATTTTTCTTCTCCCGCCACTTTTCTATATCTACTCATATTATGTGTTTATGTACCTATTAATAAAATAATAAATATTAAATAAGCACTCGACCCAAGAAAATTTGCAAAAATATCGAAGAAATTTGATTTTACCTACCAGGCTAACAGAAGTGTTGAAGAGATTCTGTAACGTCTTTTTCTTCTCCTGCCACTTTTCTTTATCTACTCATATTATGTGTTATGTATGTACTTATTAATAAATTAATATTAAATAAGCACTCGACCCAAGAAAATTTGCAAAAATATCGAAGAAATTTGATTTTACCTACCAGGCTAACAGAAGTGTTGAAGAGGTTCTGTAACGTCTTTTTCTTCTCCCGCCACTTTTCTATATCTACTCATATTATGTGTTATGTATGTACTTATTAATAAAATAATATTAAATAAGCACTCGATCCAAGAAAATTTGCAAAAATATCGAAGAAATTTGATTTTACCTACCAGGCTAACAGAAGTGTTGAAGAGGTTCTGTAACGTCTTTTTCTTCTCCCGCCACTTTTCTATATCTACTCATATTATGTGTTATGTATGTTTATTAATAAAATAATATTAAATAAGCACTCGACCCAAGAAAATTTGCAAAAATATCGAAGAAATTTGATTTTACCTACCAGGCTAACAGAAGTGTTGAAGAGGTTCTGTAACGTCTTTTTCTTCTCCCGCCACTTTTCTATATCTACTCATATTATGTGTTATGTATGTTTATTAATAAAATAATATTAAATAAGCACTCGATCCAAGAAAATTTGCAAAAATATCGAAGAAATTTGATTTTACCTACCAGGCTAACAGAAGTGTTGAAGAGGTTCTGTAACGTCTTTTTCTTCTCCCGCCACTTTTCTATATCTACTCATATTATGTGTTATGTATGTACTTATTAATAAAATAATATTAAATAAGCACTCGATCCAAGAAAATTTTCAAAAATATCGAAGAAATTTGATTATACCTACTAGGCTAACAGAAGTGTTGAAGAGGTTTTGTAACGTCTTTTTCTTCTCCCGCCACTTTTCTATATCTACTCATATTATGTGTTATGTACTTCTTATTAATAAAATAATATTAAATAAGCAATCGATCCAAGAAAATTTGCAAAAATATCGAAGAAATTTGATTTTACCTACCAGGCTAACAGAAGTGTTGAAGAGGTTCTGTACCGTCTTTTTCTTCTCCCGCCACTTTTCTATATCTACTCATATTATGTGTTATGTAGTACTTCTTATTAATATAATAAATAATATTAAATAAGCACTCGATCCAAGAAAATTTGCAAAAATATCGAAGTTTGATTTTACCTACCAGGCTAACAGAAGTGTTGAAGAGGTTCTGTAACGTCTTTTTCTTCTCCCGCCACTTTTCTATATCTACTCATATTATGTGTTATGTATGTACTTATTAATAAAATAATATTAAATAAGCACTCGATCCAAGAAAATTTGCAAAAATATCGAAGAAATTTGATTTTACCTACCAGGCTAACAGAAGTGTTGAAGAGGTTCTGTAACGTCTTTTTCTCTCCCGCCACTTTTCTATATCTACTCATATTATGTTATTATGTACTTCTTATTAATAAAATAATATTAAATAGGCACTCGACCCAAGAAAATTTGCAAAAATATCGAAGAAATTTGATTTTACCTACCAGGCTAACAGAAGTGTTGAAGAGGTTCTGTAACGTCTTTTTCTTCTCCCGCCACTTTTCTATATCTACTCATATTATGTGTTATGTATGTACTTCTTATTAATAAAATAATATTAAATAAGCAATTTATGTTATTTATGTACTTCTTATTAATAAAATAATATTAATTAAATAAGCACTCGATCCAAGAAAATTTGCAAAAATATCGAAGAAATTTGATTTTACCTACCAGGCTAACAGAAGTGTTGAAGAGGTTCTGTAACGTCTTTTTCTTCTCCCGCCACTTTTCTATATCTACTCATATTATGTGTTATGTATGTACTTATTAATAAAATAATATTAAATAAGCACTCGATCCAAGAAAATTTGCAAAAATATCGAAGAAATTTGATTTTACCTACCAGGCTAACAGAAGTGTTGAAGAGGTTCTGTAACGTCTTTTTCTTCTCCCGCCACTTTTCTATATCTACTCATATTATGTGTTATGTATGTACTTATAAATAAAATAATATTAAATAAGCACTCGATCCAAGAAAATTTGCAAAAATATCGAAGAAATTTGATTTTACCTACCAGGCTAACAGAAGTGTTGAAGAGGTTCTGTAACGTCTTTATCTTCTCCCGCCACTTTTCTATATCTACTCATATTATGTGTTATGTATGTACTTATTAATAAAATAATATTAAATAAGAAGAACTCGACCCAAGAAAATTTGCAAAAATATCGAAGAAATTTGATTTTACCTATCAGGCTAACAGAAGTGTTGAAGAGGTTCTGAACGTCTTTTTCTTCTCCCGCCACTTTTCTATATCTACTCATATTATGTGTTATGTATGTACTTATTAATAAAATAATATTAAATAAGCACTCGATCCAAGAAAATTTGCAAAAATCTCGAAGAAATTTGATTTTACCTACCAGGCTAACAGAAGTGTTGAAGAGGTTCTGTAACGTCTTTTTCTTCTCCCGCCACTTTTCTATATCTACTCATATTATGTTATTTATGTACTTCTTATAAATAAAATAATATTAATTAAATAAGCACTCGATCCAAGAAAATTTGCAAAAATATCGAAGAAATTTGATTATACCTACCAGGCTAACAGAAGTGTTTAAGAGGTTCTGTAACGTCTTTTTCTTCTCCCGCCACTTTTCTATATCTACTCATATTATGTGTTATGTATGTACTTCTTATTAATAAAATAATATTAAATAAGCAATGGATCCAAGAAAATTTGCAAAAATATCGAAGAAATTTGATTTTACCTACCAGGCTAACAGAAGTGTTGAAGAGGTTCTGTAACGTCTTTTTCTTCTCCCGCCACTTTTCTATATCTACTCATATTATGAGTTATGTATGTACTTATTAATAAAATAATATTAAATAAGCACTCGATCCAAGAAAATTTGCAAAAATATCGAAGAAATTTGATTTTACCTACCAGGCTAACAGAAGTGTTGAAGAGGTTCTGTAACGTCTTTTTCTCTCCCGCCACTTTTCTATATCTACTCATATTATGTTATTTGTTTCTTATTAATAAAATAATATTAAATAAGCACTCGACCCAAGAAAATTTGCAAAAATATCGAAGAAATTTGATTTTACCTACCAGGCTAACAGAAGTGTTGAAGAGGTTCTGTAACGTCTTTTTCTTCTCCCGCCACTTTTCTATATCTACTCATATTATGTTATGTACTATAAAATAATATTAAATAAGCAATCGACCCAAGAAAATTTGCAAAAATATCGAAGAAATTTGATTTTACCTATCAGGCTAACAGAAGTGTTGAAGAGGTTCTGTAACGTCTTTTTCTTCTCCCGCCACTTTTCTATATCTACTCATATTGTGTTATGTATGTACTTATTAATAAAATAAAATAAGCACTCGATCCAAGAAAATTTGCAAAAATATCGAAGAAATTTGATTTTACCTACCAGGCTAACAGAAGTGTTGAAGAGGTTCTGTAACGTCTTTTTCTTCTCCCGCCACTTTTCTATATCTACTCATATTATGTGTTATGTATGTACTTATTAATAAAATAATATTAAATAAGCACTCGATCCAAGAAAATTTGCAAAAATATCGAAGAAATTTGATTTTACCTACCAGGCTAACAGAAGTGTTGAAGAGGTTCTGTAACGTCTTTTTCTTCTCCCGCCACTTTTCTATATCTACTCATATTATGTGTTATGTATGTACTTCTTATTAATAAAATAATATTAAATAAGCAATCATCGATCCAAGAAAATTTGCAAAAATATCGAAGAAATTTGATTTTACCTACCAGGCTAACAGAAGTGTTGAAGAGGTTCTGTAACGTCTTTTTCTTCTCCCGCCACTTTTCTATATCTACTCATATTATGTTATTTATGTTTCTTATTAATAAAATAATATTAAATAAGCACTCGACCCAAGAAAATTTGCAAAAATATCGAAGAAATTTGATTTTACCTACCAGGCTAACAGAAGTGTTGAAGAGGTTCTGTAACGTCTTTTTCTTCTCCCGCCACTTTTCTATATCTACTCATATTATGAGTTATGTATGTACTTATTAATAAAATAATATTAAATAAGCACTCGACCCAAGAAAATTTGCAAAAATATCGAAGAAATTTGATTTTACCTACCAGGCTAACAGAAGTGTTGAAGAGGTTCTGTAACGTCTTTTTCTTCTCCCGCCACTTTTCTATATCTACTCATATTATGTGTTATGTATGTATGTACTTATTAATAAAATAATATTAAATAAGCACTCGATCCAAGAAAATTTGCAAAAATATCGAAGAAATTTGATTTTACCTACCAGGCTAACAGAAGTGTTGAAGAGGTTCTGTAACGTCTTTTTCTTCTCCCGCCACTTTTCTATATCTACTCATATTATGTTATGTACTTCTTATTAATAAAATAATATTAAATAAGCACTCGACCCAAGAAAATTTGCAAAAATATCGAAGAAATTTGATTTTACCTACCAGGCTAACAGAAGTGTTGAAGAGGTTCTGTAACGTCTTTTTCTTCTCCCGCCACTTTTCTATATCTACTCATATTATGTGTTATGTATGTACTTATTAATAAAATAATATTAAATAAGCACTCGATCCAAGAAAATTTGCAAAAATATCGAAGAAATTTGATTTTACCTACCAGGCTAACAGAAGTGTTGAAGAGGTTCTGTAACGTCTTTTTCTTCTCCCGCCACTTTTCTATATCTACTCATATTATGTTATTTATGTACTTATATTATTAATAAAATAATATTAATTAAATAAGCACTCGATCCAAGAAAATTTGCAAAAATATCGAAGAAATTTGATTATACCTACCAGGCTAACAGAAGTGTTTAAGAGGATCTGTAACGTCTTTTTCTTCTCCCGCCACTTTTCTATATCTACTCATATTATGTGTTATGTACTTCTTATTAATAAAATAATATTAAATAAGCAATGGATCCAAGAAAATTTGCAAAAATATCGAAGAAATTTGATTTTACCTACCAGGCTAACAGAAGTGTTGAAGAGGTTCTGTAACGTCTTTTTCTTCTCCCGCCACTTTTCTATATCTACTCATATTGTGTTATGTATGTACTTATTAATAAAATAATATTAAATAAGCACTCGATCCAAGAAAATTTGCAAAAATATCGAAGAAATTTGATTTTACCTACCAGGCTAACAGAAGTGTTGAAGAGGTTCTGTAACGTCTTTTTCTTCTCCCGCCACTTTTCTATATCTACTCATATTATGTGTTATGTATGTACTTCTTATTAATAAAATAATATTAAATAAGCAATTTATGTTATTTATGTACTTCTTATTAATAAAATAATATTAATTAAATAAGCACTCGATCCAAGAAAATTTGCAAAAATATCGAAGAAATTTGATTTTACCTACCAGGCTAACAGAAGTGTTGAAGAGGTTCTGTAACGTCTTTTTCTTCTCCCGCCACTTTTCTATATCTACTCATATTATGTGTTATGTATGTACTTATTAATAAAATAATATTAAATAAGCACTCGACCCAAGAAAATTTGCAAAAATATCGAAGAAATTTGATTTTACCTATCAGGCTAACAGAAGTGTTGAAGAGGTTCTGTAACGTCTTTTTCTTCTCCCGCCACTTTTCTATATCTACTCATATTATGTGTTATGTATGTACTTATTAATAAAATAATATTAAATAAGCACTCGATCCAAGAAAATTTGCAAAAATCTCGAAGAAATTTGATTTTACCTACCAGGCTAACAGAAGTGTTGAAGAGGTTCTGTAACGTCTTTTTCTTCTCCCGCCACTTTTCTATATCTACTCATATTATGTTATTTATGTACTTCTTATTAATAAAATAATATTAAATAAGCAATGGATCCAAGAAAATTTGCAAAAATATCGAAGAAATTTGATTTTACCTACCAGGCTAACAGAAGTGTTGAAGAGGTTCTGTAACGTCTTTTTCTTCTCCCGCCACTTTTCTATATCTACTCATATTATGAGTTATGTATGTACTTATTAATAAAATAATATTAAATAAGCACTCGATCCAAGAAAATTTGCAAAAATTTATTTATTTATTTATTTTATTTTTATTTATTTTATTTATTTATGACTCCTTACAGCTAACAATATATATAGAGTAAATCAAAACTAATAACAGAGTAAATACGCCAATTAAAAGGAATGCTAATAATAATTCAATAGCATGTGACAAAATACTACAAATATTTTAAGACAAAAAAGAAATTTACTAATACTTAATAATAAAAGCAAACTTACAAGAAAGGATAAAAAAGATGAAAAGAAAACGTATCCATATAAGTTTGTGAATTGGTGAGTAAGGATGTGTGGTGTGTGAATGAAAATATCGAAGAAATTTGATTTTACCTACCAGGCTAACAGAAGTGTTGAAGAGGTTCTGTAACGTCTTTTTCTCTCCCGCCACTTTTCTATATCTACTCATATTATGTTATTATGTACTTCTTATTAATAAAATAATATTAAATAAGCACTCGACCCAAGAAAATTTGCAAAAATATCGAAGAAATTTGATTTTACCTACCAGGCTAACAGAAGTGTTGAAGAGGTTCTGTAACGTCTTTTTCTTCTCCCGCCACTTTTCTATATCTACTCATATTATGTGTTATGTATGTACTTATTAATAAAATAATATTAAATAAGCACTCGACCCAAGAAAATTTGCAAAAATATCGAAGAAATTTGATTTTACCTACCAGGCTAACAGAAGTGTTGAAGAGGTTCTGTAACGTCTTTTTCTTCTCCCGCCACTTTTCTATATCTACTCATATTATGTGTTATGTATGTACTTATTAATAAAATAAAATAAGCACTCGATCCAAGAAAATTTGCAAAAATATCGAAGAAATTTGATTTGACCTACCAGGCTAACAGAAGTGTTGAAGAGGTTCTGTAACGTCTTTTTCTTCTCCCGCCACTTTTCTATATCTACTCATATTATGTGTTATGTATGTACTTATTAATAAAATAATATTAAATAAGCACTCGATCCAAGAAAATTTGCAAAAATATCGAAGAAATTTGATTTTACCTACCAGGCTAACAGAAGTGTTGAAGAGGTTCTGTAACGTCTTTTTCTTCTCCCGCCACTTTTCTATATCTACTCATATTATGTTATTTATGTACTTCTTATTAATAAAATAATATTAAATAAGCAATGGATCCAAGAAAATTTGCAAAAATATCGAAGAAATTTGATTTTACCTACCAGGCTAACAGAAGTGTTGAAGAGGTTCTGTAACGTCTTTTTCTTCTCCCGCCACTTTTCTATATCTACTCATATTATGAGTTATGTATGTACTTATTAATAAAATAATATTAAATAAGCACTCGATCCAAGAAAATTTGCAAAAATATCGAAGAAATTTGATTTTACCTACCAGGCTAACAGAAGTGTTGAAGAGGTTCTGTAACGTCTTTTTCTTCTCCCGCCACTTTTCTATATCTACTCATATTATGTGTTATGTATGTACTTATTAATAAAATAATATTAAATAAGCACTCGATCCAAGAAAATTTGCAAAAATATCGAAGAAATTTGATTTTACCTACCAGGCTAACAGAAGTGTTGAAGAGGTTCTGTAACGTCTTTTTCTCTCCCGCCACTTTTCTATATCTACTCATATTATGTTATTATGTACTTCTTATTAATAAAATAATATTAAATAAGCACTCGACCCAAGAAAATTTGCAAAAATATCGAAGAAATTTGATTTTACCTACCAGGCTAACAGAAGTGTTGAAGAGGTTCTGTAACGTCTTTTTCTTCTCCCGCCACTTTTCTATATCTACTCATATTATGTGTTATGTATGTACTTCTTATTAATAAAATAATATTAAATAAGCAATTTATGTTATTTATGTACTTCTTATTAATTAAATAAGCACTCGATCCAAGAAAATTTGCAAAAATATCGAAGAAATTTGATTTTACCTACCAGGCTAACAGAAGTGTTGAAGAGGTTCTGTAACGTCTTTTTCTTCTCCCGCCACTTTTCTATATCTACTCATATTATGTGTTATGTATGTACTTATTAATAAAATAATATTAAATAAGCACTCGATCCAAGAAAATTTGCAAAAATATCGAAGAAATTTGATTTTACCTACCAGGCTAACAGAAGTGTTGAAGAGGTTCTGTAACGTCTTTTTCTTCTCCCGCCACTTTTCTATATCTACTCATATTATGTGTTATGTATGTACTTATTAATAAAATAATATTAAATAAGCACTCGATCCAAGAAAATTTGCAAAAATATCGAAGAAATTTGATTTTACCTACCAGGCTAACAGAAGTGTTGAAGAGGTTCTGTAACGTCTTTATCTTCTCCCGCCACTTTTCTATATCTACTCATATTATGTGTTATGTATGTACTTATTAATAAAATAATATTAAATAAGCACTCGACCCAAGAAAATTTGCAAAAATATCGAAGAAATTTGATTTTACCTATCAGGCTAACAGAAGTGTTGAAGAGGTTCTGTAACGTCTTTTTCTTCTCCCGCCACTTTTCTATATCTACTCATATTATGTGTTATGTATGTACTTATTAATAAAATAATATTAAATAAGCACTCGATCCAAGAAAATTTGCAAAAATCTCGAAGAAATTTGATTTTACCTACCAGGCTAACAGAAGTGTTGAAGAGGTTCTGTAACGTCTTTTTCTTCTCCCGCCACTTTTCTATATCTACTCATATTATGTTATTTATGTACTTCTTATAAATAAAATAATATTAATTAAATAAGCACTCGATCCAAGAAAATTTGCAAAAATATCGAAGAAATTTGATTATACCTACCAGGCTAACAGAAGTGTTTAAGAGGTTCTGTAACGTCTTTTTCTTCTCCCGCCACTTTTCTATATCTACTCATATTATGTGTTATGTATGTACTTCTTATTAATAAAATAATATTAAATAAGCAATGGATCCAAGAAAATTTGCAAAAATATCGAAGAAATTTGATTTTACCTACCAGGCTAACAGAAGTGTTGAAGAGGTTCTGTAACGTCTTTTTCTTCTCCCGCCACTTTTCTATATCTACTCATATTATGAGTTATGTATGTACTTATTAATAAAATAATATTAAATAAGCACTCGATCCAAGAAAATTTGCAAAAATATCGAAGAAATTTGATTTTACCTACCAGGCTAACAGAAGTGTTGAAGAGGTTCTGTAACGTCTTTTTCTCTCCCGCCACTTTTCTATATCTACTCATATTATGTTATTATGTTTCTTATTAATAAAATAATATTAAATAAGCACTCGACCCAAGAAAATTTGCAAAAATATCGAAGAAATTTGATTTTACCTACCAGGCTAACAGAAGTGTTGAAGAGGTTCTGTAACGTCTTTTTCTTCTCCCGCCACTTTTCTATATCTACTCATATTATGTTATGTACTTCTTATTAATAAAATAATATTAAATAAGCAATCGACCCAAGAAAATTTGCAAAAATATCGAAGAAATTTGATTTTACCTATCAGGCTAACAGAAGTGTTGAAGAGGTTCTGTAACGTCTTTTTCTTCTCCCGCCACTTTTCTATATCTACTCATATTGTGTTATGTATGTACTTATTAATAAAATAAAATAAGCACTCGATCCAAGAAAATTTGCAAAAATATCGAAGAAATTTGATTTTACCTACCAGGCTAACAGAAGTGTTGAAGAGGTTCTGTAACGTCTTTTTCTTCTCCCGCCACTTTTCTATATCTACTCATATTATGTGTTATGTATGTACTTATTAATAAAATAATATTAAATAAGCACTCGATCCAAGAAAATTTGCAAAAATATCGAAGAAATTTGATTTTACCTACCAGGCTAACAGAAGTGTTGAAGAGGTTCTGTAACGTCTTTTTCTTCTCCCGCCACTTTTCTATATCTACTCATATTATGTGTTATGTATGTACTTCTTATTAATAAAATAATATTAAATAAGCAATCATCGATCCAAGAAAATTTGCAAAAATATCGAAGAAATTTGATTTTACCTACCAGGCTAACAGAAGTGTTGAAGAGGTTCTGTAACGTCTTTTTCTTCTCCCGCCACTTTTCTATATCTACTCATATTATGTTATTTATGTTTCTTATTAATAAAATAATATTAAATAAGCACTCGACCCAAGAAAATTTGCAAAAATATCGAAGAAATTTGATTTTACCTACCAGGCTAACAGAAGTGTTGAAGAGGTTCTGTAACGTCTTTTTCTTCTCCCGCCACTTTTCTATATCTACTCATATTATGAGTTATGTATGTACTTATTAATAAAATAATATTAAATAAGCACTCGACCCAAGAAAATTTGCAAAAATATCGAAGAAATTTGATTTTACCTACCAGGCTAACAGAAGTGTTGAAGAGGTTCTGTAACGTCTTTTTCTTCTCCCGCCACTTTTCTATATCTACTCATATTATGTGTTATGTATGTACTTATTAATAAAATAATATTAAATAAGCACTCGACCCAAGAAAATTTGCAAAAATATCGAAGAAATTTGATTTTACCTACCAGGCTAACAGAAGTGTTGAAGAGGTTCTGTAACGTCTTTTTCTTCTCCCGCCACTTTTCTATATCTACTCATATTATGTGTTATGTACTTCTTATTAATAAAATAATATTAAATAAGCAATGGATCCAAGAAAATTTGCAAAAATATCGAAGAAATTTGATTTTACCTACCAGGCTAACAGAAGTGTTGAAGAGGTTCTGTAACGTCTTTTTCTTCTCCCGCCACTTTTCTATATCTACTCATATTATGTGTTATGTATGTACTTATTAATAAAATAATATTAAATAAGCACTCGATCCAAGAAAATTTGCAAAAATATCGAAGAAATTTGATTTTACCTACCAGGCTAACAGAAGTGTTGAAGAGGTTCTGTAACGTCTTTTTCTTCTCCCGCCACTTTTCTATATCTACTCATATTATGTGTTATGTATGTACTTCTTATTAATAAAATAATATTAAATAAACAATCATCGATCCAAGAAAATTTGCAAAAATATCGAAGAAATTTGATTTTACCTACCAGGCTAACAGAAGTGTTGAAGAGGTTCTGTAACGTCTTTTTCTTCTCCCGCCACTTTTCTATATCTACTCATATTATGTTATTTATGTTTCTTATTAATAAAATAATATTAAATAAGCACTCGACCCAAGAAAATTTGCAAAAATATCGAAGAAATTTGATTTTACCTACCAGGCTAACAGAAGTGTTGAAGAGGTTCTGTAACGTCTTTTTCTTCTCCCGCCACTTTTCTATATCTACTCATATTATGAGTTATGTATGTACTTATTAATAAAATAATATTAAATAAGCACTCGACCCAAGAAAATTTGCAAAAATATCGAAGAAATTTGATTTTACCTACCAGGCTAACAGAAGTGTTGAAGAGGTTCTGTAACGTCTTTTTCTTCTCCCGCCACTTTTCTATATCTACTCATATTATGTGTTATGTATGTATGTACTTATTAATAAAATAATATTAAATAAGCACTCGATCCAAGAAAATTTGCAAAAATATCGAAGAAATTTGATTTTACCTACCAGGCTAACAGAAGTGTTGAAGAGGTTCTGTAACGTCTTTTTCTTCTCCCGCCACTTTTCTATATCTACTCATATTATGTTATGTACTTCTTATTAATAAAATAATATTAAATAAGCACTCGACCCAAGAAAATTTGCAAAAATATCGAAGAAATTTGATTTTACCTACCAGGCTAACAGAAGTGTTGAAGAGGTTCTGTAACGTCTTTTTCTTCTCCCGCCACTTTTCTATATCTACTCATATTATGTTATTTATGTACTTATATTATTAATAAAATAATATTAATTAAATAAGCACTCGATCCAAGAAAATTTGCAAAAATATCGAAGAAATTTGATTATACCTACCAGGCTAACAGAAGTGTTTAAGAGGATCTGTAACGTCTTTTTCTTCTCCCGCCACTTTTCTATATCTACTCATATTATGTGTTATGTACTTCTTATTAATAAAATAATATTAAATAAGCAATGGATCCAAGAAAATTTGCAAAAATATCGAAGAAATTTGATTTTACCTACCAGGCTAACAGAAGTGTTGAAGAGGTTCTGTAACGTCTTTTTCTTCTCCCGCCACTTTTCTATATCTACTCATATTATGTGTTATGTATGTACTTATTAATAAAATAATATTAAATAAGCACTCGATCCAAGAAAATTTGCAAAAATATCGAAGAAATTTGATTTTACCTACCAGGCTAACAGAAGTGTTGAAGAGGTTCTGTAACGTCTTTTTCTTCTCCCGCCACTTTTCTATATCTACTCATATTATGTGTTATGTATGTACTTCTTATTAATAAAATAATATTAAATAAGCAATTTATGTTATTTATGTACTTCTTATTAATAAAATAATATTAATTAAATAAGCACTCGATCCAAGAAAATTTGCAAAAATATCGAAGAAATTTGATTTTACCTACCAGGCTAACAGAAGTGTTGAAGAGGTTCTGTAACGTCTTTTTCTTCTCCCGCCACTTTTCTATATCTACTCATATTATGTGTTATGTATGTACTTATTAATAAAATAATATTAAATAAGCACTCGACCCAAGAAAATTTGCAAAAATATCGAAGAAATTTGATTTTACCTATCAGGCTAACAGAAGTGTTGAAGAGGTTCTGTAACGTCTTTTTCTTCTCCCGCCACTTTTCTATATCTACTCATATTATGTGTTATGTATGTACTTATTAATAAAATAATATTAAATAAGCACTCGATCCAAGAAAATTTGCAAAAATCTCGAAGAAATTTGATTTTACCTACCAGGCTAACAGAAGTGTTGAAGAGGTTCTGTAACGTCTTTTTCTTCTCCCGCCACTTTTCTATATCTACTCATATTATGTTATTTATGTACTTCTTATTAATAAAATAATATTAAATAAGCAATGGATCCAAGAAAATTTGCAAAAATATCGAAGAAATTTGATTTTACCTACCAGGCTAACAGAAGTGTTGAAGAGGTTCTGTAACGTCTTTTTCTTCTCCCGCCACTTTTCTATATCTACTCATATTATGAGTTATGTATGTACTTATTAATAAAATAATATTAAATAAGCACTCGATCCAAGAAAATTTGCAAAAATATCGAAGAAATTTGATTTTACCTACCAGGCTAACAGAAGTGTTGAAGAGGTTCTGTAACGTCTTTTTCTCTCCCGCCACTTTTCTATATCTACTCATATTATGTTATTATGTACTTCTTATTAATAAAATAATATTAAATAAGCACTCGACCCAAGAAAATTTGCAAAAATATCGAAGAAATTTGATTTTACCTACCAGGCTAACAGAAGTGTTGAAGAGGTTCTGTAACGTCTTTTTCTTCTCCCGCCACTTTTCTATATCTACTCATATTATGTGTTATGTATGTACTTATTAATAAAATAATATTAAATAAGCACTCGACCCAAGAAAATTTGCAAAAATATCGAAGAAATTTGATTTTACCTACCAGGCTAACAGAAGTGTTGAAGAGGTTCTGTAACGTCTTTTTCTTCTCCCGCCACTTTTCTATATCTACTCATATTATGTGTTATGTATGTACTTATTAATAAAATAAAATAAGCACTCGATCCAAGAAAATTTGCAAAAATATCGAAGAAATTTGATTTGACCTACCAGGCTAACAGAAGTGTTGAAGAGGTTCTGTAACGTCTTTTTCTTCTCCCGCCACTTTTCTATATCTACTCATATTATGTGTTATGTATGTACTTATTAATAAAATAATATTAAATAAGCACTCGATCCAAGAAAATTTGTAAAAATATCGAAGAAATTTGATTTTACCTACCAGGCTAACAGAAGTGTTGAAGAGGTTCTGTAACGTCTTTTTCTTCTCCCGCCACTTTTCTATATCTACTCATATTATGTTATTTATGTACTTCTTATTAATAAAATAATATTAATTAAATAAGCACTCGATCCAAGAAAATTTGCAAAAATATCGAAGAAATTTGATTTTACCTACCAGGCTAACAGAAGTGTTGAAGAGGTTCTGTAACGTCTTTTTCTTCTCCCGCCACTTTTCTATATCTACTCATATTATGTTATTTATGTACTTCTTATTAATAAAATAATATTAATTAAATAAGCACTCGATCCAAGAAAATTTGCAAAAATATCGAAGAAATTTGATTTTACCTACCAGGCTAACAGAAGTGTTGAAGAGGTTCTGTAACGTCTTTTTCTTCTCCCGCCACTTTTCTATATCTACTCATATTATGTGTTATGTATGTACTTATTAATAAAATAATATTAAATAAGCACTCGATCCAAGAAAATTTGCAAAAATATCGAAGAAATTTGATTTTACCTACCAGGCTAACAGAAGTGTTGAAGAGGTTCTGTAACGTCTTTTTCTTCTCCCGCCACTTTTCTATATCTACTCATATTATGTGTTATGTATGTACTTATTAATAAAATAATAAGCACTCGATCCAAGAAAATTTGCAAAAATATCGAAGAAATTTGATTTTACCTACCAGGCTAACAGAAGTGTTGAAGAGGTTCTGTAACGTCTTTTTCTTCTCCCGCCACTTTTCTATATCTACTCATATTATGTGTTATGTATGTACTTATTAATAAAATAATATTAAATAAGCACTCGACCCAAGAAAATTTGCAAAAATATCGAAGAAATTTGATTTTACCTATCAGGCTAACAGAAGTGTTGAAGAGGTTCTGTAACGTCTTTTTCTTCTCCCGCCACTTTTCTATATCTACTCATATTATGTTATTTATGTACTTCTTATTAATAAAATAATATTAATTAAATAAGCACTCGATCCAAGAAAATTTGCAAAAATATCGAAGAAATTTGATTATACCTACCAGGCTAACAGAAGTGTTTAAGAGGTTCTGTAACGTCTTTTTCTTCTCCCGCCACTTTTCTATATCTACTCATATTATGTGTTATGTACTTCTTATTAATAAAATAATATTAAATAAGCACTCGACCCAAGAAAATTTGCAGAAATATCGAAGAAATTTGATTTTACCTACCAGGCTAACAGAAGTGTTGAAGAGGTTCTGTAACGTCTTTTTCTTCTCCCGCCACTTTTCTATATCTACTCATATTATGTGTTATGTATGTACTTATTAATAAAATAATATTAAATAAGCACTCGATCCAAGAAAATTTGCAAAAATATCGAAGAAATTTGATTTTACCTACCAGGCTAACAGAAGTGTTGAAGAGGTTCTGTAACGTCTTTTTCTTCTCCCGCCACTTTTCTATATCTACTCATATTATGTTTTGACGTACTTACTTATTAAAAATAATATTAATAAGCAGCACTCGATCCAAGAAAATTTGCAAAAATATCGAAGAAATTTGATTTTACCTACCAGGCTAACAGAAGTGTTGAAGAGGTTCTGTAACGTCTTTTTCTTCTCCCGCCACTTTTCTATATCTACTCATATTATGTTATTTATTATGTACTACTTCTTATTAATAAAATAATATTAAATAAGCACTCGACCCAAGAAAATTTGCAAAAATATCGAAGAAATTTGATTTTACCTACCAGGCTAACAGAAGTGTTGAAGAGGTTCTGTAACGTCTTTTTCTTCTCCCGCCACTTTTCTATATCTACTCATATTATGTGTTATGTATGTACTTATTAATAAAATAAAATAAGCACTCGATCCAAGAAAATTTGCAAAAATATCGAAAAAATTTGATTTTACCTACCAGGCTAACAGAAGTGTTGAAGAGGTTTTGTAACGTCTTTTTCTTCTCCCGCCACTTTTTTATATCTACTCATATTATGTTATGTACTTCTTATTAATAAAATAATATTAAATAAGCACTCGACCCAAGAAAATTTGCAAAAATATCGAAGAAATTTGATTTTACCTACCAGGCTAACAGAAGTGTTGAAGAGGTTCTGTAACGTCTTTTTCTTCTCCCGCCACTTTTCTATATCTACTCATATTATGTGTTATGTACTTCTTATTAATATAATAAATAATATTAAATAAGCAATCGATCCAAGAAAATTTGCAAAAATATCGAAGAAATTTGATTTTACCTACCAGGCTAACAGAAGTGTTGAAGAGGTTCTGTAACGTCTTTTTCTTCTCCCGCCACTTTTCTATATCTACTCATATTATGTGTTATGTATGTACTACTTATTAATAAAATAATAAATATTAATTAAATAAGCACTCGATCCAAGAAAATTTGCAAAAATATCGAAGAAATTTGATTTTACCTACCAGGCTAACAGAAGTGTTGAAGAGGTTCTGTAACGTCTTTTTCTTCTCCCGCCACTTTTCTATATCTACTCATATTATGTTATGTACTTCTTATTAATAAAATAATATTAAATAAGCACTCGACCCAAGAAAATTTGCAGAAATATCGAAGAAATTTGATTTTACCTACCAGGCTAACAGAAGTGTTGAAGAGGTTCTGTAACGTCTTTTTCTTCTCCCGCCACTTTTCTATATCTACTCATATTATGTGTTATGTATGTACGTACTTATTAATAAAATAATATTAAATAAGCACTCGATCCAAGAAAATTTGCAAAAATATCGAAGAAATTTGATTTTACCTACCAGGCTAACAGAAGTGTTGAAGAGGTTCTGTAACGTCTTTTTCTTCTCCCGCCACTTTTCTATATCTACTCATATTATGTTTTGACGTACTTACTTATTAAAAATAATATTAATAAGCAGCACTCGATCCAAGAAAATTTGCAAAAATATCGAAGAAATTTGATTTTACCTACCAGGCTAACAGAAGTGTTGAAGAGGTTCTGTAACGTCTTTTTCTTCTCCCGCCACTTTTCTATATCTACTCATATTATGTTTTGACGTACTTACTTATTAAAAATAATATTAATAAGCAGCACTCGATCCAAGAAAATTTGCAAAAATATCGAAGAAATTTGATTTTACCTACCAGGCTAACAGAAGTGTTGAAGAGGTTCTGTAACGTCTTTTTCTTCTCCCGCCACTTTTCTATATCTACTCATATTATGTGTGTTATGTATGTACTTATTAATAAAATAATATTAAATAAGCACTCGATCCAAGAAAATTTGCAAAAATATCGAAGAAATTTGATTTTACCTACCAGGCTAACAGAAGTGTTGAAGAGGTTCTGTAACGTCTTTTTCTTCTCCCGCCACTTTTCTATATCTACTCATATTATGTTATTTATTATGTACTTCTTATTAATAAAATAATATTAAATAAGCACTCGACCCAAGAAAATTTGCAAAAATATCGAAGAAATTTGATTTTACCTACCAGGCTAACAGAAGTGTTGAAGAGGTTCTGTAACGTCTTTTTCTTCTCCCGCCACTTTTCTATATCTACTCATATTATGTGTTATGTATGTACTTATTAATAAAATAATATTAAATAAGCACTCGATCCAAGAAAATTTGCAAAAATATCGAAGAAATTTGATTTTACCTACCAGGCTAACAGAAGTGTTGAAGAGGTTCTGTAACGTCTTTTTCTTCTCCCGCCACTTTTCTATATCTACTCATATTATGTTATGTACTTCTTTATTAATAAAATAATATTAAATAAGCACTCGACCCAAGAAAATTTGCAGAAATATCGAAGAAATTTGATTTTACCTACCAGGCTAACAGAAGTGTTGAAGAGGTTCTGTAACGTCTTTTTCTTCTCCCGCCACTTTTCTATATCTACTCATATTATGTGTTATGTATGTACTTATTAATAAAATAATAAATATTAATTAAATAAGCACTCGATCCAAGAAAATTTGCAAAAATATCGAAGAAATTTGATTTTACCTACCAGGCTAACAGAAGTGTTGAAGAGGTTCTGTAACGTCTTTTTCTTCTCCCGCCACTTTTCTATATCTACTCATATTATGTTATGTACTTCTTATTAATAAAATAATATTAAATAAGCACTCGACCCAAGAAAATTTGCAGAAATATCGAAGAAATTTGATTTTACCTACCAGGCTAACAGAAGTGTTGAAGAGGTTCTGTAACGTCTTTTTCTTCTCCCGCCACTTTTCTATATCTACTCATATTATGTGTTATGTATGTACTTATTAATAAAATAATATTAAATAAGCAATAATCGATCCAAGAAAATTTGCAAAAATATCGAAGAAATTTGATTTTACCTACCAGGCTAACAGAAGTGTTGAAGAGGTTCTGTAACGTCTTTTTCTTCTCCCGCCACTTTTCTATATCTACTCATATTATGTGTTATGTATGTACTTATTAATAAAATAATATTAAATAAGCACTCGATCCAAGAAAATTTGCAAAAATATCGAAGAAATTTGATTTTACCTACCAGGCTAACAGAAGTGTTGAAGAGGTTCTGTAACGTCTTTTTCTTCTCCCGCCACTTTTCTATATCTACTCATATTATGTTATTTATTATGTACTTCTTATTAATAAAATAATATTAAATAAGCACTCGACCCAAGAAAATTTGCAAAAATATCGAAGAAATTTGATTTTACCTACCAGGCTAACAGAAGTGTTGAAGAGGTTCTGTAACGTCTTTTTCTTCTCCCGCCACTTTTCTATATCTACTCATATTATGTGTTATGTATGTACTTATTAATAAAATAAAATAAGCACTCGATCCAAGAAAATTTGCAAAAATATCGAAGAAATTTGATTTTACCTACCAGGCTAACAGAAGTGTTCAAGAGGTTCTGTAACGTCTTTTTCTTCTCCCGCCACTTTTCTATATCTACTCATATTATGTGTTATGTATGTACTTATTAATAAAATAATAAATATTATTAAATAAGCACTCGATCCAAGAAAATTTGCAAAAATATCGAAGAAATTTGATTTTACCTACCAGGCTAACAGAAGTGTTGAAGAGGTTTTGTAACGTCTTTTTCTTCTCCCGCCACTTTTTTATATCTACTCATATTATGTTATGTACTTCTTATTAATAAAATAATATTAAATAAGCACTCGACCCAAGAAAATTTGCAAAAATATCGAAGAAATTTGATTTTACCTACCAGGCTAACAGAAGTGTTGAAGAGGTTCTGTAACGTCTTTTTCTTCTCCCGCCACTTTTCTATATCTACTCATATTATGTGTTATGTATGTACTTATTAATAAAATAATATTAAATAAGCACTCGATCCAAGAAAATTTGCAAAAATATCGAAGAAATTTGATTTTACCTACCAGGCTAACAGAAGTGTTGAAGAGGTTCTGTAACGTCTTTTTCTTCTCCCGCCACTTTTCTATATCTACTCATATTATGTTTTGACGTACTTACTTATTAAAAATAATATTAATAAGCAGCACTCGATCCAAGAAAATTTGCAAAAATATCGAAGAAATTTGATTTTACCTACCAGGCTAACAGAAGTGTTGAAGAGGTTCTGTAACGTCTTTTTCTTCTCCCGCCACTTTTCTATATCTACTCATATTATGTGTTATGTATGTACTTATTAATAAAATAAAATAAGCACTCGATCCAAGAAAATTTGCAAAAATATCGAAGAAATTTGATTTTACCTACCAGGCTAACAGAAGTGTTCAAGAGGTCCTGTAACGTCTTTTTCTTCTCCCGCCACTTTTCTATATCTACTCATATTATGTGTTATGTATGTACTTATTAATAAAATAATAAATATTATTAAATAAGCACTCGATCCAAGAAAATTTGCAAAAATATCGAAGAAATTTGATTTTACCTACCAGGCTAACAGAAGTGTTGAAGAGGTTTTGTAACGTCTTTTTCTTCTCCCGCCACTTTTTTATATCTACTCATATTATGTTATGTACTTCTTATTAATAAAATAATATTAAATAAGCACTCGACCCAAGAAAATTTGCAAAAATATCGAAGAAATTTGATTTTACCTACCAGGCTAACAGAAGTGTTGAAGAGGTTCTGTAACGTCTTTTTCTTCTCCCGCCACTTTTCTATATCTACTCATATTATGTGTTATGTATGTACTTATTAATAAAATAATATTAAATAAGCACTCGATCCAAGAAAATTTGCAAAAATATCGAAGAAATTTGATTTTACCTACCAGGCTAACAGAAGTGTTGAAGAGGTTCTGTAACGTCTTTTTCTTCTCCCGCCACTTTTCTATATCTACTCATATTATGTTTTGACGTACTTACTTATTAAAAATAATATTAATAAGCAGCACTCGATCCAAGAAAATTTGCAAAAATATCGAAGAAATTTGATTTTACCTACCAGGCTAACAGAAGTGTTGAAGAGGTTCTGTAACGTCTTTTTCTTCTCCCGCCACTTTTCTATATCTACTCATATTATGTTTTGACGTACTTACTTATTAAAAATAATATTAATAAGCAGCACTCGATCCAAGAAAATTTGCAAAAATATCGAAGAAATTTGATTTTACCTACCAGGCTAACAGAAGTGTTGAAGAGGTTCTGTAACGTCTTTTTCTTCTCCCGCCACTTTTCTATATCTACTCATATTATGTTTTGACGTACTTACTTATTAAAAATAATATTAATAATAAGCAGCACTCGATCCAAGAAAATTTGCAAAAATATCGAAGAAATTTGATTTTACCTACCAGGCTAACAGAAGTGTTGAAGAGGTTCTGTAACGTCTTTTTCTTCTCCCGCCACTTTTCTATATCTACTCATATTATGTGTTATGTATGTACTTATTAATAAAATAAAATAAGCACTCGATCCAAGAAAATTTGCAAAAATATCGAAGAAATTTGATTTTACCTACCAGGCTAACAGAAGTGTTCAAGAGGTTCTGTAACGTCTTTTTCTTCTCCCGCCACTTTTCTATATCTACTCATATTATGTGTTATGTTATGTACTTATTAATAAAATAATAAATATTATTAAATAAGCACTCGATCCAAGAAAATTTGCAAAAATATCGAAGAAATTTGATTTTACCTACCAGGCTAACAGAAGTGTTGAAGAGGTTTTGTAACGTCTTTTTCTTCTCCCGCCACTTTTTTATATCTACTCATATTATGTTATGTACTTCTTATTAATAAAATAATATTAAATAAGCACTCGACCCAAGAAAATTTGCAAAAATATCGAAGAAATTTGATTTTACCTACCAGGCTAACAGAAGTGTTGAAGAGGTTCTGTAACGTCTTTTTCTTCTCCCGCCACTTTTCTATATCTACTCATATTATGTGTTATGTATGTACTTATTAATAAAATAATATTAAATAAGCACTCGATCCAAGAAAATTTGCAAAAATATCGAAGAAATTTGATTTTACCTACCAGGCTAACAGAAGTGTTGAAGAGGTTCTGTAACGTCTTTTTCTTCTCCCGCCACTTTTCTATATCTACTCATATTATGTTTTGACGTACTTACTTATTAAACATAATATTAATAAGCAGCACTCGATCCAAGAAAATTTGCAAAAATATCGAAGAAATTTGATTTTACCTACCAGGCTAACAGAAGTGTTGAAGAGGTTCTGTAACGTCTTTTTCTTCTCCCGCCACTTTTCTATATCTACTCATATTATGTTTTGACGTACTTACACTTATTAAAAATAATATTAATAAGCAGCACTCGATCCAAGAAAATTTGCAAAAATATCGAAGAAATTTGATTTTACCTACCAGGCTAACAGAAGTGTTGAAGAAGTTCTGTAACGTCTTTTTCTTCTCCCGCCACTTTTCTATATCTACTCATATTATGTTTTGACGTACTTACTTATTAAAAATAATATTAATAAGCAGCACTCGATCCAAGAAAATTTGCAAAAATATCGAAGAAATTTGATTTTACCTACCAGGCTAACAGAAGTGTTGAAGAGGTTTTGTAACGATTTTTTCTTCTCCCGCCATTTTTTTATATCTACTCATATTATGTTATGTACTTCTTATTAATAAAATAATATTAAATAAGCACTCGACCCAAGAAAATTTGCAAAAATATCGAAGAAATTTGATTTTACCTACCAGGCTAACAGAAGTGTTGAAGAGGTTCTGTAACGTCTTTTTCTTCTCCCGCCACTTTTCTATATCTACTCATATTATGTGTTATGTATGTACTTATTAATAAAATAATATTAAATAAGAAGCACTCGATCCAAGAAAATTTGCAAAAATATCGAAGAAATTTGATTTTACCTACCAGGCTAACAGAAGTGTTGAAGAGGTTCTGTAACGTCTTTTTCTTCTCCCGCCACTTTTCTATATCTACTCATATTATGTTTTGACGTACTTACTTATTAAAAATAATATTAATAAGCAGCACTCGATCCAAGAAAATTTGCAAAAATATCGAAGAAATTTGATTTTACCTACCAGGCTAACAGAAGTGTTGAAGAGGTTCTGTAACGTCTTTTTCTTCTCCCGCCACTTTTCTATATCTACTCATATTATGTTTTGACGTACTTACACTTATTAAAAATAATATTAATAAGCAGCACTCGATCCAAGAAAATTTGCAAAAATATCGAAGAAATTTGATTTTACCTACCAGGCTAACAGAAGTGTTGAAGAGGTTCTGTAACGTCTTTTTCTTCTCCCGCCACTTTTCTATATCTACTCATATTATGTTTTGACGTACTTACTTATTAAAAATAATATTAATAAGCAGCACTCGATCCAAGAAAATTTGCAAAAATATCGAAGAAATTTGATTTTACCTACCAGGCTAACAGAAGTGTTGAAGAGGTTCTGTAACGTCTTTTTCTTCTCCCGCCACTTTTCTATATCTACTCATATTATGTGTTATGTATGTACTTATTAATAAAATAATATTAAATAAGCACTCGATCCAAGAAAATTTGCAAAAATATCGAAGAAATTTGATTTTACCTACCAGGCTAACAGAAGTGTTGAAGAGGTTCTGTAACGTCTTTTTCTTCTCCCGCCACTTTTCTATATCTACTCATATTATGTTATGTACTTCTTTATTAATAAAATAATATTAAATAAGCACTCGACCCAAGAAAATTTGCAGAAATATCGAAGAAATTTGATTTTACCTACCAGGCTAACAGAAGTGTTGAAGAGGTTCTGTAACGTCTTTTTCTTCTCCCGCCACTTTTCTATATCTACTCATATTATGTGTTATGTATGTACTTATTAATAAAATAATAAATATTAATTAAATAAGCACTCGATCCAAGAAAATTTGCAAAAATATCGAAGAAATTTGATTTTACCTACCAGGCTAACAGAAGTGTTGAAGAGGTTCTGTAACGTCTTTTTCTTCTCCCGCCACTTTTCTATATCTACTCATATTATGTTATGTACTTCTTATTAATAAAATAATATTAAATAAGCACTCGACCCAAGAAAATTTGCAGAAATATCGAAGAAATTTGATTTTACCTACCAGGCTAACAGAAGTGTTGAAGAGGTTCTGTAACGTCTTTTTCTTCTCCCGCCACTTTTCTATATCTACTCATATTATGTGTTATGTATGTACTTATTAATAAAATAATATTAAATAAGCAATCGATCCAAGAAAATTTGCAAAAATATCGAAGAAATTTGATTTTACCTACCAGGCTAACAGAAGTGTTGAAGAGGTTCTGTAACGTCTTTTTCTTCTCCCGCCACTTTTCTATATCTACTCATATTATGTGTTATGTATGTACTTATTAATAAAATATTATTAAATAAGCACTCGATCCAAGAAAATTTGCAAAAATATCGAAGAAATTTGATTTTACCTACCAGGCTAACAGAAGTGTTGAAGAGGTTTTGTAACGTCTTTTTCTTCTCCCGCCACTTTTTTATATCTACTCATATTATGTTATGTACTTCTTATTAATAAAATAATATTAAATAAGCACTCGACCCAAGAAAATTTGCAAAAATATCGAAGAAATTTGATTTTACCTACCAGGCTAACAGAAGTGTTGAAGAGGTTCTGTAACGTCTTTTTCTTCTCCCGCCACTTTTCTATATCTACTCATATTATGTGTTATGTATGTACTTATTAATAAAATAATATTAAATAAGCACTCGATCCAAGAAAATTTGCAAAAATATCGAAGAAATTTGATTTTACCTACCAGGCTAACAGAAGTGTTGAAGAGGTTCTGTAACGTCTTTTTCTTCTCCCGCCACTTTTCTATATCTACTCATATTATGTTTTGACGTACTTACTTATTAAAAATAATATTAATAAGCAGCACTCGATCCAAGAAAATTTGCAAAAATATCGAAGAAATTTGATTTTACCTACCAGGCTAACAGAAGTGTTGAAGAGGTTCTGTAACGTCTTTTTCTTCTCCCGCCACTTTTCTATATCTACTCATATTATGTGTTATGTATGTACTTATTAATAAAATAAAATAAGCACTCGATCCAAGAAAATTTGCAAAAATATCGAAGAAATTTGATTTTACCTACCAGGCTAACAGAAGTGTTCAAGAGGTTCTGTAACGTCTTTTTCTTCTCCCGCCACTTTTCTATATCTACTCATATTATGTGTTATGTATGTACTTATTAATAAAATAATAAATATTATTAAATAAGCACTCGATCCAAGAAAATTTGCAAAAATATCGAAGAAATTTGATTTTACCTACCAGGCTAACAGAAGTGTTGAAGAGGTTTTGTAACGTCTTTTTCTTCTCCCGCCACTTTTCTATATCTACTCATATTATGTTATGTACTTCTTATTAATAAAATAATATTAAATAAGCACTCGACCCAAGAAAATTTGCAAAAATATCGAAGAAATTTGATTTTACCTACCAGGCTAACAGAAGTGTTGAAGAGGTTCTGTAACGTCTTTTTCTTCTCCCGCCACTTTTCTATATCTACTCATATTATGTGTTATGTATGTACTTATTAATAAAATAATATTAAATAAGCACTCGATCCAAGAAAATTTGCAAAAATATCGAAGAAATTTGATTTTACCTACCAGGCTAACAGAAGTGTTGAAGAGGTTCTGTAACGTCTTTTTCTTCTCCCGCCACTTTTCTATATCTACTCATATTATGTTTTGACGTACTTACTTATTAAAAATAATATTAATAAGCAGCACTCGATCCAAGAAAATTTGCAAAAATATCGAAGAAATTTGATTTTACCTACCAGGCTAACAGAAGTGTTGAAGAGGTTCTGTAACGTCTTTTTCTTCTCCCGCCACTTTTCTATATCTACTCATATTATGTTTTGACGTACTTACTTATTAAAAATAATATTAATAAGCAGCACTCGATCCAAGAAAATTTGCAAAAATATCGAAGAAATTTGATTTTACCTACCAGGCTAACAGAAGTGTTGAAGAGGTTCTGTAACGTCTTTTTCTTCTCCCGCCACTTTTCTATATCTACTCATATTATGTTTTGACGTACTTACTTATTAAAAATAATATTAATAATAAGCAGCACTCGATCCAAGAAAATTTGCAAAAATATCGAAGAAATTTGATTTTACCTACCAGGCTAACAGAAGTGTTGAAGAGGTTCTGTAACGTCTTTTTCTTCTCCCGCCACTTTTCTATATCTACTCATATTATGTGTTATGTATGTACTTATTAATAAAATAAAATAAGCACTCGATCCAAGAAAATTTGCAAAAATATCGAAGAAATTTGATTTTACCTACCAGGCTAACAGAAGTGTTCAAGAGGTTCTGTAACGTCTTTTTCTTCTCCCGCCACTTTTCTATATCTACTCATATTATGTGTTATGTATGTACTTATTAATAAAATAATAAATATTATTAAATAAGCACTCGATCCAAGAAAATTTGCAAAAATATCGAAGAAATTTGATTTTACCTACCAGGCTAACAGAAGTGTTGAAGAGGTTTTGTAACGTCTTTTTCTTCTCCCGCCACTTTTTTATATCTACTCATATTATGTTATGTACTTCTTATTAATAAAATAATATTAAATAAGCACTCGACCCAAGAAAATTTGCAAAAATATCGAAGAAATTTGATTTTACCTACCAGGCTAACAGAAGTGTTGAAGAGGTTCTGTAACGTCTTTTTCTTCTCCCGCCACTTTTCTATATCTACTCATATTATGTGTTATGTATGTACTTATTAATAAAATAATAAATATTATTAAATAAGCACTCGATCCAAGAAAATTTGCAAAAATATCGAAGAAATTTGATTTTACCTACCAGGCTAACAGAAGTGTTGAAGAGGTTCTGTAACGTCTTTTTCTTCTCCCGCCACTTTTCTATATCTACTCATATTATGTTTTGACGTACTTACTTATTAAAAATAATATTAATAAGCAGCACTCGATCCAAGAAAATTTGCAAAAATATCGAAGAAATTTGATTTTACCTACCAGGCTAACAGAAGTGTTGAAGAGGTTCTGTAACGTCTTTTTCTTCTCCCGCCACTTTTCTATATCTACTCATATTATGTTTTGACGTACTTACACTTATTAAAAATAATATTAATAAGCAGCACTCGATCCAAGAAAATTTGCAAAAATATCGAAGAAATTTGATTTTACCTACCAGGCTAACAGAAGTGTTGAAGAGGTTCTGTAACGTCTTTTTCTTCTCCCGCCACTTTTCTATATCTACTCATATTATGTTTTGACGTACTTACTTATTAAAAATAATATTAATAAGCAGCACTCGATCCAAGAAAATTTGCAAAAATATCGAAGAAATTTGATTTTACCTACCAGGCTAACAGAAGTGTTGAAGAGGTTTTGTAACGATTTTTTCTTCTCCCGCCACTTTTTTATATCTACTCATATTATGTTATGTACTTCTTATTAATAAAATAATATTAAAAAAGCACTCGACCCAAGAAAATTTGCAAAAATATCGAAGAAATTTGATTTTACCTACCAGGCTAACAGAAGTGTTGAAGAGGTTCTGTAACGTCTTTTTCTTCTCCCGCCACTTTTCTATATCTACTCATATTATGTTTTGACGTACTTACTACTTATTAAAAATAATATTAATAAGCAGCACTCGATCCAAGAAAATTTGCAAAAATATCGAAGAAATTTGATTTTACCTACCAGGCTAACAGAAGTGTTGAAGAGGTTCTGTAACGTCTTTTTCTTCTCCCGCCACTTTTCTATATCTACTCATATTATGTGTTATGATGTATGTACTTATTAATAAAATAATATTAAATAAGCACTCGATCCAAGAAAATTTAAATGCAAAAATATCGAAGAAATTTGATTTTACCTACCAGGCTAACAGAAGTGTTGAAGAGGTTTTGTAACGATTTTTTCTTCTCCCGCCACTTTTTTATATCTACTCATATTATGTTATGTACTTCTTATTAATAAAATAATATTAAATAAGCACTCGACCCAAGAAAATTTGCAAAAATATCGAAGAAATTTGATTTTACCTACCAGGCTAACAGAAGTGTTGAAGAGGTTCTGTAACGTCTTTTTCTTCTCCCGCCACTTTTCTATATCTACTCATATTATGTTTTGACGTACTTACTACTTATTAAAAATAATATTAATAAGCAGCACTCGATCCAAGAAAATTTGCAAAAATATCGAAGAAATTTGATTTTACCTACCAGGCTAACAGAAGTGTTGAAGAGGTTCTGTAACGTCTTTTTCTTCTCCCGCCACTTTTCTATATCTACTCATATTATGTGTTATGATGTATGTACTTATTAATAAAATAATATTAAATAAGCACTCGATCCAAGAAAATTTAAATGCAAAAATATCGAAGAAATTTGATTTTACCTACCAGGCTAACAGAAGTGTTGAAGAGGTTCTGTAACGTCTTTTTGTTCTCCCGCCACTTTTCTATATCTACTCATTATTCTGTCTTGAGATTCCTATAACTTCCCCGACCCGAATGAAACACATTTATTTTAAAATAAATCTATTATTCAATATAATTTGTACGCTTAGCGCGGATTACATTCTTGTAATAATACAATTTATTATTAATAATTAAAATATGTTACTCTATACATAGCTATACATAATACATTTACATACGATTCGAGTCGACCTTTTACTTTTATTTAAATATAAAAATATTCGATAATTGGTATTGCCAATTTTGTAAAATTTTAGGCGGTTTCGTAATAAGCCAACTCTTTAATACAGGGTTACCATCATAAACACATTTCCTTCACTTTGAAGATCAGTGTTGCCAATCTTAAAAATGGTAGAAACTTGTTTATGTTGGTAGTTAATTATTACCAACCTCTTAACATTTTCCCGAAAATGGGTAATTATTTTCCCCATTTAAATTATCTAAACGCTTTCCGAACGACTAATAACATCATTTACAACTATAACGCATCCAGTGCAAAACAAAAATAATTCAACTAACGTATTTTTAATGAACGAGACGCGTTAATTATTAATAATAATAGTAATAATACGCTATATGTACAACTCTATCCGCTAGCAACAGATTTATAAGTAGAAATTATAATATTAAGACTAAATCCAAAATTCTCATTCAGCGAAACATTTGACGTAACTTTCTATACAAGGCTAGTTTTACTCAAATGAAAATTATCAGAATCACTTGGAAACAATTAGTGTTGCCATTACACAAAAATTTGTCTGTCAAAAACAAAAAAAATATCTAATAGCCAATATGCATAATTTTAACTTTAAAGCCAAA
Source organism: Anthocharis cardamines (assembly GCA_905404175.1). Classification (NCBI taxonomy): domain Eukaryota; kingdom Metazoa; phylum Arthropoda; class Insecta; order Lepidoptera; family Pieridae; genus Anthocharis; species Anthocharis cardamines. The sequence continues at coordinate 8,055,878 of FR989976.1, read as the reverse complement.
ACGCCTTAAATATAAAAAAAAATGATTTTACTGTTTTTATTATTCCGGTTCTTCTCGATAGAAGCAAAACAGGCGGGTAGATTTAAAAATGAATTCAAAAGTTATTTACCGAATTATTTGAATGGATATTTTTGAGTTTCAAAGATTTAATTAAAAACAAGAGTTCGATATAGACCACCTTGAATTTAGACCATATTTTTATTATTGAAAATCTACAAAAAAAAATCAAAAAGTTTAAGCCAGTTGCATTTTCCTAGTGATTCTGAATATTTTAGTTTTTCAAACTAAAACTTACCTAAAATTTGCAAGAATTGATTACCGAGCACCACCAATATACCCCGCTGCTCGGCAATAAATGCAAGTTTAACCGATGTGAAGTTAGCAACCGACTACACAATAATTAGTTTTTATCAGTTTCAATCGACTGTACCAGGTTTCTACCGGAATGTACTGTTTTTTTCCGTTTTTTTTAAAGATATGCAGTGATAATTGATTTTAAAAAATGTGATAAGGACTGGCTGAAAATCAGCGCTGTGTAAACCCCGGATTGTCAGCTTTATGCTGAGCCTGCTGTCTTTTGTCACGAATTTTAGTTTATTAAAGTTTCTTGTAGCCATAAAGGACATATATTTTTTAAATCGTTTGTACCTCAAAGGGGAGAGAATAAGGGGGTGCGAATTTATCATATTATTTACTATCTTCTCTATTTTTTTTTTGTAATAATTTGTTTTATTGAAAACAAAAGAAAGTACAATCGAGTAGAATTGATAAAAACGAATTATTATTTAGTAAGTTGCTAACTTCGCACGGGTGCGTTTAACTTCTAAGTCTATATAAATACAGTTCAATACTAAACTAAAGAAAGAGGCCATTTTAGTTTATAGTTACTCTTTTAGTCTCACAAATGCACTTCGGCCTGTTACGATAATAGATAACACTAAAATTTTCTGAATTTAATTTAATTTCAATAGTTAAATAGATTTTAGTATCGCAGTATATCTTCTATATGTATAAAAATCTCGTGTCACAGTGTGGTCGCACTCCTCCGAAACGGCTCGACTGATTTTCATGAAATTTTTATAAGAATTCATACCTCTATGTGATTAGCGTAACGAGATTTAGCTAATTAGTTTAGGTGGTTGGGGCGAGATGGAGCTATGTAGTTTAGGGGATTGGTGCGAGATGGAGCTATATAGTTCGGGTGATTGGTGCGAGATGGAGCTATGTAGTTCAGGTGGTTGGGGCGAGATGGAGCTATGTAGTTCAGGTGGTTGGGGCGAGATGGAGCTATGTAGTTCAGGTGGTTGGGGCGAGATGGAGCTATGTAGTTCAGGTGGTTGGGGCGAGATGGAGCTATGTAGTTTAGGGGATTGGTGCGAGATGGAGCTATGTAGTTCAGGTGGTTGGGGCGAGATAGAGCTATCTATGCAGTTCAGGTGGTTGGTGCGAACGAGATGGAGCTAAGTAGTTCAGGCGCTAGGTGCTCGATGGAGCCAAGTAGTTCAGGCGCTAGGTGCTCGATGGATCTAAATATGGATGGCCCCCGGGGGTCGCGGCGGTCGCGGGGGTCGCGGGGGGCCGCGGGTCAGTGGTACTGCGCCTGCTCGAAGCAGCGCACGCGCACGCGCTGCCGGTAGTGGTACTCCTTGAGGTAGGCGCGCAGGCGGCCCGGCAGCGGCAGCTGCTCCACGCCTGGAACGACGGGGACGCGTCAAAATTCAAAAATCATTTATTCATTTAGGTAACACAATGTACACTTATGAACGTCAATAAAAACATACATATTAAATGCTTCTAGTTTTACATTTACTGCCAGTTCACAAATCAGGACGTTCAGGAAATTCGTCAGGACGGGCTGTCACAGAGCAGGGACTGAATACCGGTTAATTTACTATGGGAGTTATACCGGTATAATAAAATATAGAGTAGTACTTTTAGCATTATATAAGATTAGTCTTAAGTACCAGGAACACATAACTCATCAGAAAGTTGCTATCACTAAGTACTGTAGTACACGTGTGTGTGTACGGTCCTCCTAATTGATGTTTATTGTCTACCAGGACTGAATACCGGTTAATTTACTATGGGAGTTATACCGGTATAATAAAGGTTTTTGTTAATATTCATTCGTTTTTATTCATATTTACTGAAAAAAATTACTGTGGTAAGTTAAGTGTGTATTACTCTTTAAAACTAATATCGTGGTATCTCAGTCAGACACGTATTTTGGAAAATAAAAATTAACCGGTTTCAGTCCCTGTCATAGAGGAAGTAACCGAGCAGAGAGGGTAGTAATTGGTGATGAGCAGCTCGCGAACTAAGTTGACGAGCTCGTTGGCGCGTTCGGTAGAACACCTGCCGTGCGCATCGATGGCGAGTGGGTTCGATTCCCACCGGGAGCACATGCTTATAATTTTTTGTAAGCATGTTTTCGCCACGTCTGGTAACTTCGGGCATCGATCGGGTGGGAGGAATATCTAAATTCCGACCGGGTAACGAACCACCGTTCATAGATGGAAAAACCGTGAAGTGCATATTGCGCGTTTCGGTTTCAGTCTATGGATTTCCGAATGCTCGAAGTAAAAATTAGGTCGACAGCGCATCATTGACTGATGTTCTGTGGCTGAGGTATCACCTACTATCAAGTGAACCTCATGCTTGTCTGTCGATATCTGACATAAAAAAAAAAAAAGAAAGTTGAACAGGCTGGTCGAAGAGTTGGTATAATCAGCGTGCTCTATCGTAGACTACATTGCCGCTTAAGATCAGGTGACAGTGGACAAACGTGAAAGGTGAAACAGAGGAAAAAAATATGAAAAAAAAGACGTATTTAAATAAAATACTGTATACCGGATTAAAACGCGATTTATTATTTATATTGTTTAAATTATTTATCCCGACGTTTCGGATGCTTTTCAGCAACCGTGGTCGCGGGGAGACTGAAAGATGACAGTTGTCTGCAGTAGCGGGACAACCATACAAGCCCAAAAGCCCGTCTTGCCGATTTTAACATAATACGTGATTATATATTTATATAACTTATATAATTACGTAATCGTATAAGTTATATATGACTAATGACATTGTTCAGAATTTAAAACGCCTTTTATTTTATTACGCGCAAATTCGCGTTGGTTCAGGAACATCGGCATTATATAACTGTGTGTCATTAACCTTAAAAGTTGAATCTAATAAAGACGTTCTAATTGTCGTCTGTATTTTTTTTTTAAATTTTGAACTACAAAATATTCTGCTGCTTTGAAAATATATTCAAATCACCCCTACATTGGTCCAAGATCGAGCCCGATTTAATTAGTGGAGATTTATCGAGGGATTATCAAGATTTTTATGGATTTATTTGGATGGATTGATCAAAGGCGTGACTAAGTGGTTTTAAATATTTCTTTGTTCTAATAGCCCAATACTCTTAACAGGTATATTTTATTGTGTATTTTGGTGAAACAATTGGTACGTAATATTTTATTTTATTTGTTAATTATTTTTTAATAATATTACGATACTTTGGTTTATTTTATTGTTTCTACTATTATTTTTTTAAAATCTGTTAAGACTGTTAATTAATTAGGTGCTATACATAATAATTATTGTTTTTTTTTAAATATTAAATATTTTATAATAATTTTTACAAAGCAGAATTTTCGTAGTTCTTTAATTGTACATTTTTATTGATTAAATTTATAATTATGTTTTAGTTTTTTACAACATAATTAAGATTATTTACTTAATTAATTATATTCATTTTTTTTGTTGTAAAAAATAATTTAAGCTGTTATTTTGTCGTAATTATTTGTTAAATACAAAATAATTATTAATTTGAATTGTATAAAATTCCAGGCTTTCCAATTGCTTCCAAAATGACCGAAGAAAGGGATTTAATTAAAAAACGTGCAAGTTTTAAAGGCCGTTTAACAGCATTCTCTAATTATTTAGATTGTTTATATGATCAAAGTATGGATTCATCGGATATTAAGGAATTAGAATTGCGTCTGGGTAAGATGGAGATTTTGTATGGCCAGTATGACGAGGTACAGTTAAGTTTAGAATGTGTATCTGAAGATGTTAATTTAAGACTTTCGGAACGCTCGGAATTCGAATCTTTATATTACAAAGCATTAATACGCGCCAAGGGATTAATAAGTGATATGAGTAAACATGACTCATCACTTCACAGCGATAATGCGCAGCTTCAGAATACTACGCATAGACCTGTTAAACTGCCCACCATACAGTTGCCTAAGTTTGACGGATCTTATGATCGCTGGTTAGAGTTTCGTGACACTTTCACTAGTCTAATTCATTTAAATACTGATATAGACAATATAAATAAATTTCACTATTTACGTGCATCTTTGGAAGGGTCCGCTGCTTTGGTAATTCAGTCGGTGGTGTTTTCTTCTAATAATTACATGGTGGCGTGGAATTTACTGTGTGATAGATACAACAATAAAAACTTATTGATACAAAATCATATTTCATCATTGTTTAATATTGAAACAATAACTAAGGAAAATTCTTGTGTTTTAAAGAAATTAATTGACAAAATTAATAAAAATCTACGTTCGTTGGAATCATTAGGGGAACCAGTTCAGCAATGGGACACTTTGCTTATCTATATCATAACATCTAAGTTAGATTCACGAACATATCGGGAGTGGGAAGAATTTAAAGGTCGATTAGAGGATAAAACCCCACTAACATTTGATATTTTTATTAATTTTTTACGTAATCGTGCATCAATTTTGGAATCTTTGGAATTATCGCATAATAATAGTGTGAAACTAAACCCTAAATTAAGATCAATGGTGGCAGTGCAAGATTCAGTTCAAATTAGGAATAATAAACATTTTTTATCACCTAAGTTATGTCCGAAATGTAATGGGGAACATGAGTTAAAACACTGCTCACATTTTTTAGCACTAAACAATGATGCTCGATATAAATTATTACCTTCTTTGAAAGTATGTTTTAATTGTTTGCAAAAGGGTCATTTTGCCAACCGCTGTAAAAAAACCGGTTGTAACATTTGTAAACGCCGGCATAATTCGCTTGTTCATATGACTGAAAGGCCGATGATCAACACCACAACACATGTTGATAATATTGTTTCACAGCCGTCCGCGTCAACGTCGGTAGCCAGTCGTTCTGAGCCGGTCGCCTTGTCTACAAGCGTCGCATACACTTGTAGTGGTAAGCAGCGCGATGTATTATTGTCGACTGCGTTAATTAAATTATATGATAATAAAAATCATGCGCATGTAGTTCGCGCAGTGCTCGATAGTGGGAGCACTTCATCTTTTATATCGGAAAGTTTATTCCATAAATTAAATTTAAGTAGTTTTGATATTGACAGGTCTGTTATAGGCATCAATAACGTATCGTCTCACGTTGGCCAGGCGTGTCGCATTAAAATGACATCAATTAACGATCGTTATTGTGTTGACCTTTATTGTTTTATTTTGCCATTAATAATTGAAAAAACCCCCTGTAATGAGATTGAGTATTTTAATTTTAATATTCCTTCGGGGATTTGTCTAGCCGACCCTAAGTTTTATAAGCCGTCTGATATTGATATGTTAATAGGCGCTGATTTATTCTGGGATTTGTTAGGGTCTCAAAGAATAAAATTAGGCAATGGAAAGCCAATTTTATATGAGACTAAGTTAGGATGGATAGTCTCTGGTCCGTTTGATGTTAACTATGTAAAATTACTGTCAAATAATGATTTAAAATGTAATTTAAATAACTTGATTTCTGTTCCTGATCTTCATACAGATGATATTCGTTCAGATTTAGCGCGTTTCTGGACTTTAGAAGAGGTGAACTCAAAGTCATCTCAGTATTTACCGGAAGAAAAGTCATGTGAAGAACATTTCATTAAAAATACGACTCGTCTTAGCGATGGTCGTTTCTGTGTTCGCATACCCCTTAAACAGAATCCTAGTGTATTAGGGAATTCTTATAATAGGGCTTATCAATGTTTAAATTATTTAGAACGCAAATTAAATAAAAATTCTGATTTAAGTAAAATGTATTGCGATTTTATGTCCGAATATCAGTTACTTGGTCATATGACAGAAATTAAAAATTGTAATATTAATAATTATTTTATACCGCACCACGGAGTTCTACGCGAGAGTAATACAACTACTAAACTGCGTGTAGTATTCAATGCGAGCTGTCCTTCCACTACAAATATTTCTTTAAATGATATACAGATGGTCGGTCCTACTGTTCAGGATGATTTGTTATCGATTTTATTACGTAGTATGAATGATAAAGGTGATGTCTCGGTTCATTTATTGATGGCTAAAAGTCGCGTTGCGCCAATCAAACCCACAACAATACCACGATTGGAATTGTGTGGAGCTTTGATTGGAGCTCGTCTTTATGAAAAGATTATAAATTCACTTAGAATTCAACTTAATCAGGTTTTTTGTTGGACCGATTCAACAATTGTTTTAGGTTGGTTACAAATGTTGCCTTCTAAACTACAGCCATTTGTGCGAAATCGTGTCGCTGAAGTTTTAGATAAAGCAGGTAACTGTACTTGGAGACACGTCCCTACTGATCAGAACCCAGCAGACCTAATATCACGTGGTATGGATATTAGTAACCTGCAAAATTCTAACATGTGGTTTTCTGGCCCTAACTTTTTAAAGCAAGACATATCGCTATGGCCTTCTAGATTTATAAATTATAGTAATGAAAATTTACCAGAGACTCGACCTGAAGTTGTACTAAGCACTATTAATGTTAAGAATTGTATTGATTATAGTGAATTTATTGATTTTAATCGTTTTTCTAGTTATTCACACTTAGTTCGCTCTGTAGCTTATGTATTACGTTTTATAAATTCTTGTAAAAAGAAACCCGCGAAAACTACTTATTTAATTCATGAGGAGTTACAGAACGCATTAAATTTAATTATAAAGAATGTCAAGATCAGTCTTTCCCTGAATATAAATTACTCTTAAATAAACATAATTTACCTAAGAAGAGTTTGTTATTAAAGTTTAACGTCTTTTTGGATGAAAATGATATTATGCGTATTGGGGGACGTCTTGAAAATTCAAATTTTCCATTTAATAAAAAACATCCTATATTGTTACAGTCCACTCATGTTTTTACTAAATTATTATTTGATTTTGAACATAAAAGATTAATGCACGCCGGTCCCCAGTTACTGCTTGCGTCTATTAGAGAATCGTATTGGCCTATTGGAGGACGAAATTTGGCAAAGGTTTGTTATCATAAATGTATACGATGCAACCGTATGAAAGGTAAAACATTAACACCTATAATGGGGAATTTACCAGAGCAGCGTCTCAGCCCTGGCGGATTTCCTTTTGAAAATGTAGGTATTGATTACGCAGGTCCCATTTTATCTGCTAATCGTCATGGCCGCGGCTGTAGGCTGGTGAAAGTGTACATTGCAATTTTTATTTGTTTTTCGACTAAGGCTATGCACTTGGAATTGGTGGGGGATTTAACAAGCAACAATTTTTTATTAGCGTTATATCGTTTTATTTCACGTAGAGGTAAACCGCTTAGTATTTATTGTGATAATGGTACCTCGTTTGTTGGCGCTTACAATGAGATCTCCAAATTCCTCAAATGTAATCGAGATTCTATAGGTGAAGCTTTAAACAATGATCAAATTAATTTTCATTTTATACCCGCGTATTCTCCTCATTTTGGTGGTCTTTGGGAAGCAGGTGTAAAATCAACAAAGTTTCATCTTAATAGAGTATTGGGGAATTGTAACTTAACGTTTGAGGAATTGTACACCACTTTAACGCAGATCGAAGCTATTTTAAATTCTCGCCCCCTAACTCCGCTTTCTTCAGATCCCGCTGACTGTACACCACTAACGCCGGGACATTTTATTATTGGCCGATCGCTTACTTCGCTGCCCCAAAAGGATTACCAGAACACTTCCGATAACAAGTTATCTCGTTTTCAATACATTGAAAAGCTACGCCAACATTTTTGGAACAGGTGGCAAAAAGAATATGTATCGGAACTCCAAGAGAGGACAAAGTGGCGTACCTGTAAGGACAGCCTGAAAGTAGATACATTAGTCGTCATCAAGGAAGATTATCTTCCACCTCTTAAGTGGAAGCTTGGAAGAATTGTCACCGTTTACCCCGGTCCTGATGGAATCTCACGTGTGGCCGACATAAAAACGTCCACAGGAGTGGTACGACGTGCATTTACAAAAATATGTCCACTTCCAGTATCTTCATAATTTATATTTGTTGAAAAGAAGACTTTCCAACGCCCGGGGGCATGTTCAGAATTTAAAACGCCTTTTATTTTATTACGCGCAAATTCGCGTTGGTTCAGGAACATCGGCATTATATAACTGTGTGTCATTAACCTTAAAAGTTGAATCTAATAAAGACGTTCTAATTGTCGTCTGTATTTTTTTTTTTAATTTTGAACTACAAAATATTCTGCTGCTTTGAAAATATATTCAAATCATCCCTACAGACATTGTTATATTTCTTTCTAATGCATTAATGTGGAAAAACGGGCGTTTGGGCTTGTATGGTGATCCCGCCACTGGTTGTCTGATATTTGAAATGTCACAAGTTGCCATCTATTGCTACGGAGTTGTTATTTACTGTAATTTATACAATGGATAAATAATTTAAACAATATAAATAACAAATCGCGTTTTAATCCGGTATAAAGTATTTCATTTAAATGTGTGATACTCGCGTTAATAAAAGACAATATTAAAAAGACGTAGATGACGCGTTTCGGCCGCGGCCTATAGAATGCGGCCTGTAGAGTGCACTGACCGTCGTAGGTGGTCCGCGAGACGACGACGGCGCGCGCCAGCTGCTGCAGCGCGAAGGGCGTGGCGCGCGGCAGCGGCGCCGTCAGCATCGGCTCGAAGAACATCACGCACGCGGGGTCCTGCGGGACACGGGGTCGAGTTGAGCGGGACATACGGGAGGCGGTACATTTGGACGATGTTAAGCAATACAGTGTCAACCCACTTGGTTGCCATTTTGAGAAAATTGCGTTTGAAGTTTTCATCAGCCGGCCGAGCATGACCGCCACGAGATATGTCGCGGACGAGAGAGGACAAACTAAGATGTAAGATATGGAGATATATTATATCTCGACATCGACAATTTTGATAGAAAATATATCTCGATCGACAAATATGTCTATTTTTGATATTAAAAGTCAAAGTCCTGTATACTGTAGCCAACACTACACGAGATAGGACCCTTTGTGTCGCGCATTTTTCCGCCCTCAAAATTCAAAATGGCGGATAAAAATTCACAAAACGGTGCAAATGTGATGACAATGTATATTTTTGCATTTTTGGTCCGCGATATTGGATCCGCCATCTTGTTTTCCGAATTTTGATTGAAGATTTGTAATGAGCGACCCTGAAAGCGTGACGGGCGTGGGGAGTGACAGGTGGCGGGCTCGGGGAGCTGCAGGTGGCGGTCGTGGGGAGTGACAGGTGGCGGGCGTGGGGAGTGACAGGTGGCGGGCGTGGGGAGGCGTCATGTGGCGGGCGTGGGGAGTGGCAGGTGGCGGGCGTGGGGAGCTGTCTGGTGGCGGGCGCGGGCGGGGGCAGGCGGCCCACCTTGTAGTGCTCGATGAGGCCGGTGACGGTGGGCGCGGCGAACACGGCCGGGTCGTGGCAGTCGAAGCTGAACCGGTGCTGGTAGTGCTCGATGCGCGCGTGCAGCGAGCGGCCGTACTTGCGGAACGACACCGAGAACAGGTGCTCCTCCTGCGCCGAGTCGCGCAGCAGGAACGTGCCTGCGGACGACACACGGGACACCGGTCAGTGATGCGCTGTCGACCTATGTTGTTTTGATGTTGGATATCGACAGACGAGCGTGTGGTTCACTTGATGGTAGGTGATACCTCAGTCGCGGAACATCAGTCGATGATGCGCTGTCGACCTATGTTTTTTTTATGTCAGATATCGACAGACTAGCGCGAGGTTTACTTTATGGTAGGTAATACCTCAGTCACAGAACATCAGTCAATCATTCTGAAATCCGCAGACAGACCGAAACGAGCAAAATGCATTTTACGGTTATTCCATCTATGTAGTGGTTTGTTTGGAATTTCGATATAACTAGAATGAGTGGATAGTGTACGTTGATACTGTTACTTCACAGTGTAAGGTGGTAACACGGGAGAGAAATGATAGGCACGACTGCTGAGTGAATACTGTATTTAATATCATAAAGCATTCCTATAAATAAGGTGTACAATATATTATATGTTTATATATGTATTATATTATCTATCCTTACATCTCAACAGTGCCATCGATACTGTTGGTGGATAGTGTCAAGCGACTCACCCTCAGGCTTGTTATCCAGCAGCCGCTCCGCCTCGTAGCGGTCCATCTTGCCCCAGTAGAACGAGCAGGCCGTGATCTCCTGCAGGTCCGGCACCAGGCAGTGCTTGTAGTCCACCTGCACATATGTTACATATGTAATGAAATCACCGGTGTACAGTTCAAACGTATATTTCTATTTTCAATACAGACTTCACTTCTCGTATATTAATATATTCAACTTCCAACACCTCAAGTTCAAACACTTCCAAATATCGATATTTTTAGTACAATACGACAACTTTACAATAATTATTTATAATAAATAGAACTTGACTGCAGCCAGAATGATATTTTTCTAATATTTTATTTAACAGATAAACATGAGTCGATACAGTTTCTTGGCTATGAATGATTGGAACAAACGAATGACATGAATGAATACAATAAAGAATGAACTGACAAATGCATTGAATGAATATCGACATATCCGTAGAACAAAGTCGGATATGATTATGATACCAAGTTGCTTTTTTGTATTTGAAAGGCTAAACTGACCTACATAATTTACTAATAAAATCCAAAATTTAAAAAACGCATCGTTTTTTCAAAGATAGCAGTTGAATAATGGTTAATGATGTTAATTTCCCCTAAGAATAAGGTCAAGTTTAAAGTAGAGCGTCATGCAGATGTGACTTTGTTCTACGGACAAGTCGATAATATTACTTCCAAAATAATAACAATTGACCATCTCAAATAAATACACTTAAAAGGATCAAAACAATATTTAAACTCATTATAAGTAATATAAATTATTTCTTTTTTTTTTTTTGCCTTTTAAAACAAATCACAACACACGTCTACAGTCAACAATCCTGAATCGCGCTATCAAAGTGTTTCAGAGCGCTGAGTGTATATACAACACCTCGACATCAACCAGTCGAGGGTCCCTAAACAGTGGGTAGTTAAAGATTATATAAAGTTTATCTTAATATATATAAATCTCCTGTCACGATGTTTGTCCGCGATGGACTCCTAAACTACTTAACCGATTTTAATTTAAATTGGCACACCGTGAGCAGTCTGGTCCAATTTAAGAGATAGGATAGCTTAGATCTTTAATTATACAATTTTACAAAGGCTATTCTTTTTTTCTCTCACCCGTGCGAAGCCGGGGCGGATTGCTAGTTAATTATAATTTCTGTTTCTGTTCGTCGATGGAGTATATTATAAATTTATAAATTGACCTTGCATTCATGGTTATGGAGGTTCACAGAGTATATTATAGATTGATGGACCAGAACTTTAGCATTGATAAAATACATTTATAGGTGAACTAGCAACGCGCCCCAGCTTCCCACGGGTGCAATGTAGATTCAAAACATAGCCTATGTTACTCGCTGATAATGTAGCTTTCTATTGGTGAAAGATTTTTTAAAATCGTTCGAGTAGTTTTTGAGTTTATTCATAACATACAAAAATACGAATCTTTACTCTTTATAATATTAGTATAGATATATACACAAAGTACACGGTAAGTAGATAGAGTATATCTTTACACTGATAAACCACATTTATGAGTACGAGCAAAGAAAATAGATGTACATAGAAGAGCAGGCCCATACAAACTTTTGACACAGTAAAAGTAGTTCTACTTTTGACGTGTAGAGCGCGCGGCAATGTATCGGTGTGACACACACATCCGAGCAGTCCGCTGACTCCTCCCCTCGCGTCGTCTCGCTCGCTCTCACAACACCGCTCTACAAGCGGCTGGGTGCGAGAGAGTGCGCGCTATGACTCCACGTCAGAGTGTCGTCCACACGGACACTAGCAGCGTACTCGCACCCCAGAGGTACCGGGGCAAGCGCGCCTATAGGGCCTGTTTTTCTATGTACATCTACAGTTAGCGGCACGAGTCGTTAGCACACTTTTCATTGGTCGATATAACATTAACCGCGCTGACGTGGAGCGTGATTGGTTCGGCAGTCGATGCTCGTCGTCTATTGGGTCCGCGTGTATCATTCGACTATCGTACACTTTAGTGCAATTTTAGTGACAACTTTTTAATTAGTGTATTTTTGTTCATTTTGTTACCGTTTTGAATGAACCTTAAAAATAAAATATGCAGAGCAGAAAGAATTCGATGTTTAATAGATAATCCCGACCAATGATCTTTTCAGTGTTTTGTTCCATGAAATAAATAGGTATTACGAAAAACATGATGGACCTTTATAAACAAACTGCAGAGGCGGTTGATACAATTTAATCAATTAATTAATTCAATTTTCAATTACCGATTGAAATAATAAAGGTGCCAAATAATGTTGCCCGACAGTGTACTTGTGTACTCACGCTGACTGAATCCCCACCACGGTTCATCTGTGCTCACGACTCGTGCCGCTATCTGTATGTACGGTACCAGTAAGTGCTACCGACCTGCGTGTGCACTTTGGTGGCGGGCAGGGGCCCCGGCAGCGGGCCCGGCAGCGCCTGCTGCAGCGCGGGGGCCCGCAGCAGCAGCGCGCGCAGCTCGCCGCCGCACACCACCTGCGGCCGTAACAACTGTTTAGTTCTACGTGGAAAAACCGTCAAGTGCACATTGCGCGTTTCGGTTTCAGTCTATGGATTTCCGAATGCTCCAAGTAAAAATTAGGTCGACATCGCATCAGTGACTGATGTTCTGTGGCTGAGGTATCACCTACCATCAAGTGAACCTCATGCTCGTCTGTCGATATCTTATTGCCTAAGACAAGGATGTACTCATCCAACTCCCAGCAGAGTCATTCAACGATAGTGTAGGGTTAGTCAATTCGGGCTGCCTGCTAGTCAGACAGCCTGGTGACCCCACTAAACCCCCTCTTGATCCCCAAAAGCCGCCTTGTTGGGGCACAAGGGGCATTCCACCATGGCCCCAGGCTGGAACTGTAGTTACCCAGTACAACTCTTGAAATTAAATTATATAAGTGTTGGTTTCCTCTCTCAAAAAACAAAACAAAATTCATTAAAAATTAATGATTTTTATAATAAACTCACTTGAAATCGTCGGATGGAACCATCGCTGTTCTGTGCCAGCTCGTTGCCCCTCCCCTCCGGTGGAATTTCACCTTCGCTTCTAAAAACAAAATACCATAATTATTTCCCTCTTCCCATCTTCACTACCCGACATCACATACTCTGCCCATGACAGAATATGTAGCGTTGTACAAATATATTAAATTTTTAAACAATTTTAATATTAGATAACAAGTTGATAGGGCTCATTTTAGATTCATAATGTACATTTTAAGTTGATAGTGTGAATTTTATATTCATAGTGTACATTTTAGGTTGATAGAGCACATTTTAGGTTTATAGTATACATATTAGATTGATAGTGTACATTTTAAGTTGATAGAGTGAATTTTGAAAAGAGTGTCCATGGAGTTTCTTGCCGGTTCTTCTCCATGAGACCCACTTTTTGGAACCGTGCAACTAGACGTTTCATAAGAGCCTGCAAAGGCCTATTTGAAATAAAAAACTTTTGATTTTGATTTTTGATTTATATTCATAGTGTACATTTTAGGTTGATAGTGTCCATTTTATATTCATAGTGTACATTTTATATTGATAGTGTGAATTTTAGGTGTGGGAAGGTTGTAGCAAGTGGTGGGGGCAGGGGGAGGCAGGGGGAGGCAGGGGGCGGCAGGGGGCGGCACTCACCCGCGCGGCGCGACCGACAGCACGTACACCTCGGCGGTGGACTCGCCGTTCTCGTCGCTCGTCTCGCTCTCTGGAAAAGTTTTCGAGTGTTAGTTTATACCATTGTTATAGGAACAAGAAAACTCACATTCACATGGATCTTTAACCTTTTGACCGCCAATGTCGGCTATGCTCGACAAACGCAAACGTGCCCTCGACGCCGACGTCGGCTATGATCGACAGCAAGACAGAAAACAGCTCACAGAAAAATACAAAATAAACCTATTAAATCATTACTTTACTGTGTTTTATTAATACATCTTAAAAACTGAATCTCCAATCATTACTTTATTGTACAAAGCAAAGAAAATTTCATTTTAGTTATTCAAATATTTGATGATAAAAAACAACATAATTAATGTTGATTTTCAGGCTCGGCGTACAGCGTACGGAGATGCCGTTTTGAAATGGCGGTCAAAAGGTTAACAAAACTACATGGTGCCTGACATGAATATATAACATTCTAGGTTTCATTCAAAGGAAAAATACTAGAGTAAGGTAAAAAGTTGTCGGCCTGACATTTGTTGATGGCGTTGGTTGATGGTCTCAAGGTATGGTAGAGCGCTTTTTAATTTGTTTGTTATCAACCACTTTTTGTTGGGAATACACTTAGGGCCGTATTCCAAGACGTCACTCAAGTCGTAGTCTATTCTTGAGAACTGTCAATCTGTCAAAATTCTATAGAGAAAAAATGGTTTGACAAGTCTCAAAACTGAGACACGTCTTGGAATATGGGCCTTAATATATTGAAAAGATATGTTGAGGTGGTTTGGGCATGTAGAAAGGATGGATGAAAGTAGGGAAACGAAAAAGTGGGAGAGTCGGGTGTGGTCGACCTAGGCGAACTTGGAATGTTGGCTATGACTGGGTGTTGAGAGGCGCGCTCCTTCGCGGGATGCGTGTCCTCTGTTACGCCGATGACACCCTAGTCATAGCCAGGGGGGGTAATTTCGAGGAGGCTTCCATGCTGGCCTCAGTAGGGACATCGCTGGTTGTCGGGAGGATTAGAGCGTTGGGGCTGAGGGTAGCATTGGAGAAAACAGAGGCTCTTTTGTTTCATGGTCCCAGAGGGGGGCCTCCATCCGGAGCTACTTTGAATGTGGACGGGGTGGAGATTAAGTTAGGGTCTAGGATGAAGTATCTGGGGCTCATCCTAGATGGCCGATGGACTTTTCAAGCGCATTTCTCAGTCCTCGGCCCAAGGCTGGTAGGGGCAGCGAGCGCACTAGGACGCCTCCTGCCCAATATAGGCGGTCCTGACCAGAGCGTCAGAAGGCTGTACTGCGGAGTAATACGTAGCATGGCCTTGTACGGGGCCCCCATATGGGAGGATGCTCTATCGAGGAGCAATAAGAGGTTTCTGCGCAGGCCGCAGAGAATTATGGCTACTAGGGCAATCCGTTGCTATAGGACGGTATCGTTCGCGGCGGCCTGCGTACTGGCGGGTACCCCGCCCTGGGAGTTGGAAGCAGAAGTGCTTGCCGCAATGTACCGCTTCCGGGCGGTGAGGAAGGAGGAGGGGATCCCCCCAACAATTGTCGAGCTGGAATTGATCAGGCGTCGAGCATACTTCGCAGTGCTCGAAAGATGGAAGGAGGACCTGGCTGATCCACGAGGGTCGGGTCGCAGAACGGTCGAAGCCATCCTCCCGCTCCTCAAAGAGTGGGTGGATAGGGAAAAAGGGGCGCTTAGATTTAGAGTGGTGCAGGTACTGACAGGGCATGGTTGCTTTGGTCGGTACCTGCACAAAGTGGCCCGGCGGGAGCCAACGCCAGTGTGCCACGAGTGTGGCGCCGAGCAGGATTCGGCGCAGCACACCCTGGCTGAGTGTGCCAGATGGGCGCGACAACGCCACGACCTTACATCTGTCGTTGGCACGGACTTGTCCTTGCCGAGCGTTGTTCGCGCTATGTTGGGGGAAGCGGCCAGTTGGACTGCTGTGGTCTCCTTCTGCGAGCAGGTAATGCTGCAAAAGGAGACTGCGGAAAGGGAGAGGGAGTGCGCTGCGCTGGCAGGTACGATGAGAGCGAGAAGAAGGGGAGCGCGCAAGAGAAGATACGCTCATCTCTTGACGCCTCCGTAATTTTTTGGGGTGTAGCCACTTTTGGCAAGTCGCCGGGGCCGCGGTTGTTTACGTCGTTATCCCGTTGCCCCATTACGGCGAGACCTGAGGGTCAAGAGGGTTTTAGTGGGTATGGGTCACCAGGCTCTCTGACTAGCAGAAAGTCAGCGGTCGACCAGAACCCCACACTCTCCCCTGCATTGCACACCCGCGGGGGGGGGGATAGCGAACCAGAGGATAGGCCTCGTGCATAAAATATTGCAGGAGGCCAATCTCGTTGCTAGGACATAAGGAGTCTTTTTCCCCTCTGTAATAAAAAAAAAAAAGGCGAACGTACCTCGATCAAATCGGGGACGTTCTGCAAAAGGGCCAGGTCAAAAGTACTCGTAACCGTCGAGTGTGTATGAAAGCATTGATGAAAGTAGAAGAAGCGAAAGTGGTATGTAAGGATCGGAGCATATGGAATTCCGTGATCTCTGCCTACCGCAATGGGAAAGAGGCGTGATGTATATGCATGTATATATTGAAAAGCCCCCCACCGACCTGCGTTAATGACGATCGCGTCCAGCTCCCGCCGCAGGTCGCGCGCGCCCAGCGTCAGCACCGCCGCCAACCTGACACATACACCAGCTTTATTCAAATTCTAAATCATTCATTCAGCCGTCCTAGCATGACAGCCGCGACAAAATTTTGTCGACCGTTTTCTCGTGTTTTAAGGCCTTAGGCCACCCTAGAGGCTGAAACATTTAGGATTTTCTTTCAAAAATACTACAAATAAAAATAAATCGAGATAACAGAAACGTGATTTTATTATCTATATCAGTGTCTGCTTACAATAACTTTTCTGAAGCGATTTTTTACAAAATGGCGGCTGTGCAGCGTTTTTGCGATACTGTATTTTTCAAGTTAGCCGGACTCGTAACTCAAGCAATTTTGAAACGATTAACTTGAAATTTTGAAAATATCTTGAAATATACATTGTCTATGGAAGTACGTAGGTTTTACGTAGGAATAATTGTAAGCAGTCACTGATATAGATAATAAAATCACGTTTCTGTTATCTTGATTTATTTTGTAGTATTTCTGAAAAAAAAAAAATCCTATTTTTTTCAGCCTCTAGGGTGGCCTAAGGCCTTAATCGATTATCTCTTTATTTCTTCCGAGTCTAACATGACAATTACACTTAAAACTCGACTTTTAATATCTACATTTACTGCCAGTTCTCAAATCAAGGGCGTAGAACGGACGAGAAGAACTGGCAATAAACTCGCCGCCACTCTTTTCAATCGCCAAGATTTTGTTTTACAAAATGTTTTGTAAGGAGCTGCAACCATTACACCATGTTCCACATGACATCTTTAAGTAATTAATTATAATAATAAAAAAATTAACGAAAAAAACAAACAAAGATTTGTCCTCTATCAGCAGTAGGCATGGTGAAATAGGAGCACGCACTTACATTATCGTGGGAACAACACGCAAACACATAGTCGAAATAGCTAACATCACCGCATACACAATTCAAGTCCGACCTGTCACCACAAGCAGCACCCGTTCCGCTTATTAACTCGTTAACTGCTAAGATCCCCATTTGGGACTCTTTTAAAAATATCAAATAAGTTCAAGACAAAACACAACCCTTGTGAAAACACAAAAATGAACAATTACTACATTTGAAACATTTTGTTTTTAAAAAGAACAACTACCAAGCTCCTAATAGCTGAATAATTTTATATGAATGTATTACCTATCGTCGTTGCAGGCGTCGCTGACCCGCCGATAGGCCGTGCACACACACGCGGCGCGCCTCCACCGACGGCGACGGCACGCGCACTGCCGACCGTTCCATCTGCAAGTCACCATATCAATTGCTTATGAAAAAGAAAAAGTAAATCGGAATAACAATATACAAACCCATGATAACTCAAGTTATCACCTCTATTTTTCAGAATCTATCTGATTTATTAACATTTTAACACATTGAAGGATTTTCGGAAAAATCAGATTCCAAGGGCATTATTTTTTCTTTTTTAAGGTTGCACTAACAGGGCAAGCCGGGCTTATGGGCTAGTATGGTGGTCCCGCCACTACCTCAGACGCCATCTTTTCGACCTCACTTAGTCCTACTGTAATATTGAATTGAAATGGGGGAGCTTGGAGAGAGAAGTTAGGGGTGAATCTAGGGGGAGGAGATCTCGGGGGTGAAACTTGGGGGAGATATTGGGAGGAGAAAAGCTGGGGGGAGATATTTGGAGAAGTTTGGGGGGGGGGGGGGGGTATCTCGGGGGTGAAACTTGGGGGAGATATTGGGAGAAGAAAAGCTGGGGGGAGATATTTGGAGAAGTTTGGGGGGGAGTATCTTGGGGGAAGAATATGGGGGAGAGGGGTCTTGGAGGGGAGAAACTGGGGGGGATCTTGGAGGGGAGAAGCTTGGGGGTTTGGAGTTTGGGGGGTAAGGGGGAGCTTGTGGGGGCAGTGTCTCACCTGTCAGTGACCGCGCTGACGTATCTGTGCACGCTGCTCGGGGACTCCGCGTAGCGGCGCCGCTCCCACGCACCGCAGCCGCACGTGCACTCACCGCCTTAACAATCGTATTACATTAGGCGCAGCTCGTCTGAACGCGACTTCTATTCGCGGCCACAAATTACATATGGGGCAAGGAAAAGCCGGCCACTTACGCAGCTTGTGGCTCGTTCAAAATAAAATATTTTCTCTGACAGAACATTAAAAACATTAGATCTGCTGTAATTTGACCCACTAAAGTGCCCAGATATTTCATTACTAGAAAATAATATATCCACAAATAATGAAAACCTATAGACATTCAGCTTTTCTCTTTTTCAAAACGTTGAAAACTCACTTTTTCTAGATGTTTGCTGGCCCATTCTCTCTGTTTTGGTACTATGAGTAGTTCAACCTGCAAACTACCATCTGAAAAGTAAATAATGCAATTGTATTATAGGAATAGTAAGAAGTGACATTCAGTGTTGTAGAATAAATTTATATAAACACTTGCTGCGGCAAACATTTCCCCACAGAACATTATCAGATCAAAAAGCCTTGTATCTAAAGTTTCCACATGTGTGTTAACACAATACTGTCATTTGTTCAACTTTTCACACTATTTTAATCCCAGAATATTTGCAAGAACATTAAGGTTTTTCACTCTAGTATCGCAGCAATGTGTTATACCTCATTACCATACCCCCAGTCCAGGTTGGAATCAATGCATTACATCATTATCATTTATACCAAAGTGAGCCTAACGGTTTTGTTGATATGAAAATATATAATACTAGCGATCCGCCTCGGCTTCACACGGGTGCAATGTAGATGTACTATAGACAAAAAAGGGCTATGTTACTCGTTGATAATATAACGTTATTATTGGTGAAAGAATTTTTAAAATCTGTCAAGTAGTTTTTGAGTTAATTCTTAACAAAAAAAAAAACAAATGTTTCCTCTTTATAATATTAGTATAGAAAAATAACAAGCAAAATATGAAATGTTAAAATATACAATAAATGCTAATAAAACTCTACATACTCTACTTTTCATTAATTCCTTCACACATAATATAAGCTTAAACACAATAAAACTAAGAATTTTCAGTACAAGAGTTCCTTAGAGAGAAATTTCTAGCTGAATACAGTACGTCTGTTCCTTCCACACAGTAATTGTACTAATGAATGGAATTGTATTTTTAATTGTTCTCATCAAACTGAGTCACTTAAACCATTACACAAATTGGTTAATCAATGTCATCACAACCTAATGTCTAGTCATACAATGATATATCCAGGAATTGCATGTGGGATCCAACAATTGCTGCTTTGAAAAGTTGTATAATACATTACAGGGGCAGAATACTAAACAATTGGGCCATCACCATCAGTCATGCAAATGCCTTTCACAAGACTGTTTCACAGTGTTCATACATAGTATGAGATAGTCTGAGAATATGACCAATTTATGTGAGATGATGATGCAACAACTTAAAGGAGTTCAGCAGCAGTTACCAACAAAACATAGTCGATATTAATACTACCTTCTCTGTGTATGCTGATTTAGTCTGATATATTTTCTGCGAAACGGGTGCAAATTTTGTCAAAAACTATGTATGCTAATGAATATCAACATCCTTTTTATCATAAGAAACCAAATAAAAAAAATTACCGACAGGTTTAGACAAGTTCGACGACCTCAGCTTAATGACTTAATATGAAATCTCCAAAATGGGAAATAACGGAACTTGTGAATAATTACAATAAAAACCATTCATCAAATAACATAATATTATTGGTAATTAATCCTAGACAACGAAATAGGAAAAATAAACAAATCATTTTTCTATATCCGCCATCTTGGAATACTTCAATGCATGATCCAATTTCTACTTAAGCTATTTATTTAATATACCCTATATGGAATATATAAGAAACCTTTACTTACGTCTGCATAGAGGATTTTTTAAAAATTATTATCGTTTTCGAATATATCACAAATATTGCTTCGTTATTCGCCTGTATTAAACATTCACTTCAAAAGCACTTTTTATCTTGATAAAAATACACAACATTTTACAGTTATTTACAAAACAATAAATAACAAATATCTACACAATTACATGGAAAAAACAATAAGTATTACGAAAAATCACGTTAACAAAATACGCAATATTCTTGTTGCTGTGACATTTTGATTTTTATTTTTTGTATGTATACTTTTTTTTATTTTGGGTTAGAGAGTTCATAGATTGGATTCAAGCCTATAGCCGAAGACTTAAGTCTGTAGAACTAGTAAACCATAGATAATTTAATATATTTTATAGATTCTATCTATCAAAGGATAGCTTACTGTACCGATTCTATCTTCTAAAAATAATGGTTACGTATATTTTTTTTACAATGCTGTAATTGGTAGGAGTGGGCGTTAATTCAACAAGCAGCTTTTTTAGCAGCTTTTCTAATGTTAACGAATTAGCTGCTTTTAGTTTACCGCAAAAGCCGCTAAATATATTAACTGTTTCATTCAACGATTTTCGAACGCAACGCGCGGATTAGCTCAACGAACATTCAATGCGTAGTCACTAACTGAAAACCAGCTAATAAAATTAGCTGCTTTTTTAACAGCTTATCAGTTTGTAATTAGCAGTTTCATTTCGTTAACACAAAAACCGTCAACGACCCACCTCTAGTAATTGGAAAGCTATTTAGACGGATACAGTATTCATCCTTATCCACATAGATTCTTTAGTTATCTTAGGCATTTCATGCACATTTATTTCAATTATAACATTTTACACCATGTATCTAATTGAAATAAATATTTTAGGAGTTATCACAAAAATAAATGTGCGCGAAAATATCTAAATTCAAACGCGTTTTTCACACTGATGGCGATGATGATGACTAGTTTGATGCGATCACCATCAGACAATCATTCAACAAAAAAGGCATAATATGTTCTACTTACACCCCGTGTGAAGCCGGCGGATCGCAAGTCTATCATTAATGAGTAATTCATGATTTTGTTATTAATTGTTATTTGTAACGCTTTGTTACGTTAGTTATCTACCTACTAATATCCATTTTCCAAAGTAGGTAGGTACTACTAGGTACCTTAAATATAAAACATCCGGAACAGATCTATTCATTAAATAATAAATACATATGAGAGGTGTCAGATCTTACTTTTCTCAGCCATTTTTAAAGATATAAAAATTAAAAACACTGAAATTCTTGAAATTTTTAGTAGATTTTTATATTATGTAGAAAAAAACGTTAGTCTTCTTCAATGATAGATAATGTATTGTTAAAGCTTTATAGCTTTTTTGTAATAATTAATATAAATCTATATTTGCAATGGACATTAATTATATACTAGCAAGTTTTAAGTAATAATTTAAAATTTTTGCGTGTAGGTAAATTAAATGTCAGAAGTTGGAGCCAATAATTGAGTGTGTACGCACCTGAATATTAGCCTTAACTACGTATATATACTCTTTGGCCTTAACCAAAGACAAAGAGTCCTGCTCCAGGATTTTCAATTGTTTATGGTCGGTCGTCGCCATCTTGTAGGCTGTCTTGTTGTATTGAAAATTCATAATTTTTTCCCTTATATATAAGTTTATTGAAGTGTTTTATGTGTGAATTATAAAATGTCCAAAAGAAGGATTGAAGTAATGGACCCCTTTATAAAAAAGAAACGGTATGTTGAAGGACTATATTCTTAAAAATCCTTAATTCTTTGGTTGTGACATGCTTGCTCTTCGGAGCTCATTGTTTTCCGGCGCCACGGCATGTTTCTAATTTAATAAAAATAAAAAGTGTATTGTAAAATAAGCTAGGTGAAATATTCCTTAGTCATTTCCTATATTGTTGTTTAATTTGTATTAATCACCGTTTTGGAAACTTAATAGATATATTATTTATGAAAGCAATGTGTTCAATGAAAAATAAAGTATGTTATTTTAGTTTCAAGGATCACATTATAATTATATGTAAACTAATAATGAACGCAGGTATGACGCACTATATTATTTAAATGTATACCAAACCTTTACTAAGAATTTATCAGGTTGTGATGCAATTCTGGATTTTGAACAATGCAGTCGAGAATTTAGTGACTAAACGAATTGAAAAAATCTTCGCAATCAATTACATTTTCTCAGCTCTGCAGTGGTCAGATTTTGCACCTTTCTTTTCAGTGTCATCAACTCATTATGTATTTAATTTTGCTGGTTTTTCAGACATATGTTTTTGTAGATTTTAATAGTAAATTATATCAAAAGAGTACTTAAAGCTTAAGAGTGTGTTTGCCAAGGATGTTTGATTCACAAGAACGTGATGTTCATGAAATGGTGGTAGTCAGCTGCATATTGACAACAGTTTTGCACATATGTTATACTAGCAATTGCCCCCGCAACCCCCCTTGTGGGTTGAATTTCGTAAAATCCGTTCTTAGCTGACCTCTACTCGGCGAAAGGAATATTCCTACCATATTTCAAGTCGCTACGCCTTATGGTTCCAGAGATATCGTGATGAGTGACTATATAGGTGGAAATCTCTTTTATATATATAGATTGGAATCTATTTTGGATTGTGTTAAATCTCAAGTTTTGTTTTCCATATAAGTTTTACATTGTGATAGTTCATAAGAATATACTCTGACTTGAGTAACATCTTAGAATACAGGTTTTGTAGAATAAAAAATAATATAAATATCTTGGTATATTTTGGAACAGTGAGGAAAAAGCAGCAGCCGCGGCTAAGTCAGGAGGGAGTGGTGAAAGTTCAGACGGCACGGTGGCCACTCTGAGTGCAACTCTAGCATCAAATACCACCAGCTCACCAGGAATCAACAATTATACTGGTAATACAATTATAAATCGTCTTTTTACACCACATTTGACAACGATAGAACCAGAGTCATCTAGGACTCAATAGTTAAGGAAACGCATTTGGCGTTGCTGTTAGAATTGTATGGGGTTTTTATTATTATTTATTAGAAGAATGAACTTTTCATGAATTTTTAATAAATACTAATATTCTTCTTCTTACTTTGTTACTAGTTAATACTTTGCAAACCGCACCAATTCTACAGTGTGATATTGTGATTCTTAAAGGAAGAAAGCTGCTGAAATTCAGTTGGATCAGTGTGGCATGGAAGATTTATGATTTTTCTGTGCCATTCAGAAATAAATTCGTTTTTGATAAAAAAAAATCAGATAACTCTGGGTCCAACGTCATAA
The DNA here is from genome assembly GCA_905404175.1 of Anthocharis cardamines. Classification (NCBI taxonomy): domain Eukaryota; kingdom Metazoa; phylum Arthropoda; class Insecta; order Lepidoptera; family Pieridae; genus Anthocharis; species Anthocharis cardamines. Next base: position 8,031,980 of record FR989976.1, on the reverse strand, counting down.
TTTGTGCTATAATTGTGTTGCTTATATCTATGCACTTCCCTGCTCACTGATATTAGACTGTTTAAATTATTTTATATATTCATGGTGTAATAATTGAAGTCTGTAATATATATCGGATATTTATATTTTTTCTAGTAGATTAGGTAAAAACACTAAGATGTGAATTTGACTTAATTTTTTTAAGGAATCCTGAGTGGGTTTTTTATTTATGTCATTGCTCATAGTAATAGCTTTCTACAACAACTACTAACAAAAGGTTTCTACAAGTGTAGTCTATATTTCCAGGTTTGCCGCACTCTACCCGCTATCATGAATTATTACGTAAACGTCTCGGCCTCCCTGTGTGGGAATACAAAAATGATTTCATGCGTCTCCTCAACACCCACCAGTGTGTAGTCCTAGTAGGAGAAACTGGTTCCGGTAAAACCACACAGATTCCACAATGGTGTGTGGAATTTGCTATGATAACTGCCGGAAAATCGAAGGGAGTTGCCTGTACTCAGCCCAGGAGAGTCGCAGCTATGTCCGTTGCTCAGAGAGTAGCTGAAGAAATGGACGTGGCTTTGGGCCAACAAGTCGGGTACAGCATTCGTTTTGAAGACTGCTCCGGACCACAGACAGTGTTAAAGTACATGACAGATGGTATGTTACTTCGGGAAGCCATGTCTGACCCTATGTTAGAACAGTACAGAGTCATCTTGCTTGATGAAGCTCATGAAAGGACATTGGCTACGGACATTTTGATGGGAGTCTTGAAGGAAGTGATTAAGCAGAGGACGGACTTGAAATTGGTTATCATGTCTGCAACTTTAGATGCAGGAAAGTTCCAGCAGTACTTTGATAATGCACCGCTGATGAATGTACCTGGACGAACTCACCCCGTAGAAATATTTTACACACCTCAACCAGAAAGGGATTATTTAGAAGCAGCAATACGAACTGTTATTCAAATACATTTGTGTGAAGAAGTCGCTGGTGATATTCTTCTGTTTTTGACCGGTCAGGAAGAGATCGAAGACGCCTGTAAAAGAATCAAGCGTGAAATAGATAATTTAGGTCCAGACGCTGGTGAACTGAAGTGCATTCCCTTATATTCAACCCTACCACCGAATCTTCAGCAACGTATCTTCGAGGCGGCGCCTCCGAACCGCGCCAACGGAGCGATCGGACGTAAAGTAGTGGTTTCCACTAACATTGCGGAGACATCCTTGACGATAGATGGTGTAGTGTTTGTGATAGATCCCGGTTTTGCAAAGCAGAAGGTGTACAACCCTCGGATCCGTGTTGAGTCTCTGTTAGTGTCTCCAATCAGTAAGGCCTCCGCTCAGCAGAGGGCCGGGCGAGCGGGTCGGACCCGACCGGGGAAGTGCTTCAGGCTGTACACTGAAAAGGCCTACAAGAATGAGATGCAAGACAATACGTACCCGGAGATTTTGAGGTGACTTATGTGGTGGTGTTTTTTTATTAATTCCTTTTATTATTCATTGACTTTTTAGTATTATATGCCGCGGCAACGCGCGGGTACAATGTCGATGTACTATACACAAAAAAATAGCCTATGTTACTCGCTGATAATGTAGTTTTCTATTGGTGAAATAATGTTTAAAATGGGTCCAGTAGTTTTTGAGTTAAATGGTAACAAACAAACAAATCTTTCTTCTTTAAATCATAATTGTCTAACATATATCCTTTAATATTAATTTATATTTTCTGCGTATAAAGATAGATCGCAAACCTTTTTTAAAGATTTTTTTCATCCTAGGATATCTTGATTGCAACAATACGTTAATAATCCCTCTAAATACAATATAGCTTGTACACTGCCGCTCGCAGGCAGCGGGCAGAACAGCCACACCTACATAGCAACCCGTGTACAGTAGCATCGGTCCCATTGCAGAGCTAGGAGCTAGCGAGCTAGAGGCGCGTAATGCGAGGACTAATGCCGGCCGCCTTACCGTTGCAGATCGAATTTAGGATCTGTAGTTTTGCAGTTGAAGAAGCTGGGGATCGACGACCTCGTGCACTTCGACTTCATGGACCCGCCCGCGCCCGAGACGCTCATGCGGGCGCTCGAGCTGCTCAACTACCTGGCGGCGCTGGGTGAGTTGGCGACACACACACACATACACACCGACACACACACCCACCGATGCACACATATACACCGATTCACACACACACCCGCCAACCGATACACACATACCCAAAAACCGATACACACACCTACCAACCAATATACACATATCCACCAACCGATAAACACAAACATCCACCGATACCTACCCACACACACAACGATAAACACACGCACGAATCGATACACATACCTATCAACCGATACACACACACCCACCAACCGATACACACACACCCACCAACCGATACACACATCTATTAACCTATACACACACACCCACCAACTGATACACACAAACACCGATAAACACACGCACGAATCGATATACACATCTGCCAACCGATACACATAAATAAAATATATGTACGTCCGCCCGCGGTCCGCAGACGACGACGGCAACCTGACGGACCTGGGCGCGGTGATGGCGGAGTTCCCGCTTGACCCGCAGCTGGCCAAGATGCTCATCGCGAGCTGCAACCACAGCTGCTCCAACGAGATCCTCTCCATCACGGCCATGCTCTCCGGTGAGTGCCTCGCTACACTGTCTGATAACATACAACTCCTCGACATCAACCACCGGAGTACACTGGTTGAGGTTCCCAAAATACAAGGAAGAGCATTCCTTCCTTGTATTTTGTTGCAACCAGTGTTTTTATCATAAACAAGCTGTACCCGGCAGTTTTTCTTGTTTTGGGCCAGAAATTTCTACGGCCGTATGCAGAACTACTCAGCACAGTTTCATCATAATAAAATATAGTCCCTCGTGGATAACTGGACGCTGTTAAGCAATACAGTGTCAACCCACACGGTTGCCATTTTGAGAAAATTGAGTTTGAAGTTTTAATCAGGTTTTATAAAATTTCTTAAAATAACAGAAATAATATATATTTTTGTAATTATTATTATTAAATTAAATGTATATTGTTTTCTTGGTAGCAATCAAAATAATTGAATTGAGTGCATTATTGTTAAATATTTTAAACATTTTAGGTTTTTTCAATATTTTTGCTATTAAAACGATTTAACTGATATGTATCTCTTTTGAAATATGTAGTCCAGCTCATAATGAGGCGATTGGTATCAAAATTTAAATGTTTGTCATTTTGTGGGTTGACATTATATTGTGCTTAACAGTGCCCAAATATAGCTAATATGACTTCCGTGTGCCCGGACAGTGCCGCAGTGCTTCGTGCGGCCGAACGAGGCGCGCAAGGCGGCGGACGAGGCCAAGATGCGGTTCGCGCACATCGACGGCGACCACCTCACGCTGCTCAACGTGTACCACGCCTTCAAGCAGAGTGAGTGCCGCCATTCAGATATGTAAAGCAGTCCGGGGCCCGGCAGGAAGCTATTTCTGTCCGGGGCCTGGGGGAAACTATTTCTGTCCGGGACCCAAGGAAATAACGCCTGTCCGGGGCCCGGTATAAATATATTTCTGTCCGGGGCCCGGGGGAAACTATATCTGTCCGGGGCCCTATATGGGGTCCGAAAATGTAACATGGCGTTGATTTTAATAGTAATTTTGTATGACTTGGAATGTGACTCGTTAACGACTACCCATTTTAATTTGTTTATAAATATTGTATATATTACCTGTTGTATGTCCAACCTACTAAGAACATTGATCTGAAATTGCAATTTTTTTTTTTTTGTAAAAAGAATCATGATCTTTTTATTATAATATTAATTGGCTACCTTACCTGGGGGAAGGGGAAGGAATTAACTGTCCTTGTTCACACGTGGCAGACTCATTTCTGTGTCTATTTTCTTATGTTGAAATCTCCAAAAAGTAATTCTTAACATAAAACTAATCCATAACCACACCGTTTCCAGACATGGAGGACCCGCACTGGTGCTACGACAACTTCATCAACTACCGCTCGCTCAAATCCGGCGACAACGTGCGCCAGCAGCTCAGCCGGATCATGGACAGGTGGCAAACACACAGTGAAACACACACACACACACACAGGGACACACGCACATACACAGTGACACACGCACGCACATACAGTGACAATCACACACACAGTGACACACAAACACAGCGGCACACACACAGAGTGACACACTCACACTGTTACACACACACACACAGTGATACACACACGACCTTTTTTATGGTTGATAGTGGCCAATGGAATCGAATACTATACTATCATTATAATAAAAAATATACTATTATTGTTTACTAGCAACGCGCCCCGGCTTCACACGGGTGCAGTCTTTCTAGACACAAAACATAAATCGCCTATGTTACTCGCTGATAATGAAGCTTTCTAATGGTGAAAGAATTAAAAATCGGTTGAGCAGTTTTTGAGTTTATTCATAACATACAAAAATACAAATCTGTCCTCTTTATAATATTAGTATAGATGAGGCGTTCCCGCGACATTTTTGGTATGTGTGAGTTTTTTTTAACAAAATATTCGTGTTTATTCCAGATTTAACTTAAAGCGAACGAGCACGGAGTTCACGAGCAAAGATTACTACATCAACATTAGGAAAGCGCTCGTCAACGGATTCTTTATGCAGGTATTGTTGTTTTTTAGCAATTTTAATTGAAATATATAATTAAATATATGTGTGTTAGCTAGCTGGGTACGGGGGGATCATCTACCAAAACAATCACATCCTTTTTTTTCTTTTTTGATCTCTGCCTCTGAAGCAAGTATTTTTTATTCAGATAGTTACAAAGTGGCTCTGTCCATAAGAATGTCTACAGCGAATGAACTAATATTAATATAGTCTTTTTAACACAAGTCTCACACATTGAATAAGTTTTACCAAATAAATAGCCATAAAGTAGCAATTTTGTGTGATCCAATTCAGACAATCCTTTCAGTGTGCGCGTGCGCACGCGACGCGCTAGCCGTCCTAGCATGACAACCGCGACAAAATTTTGTCGACCGTTTTCTCGTGTTTTAATCGATTATCCCTTTATTTCTTCCGAGTCTAACATGACAATTACACTTAAAACTCGACTTCTAATATCAAAAATATATTTGTTGGTTGAGATATCTTTTCTATCAAAATTGTCGATGTCGAGATATAATATATCGAGATATCTTACATCTTAGTTTGTCTTCTCTCGACCGCGAGATATCTCGTGACGGTCATGCTAGGCCGGCTGGATGCAAAATATAGTGAATAAATCGCGTTTTAATCGGGTAACAATGATTGTGCCCGGCAGGTGGCCCACCTGGAGCGCAGCGGGCACTACCTCACGGTGAAGGACAACCAGATCGTGCAGCTGCACCCGTCCACCTGCCTCGACCACAAGCCCGACTGGGTCATCTACAACGAGTTCGTGCTCACCACCAAGAACTACATCCGCACCGTCACCGACATCAAACGTGAGTCGACCGCCCGGGGCCCCGCCGGGGAGCCCCGGACTCGTTCATATTTATGTATTATACAACCCAGAACTGTACACGCATGTTACTGATATCAAACGTATTAACTCACGTTGTTGCTGGGGCCCCGCTGTGGAGCCCCAGACTTCTCAACCGAGTCCACAGACCAAAGTCAGACAGAGCCTACATTAACACTAAACCTACCAGAACGGTCACATAACCGCTATCGAGACTAATAAAAATTGTTAAATTCCATTTTCCAATAATCTGCTACAAGAATGAATACAAAGACGTCTAATCCTGAATCGCGCTATATAAATGTCTCGGAGCGCTCAGTATATATACAACATCTCGACGTCAACCACTTGAGTCAGTCAGTGGTTCGACTGGTCGAAGATCCTCCCTTTAGGTTGGAGGAAGACCACACCTCCCTTCCTCCACATTGGTGACCCCGACGTGATATGAACATTGAACACGCAACCTTCTGATCTCCCTTCCTCCCCACTGTCATTTGACCGCTCTGGTAGGTTTAGTGTCAAGTTTTTTCTTCGTCAATGACCGTTCGTTACCACATTGCAGCGGAGTGGCTGCTGCGCATCGCGCCGCAGTACTACGAGCTGAACAACTTCCCCGTGTGCGAGGCGCGGCGGCAGCTGGAGCTGCTGCAGGCGCGCCTCGACTCCAAGTCCTACCAGGAGGGGTTCTAGGGCCCCGCACCCCCCGCAGCCGCGAACACTGGGGCCCCTAATGTCTAGCTTCTAGAGGATAAGACTAGATTCGTTAGTTTATGTATCCCGTTTGAAGCCCCGAGGTCTTAAATTTGGGGCCCCAAGGGCCTCAATTTTGTCTCAGACATCTGCAAGATTTTGATTGTGAAATTCCAAGTTTTCCTCGATAAAAGTTAAGCCGTTTCGTGTTTAGTGAAGTGTAAGACCAAAGTGACGGTGTACGCGAGTTTAGTGCATTCTAGTGACTAAGTGCAAGGACTGGACGGTAATGTTACACATTGTATGCTAATTATACTTTAATATAACGTTCTCGTTTTATTTTGTGGTGTTTTAGTAGCTAGTAATAAAACTAGAATATCTGTTCAAGAAAATACTAGCCAGAGCGAAGTTTAGGCAATATTTAATTTCTTAAATTTAAAATCTGTGAGCCAAAAATGGAAATTATGGCCTCCACAAAACCTCAGTGAAATGCTAATTGTAGCGACATCTATGATCCTTTACAAGAATCAATATGAAGATGTCTAATCCTGAATCGCGCTATATAAATGTTTCGGAGCGCTGAGTATACTATATACAACATCTCAGTCAGTGGTTTGACTGGTCGAGGCTCCTCCCTTTAGGTTGGAGGAAGACCATATCTCCCTTCCTCCACACTAATGTTTATTAGACAAAACAAAAATCAAATTGGCCAAGCGGTCACTGACATCTGCTCACAAACACCATTTGAGTTGCTCTGTGCGAGCTCTGCTTACGTCTCCAACAATTAGATAGCCATTTGCATCCGAACATTTCTTTAGTATGGTTATTTTAAATTATATAACCAGATTGGTCCACAATATGGAGTTAACACTAACACAACTGTCCAAGGATGCATTATGTCAAAAAAAATACGACCTATGTCCGCTCGCGCGGTCGGATCTTTGAATAGAAAAGAAATACAGATTACATTAATACATAGGCAATGTTTTAACAATTTATTGTTAGTATATCTGTCCCTTAAATAAAGCAATAAACAGAGACAAAACACCTAAGCATTACTTCATCTGGTGAGCGTCCATTCAATGATTATATTTTATCTCACTTAAAATTCTTGGCAAAAATACTTTTCATAGCGTTCTATAGCTCCTAAAACACTTTCTGACCATTAAAACAACATCTACCTTACATTATATAACACTAGTAATACACCCGGCTTTGCTGGGATGCAATGTAGATGTAATATACAAAAAATATATATCCTATATAATATAAAAAATAAAATAGCCTATTTTACTTTCTGATGTAGCTTTTTATTGGTGAAAGAATTTTTAAAATTGGTCCAGTAGTTTTTGAGTTAAATAAACAAATAAACTAACAAATCTTTCCTCCTTATAATATTAGATGTTTTTACCAAAAAACAATAATTTATTATCAGTCACATCAGATCTAAAGGTATTGATTGTATAGATAGGTCTTAAGGGGTATTTTTTTTAACTCCCGTGAAATATAAGTTTTTGAGATGTAACAATACAATATTAAGAAAAACAACACAAATGATAACAAAATTTATATTCAACAAGCCATTCATATCCATACGTTTCTACAATAAATCGCATTCAACTGAAAATCTACAACTACCCTACATACAAAATATTTTTGGAATACAAATGAACTAAACTTAAGTATCTTCTAAAACTATTTTACAGCGTACTAAATTCAATATTACTAACATTGATCAGATTTAATCGGGGAAGGTAACTTTATATTGGTGACAGTAATAGGGAATATGCATTTGATTCTGAGGGTCAAAAAAATTTTTTATAAACATTATTACTTTAGAATTATGCTTCTATCAATATTTTTATTACAATTTCAGTTTTGAGCAAGATTTTTTTTTGTCAGAGCGAATATGACGTAAATGTCTATTCGAGCAACTGTTAATACCGAGTGTGTAGTTATTAGGTGTTTCTGTTAGACGTCATAGTCTATTAACAAAGCCCGCGAATTTGACGGGCATTAAAAATGCCCGTATCTGATGACAATAACTTTTTTTTTAAATACTTTAAAACAATTTTTTTGCATTGAATATTATACAACGATGTAAGCTACCGATAAAAAATATAAAAAAATACATGCATATTCCCTATTGTCAATATGGCAAATAACAGATCAAAGGCTCTACCAAAAACTTACGATAGAGAGAAAGACAGCACGATCCCCCGTGTATAGCTGTCTCTTTCTATCGTACAGTTGGCGATACAATGATTGCTCAATGATATAAAGCTACCTAAGACTGTGTAAATGCGCGGCGTCTTTTGAAATAAACAGAACGCCAAATATATTTCTTTCCTTCAAATAGTACACAAGCTACGTTTTCTGGGTGTATAAAAATAAAATTATGTACAACACTATTTCTACCAAAAGTTTTAAAAGCAAGGACTGAATACAGGTTAATTGACTACGGGAGTTATAAATTAAGGTTTTTGTAAATATTCTTTCGTTTTTATTCATATTTACTGAAAAAAAATTGTGTATTACTCTTTAAAATTAATATCGTGGTATCTCAGTCAGACGCGTATTTTGGAAAATAAAAATTAACCAGTTTCAGTCCATGCTTAAAAGACACCTTTTAAAATTTCAACTTCAAATATTATTCTAGGTTTTATCATATTTTCTCAATAGTTTCGACTTCTTTTCGTACAATAATTGTTAAATTTATTTAGCTTTATAATATTTATTTCCTTACATTCAAATGCAAAGGTGTCAAACACCTTTTGGTCGATATAGGTTTATACAAATTAATATGGTAGAACCTTGCAGTACGTTAGTATTATTAAAATCACTGAATTTATTATTACAGCTGCCACATATTAGGCCACCGGTGCTACAAGTCGTTGGCTCCCCCCCCTCATATGTAATGTATGTAGACCCATCTAGATGACACAGGTGGCCCGATATGAGACAGCACTCAAAGCCCATACACTTCACATAGTTTCTAAACGTTTATGGTCGCAGCTCGTAGCACACTTCAAGTTTTGTAAAAATGCAATACAACAAAGTCTTTAACATGGAAAAATACTTATTTTTTTATTTCAAATGTTCCCGATCCTAATTCCCCCGGATGTATAGATACAGAATTGTGTACGGCATAGTTCGTGTTGCTGTTTGTGTCACCGACATAGTCTAAGAAGGGTGGCGGCCCTAGTGGGGACCCCGGGGCACCTCACTTGGCCACGCCCACGAGCGCGGGCCGCACGCAGCGCTCGTGCAGCTTGTAGCCCACCTTGCTCACCGTGACCACGGTGCCGGGTTCGACGCCTTCCACTTCCTACAAATTATAAAATTACAATAGTTTTTATCTCTGTTATTGAGAACACACACCTCGACTTCAAAAATCATTTATTCATTTAGGTAACACAATGTACACTTATGAACGTCACTAAAAAAATATATAATTAAATGCTTGTAATTCTACATTTACTGTCAGTTCTCAAATCAAGGCCGTAGAATGGACGTAAAGAACTGGCAATAAACTCTCTGTCACTCTTTTTAATCACCATGTTTTTGGTTTTACAAAAGTTTGTAAAGAGCTGCAACCATTGCACAATGTTCGATATGACATCTTGAAGTAATTAACTACAATAATCAAAAAATTATTATTATTTAAAATAATTCAAACAGATGTAATGTAACTATAAACAAAAAATACATGTTATTGTAGCTTTCTATTGGTGAAAGAATATTAATATCGGTTGAGTAGTTTTTAAGTTTATTCATTACAAACACACATTTTTCTTCTTTATAATATGTATTATATTATTAGTGTTGCTAATATAGATATATAAGTATAAGTAATAAATCTCGTTTTAATCCGGTACAAAGTATTTTATTTAAATATTTTTTGTATGAAACTAATTAAGGTGACACTAGTCGACATTTTTTCCATAGAAATTTCGGGGGGGTATTACTCCACTATTTAGCACCGTACATGCAAAGTTATACATGATATCGTTTTGTCTCATTATTAATTTTGTCTGTGCAGAATCAGAATGGTAAAATAAAAAAACCATTAAAAAGTTACGAGCTACCAAAGATTCGTTTTTATTGCCATTTTTAACACAACTTTGGGCTTAAATTAGTAATAAAAGAAGTATCAAATTTTCAAAACAAAGTCGGTACCGACAAAGCACGATTATCGAAGAATACAATAACTTTTATTTGTAATTTATTTATGCAGTGGTTTTTTCATAAAACTCGATTTTCCAAAGGCTTTTTCGTAAATTTTTTAGACGCCCCTTTTACTATGAATTATCGTGCATCTCACTTAACTGCCCCAGTGCGGTGCGGGAGAACAGCATGCTTTTTGGCGACGCCCACCAGTGAGTTCGAGCCCGCGACTTGTGCAACCTTAATGAAGGTTTTCTAATTGAAGTGAGCAGTGAACCCCTTACCTGCTGGAAGAGTGCCTCGTGCAGGTTGGGGTCGAACTTCTCGTTGAGCGGCGACACGGCCACCAGCCCGTGCCGCGCGAACACCTGCATACGACGGATAATCTAATATATACAATTCTAGTTTCACAATGTTCGTTCCCATACTCCTCCGAAACTGATTTTTAGGAATTTTTTTATGCATATTCAGTAAGACTGAGAATCGGCTACTATCTTTTCTTTCAAACCCCTAAGTGTTTTTATTTTATTTTTTTGGTTTCTTTTTATTATGTGGCATTAAAAAATACATACAACCCTATATTTTCGCTCTTCTATTACCAACCCCTGCTTTTTTTTTGTCAAAAAATATAGACCAATATAGAAAAATATGGACGGTTAATAATAACATACATTTGAAGTTATGTTAGATATCGACAGACGAGCATGAGGTCACTTGATGGTAGGTGATACCTCAGACACAGAACATCAGTCAATGATGTGCTGTCGACCTAATTTTTACTTCGAGCATTCGGAAATCCATAGACCGAAACCGAAACTTCACGGTTTTTCCATCTATGAATGGTGGTTGGGTTGGAATCTCGATATTCCTCCCACCCTATCAATGCCCGAAGTTACCAGACGTGGGGAAAACATGTTAACAGAAAACTATAATCATGTTGTCCCGGGTGGGATTCGAATCCACTCGCCATCGATGCGAACGGCAGGTGTTCTACCGAACGCGCCAATGAGCCCGTCGAACACCCACTAAACCCCTCAGGTCACGCCGTCTTGACCACGGGATAACTTTCGTATTCAATCCGGGAGCTGGCGAAGCTACAGTACCTGTGCGAGCTGGGCCCGGGTCAGCTTGACGCCGTCCGCCAGCGAGCGGAGCGCCGCGCCCGCGCCGCCCTCCGCCCCCTCCGGCACGCTCTCGGCCGCCGCCGACAGCGTGTCCGCCACCTATAGTACAGGGTAGGGATGTAACGGAGGTGGTTTTATCGGAACCGAATTCGGAATCGGAGTTTTTAAATTTGGTTTATCGGAACCAGAATCAGAACCGAAACCGGAATCAGTATCGGTGTAACAAAACAAAATTACAAACATTATTCATCAGTTTCATTCATATCAGTCCAAAAAAGTTTATACCTTCCTGAGATAAGACTAAACTAACTTTCTTAAATTTTAAACAGAAGTTAATTAAATCAAATGGCGCTGACCGCGGCTACTGCCACCGATGTGCTTTGACCTCCGATTATAATATCCGATTTAAATCTATCGGAACCGAAATCAGAATCGGAGGTGCAAAATCAATCGCAAGTTTCAGAACCGAAATCAAAGCTCCGTAACATCCCTGGTACAGGGCTAGCGGTTACTTCATAGCCTTACAATTAACAAAAACTTAAGGTGTAGCAACATCTACATGAAGACGTCTAATCGCGCTATCAGTGTTTTCAAGCACTTCATAGGCTTATAAACAAAAACTTAAGGTGTAGAGACATCTTCAATCTGCGTTTAGAATCGCGCTATCAAAGTGTTTCCGAGCGGTAAGTATATACACTATAGTATACTCTGTGTCACTTCTTACATTTAGTAAAAATAAGTTGTGGGAGTTTATAAAAACTAACTGGTTATATACACACATCAAGTAGATCCTTGCAGAAACTCTGTATCGCAAAGGACTTGGCGTCTTCAACCTGCTTCATCATTCTCCGTCTGACATTCTCACTGTCCGCTAGTGCTCGTCTATATTTATCCTGGAAATTAAATATTTAAATATGAATATATACACTATTAAATATAGTTTGTTGGAGAACATCTTTGTTGCAAATTAAAGTATTAATAAATGTAACTGTTCCTTAAAAAACCAACAAGTGTGTATGAAAGCATTGATGAAAGTGGAAGAAGCGAAAGTGGTATGCAAGGATCGGAGCATATGGAATTCCGTGATCTTTGCCTACCCTAATAAGAAAGAGGCGTGATGTATATGTATTATGTATGTGACTGTTCCTAATAACAATCCATATAGCTTTTACATTAGAGTAACCATTATTAGGGTAGCCGCAGCATCAAGCTACTGGTAGTGTTGTATAGTTCTACGACCTTGATTTGAGAACTGGCAGTAAATGTAAAATTAGAAGTATTTAATATGTATTTTTTATTGATGTTTATAAGTGTACATTGTGTTACCTAAATGAATAAATGATTTTTGAATTTTGAGTAAACAGCATTGTTACTGATTCTTTCTTTAAAACCAAAGTACATATGTTTAATGTAGTAAGTGGGAATATTAACAATTTGTTTTAGCAATAATAGATTATTGTTTAATAATGAAGATCCCTCATCCAGCTACACCTAATTAAAACCTCCTTTGCATAACTGACTATTAATTTTAATTAATAACTCACTTCAAAATCCTTTGACTGTTCTTTAACAGCATTAAGTTCTGCAGTGAGATACTCAATCTGTTTGTGGCACTCCTCAATTGTGGTTGGCAATTGTTTTGTCTGTTTCTCTGCTGGAGCCTCCGCAGTTTTCTCCTCTGCACTGTAGCAGCGGATGGAGCCTCTGAAAAAAGCCATTTTGCCATTTTAGAAATAGTTCCGACTTTAAAAAGTGAAAAAAAGAAAAATGAATATAGCAGCACTGTATAACTATATATATTACTTGCATATATTTAGATATTTATAAATCATAAATTCCTTCTTTAGGACTTAGTTAAAGTCCACTGTCGTATTTTGATGCAGAATGATGAAATCTTTATATGACATCAGAAATATGTTTTATACAATAACATGAGTAGAATACATATTAGAAAATGCGGATATCTAGAATTTTATCCTATTTTATAAGTATTTAGTCAGTTATTTAAACAAAAACTAAAAATAACTAACTTTGAGGTTGGAATAACAGTTGCGCAACATTTACCTGTAGAAATTTGTCCGTAAATTTTTAAACGTTGAATCTGTTACACATCTTGCTAATCGACCTATTGAATACACTTTTAATGACGCCATTATACTTAAAATAAAATGCTAAAAAGCAAATTTCAAGACGGTAAGGTTATAGCGAATTTATTTCTTTATCTGTCACGATTCACAAATGATTATGACGTATGTACCTACTACATATTGCGGTATGACATTAGACATACCTGTCAACGTCAAGTATTTAGTATACTTGTTATGAGTTGTGTTAGAAAAAGAAAAGTTTATTAGCAGAGAAAAAAAAACATTAAATACATATATTTTAGTCATTATTTTTTTACAAATTAGCTGTTACTTTAATATATTTTTATATTATAATATGTTGTATAATAAGCAGAGCGCTTTCTATAAATTAAAGTTCACTCATCACCGATGAGTCAACTTTTTCTGTCAATGTCAAGTAAACGGAGATTTCGATTTAGGGATTCTCATTTCGGATTTCCTTGCGCTTAGCGATTTCCCAAGTTGCGATTGCTAGCGGAAAATGCCTGAAAATTTCCAAGATGCCTAAATGTTTAAATAGAATCGTTCGTTTCAGTTCTACCTCATTCGAGATAGTTATAACATCGGATTTTGTTCGGTTGTGAGCGCGAAATTTAAAAATAATTATGGCTAATTTAGCGGTGTTTGATTTTGACCATACAATAGTTGATGCCGATTCCGATGCAACTATTATTAACAGATTGAGAGAAAAGAAGCCTCCGCCGGAATATGAAGCTGGAACTCGGGATTGGACTCCATATATGAGTGATGTATGTGGTTTATAAATATATTTTTTTTAATTTGCAGATTTTATGTGAATGATGATGATTTTTTTTATTTGTAGGGTTCTTGATTTTTAGCGTTTATTAAGGTAACACTAATTTATTAACAGTTCTGTGAATGCAATAAATTTAAAAAAAAATTCTGTGAAGCAAATCTAGAGAAATACAAAATGGAATGAAATAAAGTAATATCAGTCTTTGAGTATGTTAAAATATATAATAACACTTTTATATATTACTTAATTACTAGAATTTATCATTTGTATATAATAGTTTAATTTTATTTAATAGCTTATGATTATTTTTATATTCAAGTAGTAAATATTTTTTAATTCATAATAAGTTTTATAATCCTATCATGGACCTAAAAAAAAGAGCGGACACCACCTCTCGTTACAATAACTGAAGCACCCCTAGGAAGCCAGCTCGCTAATACAAACACGCCGGCACGCACACATTCACACCATAGGAAGCCGATCGCTCGCCATTACGCTCCCAACCGCCTACGCGTGATGTTATATGACGAAAAATAAAAGATGCCGTTCTACGTGATGAAATATAGTAGAAACCATAATGGTTCCATTAAAGAAAGTCAGGGAATCACCTTTCATAAGTAAGCAAGTTATTTATTCACCATAATTCTCGTTTATACTTCAATATAATTTAGCAAAACGCAACCAAACAGTGTTGTCAGTAATTTAAATTTGCAAATTACCTAAAACGTAGGAGTTAAATTATTTTTATCTTAATGTACTTAGCACCGTGTAAATTTATTATAATATTATAAATAAATATATTTTTTCATTAAATATATTTACCAAAAATATTTATAGACTGATCGAATATTTTTTAAACTATAATTATAATATAGATCAAATTGTATTTATTAGGAGATCAATATTAAAAGGCACACTTGATATAAAAACCATCAATTATCAAAAAAGACAAATATCTAAATAAGAAGATCAAATATTATTTAGGTATACCAAATTTTATTGAGTATAAATAAAAGTTAAAAAATAATTAACATGTTACCTTGAGCTTGAATGCAGTTCATTTATAAATAATACAAACGCAATAATGAATATAAAGATTAAACAAAAAATACATCATTTATTTTAAAAGTGCTCATTTATATAAAATCAATTAGATTTTAGAGTATTACGTTGCCTTTTTGTTATTTATAATAAAATCCAAGTTCCGAGGTCACCACACCTTAAAATTGGGTAATTTTTTTCCATCTGGCAATAATTTAGACACTCACACATAGTTCGCCGCCGCCATTGTGGTGCTTCAAAAATTTCTTAGCGACGTTCTGTCCGCTCTTTTTTTTAGGTCCATGAATCCTATGGGAACAAATTATATAGGACTTAATATATTAGATTAAACATTAATTATTCCTCTTGATTACTGATCTAAAATTAATATTGATATTTATGCTTAATAAAACTTTTGTTTCATCACAATAGGTTTAGTATCACTACTCTTCTTCTTCCTGCCCTGTTCCCTTTTTTTTTTTTGGGGTTGCCGCAGTATGTTCTCTTTTTCAATTCTCTCCTTTCACTCTCCATATCATCAGTCACACCTTTCAAACACATATCATTCTTCACACAGTCACTCCATGTCTTTTTGGCCTCTTCCCCTATACCCATCCACTTTCATATTTAAAACTTTTTTAGATACATGCCTCATTTAGTATCCCTACTAATATTATAAATGTGAATGTGTGTTTGTTACGTTTTCACGCCAAAACTGCTCAACCGATTATCACAAAACTTTGTACACATATTTTTAGAGGTATTACAAAGGACATAAGATACTTTTTATTTAAAACAACAAATATTTTTTATGGAGGGTAAAAAATATATTTTAGCAACAATGCACCCGTGCGAAGCTAGGGTGTTTAGCTAGTATTATATAAATAAATAATAAAACAGAATTTATGTCAGGATAAATGATCAGCCATTGAAAGGATTTTATTTTTAGATAATACTATTTAAAATAATTTTGACCCAAGAATTTTTAAAATGTATTAAGTAATGGCATTGTCCTTTTTTTACTTTTTACTCACAAATTATAGTTAACCTAAAATTTTCTAAATCTATTCTTGATGTAGAAAGCTTGTTAATATTTCTCTAATAGTCTTGGGCATAGTAGTTCGCAACTGAGATCGCTCAGTTTAGGTCGCCGCTCCAAAACGAACTAGTTCGCTCTTTTAGTTCGTCAGCTCCCAGCTCGAATCAGTGAAAAGCAAATCGTTCGATCGTTTTCATCATGCGATATGATTATGGAATGCTGTACAGTGTACTTTTACCTTCAATTTTTGGATTAGTTTATATTTATAATGAAGTTTTGAAATTCTATTCCTTGACAGAATAACACATGACATAAACCAAACAAAATTTAACGACATTGGTTCGGTTAACGCCATTTTCGCTCTTGCGGTCACGAACTAACGAACTATGGAGCGAGAAATGAGGGAACTAGTTCGCGTAGTTCATCTATGGGAGCGCTCTTACGAACTAGTTCGTTCGCGAACTACACAAGACTATTCTCTAAACACTGGGTATCAAAATCAATATGCTTAGAAAGTTTGAATTTTTTAATTGAATATAAAGATGGCTATGAAAAAAATCAAATTTTTGAACAAGCACAATACTTTTTACTGGTTCAAAATCTATTTACTATTAACCAAATATTTAATATATGCATAGAAACAGTTAACAAGCCTTAAAATATAGACTTGTGCCTTAAAACCAATTATGTTGTTGGTTGTTGATATTGATTATAAAGTACTTGAAGAAAATTGGTCGTATTTCCAGAAAAGGATCCAACCTACAAATAAGTTTTTAGATATTCAAGTTTTACACATTAAATATCCTGTCAAACAATACCCTGTCAAGCAAGTGGGATGGTACTAAATGCAGAAAAAACATTTTGGTATACTTATGTCATTTTGGGCAAAGTTATGGGTTGGATCCTTTTCATGGAAATACGGCCAAATATATTTGAATTTGGTCTATAATATACCTATTCCATAGTCTTCCATTAAAATATAGGTACAAGATTTGCATGGTCATTAATATCATGTATACGGTCTATTGTTTTGCTGACTCAGCTGTGTGTCATTTTAATTATTATGACGCAAATATTGTCCGTTGATCCTTCCTCAAGTGATGTCATGTCTGACAAAGATGTATTTTTTTATATCATAGTGTATTTCATAATAATTGAGATCTAGTTATGAAAAATCGCGAGAATGTTATCTAATATTGTCTTTTATTAACGCGAGTATCACACATTTAAATAAATACTTTATACCGGATAAAAACGCGATTTATTATTTATATTGTTTAACTTACGATTTAAGGAGCACATTGCGAATATCAAACACAGACGTCACTCTAAATCAGCAGTAGGTATGTGAACACACTCTGGATAAACCAAACCACTACATACGTTTCGACCAACCGAAAATCCTTGCAAGAGAAAGTAGATTCTCGACGCCCATAGACATCCGCAACACTAGAGGGCTTGCAGATGCGCTGCGGGCCTTTGTCGGCTGACCCGTATGTTTCATCTTGTATATTAAACTAGTAACCCACCCCGGCATGGGCATAGATGTATGATACAAATAATAAACCATAATAAAGCTTTCTATTGAAATTGGAAGAATTTTTAAAGTCGTTTTATTTTTAAATCGTAACAAACCAACAACCAAACAAATCTTTACTGTTTATAATATTAATATAGATAATAAATTAATCAAATTTTCGTCCGTTTTCTTTTATTACGGATTACTTCAATGTGCAATAACATTCGCACCTGCGACCCATCGGAATATAGGTCAACTGCTATTCAACACATCAGCGAGCCCTTCAAAAACCTGTTTTTTTGGAGTCTTGGATTCTATAAAAGGTTGGATAAATGAATAAACGCCTACCTCACTCTGTAAATATATTCAGCTTATCACTACCGTGTACAGTAGCCGCAGATTAGCCTCGTAAGCGTTATCGTAATCTAAGAGTAACCTTATCGCTAGTAACTTAAATCATAGATCTCATCTATATATATCATCTATACATATAATAAAAGAGTAGGATCGAAATTACGCTTCACTAAATATTTTTACCAGAAATTAAGAGGGGTGATAAAAGAAGGGTAGCAGAGTGCATAAATGCAATTTTTAAGATTCTTGTCTGTCTGTCTGTCTGTCCGTCTGTCTGTCTGTCTGTCTGTTTGTTCACGCTAATCTCCGAAGATACTGAACGGATTTACATGCATACACAAATATATTAAGTAAAGCCCGGGGCAACATATAGGCTTTGTTTTATCGAAATCGGTTCTCGGAAAGAAAAGTTATCATCATTTAAAAATAATTTTAAAGGCACCATATCACCAAATTGCAATGCAAACTGACTCGCGTTGAACTTTTTCGAATTGTCAGATGTCAATCACAGTTTGATATGTAAATGAAATACTTTGATTATTTCGCCATTTCCGATATATGTAATCGTAGAATAGTGGATATGCAGGCCTATTGCGTAACTTCAGATGCGAGTTCGAATCTGAAGTTGGACGGAAATATTTTTTTTGTATTTATATTTATTTTTTTAAAGAACTATATTATAAAAAAATAGAAAATGTATTATTGAAATATTATATGAAAAATTATTTCTTATGAGATCGTTTCATCCATCCTTTCTCTACAGAATTACGATTATTGGACATTGCTTTTATTGCTTCTTAAGGACTGTCTTCGTATCTTAGAGGTTTCCGCATTTAGCCCCGGAAACCCGAGTAGGAATCCCGGGAAAAGGGAATTTAAAAAAAATGTCTCAAAATGAAAATGATCAATTAAATGAAATAAATATCGAGGTGGATACATTATCTTCACCACTAATTAAATTTATAAAAAAAATAAGTAAATTTCTTTAAAGTCAGGTTCATTTTTTCAACAATGGTATTTCTATTGAATTTCAAATCATACTTCGAACCCCAATCTCAACCACCATTAAACGTGTCGATAATATGATGCAAAATCAACCGTCAGTGACTAATTTGATAGCTCTTTCCCAAAAGAAATCACCAAGTACCTACAGAGGATGGAGGATATGTCATTTGAAGAAAGCTTGCTCAAAAGCAAACCCCACGCGAACGAAGTCGCGGGCATCAGCTAGTCATATAATAAAACTGTAGAGGTCAAATGTCTGTACATAGAAAAAAATGCTAAAAACTGAGTCAGGGGGATGTAAGAAGAGAAACAGAACAATGCCGGTTTTTTTTTTAAATTTTTTGTTTCTCTGTCTGTTCTGTTCGTCTGTTAGTACGGGCATATCTCCGTAGACACTAAACCGATTTTTATGCTATTTACACACATATATTAAGCAAAGCCCGGGGCAACATATAGGCTGTTCTTTCATCAAAATCGCTTGTCGGAAAGAAAAGTTATCACCATTTAAAGATTATTTAAAGGCACCATATCAACAAATTGCAATACAAATTGACTCGCGTCGAACTTTTTCGAATTATCAGATGTCAATAACAGATTGATATTGATCAGTTTCGCGGTCATCTGGAAGGGAAGGCCAAATTGGCCTCATAAAAGCTTGGTGTGCTCAATAGAGCGAGACGGTATTTCACACCGGGCCATTGCCTACAACTGTATAAGGCACAAGTTCGGCCCCACATGGAATACTGCTCTCATCTTTGGGCGGGAGCTCCCCAATACCAGCTCCTTCCTTTTGACCGCATTCAACGTAGAGCGGCTCGAATCGTCGACGACCAGGCTCTCTCCGATCGGCTTGACCCTTTGGCGCTACGAAGAGATGTCGGATCACTCTGCATCTTTCATCGTATCTATCATGGTGAGTGCTCATAGGAATTATTCGGATTAATCCCAGCCGCTAACTTTCACCACCGCACCTCGCGACAAAACTCCAAGTTCCACCCGTACTATTTTGACGCTTGGAAGTCTAGCACTGTGCGCTTTATGCGCAATTCTTCCACGCACTACGCTATTGTGGAATGAGTTGTCGCCAGCGATTTTCCCGAACCGGTACGACTTGTGGACCTTCAAAAAGAGAGCCTATTCCTACATTAAAGGCCGGCAACGCATCTGCAAGTCCTCTGGTGTTGCTGATGTTCATGGGCGGCGGTGTTCACTCTCCATCAGGTGAGCCGCTGGCTCGTTTGCCCCCTATATTAGGTATATAAAAAAAAAGATATGGAAATGAAATAGTTTGATTATTTCGCCACTTTTTTTTGCTCAAAAGCTCAGCTTAAGATGAAGCCCACGCGAACGAAGTCGCTGGCATCAGCTAGTTGGATATATATGACGTAATAAGCAATTAATTTTCCCTTTCGTTACGAGCGCTCTCACTACCGCCGCGAAACTCGAAATAATCGAAAAGTCCATAGTGTTTTATGCGCTAAATATATTTTTGACCGACTTCAAAAAAGGAAGGTTCTCAATTCGTATACATTGGTTTTTTGTATGTTTGTTACGCGATATCTCCGCAAGTTATGGATGGATTTGGATGATTCTTTTTTTGTTTGATAGGGATTTTTGTTCAAATTTAAATTTGATTCAAATCAATTGGTATGAAAAAACAACAAAAACAAAAATATACTTATACACAGATGATATTTTGGTTTGTGGTTCCTTTCAGCAAGTTTCTCACAATCTCTGTTCTTTTAACTATCATCACTAAAACAGAATATATGTCTTCATTTATGTACGTTAGCTATGCGATCAATAGATGGACAAACCGATGAAATTCGTTACCCGGTCGGAATTTAGATATCTCCACCCGATCAATGCCCGAAGTTACCAAACATGCTTACAGAGAATTATAAACATGTGTCCCGGTGGGATTCGAACCCACGACCCACGGCAGGTGTTCTACCGAGCCCGTTGTGTCTATAGCTAGCTGTAAGGCATTTAATTAAATTCTCCTTATTATTTTTATGGAAGTTGGTGTAAAATATTTAATTTGGCGATAAATCATGCGGACTCCTTGTGACGAAAGATACTGTTAAAAATTTGAAAAGAAGCATCGGCTTGTTTCTGATTGATCATTTGTTTGACCTTGACAGAGACCTTCAGAAGATGTGGGCAGTGCAAGTGTGATGTAAGATGAACATAGTAGAATGATATATGGTAAGCTAGGGCTGACGACTATCGTAGCGTCTCAAAATAGCTGTTTTTTGTTATTAGACTTATTGTCTTAGAGCGGGTACTCTTTCAAGCTGTCTTCAATATGTCAGTTAATGCAATAAAAAATAAAGTCATTGAAACCATGTTAAAAAGTTGTACGCTAATTAACAAGCGGTCGCGCCGATTTCAACGGTTAAGATTTTGTTTATATCTTCGAATTTTTTCATCACAAATATTTCGTATATATGTTTTTCTTTTATTTAAATACTATCCTGACCGAAATGTAAATATTGAAGGTTAAATATTTTTATTTCGATTTCTACCACCGCTTTGGACCTATACCATCTTCTACTTAGTACTCTGTTTAAAAATTAAAATGTGAAATTATAATATTTCATAAAAAAACAAAAACATATACAGTAGAACTCCAATTATCCGAACTCCGACTATCCGAATCGCCGATTATCCGAATCGAATCGAAACCGCAAAACAGCTTACATTAACGAAGATGTTTAAAAAACAATGATTTTTATTTCTAAACTTGTACATAAGTACATTTTATTTATATTTAAAACTTGTGAAAATTTCATGTTTCTTTCATTTAATTCAATAAAAAAATAGTGCAATATCAAAACGTAGCTTTTATTCTCTCCAATGGCAATTTTTTTTAAAAAAATCCGATTATCCGAATATTTGATTATCCGAATGGGTCCCGGTCCCCATTAATTCGGATAATTGGAGTTCTACTGTAGTCGAATTGAGAACCTTCTTGAAATGAAATAATATAATATGAGTATAACAATATCCGTTGTGTCTCACCGCCATATCTCTATGGAATAATTTACCACGAAACATTCACGACGCACCGTCTATAAACGTCTTCAGGAAGAGGGTCGAAGAGTACTATCTTAAATTATTAACCTGCTATTTTTTTTCATTTTTCACAATTTTTATTTGTTTCTGTTTTTTTATGTAAGAAAAATTGATTTAAATTTTCTTCTTTTATTTACTATTACACTGCCTACACACCTCTCCACAAAGCCAAGGTTAGCTGGCAGAAAATGCCTTTAGGCATTAAGTTCGCTTTTGTACACTATTCTTTTTGTGCAATAAAGAGTTTAAAATAAAAATAAACAATAATGGAAGTGTCTCCAAGCTAATTTTCTTTATATACTCATTATTTTGCTGTGGTAAACTGGGCATACCGTATATTATTGTACCGTGCTCATATCTAGCCAAGAGGCCAAGGTCGTTGGGAGCGGAGCCAAGGCACGTGCGCTTCGGATACGAGATTTAGATTTTTAGTAGAAACTATGTTATAAAAACACATAAACTATATAAATAAAAATGAATTGTTGTTCGTTAGTCTGATTAAAACTCGAGAACAGCTGAACGGATTTATCTTATCTTAGTCTTGAAATGTTCGTGGAGGTCTAGGGAAGGTTTAAAAGGCGAGAAAAAATCGAATAATTTCCGGGAAAACCCTAAAAACAGCCCTTTTCTATTTCCCATACAAACGTTTTCTAGAGTCAATTTAATTATATAATTTCGAAGCCAAAATTGTGGCAGAACAAACGTCTGCGGGGTCCACTAGTTATAAATAGTTTTATGACATTAAAACAGTGCTTTTTTACACTAGTATCACGCCCCGGCTTCACACGGGTGCAATGTAGATGTACTGTTTACAAAAAATAGCCTATGTAACTCGCTGATAATGAAGCTTTCTTCGTTTCTTCTTCTATTTGACAGATTTTAAAATTCTATCACCGTTAGAAAGCTACTTCACCGAGTAACATATCGTCATGCTCGTAGAACAACGACGGTTCTGACTTTACGATTTTAGTTTTGTTGCATGAAAATCTTTAAAAAAGTGTCAATTCTCAACAGATAATAATTGGAGTTTGATAAAAACAATCAAGTTACTGCCTAGAATAACAGCGTTTCTGCTTTTTCAATGCAGTACAAGAACGCGGATTACACCTTCATTGTAATACGTCGTCCCCTCGGCCTCCCCTCACGGTAATCAGTATAAAATTAATATTAAAAAGACACCAAACATAATATTGCCGAGTTTGAACACGAATAAATTAGCCGTGTTTTAATTATGCATAAAAAACGACTTATCAGTCTTTTAAACGCTCTCCTGTAAAGTAGCCGTTTTGCAGATCCGCCGTTGTTCTACGATCACGACGATAGGATTTATTTCCAGAAATAATTAGAGATCCCTACTAAAACTTGAATAATGTAACCCAAGGTGTAAAAAAAAGGTTGTAGGGAGTAATCTCTGGATCTACTGAAGCGATTTTAATTTTTTTTTCACCAATAGAAAGCTACATTATCAGCGAGTAACATAGGCTATCTATACTCTATACTAATAATATTATAAAGAGGAAAGATTTGTATTTTTGTATGTTATGAATAAACTCAAAAACTACTGGACCGATTTTGAAAATTCTTTCACCAATAGAATGCTACATTATCAGCGAGTTTCATAGGCTGTTTTGTGTATAGTACATCTACATTGCACCCGTGTGAAGCCGGAGCGTGTTATTTCAAATTCAAAATCATTTATTCATTTAGGTAACACAATGTACACTTATGAACGTCAATAAAAAATACATATTAAATGCTTCTAATTTTACATTTTCTGCCAGTTCTCAAATCAAGGGCGTAGAACAGACGAGAAGAACTGGCAATGAACTCGCCGCCACTAGTATGTAATATAAGAGGAACTTAGTATTCAACCGTCGTTCCCAGGTATTCGAACACGCCTACTCAGCGGGCTTCCACCCCTCCGACATCCTGGCCAGCATCGCGTCCATGCGGCCCACGCCCGGCATGCTGGAGCTGATCTCTTCGCTCTCGCAGCGCGGCTGGGATGTCCTGGTGCTGACGGACGCCAACACCGTGTTCGTCAACCACTGGATCAAGACCCACGG
This sequence comes from Anthocharis cardamines, assembly GCA_905404175.1. Taxonomy (NCBI): domain Eukaryota; kingdom Metazoa; phylum Arthropoda; class Insecta; order Lepidoptera; family Pieridae; genus Anthocharis; species Anthocharis cardamines. The sequence goes on along the minus strand of FR989976.1, from coordinate 8,007,504 downwards.
GCTGCAGGTATTTGTAGCGACATCTATGATCAGCTACAAGAATCAATATAAAGACGTCTAATCCTGAATCGCGCTATCAAAGTTTCTGTGCGCGCTAAGTATATATACAACATCTCGACATCAACCACTGGGGCCTTAGGGCCGGCCAGTCAGTGGTTCGACTGGTCGAGGATCCTCCCTTTAGGTTGGAGGAAGACTACACCTCCCTTCATCCACATATTCAATACTGAGATATTTTCGTCATCGGACATCTAGACGTACGGAGGGGTACCATCCTTACTTGGTCGATGTACCTACAGCTCGTACAGGACGCTTTGCCTCCTCTTATAGTGCGAACAGCCTATGACTGGAATTCCCTACCGTCGTCTGTCTTTCCAGAAACCTATAATATTGGGCTCTTCAAGTCGAGGGTAAATAGGCTTTTCATAGGCAAGCGTAATTTACCACCTTAGTTTGTGTTTATATCAATCATCAGGTGTGATCGCTAACAAACGCTTTCCTATTTCAATATTAAAAAAAAAACTTCTGAGGACTATAAATTCTGGTTTAGATGACGAGTTTCAATTATAACACACCTTCTAATGAATTTCAGACGAAACAATACTTAAATGATGTAATAGACAATAGTAGGATGTGAAATAGGTATGTGCGAATACAATTAGACCAATTAGGACTGAGTGGTATCTATTTATTGCGTAGCGTAGTGAATAAGCTTTAGTGCGGTATTTGTTTATAGAATTTGAATGATAATTTGGCCTTTACATTTTGGCTGAATAGCCATTGTCACTGATATTGTATTGTATCTTAATTCGGCAATTCTCCGTCGCTGCATCGAAAGCAGTGGGTGTTTACATCTCGTAGAAACATCGCCATCGTAAACGCAATTTATTATTTACCTACTAGCTTTTTATCGGAATTCTAACTAAGCTTTATTCGGCTAACTTACTTTCTATACAAATATTATAATTTGTTTGTTTGTTACGATTAAACTCAAAATCTACTCGACCGATTTTAAAAATTCCTCCTTCAATAGAAAGCTACATTATAGGCCATTTTGGTGTATAGTACATCTGCATTGTACGTGCGAAGCCGGGGCGTGTTGCTGTATAGACAGTTGTTTGTCCTACCTGATTATAGACTCCATAGAAGGTGCCTGTTAACTCCAGATTAAACGTATCTTTAGGTGTCCAATCCTTGCTAAAAAGTAAATTTGCGCAAAAAACCTATAACTACAATGCACCCAAACTCTATAACATTATTAGCAGCAAAATAAAAGTAAAAAATCTTAGTACTTACCTTTTTAAAAAAGCGACTAAAAACTGGCTAGTCATAGGACTATGAAGAGACGGAAAAGTTATTTGTTTGATGATCAAGTAGTCAAAGATATACTCGAGCGATATCGTATTTGAAATATAACAAGTAGCCTTGTATAACCTTAGCTTTTATTTTTGTTATGTGAATTTAAAAATGTGCTTTAATCTTAACTTACAAGGGGACCCCGCGTACTCGTCATCGCCGATTTGGGCCAAACTTATCCCACATGCAGGGCATGACTGTAAATGAAAGTAGCCAAAGGGAGATTTATAGATGGCCAAGCGTTTAGGAGATATTCAAATTTTAAGCGGCTCTCGCAAGCGAAGTACCATTTATGTTAGGCTCGTTTCCAAGCAGCCGTTGGTGTAGTAGTTAGAGTGTTTGGATGATGATGCAATGGTCCCACGTTCGATTCAAAATCAATCAAAATCAAAAGTTTTTTTTATTTCAAATAGGCTTTTGCAGGCTCTTATGAAACGTCTAGTTGCACGGTTCCAAAAAGTGGGTCTCATGGAGAAGAACCGGCAAGAAACTCCATGGACACTCTTTTCAACAATGGTTTAGCTTACAAAGACTCGGTTACAATAGTAATAATCGGCTGAGAAGTTTATATAATGCAAGGTATACAGAGATTCTATACAATGCAAAAGAAAATTGAGTTTTTACTATTAGTGTAAAGTGAGATACTCCGTGTGAGAACTTTTTTTTTTTACTTCCAATTTTTTATTTTTTTAATATTCACTTCACTGTTACGCTGCTGTAATAAGTTTGGCCCAAATCGGCGATGACGAGTACGCGGGGTCCCCTTGTTAATGGTACTATTGTCAAATGTGGGAAGGAACTGACTTCCCTACAGGTGTACCCTAGCTGGGAGGTCAGGGCCGATCATTGGTTTTATGATAAAAATGTTTAAGTTCAGAATAAATATTATTATTATTAATGCAGGATGCAGTAACATCGATAATCACCAACAAAGCGTTCTGGGAGCGCGACCGCCTCTTCATAGAGCCATACATGCGCCAGGCATCGTGCCGCCGCTGCCCCACTAACTTGTGCAAGTCGCTGGCGCTAGCGCAGTGGTGCGCCGAGCGCAGCTACGCGAGGATAGTGTACGCTGGGGACGGCCGGAACGACTACTGCCCGGCTACGAACTTGCCCAGTAATGTAAGTTGGTAGTAGCAGAGAACATAGATTTACATGACACAGGCGTGCCTGGCACGGTTTCTCTGGGGTAAGAGTAGTTCTCCCCCCAGCCACCGCGGGCTGCTAGTGTCCGTGTGGACGACACTCTGACGTGGAGTCATAGCGCGCACTCTCTCGCACCAGCCGCTTGTAGAGCGATATTGCCGTTCGCCTGTGAGAGCGAGCGAGACGACGCATCAGTTATAAAAAAAATTAACAATTTTTTTTTGAATCGTTATTTTTTTTAAATCGAACACAAATTTGGAATATTGCTTCTATAAAATTATTTTTTATTGTTGAGTGTTGATTTTTTTAAGATTGAATTTTTGATTGAGTTTGATTAGATTGTTTGATTTCGATTACTTTTACATGTTTTGGTTGGTGTAGAATGAATTGATCACTATTTTCATGTGAAGAATTTAGTGTCTGGCAGTAGAAATACCTCATAGGAATTAAATATGCCTAATTTATTCCTCTTTGTTTTTGTTACAGGCAATCGTATTTCCTCGAAAGGGTTACCCGCTCGACGATTTAATTAAAAAAACGCTGGCTACATCGGAGCCACAGATTAAAGCGAAAGTAGTACCTTGGATCGACGCGTACACAATTATTAAGGAACTATTTCCGTAATTTGATGTAAATTAATTTTATAGAGAATTTATTTTAATGGCACTATTGTGATTTTAGTTGATTTATTTTACTTTAAGATTAGCGAATGTTTAGAAAACCACACTGGGGATTAAATTCGGGTCATTGTAATATTAAAAAAAAAAACAGCATTTATAATTTTGACAGTTTATGACCGACCCAAATTTAATGATCGCGAGTGTATTTATTTAAAATATCTGATTACATTCTGATATTTTCTATTTATAGTAAGTTATTTATGTATAATGAAATATCGAAACTGATTAATAGGAAATATAGATATGAAGTTTCAATTTGATGTCAATAATAAAAAGTTCGCTTGAAATTTGGTCGTGCTGTTAATAAGCATGTTTAAAATAATATCCAACATTACCAACTCTTGATGGTATTAATCCGAAATATTCTATGATCTTCTAGGTTTTACCTTGCCTAATCAACAGTTATTGGTACAGCTCGAAAAATAATTAGTCGTTTATAAAATCCCACTCTTGTTTGTAAATATTAGTATTTAGTAGTTAAACTTAACATTCACCAATATACGGGTTCTTATAGTATACATATGTATATAATTTCCGTGCGGAATGGAGATTTTAGTGAGACTTTGAAAGTTCCAGTGATACTTAGAAAGTTCCAGTGAGACTTAAAAAGTTCCAATGAGGCTTTGAAAGTCCCAGTGAGACTAAGGAAGTTCCAATAAAGCTTAGGAAGTTCCAGTAAAGCTTAGACAGTTCCATTGTGACTTAGGAAGTTCCAGTGATATGTACTTTGAAAGTTTCAGTGAACTTCTAAAGTCTTGGACAGATTTTAGGAAGGCCTCAAGAGGAGATCTGTGTTGACTTTTGTTTCTAAGTAGTAGGTATCCGAACGAATACAAACTGGACATTAATTTATTTTTCGAAATACACTAACAAAAACAAGATAATTTCTATAGGAAATATAATTTAAACTAACTTAATTGAAAAATAGATGTTGGCTGTTTTGGGTACAAAAACACTTCGAGTTCCACTAAGCACTACTAATAAGGAAGGTTACGTTACTATTGGTTCTGGAGGCCCTGGGGCAACAAATAAGTAGGGACCCCGAATTATTTAATATTTTCCTGTCTCTATTCCTTTGTGAAAGCCCCGGATGCTTTAAATCCGGGCCTGCCTTACTGTGACCCCCCCATTTGCCGCTCATTTTCTGTTATATACAACAAAATGTATTGTTATGACTCCGGTCGTGGGTGCATTAGGGTAAACTTTGAACTTTTGCACTGCTGATGCAAATGTATTGAAGTTACGTCCATAGCACAATTGAATGCGTTTATTTTGTAGCGAAATTGTGATTTTAAATAATAAATGTTGAAAAGTTTATATTGTCTTTTATTGACGCGATTATCACACATTTAAATAAAAAAAATAACGGATTAGTCAAGAATACTAAAAAACAAGAGGACACCGTTAGTCAATATTGTCATAATAATATACAAAACAGTAAATATCAACTCCGTAGCAATAGATGACGTTAATATGGCAACTTTATGACATTTTAAATCAGACAACTGTCACCTTTCAGCGTCCCCGCGACCACGGTTGCTGAAAAGCATCCGAAACGTCGGGATAAATAATTTAAACAATATAAATAATAAATCGCGTTTTAATCCGGTATACAGTATTTTATTTAAATGTTTTTTATTTACTGAACGGGGTTAATACCTATTTTTGTGTTGTACAAATTCATTCGATGATATTATATCAGCTACAGATCAGTCAATTATGTGCTGTCGATCTATTTTATATTTCTTGCATTTTGAACGGAATTTCGTTACCCGGTCGGAATTTCGATATTCCTCCCACCTTACTTTAAAATCAAACAATGTTGTAATTTCTTTATTATGCATTTATTGTGATTATATACAAGTTAACGAGACAAAGATTGAGTCTTATTTAATTACTTTCTTCTGATTGTTTTCATTTAAAAATGTAGCGACATCTACAATCTGCGGCCACAATTAGTAAAAGACGTCAATATCCTGAATCGCGCTATCAAAGTGTTTTTGATCTGATTGTAGATGTCGCTACAGTATCAGAAAAGTGGGCGAAAACTCAATAGTTTATTTAAAAAAAATGCTTTTTGATATAGATTCCTTTCTATTTTCCACAATCTCAGGACAAAAATCTATCTAAAATGGGTATTGCCATTCAAAAAAAGTAATATTATTCATGTGACTTTTATGAACATACATAAAGAAAGACGATATTCTAAGTAGTTCCACTTTTATTACTATTTCAGTATTTATAATTAATAATTATAAGCGTGGTTGACTTTTATAATTATAAATTAAAACCATTTCTGAAAGACATTTTCACCCCTCTGCCCCAGTAGGGGGGGGGGGGGGGGTGTATATATTTGGCACGCTTTTTAATAATATTAAGATTAAATATTTGCTTTTATTTTTAGTAATTTCTATTTTTAAAAATAAATACATTTTAAATACGAAGCATATTTACACTGAGCGAATATTGTATGTAACTATGTAAATATTAAGTACAAAACTCTACTTATTGCTGAATATCAAAATATACAAATGTACTATTATATTATGCATTTTTATATTAAAGTAAATGCCCCGATACACGATACCATTTTCTTGTATATTCAAGAGCAATAATTGAATGCAATAATTGAGATCCAAGAATTGTAAGCATCTATTTACACGCGGTTATTATGTGCTGTTTACACCAAGAAAAGTATTAAAACAAAACTGGTATGACATTTCTTTCAATTTAATTGTATGCAACAGGCGAGAAACTTGCATCGTGTAAATGTGTTTTTAGACTCTGATCTCTGATCTGACTCTGAAGCAATTTCAAATATTTATTACGAATTGTCATAGAAATGTCGAATTTCTGTTGCAGACTGGAAGTTTATCGATTAGAATTAATTAGACATCTCCGAGAGCAGTCTATAATTTTTTTTTCCGGAAATTGAATCTAGAAACCACTTAGACCGATCCCAAATACTGTTCACTTAGTTATATGCCTGAACACATCGCAGAACACCGCGTCGCACAATCAGGACAACTCCACATCCGTGAAATTCTGCAGTGGGTCCGAGAACGTTTCATTCGCCATATCTTTGGTGTCGTCCAAATTTGATTCATCTTGCTCATTTAATGTGCCATTTGTCTTTTCATCGGTTAGTATTTCATTAAAATCGGATTTTAAACTCGCATCGTTCAATCTATCATCAAAATCGGATTTATCATCATTCAATTTATCATTAACGTCAGATTTATTATTTGATTTGTCATTAACGTCAGATATTTCATTGAATTTGTCATTAACATCAGACATATCATTCAATTTGTCATCAAAGTCAGATATATCATTCAATTTGTCATTAACGTCAGATACATTATTGAATTTGTCATTTATATCAGATTTATCATCCAATGTATCATTGCCGTTAGATTTTGAACTCTCCAGACCTCCATCGAGTTTCCTTTCGCTAAAATCACTTTCAATATCGCTATCTCCGTCTGTGGTCGGACATTTCGATGGAGACAGGTTCTGCACGGCCGTTTTCGATACGGTTTTGAAGAGTTCGCTTATGTCTGTGTCACTGGAGAGTCTGAGGGCGGCCTCCCAGCCCATGAGGGTCTGCGTGTGGACGGCCACCTGCCTATCGGCCAACTCCAGCAAATGGGTCTTTATTTCTGTTCGGGTTTTTGGAATCCAATCGGATAGTTCCGATCGGAGAGCCTCCGATGCTTGTTCTAGTCTGGAATTAATAATATGTGTTTAACGAAAGACTTACACAGAGTGAATTTTTTAAATTGACGTATATTGCCTTATGAAAAACTATGAGGAATAGTGAAAAGTAATCAAAGAGTCTCGAGGTTAATTTTGATGCAAACTAAAACTGCATCATTGGATTTTAGAAAAATCAATGTTCCTAGCCAGGTTACGAACCCGTTGATTTTGAAAAAAAAAAAAACACTGCGTTATTTTAGTGTCATTATTATTATTATTTATTTTTCACACCATTCGATAGTGTCGCTAATAAGGAACGAATTTTGGGAAGTTCAAGTCAAGTTTGCCTCGAGCAAAAAAGTGTTCCACAAGGTTCATGTCTTGGACCAATCTTCTTAATTGTTTATAGATGTGAAAATAATGAAGTGCGAATAAAACTAGCCACGAAGTAGATTTTAATTAAACACTACACATGATGCTCTAACTTGTTAGGGACTATAGAAGCACATAATTAAAACAAAGAAGAAAAACAAACCTGTTGTGACACTCGTCCGTCGCGCTGTTCCCCGCCACGTGGGCCGCTGGAACACAAAATATATGGTTTAAGCTATTCTTAACTGATTCTAAATGCGAGAATCAATATGAGACTTGTTTAATGTCAGATATTAACTGACTAGCGTGCGATTCGAAGGTCGAATCAAAGATTACAATATCTTTTGGTGGTAAGGGTTGATGGTAAGGAGTGGTAAATGAAAAAAGCTTAGATGGTGTCTTTTGCTCTTATTTTAAATAGACCGAAGCTGTCAGTTTGAAAGAGGCTGCGTCTATCCTCTTCCAAACTGACGGTCTATTTACATTATATTATTACTAACACTAGTTTGTAAGCTTGCAAATTGTACTAACAAATATGGATGTAGTCTCAGGATGGATCCGAAATAAATGAATTATTATTATTATTAAAATAAGAGCAAAAGACACCATCTAAGCTTTTGTTATTTACCACTCCTTGAAGAAGTTTCAATCCGTAGCGGTTCGCATGATGAAGGAGGCGGTACCTCCCTTTACCCTTCGACCCGCGCCGGCTGTAACTCACCGTGCAGCGCGTCCCGGGCCTTGATCTTGTCGAGGTGCGCGCCGGCGTACGCGGCCAGCAGCGGCAGCGCGGCCCGGTACCGCAGCGGGGCCCGCGCGCGCGCCGCGCCCGCCCCCGCGCACCCCGCCCCCAGCGCACTACAGGCCCGCCCGCCCCCCGCACCCGGCCCCTGGCTCGCCCACGCGTCGCACACGCGCCGCATCCTGCAGCGTCCATTTAGGTTTAAAGATATACTCGTGAACGGGTGTATTGGTCGGAAGGTCGGACTGGTATTGTGTATGCGGTGATATTAGCTATTTCGACTATATTGTATTTGCGTGTTGTTCCCACGAGAATGTAAGTGCGTGCTCCTATTTCACCATGCCTACTGCTGATAGAAGACAAATCTTTTTTTTCTGGTTTATATTTTTTTATTATTATAGTTAATCACTTAAAGATGTCATGTGGAATATGGTGTAATGGTTGCAGCTCCTTACAAACATTTTGTTAAACAAAAAAACTTGGCGATGAAAAAGAGTAGCGGACGCGCTAACCAGTTTGCGCGGACTCGTAACCATAAAACCATACCATAACCTCGTAAGGCCCAACGACTTATTGTAAGGCTGAAACTATTTTGTTACTTATTTTGTTACTTGTATTACACATTAGAAAAGTATTAAATTAAAAGTATACAATTCATAAATGGAAAAGCCGTGAAGTGCATATTGCGTGTTTCGGTTTCAGTCTATGGATTTCCGAATGCTCGAAGTAAAAATTAGGTCGACAGCGCATCATTGACTGATGTTCTGTGGCTGGGGTGTCACCTACCATCAAGTGAACCTCATGCTCGTCTGTCGATACCTGACATAAAAAAAAAAAAAAAAACACTCTTTTCATTAAAATAATTACCGCGCCGCAAGTACTTACACCTATTTCTAGCACAAGGTCGGTATTTGCATTGACCAAATTTAGATTGGGCCTTATTAGGATATATGAATAATTCAATATACCAATTATTGCACTTAATTCTTTTTTTATATACCCTAGCATTCCTATACGGTCCTTCCAATAGTCTGGTCCTTCGACCCGAATATGAACCAGCGACCTATGGATACTAACAACACAATTCCATACACACTGTTTCTTCGAACCGGATATGAACCAGCGACCTATGGATTTGAGAACTGGCGGTAAATGTAAAATTAGAAGCATTTTGTAAGTTAATTTTAATATTTTTTCTCATATAAGTGAATTGTAATTCTTTTTTTTTTTTTTGAGAAATAATATCTTATATCTTGAACCTTATTTAATATATATTTTTTTATGGACGTTCACAAGTGAAATGAAGAAATAATTTTTGAATTTTGATAAGAGCGGGTTAAGTCACGTGAGTCAGTTCGGAAAGCGATACCAAGAGATCAACTTCTGCGATATACGAGTTTCGAGTGCGATAGTTCGAGAGCTAGTACGGTGAAATTTGTTTTCAAATATGGTTATTTAACTATAATTCATTAGTTATAATAATAAGCCATAAGTAGCGAGTAATACGACCCCACTAAGGAACCGCTCAGTACAGCGCGCCATGCACCGTCATATTTTAATTCATATCTTCTAAACTAATCGAGATACCACTCTAAAAAAATATTTCTATACTACAAGCTCTGTTTATTGGTAAAAATAAAAAAAATAAAAATATGCGAAGTTGGAGAAAATCAGATTTTTAATGTTAACTTCCGGTTTACTATACGAAAAAAAAAATTAAATTTCAAATTTTAATTAATTTCTAATAAAAACAATTAATATTCTCAAATAAACACTATTTACTTATTATTAAATCCATTTGATTAACTATATATTATTAGAACTTGAAAAATCTGTACCTTAATTTTTTTCAATTCTTTGAAGTCGCTTAAATTGGTAACAAAAAAAAATATGCACATTTATTCAAGTCCCATAGAAGTACAATTAACCAAATTATGAACAAAATCCAGGACTTGACTTTTTATTTGTTGTCCGCTTCACGTGAAATACCCCATTTGTCTTGTAGTGTAATTTTTTGGTTTATTCTTTTAAATTCAATTACTTTTGTTTCTTTTTTTTAATAAATAAATCCTCAGTATAGAAGGACGGCATTTATTTATCCCGAACCCCTATAGCTCGCAACAATACTAATAACAACTCATTAAGTTGTTTGATGGGCTCGTTGGCGCGTTCGGTAGAACACCTGCCGTGCGCATCGATGGGTCGTGGGTTCGAATCCCACCGGGACCACATGCTTATAATTTTCTGTAAGCATGTTTTCCCCACGTCTGATAACTTCGGGCATTGATCGGGTGGGAGGAATATCAAAATTCCGACCGGGTAACGAACCACCGTTCATAGATGGAAAAACCGTGTAGTGCACATTGCGCGTTTCGGTTTCAGTCTATGGTTTCCGAATGCGAATGAAGTAAAAAGTAGGTCGACAGCGCATCATTGACTGATGTTCTGTGGCTGAGGTATCACCTATCATCAAGTGAACCTCACGCTCGTCTGTCGATATCCGACAGTGGCTGGCTGGTCCCAACTCACCCGTCGTACTCGCGGGCCAGCCCCACGGCGCCGCGGTAGAGCCGCGCGGTGAGCGAGCACAGCGCGGCCAGCTTGTGCTGCAGCGACTGCAGGTACTCCGCCGCCGCGCTGAACTCGGGGTCCTTCACTCTGTTTGTTTATACACTATTACTAATTTATACATTACTAGCTGACCCGGCAAACGTTGTTTTGCCATGTAAATAATTTCTAAAAAGCAGGGGTTGGTGATAAAAAAGTAAAAATTTAAGGTTGAATGTATTTTTTAATGCCATATCATCTAATATATAAAATTCTCGTGTCACGGTGTGCGGGAACGAAATCCTCCAAAACGGCTCGACCGATATTCGTGATCCTTAGCGTGCATATCGGCCAGGGTGGATATTCGATCAACATCTATTTTTCATCCCCCTAAATGTTAAGGATTGTTCACCCTTAATTTTTTTTTAATTTTTGGACGATTTTTTTTTTGTTTTTAATTTTTTATAATGTGGCATTAAAAAATTACACACCGTGCAATTTTTTAATGCCGTCTGGTCCAACTTAAGAGATAGGATAGCTTAGAATTTTTGACCATCTACATTGCACCCGTGCGAAGCCGGGGCGGATCGCTAGTGATTTATATTTTTTGACAAATTATGTCATTGCACATAATGTCGTTGCGACTTTAAGACCTCCTGTGTGGCACTTTTGGCAAAATCACATTTTTACGCCAGACCATTCTACATATTAAATTTCTATCGAATGCAAAAACTCTCATCTGTATACGACGTTTCAATATTTTGACAAATTATGTAGATATTTTGGATATTTTGACAAATAATTTGGATATTTTGACATTTTAGATATTCCTCTTTTAATTACCTAATAACAACTTCCATCGATTCCACAAAACGGATCCTGCCAATGTCCAGTATTTTTGGGAGACTCGATGAACACTTTAGATATTTTGGCAAATTATTTAAATATTTTGATAGTTTAACCAGCTATTCCAACAAATTATTTAGAAATTTGACAAATAAAGGTATTGTCTGGACTAAAATTTGACAAAGTAAAAAGTTGACCGATTAAATTTCGTAACAAAACGGTCATGTTCTAGCATTTACACTTGTTTCGAACCCTTAAAAACATAACAAAACCATAATATTGTATTGTATGGTGTGTCAGAATGCATGAGGCAAATAATCTTCCCCAAATGTTGCTCAATGTCCACAACAAAGGGGGAATGGAGGGGGGAGTACTAGACTAACCCATACCTGGCACCGGTGGTCGACTTGTGCTCGCTGTTTCCATACAAGGCGCTACTAAGGCCCCATAAATTCAAAGCACTGTTTTCACTTTTGAATACCTGAAAATATTAATATATTATGGTAAAAAAATACGATGAAACTATATAATTAGATGTCTACTATGTGAGAAGGGGCGTGACCTAGGGCTGACGTCATGATGACATAATTGGAGTGGGAGACAGGTTATAAAACCACGTGCGCGCTCCAGCAGCGCGCAGTTTCTCTTCAACAAAGCACCAGGGATAGACGGACGTTGTTGGACGATTGTTAAACGTTGTTAAACGATGTTGAACGTTGTTGTTGTGTTGAAAGTGATTCTTTATTTACTTATTTGATTGGTTTACTTATTTGATGATGATATTGGATCGATGAAAGTGTTCTATGTAAAATAAGTTATTATCATGAAAGAGTTCTATATGAAATTAGTTATTTTTGATTAAAAAGTATATTGTGTAAATTTATATTCTTTTTTTTTAATGTTTTAGTGTATAAATCGCTAAATATATTTATATTATACTTATATTATTACCTATTAAATTCAGTGTTTTTTATCTAATTATTTTGTGACCACAGCCTACTCGGTAGGAAATAAGCGTGAAATAATAAAAAATACGAATAACAATAATAAAATTAGCGTGAAATATTGTACATACTTTTTTATTTGACAAATGTTTGGAAAACTTATAGATAAACTTATAGAGATATTTCCGGAAGTTCCACGGTAGAATTTCTGTAGATGCCCATTGGTAATTTTCTTGCATCAGAAAATTCCAATAATCTGTCGAAGGCATGAGTTGACAAATACCTGGTGTGCCATTCGCTGCGTGATGTCTCCGACGGGTAGACATGTGTAACACTGCGCCGCGCAATTGCGCCAACACACTTCACTGCGCCGGGTGAGTCAACTCACTCATTCAAAATGTGTTGGCGCACGGCGACCTCGCTCACTGAGTGACCTATGAGCGTGGCGTGGTGTTTTTTTTTTTATGTCAGATATCGACAGACAAGCATGAGGTTCACTTGATGGTAGGTGATACCTCAGCCACAGAACAATAGTCAATGATGCGCTGTCGACCTAATTTTTACTTCGAGCATTCGGAAATCCACAGACTGAAACTGAAACGCGCAATATGCACTTCACGTCTTTTCCATCTTTTCGATCAATGCCCGAAGTTACCAGACGTGGGGAATACATGCTTACAGAAAATTATAAGCGTGTGCTCCCGGTGGGATTCGAACCAACGACCCATCGATGGGCACGGCAGGTGTTCTACCGAACGCGCCAACGAGCCCGTCAAGTTGTGTTTCGGAAGTTTCACTGCTCACTTCGCGCATCCCAATTTGTTGCGCCATAGCGCTTTGAGTTAACGCAAAGAGCCGGCGCAGTACACTGTACCTGAGCTACTGAGTTAGCGCAAGGAATTTCGCTGAGTTACCCATGTCTACTCACGGGTCTCCACGTTTCACACATAAATTCGAATTAAAACAGGATCTCTGTTGAGCCGGGCACGGGGCAGTCAGAACAGCATCTTAAAGACTGTAGATGATGAACTCTCATCACCTATCATGAGACACTTTGTGCGTACACTCGTCGGTTCGGATCGACTAGTGTACGCATAGACTTTCTCGTGATATTTTGTTCTTTTCAATAAAAAAATAATAATAATATTGTAAAGGCTGAAAACCAACGTGGTAAATGTTGTTAAAAATGTTTACCACAATATGTTGAGTCCTTTGCCTTTTCGCTGTCAGTTGCTCAAAAAAAAAAAAAAAAACTGTGTTGTGTATGAAATTATGTATTTTTATGTGTGACAGTGAATAAATGTTTTCTCTCTCTCTATTTGTATTCTAACACTAGTTTCTAAGTCTCTACTAATAAAATGGATTATTTTATCTGATAAATAAATACATAATAGTAATAATAAACACATATATAATACACACCTTTCACGTCGCAACGAAAGATTAACACTGAAACACTATACCTTATCAAAGTCCTCGTCCGGAGTCGTCACAAACAGTCTAAAATCTTCACAGTGCGTCAATATGGGATGTTTCGCGATGAGCTCTGAAAAAATGGGTATAAAAGAATAATATCTATTCAATGCCACACACACTTTTCACAAACATTATCACACTTAATCTAAATTTTCTGTGTGGCGAAAGAAAAGGCATATAACGTCGCTGCGCCTGACAAGTTCCATATGTGATTTTTGTATAGTTTTGGGAGACTACGAAAAACGTATTATTGATTCACATACGGAGCTTTTCTTACCGGTCAAAACATATATGGAATTAGTTAAACTCATATCCAGTTCGAATATCACAAAAATGATTTTAGTAACACATAGAGAATAAAACGAAGAGTATTTTTTGTGCGAAAACCAAAAATCAAAAAAAATCACATATGGAATTTGGCAGGCGCAACGACGATAATCAGTTTGTGCTGGCCAACATTGGTTACAGCGCTGACTTTCAGCATCTGCCTGGGTGCTATGTATAACGGTTGAAGTACCAGCGAATACTATGTAAAAAATAAAAAAAATATTGTCTTTTATTAACGCGAGTATCACACATTTAAATAAAATACTTTATACCGGATTAAAACGAAAGTTGCTGAAAAGCATCCGAAACGTCGGGATAAATAATTTAAACAATATAAATAATAAATCGCGTTTTAATTCGGTATACAGTATTTTATTTAAAAGTAAAAAAAAATTCAAAGCAGACTGAAAAATGATAGCTGTCATCTCACTAAATAGCTACAATAACGCCATCTATTGCTACGGAGTTGATGTTTACTGTAATTTTATATACTATGGCAATATTGGCTAACGGTGTCTTCTTGTTTTAAGTGTATTTTAGATATGAGATTTTTAATAAGGAGTCCAGGTGTTGGAAAATCTCAAACAAAATTGACTGTTGAAGTTTGGGTGTTTTTGAATTTCAAGCCTCACGTCTGGGGGAAGAATCTACTTTCTCTTGCGAGGATTTTTGGTGTATTTTTTCGGGCACGTAGAAAGCATAGATGAAAGTAGGGAAACAAAAAAGGTTAATGAAGTTGATGTGAGTGGAAGAGTCGGGAGTTGTGGAGCTAGGCGAACGTACCTCGATCAGATCGGGGACGTTCTTCAAAAGGATCAGGCCAAAAGTACTTAAAACCAAGGACTGAATACCGGTTAATTTACTATGGGAGTTATACCGGTATAATAAAGGTTTTTGTTAATATGATTTCGTTTTTATTCATATTTACTGAATAAAATGACTGTGGTAAGTTTAGTGTGTATTACTCTTTAAAACTAATATCGTGGTACCTCAGTCAGACATGTATTTTGGAAAATAAAAATTAACCGGTTTCAGTCCATGCTTAAAACCGACGAGCGTGTATGAAAGCATTGATGAGAGTGGAGGAAGCGAAAGTGGTATGCAAGGATCGGAGCATATGGAATTCCGTGATCTCTGCCTGCCGCAATGGGAGAGAGGCGTAATGTGTATGTAACTTACCCATGAAAGCGTGAAGCGCTAGAGCCCGCACCGCGACGAAGGAGGGCGAATACCGGTCGAGCTGCTGCCGCGCTGAGTGCAGCGGCGGCAGCGGCGGAATGGCCACCAGCGGCTGCGCGGCGCACAGGCGCTTGTGGAGTAACTGGAGTTTTGTGAATTCAAATGTTTTTTTATGTTAGATATCGACAGACGAGCACGAGGTTCACTTGATGGTAGGTGATACCTCAGCCACAGAACATCAGTCAATGATGCGCTGTTGACCTACACTTTACTTCGGGTATTCCTCGAGCTCTTTTTTTAAAAAGAATTTTCGTTGAGGTACTACAGCCCCTTAAATACTGTTTTTATCCCGCAGGGACGAGCAGGGGTTACCAAGTTAGGGGTTTTCGCCCTTACTGGGGGTTAAGTCAATTAAAAGGGGATATTTTATGGATATTTTGTAATAACATTTTTAGAGGAATTCTCTGCTATGTGTGTATTTTATATTTTTTTCAATTCCTATTTGGACCCAGAATTTTAAAGAAAATTTTGTGTGATCTCAATTTGGCGTCATCGGCCAGTGGTAAACTAACGAAGTGGTGGGGGGAAACGAGAGCATTTCGATATGATGCTGAGGAGTGAGCTTCTCAGAGGTTGGCAACACTGGGGATGAGGTACTTCATACCTTAAAATGGTTGAATCGTCGCCGGACGTGCGGCGGCGTGGGCCAGCGCGCGCACACGCAGCGCACGCGGTACGTTACGAACGTCTCCAGCGTCGACAGCTGCTTCATGGGGGCGTCCACCTGCAATATTGTTGTTTGATGTATTTTGGGAAAATATATGACGTACATATGCAAATAAAGGCAAATACAAGTATCCACACATGGCAGCCAAATAACATAGACGTAGACATAGACATAACATTTATTACGAACGAAACACACACAGAATCACAAAATAATAACAAAAAATATTGGAACATAAAATCAAAGTACATTTTTTTAAAAGTGTGTAAATGTGTGTGTGCTGTGGTTATAATTGGCCCTGGCTCAGCATAATGCTGTGAAGCAGACGAGTTCCACAGCGCTGGTCATTCTGCCAGAGACCACAATAGTTTGCGCCGCAGACGCAAAAAATAAAATAAAAAATAATAATAGTAAAAAAATAACAGTGAAAGTAAAGAAGTCTTGGAAGATCTGTGTGTAAAAGTATATAGTAAATTTCAAAAATAAAAAATTAAATAAAATAAAATAACAAACATTTCACCAAAACTATGGATGTAATGCGCTTCTGAATATGGCCATTATGTGCACGGTTAGCACTTGACACCTTTGATGTGCGTCGAGCAACCGACAGGGGCACAGTCACGCGTACTTGATAAATATGTCCATAACTTTGGCACATGGCATAGAAGAAATTATATTAATAGTGATAATCAAACCTTTGATTAATTAAAGTTTAAATATTGATTATTTTAGCGATGGACCTTTTGAATTGAGTGCTAGAGTTATTCCCAAAAAACGTATTCATAAGAGAAAAACAATGTATATGGGAACAAAGCTAAGCTAAAAACTAAACTAATAAGGGCAGAAACATTGAAATCTTAATAATTATAGGAATTACTAAACAATAAGAATAAGATAACAAACCTTAACAGCTATGTCATATCCAGTCTCCATGATGAGAGGGGAACCCTCCCTATCATCTGCGACGCTCCCCACCTCTGTGTCCGTTGTATCCACATCATTCAGGTCCAAAACGGCTGAACTGCTCTCACTTGCCATTTTACTGTGCAAATGTAAGTAATTGTGAACCCATTTAATTGAATTTTTATATCGGATAACACAGACAAATGTGAAATTCGCTTGATATTAGATGACACTATGCCACAGAACATCCAGCAATGATGTGCTGTTAACCTATAATTTTGAAATCCATAGGCCGAAACTGAAATGCATATGCATTACATTATATTTCCATGTACAAAATGCTTTGACCCGGTCAGAATTTCTATATTCTTCCCACCCATTTTATAACCAAAGTGTAAAGGGAAATAGTGATTACAAACAACTAACGGAATACTAAGTAATATTGGTAAGTTTAAAACAAAATGAAAAAAAACACATAATTAGTTAGATCCCATCCAACTGATACAATACTATATATTTTTTAATGTTTAAAGTTTAAAATTTATGGGTAATTTATTTTAAACAAAGAACTTGGAAATATAAACATAAAATATCATCAAATAGCTGATATGTACTGTTATAATTAGATTATGTCACATTACTTTAAAGAAAATCTCTGGTTAACAGAAAAAAATATCAATCTATGACCCCATTAGACTTTAAGAGAAGTATTATAGAACAATTAGAAGACCGTAAACTTACCAAAATGTATAACTGCGAAAGAGTTCTTTTTGAAAAATTATATATTACAAAGTATAAAAAAGAGTAAGAAAACTACACCGTAAACATCAGGGAATGCAAAGTGGGCGTATCTTGTTTATTCAACAGCTATCACTGCACCGATAAGGATGAAATAAAAAGTAGTTCATGCTCAACCTCATTTGCAAATTTCGCGATCGATACTGCAACATGCACTACTTTACAATTACCACACTAAAACTCTTATCACACATACATTGATTGGAAGCAAATTATATATTAACTACGACAAGTAAGAAAATTTTATTATTTAGGGGATAAACACAAATTAATCTGCATTATTATTAAATTTTTCGTTGCCAAAAATCTATAATAATAATCTCGGCTCTCTGCGACAGATGACAATTCAGTAGGTATATATTTTGAGTAGATGACATGACAATCACAAAAGTGACATAACTTTGTGGTCGTTATACTATTACCTATTTATTTCTTTTTAAAATCTTTTAACTTAACTTCATACATAAAGGAAAATTATAAAAATTATCACGATTTTATCACCAATAAATACATAAATATATTATGTAGCGTATTAAAGTTATTGCAACACAGGTTTTTACTGCTTGACAGTTGACAGTTGTCGTTGACTTTGACAGTTGACACTTCCTTAAGTCGTCATATATGATTGACGTCAATAATTAAAATTATTCTTTCCTGATTGTTTTCAATTTTCAATGTGAAATTGTGTCATTATAATTTCTAATATTTAACTAGGTCGGAAGAAATATATTTAATATTCTGTTAAATTTATAAGGGATTTCAAATTACGTCTTACAAAGAGTAAAGAAAAAGGCATCAAAATAGCTTCCAAAATGCAAAACGTTAATGCTCCACGGGAGACTGCTCCCGTGTTGAGCACTAGTTCTACTATTCTTAATATGAGAGAAAAAGAAAAATATATAGAAGAATTCGATTTCCCATTCTGCGATGAGTCTTCTAAATACGAAAAGGTTGCGAAAATCGGGCAAGGGACTTTCGGAGAAGTATTCAAAGCTAGGGCTAGAAATAGTAGCAAAAAGTTCGTAGCAATGAAAAAGGTTTTAATGGACAACGAAAAGGAAGGCTTTCCAATCACAGCCCTACGAGAAATCAAAATATTGCAGCTTTTGAAACATGAAAATGTCGTAAATCTCATCGAAATATGTAGAACGAAAGCCACGCTCCACAATAAATACAGATCCACGTTTTACTTGGTTTTTGATTTCTGTGAACACGATTTGGCGGGCTTATTATCGAACGTAAACGTAAAATTTAGTTTGGGGGAAATAAAAAAGGTTATGCAACAGTTATTGAATGGACTATACTACATACATAGTAATAAGATTCTTCATCGTGATATGAAAGCCGCAAATGTACTGATAACAAAAAACGGAATATTGAAATTGGCTGATTTTGGTCTAGCAAGAGCGTTCAGTGTTGCCAAATCTGGACAAGCAAATAAATACACAAATAGGGTGGTTACTTTGTGGTATAGGCCTCCAGAATTATTATTAGGTAAGGAAACATCTGGGAACATGTTTGTCTTACACCCTTATATGTAGCATGTTTTATATAATAGATTTGAGAAAAAAATATATAATTAGCAAGTCTAAGGCCCATATTCCAAGACGTTACTCAACACGAGTAAGAGTCTATTCTAGTCTTGAGAACTTTCTATATGTCAAGATTCTTTAGAGAAAAAGTGGTTTAACAAGTCTCAAAACTGAGACACATCTTGGAATATAGGCCTAAGTGCTCCATTAGTTATGGAAGACTACAGCAATGCAATACAAATACAGATTTTGACCAAGTTAATATTATGTAGAACATACTTTAGAAAACTAATAAATATGAGTGAAACCCTCACTGTTTCCAAACCTGGTGAAACTTGTTGGATAAGCAAGGTATACAAGGCTCGTAATCTACTTGCCAGCTACTTTGTACAAATGTGTCGACTCCATGCCTCTTTTATTGTTTGTTCAGTAGATACAGTTATATTCAATTCTCTCAGGTGATCGAAATTATGGACCTCCTGTGGATATGTGGGGTGCCGGATGCATTATGGCAGAGATGTGGACAAGATCTCCAATCATGCAGGTATAAAGATTGACTTGTTACAATATAGACTAACTAGCGATCCATCCTGTCTTCGCACAGGTGCAATGTAGATATACAAAAAAAGAGCCTATGTTACTTGCTAATAATGTAGCTTTCTATTGGTGAAATCAAGATTATTTCAGAAAATTATTATGATTATCTATTGCAAGCAGAAGCTTTATACCAACATAGTGTTTTACGTTTCTGAATGTATCACATTAGTTATTAAAAAATAAAACGAACGTATAAATAAACTATTAACTACGGTAATGTTTAAGACTGTTCACAATAGCCAGAGTGAAAACAAATTGAATGCTCAACTCTCCGATCACCCGGGCACGGCGCATATTACTGTTCACAGCAAATTGGATATTGTTATTTGCACAATGAGCGATTTTTAAAGAGTCAAACATGTCATTCGATGATAGTTTGTGCCTCTTCATTTAACTATTTGGGATTTTTGTGGGTAAGATAACAATTGATAACTTTTACTATGGAAAATGAATAATTACAGGGTCCGACGGAACAGCAACAGCTGATTCTAATATCTCAGCTGTGCGGCTCGTGTACTCCTGACGTGTGGCCTGGAGTGGAGAGTTTAGATCTGTACAATAAAATGGAGCTTCCCAAGGGTCAGAAGAGAAAAGTTAAGGTACGGTCCTTTTTAAATAAATTCACTAGAATCTCACTAATCCGGCACTTCAATAGAACGACACGTCCAATAATCCGGTATCTAACGCCTGCGTCTCATCATGTATCAGATCATGATAATAAAATCGTTCGAGTAGTTTTATATGGATAATTTTCCCCGTTTTTGCAACATTTTTCACTGATGCTTCGCTCCTATTGGTCGCAGCGTGATGTTATATAGCCTAAAGCCTTCATCAATAATTGGACTATCCAACACAAAAAGAATTTTTCAATTCGAAACAGTAGTTCCTGAGATTAGCGCGTTCGAACAAACAAACTCTTCAGCTTTATAATATAAGTATAGATGAATGCAATGATCACTTAACATTACCTGCACCTGCAAACATTATCTCATAAAAACAGGCTAAAATGTTTCGAAAAGTTTGTTAAGTAACGAAATGCATTGTTTTTAGTATGAAGACGGACTCTTACCCTAAGTCAGCGGTTCCAGATTTGTATATCACTCCACCTTCGGCAAAAGTTAGGTTGTTTTCTAATCTTTTATGAATCTCATGAATACTTTTGATTGCAGGAAAGGCTGAAGCCTTACGTAAAGGATCCGTACGGCTGTGATTTACTTGACAAGTTGCTCCAACTGGATCCCGCTAAGAGGTATGGATAATATGTTAAACTAGCGACCCGCCTTATATACTTTATATGATTACGTATATATATATATTTTTAATGTTAGATATCGACAGACAAGCATGAGGTTCACTTGATGGTAGGTGATACCTCAGACACAGAACATCAGTCAATGATGCGCTGTCGACCTACTTTTTACTTCGAGCATTCGGAAATCCATAGACTGAAACCGAACCGCAATCGGCACTTCACGGTTTTTCCATCTATGAACGGTGGTTCGATATTCCTCCCACCCGATCAATGCCCGAAGTTACCAGACGTGGGGAAAACATGCTTACAGAAAACTATTAACATGTTGCCCCGGTGGGATTCGAACCCACGACCCATCGATGCGCACGGCAGGTGTTCTACCGAACGCGCCAACGAGCCCGTCAAATCCGCAACCGCAGACGCTTTGCAGGTGCGTTGCCGGCCTTTAAGGATAGTGTAGTTTCTCGAAGGTTCCAAAGTCATATCGATGACAGCTGCTTCCTAAGATGATAATCCGAGATCTGAAAGATCGAGATGATATCCCCACAATCTGCACAAAACGATTCTCTTCATCATTCTTAATTCGAACTAGTAAGGATTGAAATTCTCTTCTGGCCTCTGTCTACTACAAGGTAAAATCTGGATGTATATATTGGAGGAATGTGACTAGGCTCTTATTAGATCAGCATGCTCCATCGTAGATCACGTTGTCACTTAACATCAGGTGAAACAGTGGTCAAATGTTGATCTAAGTATAACCCTTTGTGCCACGGTGGCAAATTTTCGAAGTACACATTTTTCCTTACGTTCATTAAGCTCAAAATTTTGTACTCGCGGGTTTTTGTGGTCGCTGATTACGATTCGCCCTCATAATTTCGAAATTCAAGATGGCCTGTTTTTTTTGCCACTCATGGTGCTGTTACGACGAAAACCACAGACTCGTTTTTAAAAAAAGGATTTAATTAACACGGAGTAGTACAATAGAAATAGTAATAATTAATACAGAGAAAATGAAGTGCTCGTTGCGAGAGATCAGACCGGACTGAAGGGCTCAGCGTGAGCTTCGATATAGTAAAAGAGATGTCAGCATTATTGAAGGGCTAGATCAGCATAAGTCAGCAAAAGGCTGTATAGAGGGTGTATGTAACATCCCCCCCGACAAGATTGAACTTACCCCTTTGTATAGGTAAGTTCATGGAAAAGAAAGAGAAATAGTAAAATTGATCTAGTAAAATAGTAAAACGAATCTGAGTTCTCGCAACTTATTCTATTCTTAATCTAGGAGATGGAACTGGGGTTTCTGAATCGGTTTGCTCTCTTGGTAAAGTATTATGACCTTTGGTTAAATAGAAATAGTAGATTAGAAATACAATAAACGATATCACTAGAATTATAGTAAGGATAGGAAAAGTTACAAGATGTGAAAGATTATCAGAGTTATTATTAATTTAATCAATAGATTTATTTTCTTCATTAATTAAAACTTTAAGATTCTTTAGATCTTATAAATAAATATTTAAAATTCAAAAAAAAATCAGACATGTCAAATTTAAATTTATTGAACTTATCTTTATTGCAACAGAGTTATTTATTAAAACAAGGTCAGAATGAATATATGTTAGATTATGTTTTGTATTTTGTCTAGCCAAAAGCCTTACATTATTGTTGAGAGCTACACATTGTGGTTTCATTGACAATATCCCAGTTCCGTTAATAATTACTACTTTAACATTGACATCGCATTGGATTGTTAATTTCAGAGGTTGTGATTGAACAAAAATCAATTTATTATTGCCAATGTTCTGCCATAATATGTTAATCTTACCAAATATAAAATTAGTAGTACATGAGTTTGGTAAGTTTGTTACAACTTTAGTCATTAATTCTATTTCACATATAGGGTTAGTAGTAGACAGGATGTCAGATATCTCACAAACGAGAATTCCTTTTAATGTTTTTAATGTTTTACAATGATTTACATTTTCTAGGTTACAACAAAATAGTAAGTAGGAATAATTATGGTAAACGAATTAGAACGAGAAGAACTAGCATTATATGATACAAGGATTGGTAAGACTTGGTAGAGTTCATAATCCATGTTATAAACTAAAGGAATAATTAAAACAAAATATATTATTTTACTTCTACTAAAATATGTAGACTTCAGAAATTTGAAAAGAAAAAGAAATAATATTATTTATTTCTAAACTTACAAGATATTGCTTAAAAACTAGGTATATATTTAATATTGTTATCTTCATATAACAATCTAGGAGATAACTCCTAGGACATTAAACTGTAAATAGAACATAGTTTACGACGTCTTCTATTTTATGGAAAATAGTAAGAAGACTAGACTGTAGCATATTTAGGACATTAATCTTATTCCACGCCAATAGTTCATCAGCTGTGGCGGAGACGCTTTTAAGAGTTATAATTAATACAGTGGTTATATTGTTCAATCGGCCTTCATTTTTAGAAATAGCGGAGAAGGTTTTATACAAATTAGTTATAATAGACTTAGAAATAAGTACGTTTTGTTTTGTTAAAGAAATAAGTTTTTGATTATTAGAATATAGTGAGTGTATATAATTTTCAAGATTGATAGAGTATTGATATAGTATGTAGTGTTAGTAATTTATTGAAGTATACTAGAGAAATTTGGAACTATTAAACGGATTCTGGAGTGGCTAATTTGATTTCATCAAAATGATGGATAGCATGTCTTCGATTGATGAGAAGGGTAACTGTATTATTACTATGGACCTTTACGACTTTGAAAGGCCCTTTCCAGAGGGGAGACAAAGCTTTACGAAGCCTTAAGTGATTTTTTAAATATACAAAGTCACCCTCCTTGTAGGTAGTCGGTCTAGTATGTGAGTCATAATAGCCTTTGGATCTTTCTTTAGATTTGGTAATATTTTCAAGAGCTTTTTCTCTAGTATACTTAAATCTATGGGTTAGCATTCTGAGATATTCAGGATAAGTGGAATCAGGAACAGTGTTATATATAGAATCAGGGATAGAAGGTTTTTGGCCAAAAAGGAGTTCATAGGGAGTATAATTTGTGGTACAGTGGACACTGGTGTTGTATGTCATAATTGCTGTGTAGACATATCGGGGCCAATTATCTTGGTCGCTGTTAACAAAGGATTTTAGGTATTCTTTGAGAGTTGAGTGACTGCGCTCTAGAGCGCCTTGAGTTTGGGGATGGTATGGACTCGAACATAGCTGTTTAATTTTAAGGAACTCGCATGTTTTCTTGAAGAGATCTGCAGTGAAATTTGTACCTTGGTCGGTTAGGATAGTTTTTGGAATTCCGAATAGAGTTATGAAGTGAACGAGACAGTCGCTGGTTTCTTCAGCTGTAGTAGATCTAATAGGGTAAGCAAGAGAGAATTTAGTAAGATCGTCCTGCAAGGTAAGGATGTATTTTACCTTTGCAGTTCCCGATTCAGGCAGTGGACCTACGATGTCCAACGCTACACGTTGGAAAGGAGCAGTGGAAGTAGTGGTTATTTGCATAGGGGCACGGTTAATACACCTTACGCCCGACGCAGAGCCTTATTTTCTTGGCATGACTTGCATGCTTTGACAAAGTTTTCGATGTCACTACGCATTCCTTTCCATCGATATTTCTCTTGTATACGTTTGACCATTCGGAGTGACCCTAAATGTCCAGCAGTGGGAATGTTATGATTTTCGTATAGGATTTTCTTTATTTCACTAAGAGCTGGGAAGATAAGAGTGTTTCTATGTATAGTAATAAATATATTGGTATTGTGAAATAGGACAAGTAGAATACTAAATAGTTTAGTATATATATGACTCTGGAATGGATCTTTAAAATCGGTAATGCTTATTTGAGGATAGGATTTAGAAATGATCTCTCTACGGAGGTTTTTAACGCTGGTAAAGATGTCTTCATAAGAAGAATTGTCGAAATGATTAACCTTTGTAAAGAGGAAGTAAATTATTTTATCTTTATATTTTATGTTTAGGGATGAGAGAAGGGTTCTTTCTTTTTCCAAGAACTCTTCTTTGTTTTCTAGTTCACTTAAGATTTCTTCTACGTATGGATTACTTTCATCCAAATCGATGGATGTAGGTATTATAATTATTTTATCTGGACTTTTCAGGACAGAAGAGTTTGATTCTAGGATTTTAGCATTAGATTCGAAAGTTTTTGAATTAATAAGTTTGAGAAATTTTGAATAGTTATCATCAAAGAGTTGTGATGTGTCAGGTGTTCCAGCAGTTTCAGAACTGGTGGAGTTTTGTATTTCAGGAGAGTCAGGGTTAGTGTTGTTTTGTGTTTCAGGAGAGTCAGGGTTAGTGATGTTTTGTGTTTCAGGATGAGTCGGCATCAAAGGAGCTGGATCGGATTCCAGATCAAGAAGATCATCTAGAACTCGTTGAGGATCCGGAGGAGAGTCAGTGTAAGGTAAGTCTAGATTAGGATTTATTTCAGGATTCAGTGGATTTTGTATATCTGCAGAAGGAGTCACAGTTGGATTCAGAGGTTCAAAGTCAGCGTCAAGGTTAGGATTAAAGGGACTGATTTCGTCTAAGTTAAGAGGCGATTCATCGCTTTGTATTGGGTTTACAGGGTATCGAGATAAGGCATCTGCAGCAGCATTTAATTTACCCTTTCGGTATATTATTTCGTAATCATATTCCGAAAGTTTAAGACGCCATCGTTGTAATTTGCTGCTGGGATCTTTGTGATTCATGAGCCAGGCGAGTGGTCGATGGTCGGTAATGATACTGAATTTTCGACCATAGATATAAGGACGGAATGTTTTACAACCGAAGAGGATTGCGAGAAGTTCTTTTTCTGTGATGTTGTAATTAGTCTCGCATTTGTTTAGAGTCCTAGAGGCATAGGCTATTGGTCTTTCTTGGCCCTTAGGACCTTGGGAAAGGACAGCTCCTATAGCGTATTGGGAGGCGTCACAAGTTAAGGTGAATGGAATAGAAAAATCAGGATATATTAGGACTGGAGCAGAGGTTAGTTTATATTTTAATTGATCAAATGCGACTTGGTGTTGGTTCTCCCATTGGAATGGTACATCTTTTTTTAAAAGATGGGTTAAGGGTTTAGCAATTTTAGAGAATTCAGGGATGAATCTTCGATAATATGAGACGAGACCTAGAAATGATTTTATATCTTTGGGAGACTTTGGATTTGGAAATTGGGTAACAGCTTTTATTTTATCTGGATTAGGTTTTACACCTTTATCAGAAATGACATGGCCTAGATAAATGACTTCACGTCTGAGGAACTCGCATTTATCGGGTTGCAGTTTGAGGTTAAATTTTCTGAGACGTTGGAAAACCAACTCTAGATTATTAATATGAGAAGGAAGGTCATAAGAGTAAATAACAATATCATCGAGATATACGAAGCAGCGGATGTCTTGGAGGCCAGCAAGGGCAGTATTCATTAGACGTTGGAATGTCGCTGGAGCATTTTTCAGCCCAAAAGGCATCCGAGTAAACTCAAAATGACCTTGAGGAACACTGAAGGCGGTCTTGGGAGTGTCTTCTTCTTTAATTTGGATCTGATGAAAGCCAGATGCTAAATCGAGTGTAGAAAAGTATTTGCTTTGACCGAGTTGATCTAATATTTCAGAGATTTGTGGAATAGGATAGCTGTCACCAATACTTATGTCATTCAGTTTGCGGTAGTCGATAACAACACGCCATTTGCGTTGTCCTGAAGCATCAAGCTTCTTAGGGACTACCCAAATAGGGGAAGACCAAGGGGACATAGAAGTTTTTATAATATTTTGATCCAACATCTGATCTATTTGTTTTGCAACTTCCTGTTTATGAATTTCTGGAAATCGATATGATTTTACATGAATAGGATTATGAGGTACTGTATTTATTTCGTGTTTAACTGCATTTGTATAACTAAGTTTGTCATTAGGTAAATGGAAGATGTCAGAATATTCGGAACAGATGTCGTGAAGAGTGTTGGCTTCTTCCGTATTAAGATGATTAATTCTTAATAGATTTAGTACTTCTTGGGTTCGGAGATAGGAATCAGTGGGATTAGCCTGTGAGGCAGTTGTACAATTGATTGTTTCACAAGTCACGTCGTCAAAGTCCAATGGAGTTAGAGTTATGTCAAGATCAGATTTTAAAGTGACGGGAGATTCAGAGGTATTTAAGACAGATATATTAATTCTTTTATTATTTTTTACTGAAACGAGACAATTAGCAAATATTAAATCTTCATGAAAGAATTGATCTAAGACAAGTCCTTCCTTTATTTCAGGATTAGAAATTGAACATTCTATAATAGTCTCTGTACGAGGTTGAATTACATATATTGGATTACAAAAACTAATTTCAATTTCTTGGTTTTTTAAAAGTAAAGAATTTTTATTATAGTCTATGATGCCTTCTAAATTATTAAGAAAGTCATTGCCTATAAAAGCATCATATGGTAAGTTAATATCATTTACAACATGGAAGTTAAAAGAAATATTATTTTCAGTATTAGGAAAGAAATTTAATAGAAAGTGACCTAAAGTTTTCGTTGCTTCACTATTCGAGTTTATACCTTTCAGTAAAATTGTAGGCGGTTCAAGAATTTGTTTATTTTGTATACATGATAATTTCATAAGACTTACGGATGAACCAGAATCAATTAAAAATCTTATAGGAGATTCAGAGACGTTTGTTTGGAGTAGCACATAAGGTAAGGACCTCTTAGTTGGGTTTGATGTTACTTGGAAGATCATGTCATTTGTATTAGTAGTAGCATTATCGGATATAGTAGATGTAGAAGGTAAATCGGACTTTGGAACAGATATGTTGTTAGATACCGGGGGTAGAAGACACGGAGGAGATTTTGTAGATGCAGAGATTTCGAGGAGTTGTTGGGAAATAGAAGGTTTGAGTGATTCAGTGGATTTAGGATGTTTAGGTTTGGTAGATACAGTGGGTCTAGTTTGTGTTTTTGATATAGTTGATGCAGAGTGATCTGAAGATACAGTGGATTTAGGATAGGCAATAGATTGAGGTGTAGATACAGTGGACGCAGTGGATATAGAATGAGATGTGGATACGGTGGGTTTAGAATATTTAGATTTTGTAGTAGGTGCAAAGGGTATAATAGATACAGTGGATTTAAGATGTGTAGAATTAGCAGATGCAGTGGATACAGTGGGCGCAGTACGACCTGCGGATACAGTGGATATAGGATGTGTGGAATTAGCAGATGCAGTGAGTCGAGTTTTGGATGCAGTGGATACAGTGGGCGCAGTATGTCCTGCGGATACAGTGGATATAGGATGTGAGGAATTAGTAGATGCAGTGAATCGAGTTTCAGATGCAGTGGATACAGTGGGCGCAGTACGACCTGCGGATACAGTGGATATAGTATATTTTTTTGAAACAGTGGATATAGTAGATACAGTGGACGTAGGAGTTTTAGACTTCACAACAGAAGCATAGGATTTAGTAAGTTTAGGTTTATTGCTCCTAACGTCAGATACAGTGGTGTCAGAATTAGTAGTTCGGTGACGTTCCGCACGACACCAATACGTGTCACCTACTCGTTTTTTGAATAGTAGGTGTTACAAGGTTCGTCGTTGATTTCAGTATTATCCTCTGCAAAGTTTACTCTTTGCTGAGGCCTGTATTGGTAACCTGACGTAGAAGGTTGCGGTTCGGACTTTGCTTTCATATCGTTATTATACTGTCTCTTACGACAGTTTTCTATAGTATGACCAATGTTTTTACAATAGCGACATACGGGAGCAGTGGATGTAGGAGTGTTATTCATCGGCTTAATGTATCGAGGGCGCAAGGGGATAGGAGCACGAGGAAATTTGGAAACTTCATTATTATTTGCTGAAAATGAATTACGTTTGGACATAGTAAATATAATCTTTTCTTCTGAAATTGCTATATTAATTGCCTCATTGAGGGTTTCGGGGTTGCGACACCTGACGACTATGGCTAGCCTAGGAATAAGACCGATTATAAAAGTATGGAGAGCAAGGTCCGACATAGCTGCGATCCGGCCCTTCAGTTCGGAGTCTCGTTTTTTAGCCGGAATAGAAATATTAATTTCTGTGAGTAACTTTGAGAGACATAATTCGACACGTAAGGCGAACTGATTGACCGTTTCGTTTAATAATTGTCTGCAGTCTTGTAAATCTGTGAGCAACGCAGTATAATGCTTTTTCTCGCCAAATTGGGATTTTAAAAAGTCTTCTAGTTGTTGATAAGTTTGGAATTCCTTTATACAGCACGCGCTCTCGGCGCGGCCTTCGAGTTGACTTTGGATATATTTTAATAATATGTCGTGTTGGTTTACGGAAGCTAAGCTAATTGCATTTTTGCAATTATTTAAAAATGGCGTTAACTTTTCGCGGGAACCATCGAATTTATTTATGAATTTTATTAAAATGTTGGTTGCAACAGTGTCACTGATTAAAGCTATAGTGCTATGTTCACTTTTCGACATGATTGCAAGTGGCGAGACTTACCTACTAGACTAAACAAATAATAAGCACTGCGTTGTTCTCAGAATAAATACCGGAGACGGACACAGAGTAGATTAAATACAGAGACAACTTATAATAATAGTAAAATTAAGTGGATTATAATAGAAGGTGAATTATTATTGCTTATTAAATAGTATAAGAATTTAAATTTAATTTAAATATAAGTATAATGTTTTAAAGATTAAATTATACTATTGTTGAACACTTTTCACTTTTAATATCGAAGAAGTTTTCTTCTTTGTAAATCTGCACAGAATTGTCCACTTAATTTGAATGTATGTAAAAGACTTACAGGATCGTTTTTGAAACGGTCGGGTACATGTTATCACGGCGGAGACGGCGAGAGATGGGGCCTTAGGAAGATTGAGCCGGCGAGAAGCAGTGGTGAAGGCCCCAGGCAGGATAGAGACGACGAGAGACAGAGTTGAGAGCCCCAGGTAGGTCTTGTATAGGGTTCCCGAGATGATTGAGACGACAGGATACAGAGTTGAAGATTCCAGGTAAGTGCTGATGAGGGCCTCAGGTAAGACTGAGACGGCGAGTAGCAGGTGGTTTCCGGGTAAGTATTTATTTTTTTATATTAATATAGAAGAGTTTCTGTTTAAGTTACACTGTACACAATTCACTTTTACACAGAACACAGAACACAGAGGCGATTCCGGGGATTTTTTAACAATCCCTTAGCGCTGCCACCAAATGTTACGACGAAAACCACAGACTCGTTTTTAAAAAAAGGATTTAATTAACACGGAGTAGTACAATAGAAATAGTAATAATTAATACAGAGAAAATGAAGTGCTCGTTGCGAGAGATCAGACCGGACTGAAGGGCTCAGCGTGAGCTTCGATATAGTAAAAGAGATGTCAGCATTATTGAAGGGCTAGATCAGCATAAGTCAGCAAAAGGCTGTATAGAGGGTGTATGTAACAGTGCGAAATAGCAGGGCAGTTTAATTATAGTGTTTAATTGACCTGCTATAAGAGTTCATGGTAGGCCCCCTGGGGGTTTTCAGGGTCGCTGATTACAAATCTTCAATCAAAATTCGGAAATTCAGGATGGCGAATCCAATATGGCAGACCAAAAATATAAATTTTCATCATATTTGCACCGTTTTGTGAATTTTTATCCGCCATTTTGAATTTTTGACGGCGGAATCATAATACAGACACCCAAAAACCCCCTAGTACTAAATTTCAAGCCGATTGGACTAAAAAATGCGTGACACAAAGGAGTTAAAAAAATTAAAAAACATTGTCCATTGCAGGTATGACGCGGACACGGCCCTCAACCACGACTTCTTCTGGACGGACCCCATGCCGTGCGACCTGGCCAACATGCTGGCCCAGCATACGCAGAGCATGTTCGAGTACCTGGCGCCCCCGCGGCGCCCGGGGCACCTGCGGCACCACCACCACGTGCCCGGGGCGCAGGCCAAGCCCAACCCGCCCCCGCAGGACTCCGGCTACCAGGATAGAGTGTTCTAGTGATGTGGCCCGAAGCGGCCGGCTGTGGACTGTTCGAGTGATTCTAAAACTTAGTGAGAAGTGCGGTGTTGAACTCGTGGGGTGAATTGGGATGTAGTGATTGTATCGGTCCTGTACCGTATGGCAGTGTTGGTCAGTGTGTCGTGAATCCTTAAGGAGTCCTCTACACAGTGCTATGAACGTATTTATATGTATAAGACATAAACTATCCCCAAATATTCATTTAGCTAATGTCCTGTTCTACAACGCTTCTTGCAAATGGCTTAATTTGGGCAGCTGGTTTTAAATTGGCATCACAGATATTACCAACTCAGCATTTTGCTGGCTGTGAACCATCGCTGATCTTCTATTGGGTGCCTCTGTCTTGGACAAATCATCTCTAAAGCCTGAAATGCCGGTGAATTGTATTTTTTCAACTATTCTATTAACTTAATTGCTAAACAGATTTTGATGAAATCTGCTTGCAGGCCGATATGCATCAGGAGTGTATAAATCTTTTCATGCAGAATCTGTAGCAAGACCACCTGTATATCGTCGTGATCGTAGAACAACGACGGTTCTGATTTATTACGATTTTAGTTCTATTGTATTAGTCATAACATGAAACTGCTTGACAGTTCTATATTGTATAATTTAGAACTGTCTAAAAACCCTTTATCAACAGAAAAAATAAAAAAATGGAGTTTGATAATTAATCAGATAGTTTTATGCAATAAAACTAAAGCTGTAAAAAATCAGAACCGTCGTTGTTCTACGATCACGACGATATTATATTCCTTGATATTTTGTATTGTTGTATTTAAAGATGTAACGGATTTAAGAGTATAATGATCAATACAAAAGTGAAAGCGAATAAGTGAATTGAAGTTAGTTTAGCGTAATCTTATATAGTAAATCCACGCTACCTTTCCCCGCCCCCTGGGGCAAAACAAGTCCTATTCGAGTAATGAGCCGTTGTCGCGTAGACACCACCATACAAGCCCAAAAGCCCAGCTTGACCTATTAATACAATAAGAATAAGAAAAATGCATTTAACGTAATTAATAAATAAATAATATAATTATATATGGATGCTGTTAAGCAATACAGTGTCAGCCATTTTGAGAAAATTGATTTAAATAAAATACTGTATACCGGATTAAAACGCGATTTATTATTTATATTGTTTAAATTATTTAGACAGGAGACAGGTCTCCCCGCGACCACGGTTGCTGTAAAGCATCCGAAACGTCGGGATAAATAATTTAAACAATATAAATAATAAATCGCGTTTTAATCCGGTATACAGTATTTTATTTAAATGTGTGATACTCGCGTTAATAAAAGACAATATTTTGAGAAAATTGAGTTTAAAGTTTTAATTAATTAACAGAAATTGTTGTAATTATTATTACTACACTAAATGTATATCTTTATTCTTGGTAGCAATCAAAGTAATAGAATTTAGTGCATTATTGTTAAATATTCTAAGCATGTTAGGGTTTCGTGCCCTACTTTTTTCAATATTTTTGCTATTAAAACTACAAATGATAATATATATCTCTTTTGAAATATATACTGCAGCTCATAAGGAAACTATTGGTATCAAAATTTAATTTTTTTATCATTTTGTGAGTTGACACTGTATTGCTTAACAGTATCCATATACATATAAGTCATAAAAACATATAAATTATATGATTATGTAAGTTATCTATCTATACATATAATAAAAGAGTAGGATCGAAATTACGCTTCACTAAATATTTTTACCAGAAATTAAGAGGGGTGATAAAAGAAGGGTAGCAGAATGCATAAATGCAATTTTTAAGATTCTTGTCTGTCTGTCTGTCTGTCTGTTTGTTCACGCTAATCTCCGAAGATACTGAACCGATTTTAATGCAATTTACACACATATATTAAGGAAAGCCCGGGGCAACATATAGGCTTTGTTTCATCGATATTGGTTATCGGAAAGAAAAGTTATCATCATTTAAATATTATTTTAAAGGCACCATATCACCAAATTTCAATGCAAACTGACTCGCGTTGAACTTTTTCGAATTGTCAGATGTCAATCACAGTCTGATATGTAAATGAAATAGTTTGATTATTTCGCCATTTGCAATATGTATTCGTAGAATAGTGGATAGAATAGTGGATATGCAGTCCCATAGCGTAGCTTTTGATGCGAGTTCGAATCTGAAGTTGAAATGAAAGAAATATTTTTTTGTATTTATTTTTTTTTTTTTTGAAAGAACTATATTATAAAAAAAATAGAAAATGTATTATTGAAATAATATATGAAAAAGTATTTCTTATGAGATCATTTATTTCACCTTTTCATCAATCCTTTCTCTTAAACAGAATTACGATTATTCGACATTGCTTTTTTGCTTCCGTATCTTAGAGGTTTCCGCATTTAGCACCGGAAACCCGGGCAGGAATCCCGGGAATTTAAAAAAATGTCCGAAAATGAGAATAACCAATTAAATGAACGCACGCATCTATTTAAGACAGAAAATGTATTGAAAATTTAATTAATATGAATTTCCCTAATGTTTCTTTAAAGTCAGGTTAATTATTTCAACTATTGAATATCAAATCATCCTTCGAACCCCAATCTCAACCACCATTAAACATGTCGATAACATGATGCAAAAGCAACCGTCAATGACTAATTTGATAGCTCTTTCCCAAAAGAAATCACCAAGTACAGAGGATGGAGGAGGATATGTCATATGAAGAAAGCTTGCTCAAAAGCTCAGCTTAAAGTGAACCCCACGCGAACGAAGTCGCGGGCATCAGCTAGTATAAAATATATGAACATGTATTATATGTTAAACTTGGCAATCAAGGCTTTGGGCTTGTATGGTTGTTCCGCAACTGTTAGTAATAGGTCTTAGATGAATTCTAGTTCAGTATAAGCGTAGGTTGTAAAATAATAGCCTAAGCTACACATTGTTGTAATGTATACATGGAAGCTGTGGCCTCTTTGATATTTTAGTACTTATAAAAATTATAATTAAAACAAAAGATTTCATGTGTTTATATTAATTAATGTTGCTATGTTCTTGATTGTACAGGCAATTGTTGCTTTAAAACAGAGATTCTCAAGCTTATTTTTTATACTGCACAATCAACAATTTCAAAATTTGGCAGCATAAGAAATACTTTAATTTTGAAATATATACATTTCTAAAATTTGGCGGCACACAAGTGTTTGAGATTCACTGTTGTAATGGTTTAGCTCATTCTATGAAGAAAAGTAATATTAAAATAAATTCAATTCTAAAGGTGTGATATAATGTTGTTAATTAAACATAGGAATTAGTATTAAATTAATTAACTTTCCTTTGTTTTGCTGTATATTTACTCCTTTACTCAAATTATTCATACTAATCTTAAATGTTGGCAAAAACACCGTTATACATAAACGTATTATAATGTGTCATCCATAAAGTACGTCACACTAATTTTGTGGTTTTTTGACCCCTCCCCCGTTCTTCACAGAGTTGTTCACATTTGTGAGACCCCCTTCCCTAGTGTGACGTCACACATTTTGCAATTTTACATACATATATTCATACCTGTAGCGTTGAAAATATTTTTAGGTTTTTCATTAATGGTTCAAATTTGGCATTTTAACACTTCGATGTCGATTTTGAAATGTGACGTCACGAAACTTAAGACCCCTCCCACCCCTTGTCACAATGTCACACTTCTTCGAGCCCCTCTCCCCTCCTTTACATGTGACGTACTTTATGGATGGTCCCTAAGCTTGATATAGATAAAATATGTTTTGTCTCGCTCTATCGAATATAAAAAGACTACAGAACAAAAGAAACAAAATATTTTAACTATAATAAAGCTTATAAAATATTTGGACCTAGTTCTGCAGAAAACAGCCATGTGCGAAAAGTAACAACAGAACAGAGCATTTTTCTGTCGATAGTTGCACTTGGGTTATGTTTCTTTTTTCTGGTTATCTTAAAATTGAAAAATATTAAATATTTTTCAATTTTGAGGTCAAAGATCAAAATGCAACTATCGACAGAAAAATGCTTACAACTCTGTTGTTACTTTTCGCACATGGCTGTTTTCTGCAAAACTAGGTTCATTTATGAATGTCATAATTTTATTCAAATAGTCCAGATTTCTGTGTTCTGAAATCTGGACTGTTTCAAGTACAACCATACTTTTAACTAAGATTCGACTAGTTCTTGATTTTTGTTTGTCTATTACAATGTTCATCAGATTTTGACTGAGGTTAACGTTTCTCTAGTATTTAATAAGTATAATTATATGCTATCTCCTACGATATAAGGATTAGTATCGTCAAAATTGTCTATAGCAAATTACTGTTATTGTATTGTTAAATACATTTTAAAACAATCTCCCCAATGTTGGATCAAAGTACACTTGGTACTGTATGTACGAATATAGTATAATGATACTACTCGGGGCTGTAATTATTATTATTCTTAATGTGATCCTTGCTACTTATGTGGAGTATTTTATAAGTAAATATTAATTAAAACATTGTCTTAATTTGATTTTCATTTATTTTTAAAATTTGTAAATCTAGTACATTATAAAAAAATACATGTCAGATACGTTTTTCGTCATTTACTGAAAAAATTAGTGTGGTTTTAGTTTGTATTGCTTTGTATGTAACTAATTCAAATTCAAAAATCATTTATTCATTTAGGTAACACAATATACACTTATGAACGTCAATAAAAACATACATATTAAGGTGGTTCGTTTTTCATACAAAAATCATGCATATAACAACGTGAAATATTTATTAATTTATATTTCACGTTGTTATAAATGCATGATTTCTGTATAAAATAACATTATTTTATTTACTCCGCGCAAAGAACTCCCGTAAAGTAAATAGTTGCACAAATATTTAGTATCGAAACTCTAAACTGACTTCGTTAATAATCATGACTTTTTGTATGGAAAACGAACCACCTTAAATGCTTCTAATTTTACATTTACTGCCAGTTCTCAAAACAAGGGCGTAGAACGGACGAGAACTGGCAAGAAAATCTCCGCCACTCTTTTTAATCGCCAAGTTTTTGTTTACAAAATGTTTGTAAGTAGCTGCAACCATTACACCATGGTCCACCTGACATCTTTAAGTAGGTAATTAACGAAAAAATAAAATAAAAAACAAAGATTTGTCCTCTATCAGCAGTAGGCATGGTGAAATAGGAGCACGCACTTACATTCTCGTGGGAACAACACGCAAACACATAGTCGAAATTACTAACATCACCACATACACAATTCAAGTCCGACCTGTCACCACAAGTAGCACCCGTTCACGAGTATGATGCATGGCCAGCCATCGGCCCCTCGCCATATTTTAGGGAGAGGGACAACCCGACGCATGGACGCCGCCACCTATCCTATTTCTATCTTTCCATATTTCTGATGTCCTGGTACTTTTTAGAATTGGCTGATTTTCGGGGTGGCTTTTTCTTTCTTTTATATAATATAGAGAGCAAAGGAGCATGGAAAGTGAACACCGCCGCCCATTAACATCTGCAACACTTGAGGACTTGGAGATGCGTTGCCGGCCTTTAAATCTGATAAAACTATTCTTCAACTGACGTTAAACACATTTGTGTTTCCGAATTTGATTTATTGACCATTCTCAGATGTTTCTTTGTCAAGTTATGCTTCCTTACAGCATTTTTCGTAAGTAACCGGACATCACACACTTCACATCTTAATCTTTTCTCTTTAATATGGCGTATGTATAAGTGAGATTTTAGTAAAGTTGACACAATAAATGCCTTTGGACATTGTGGGCACTTGTACGGCTTATAATTAGAGTGTTCACGAAAGTGAGTGATAAGGGACTGTTTAGACTTGTACTTCTTACCACAAGTATCGCACTCAAATCTTTCAGTAGTATGTTTGCTAGCAATATGTCTTTGAAAATCGACTTGTTGACGGAAAGATCGTTCACACAATTCACATTTATACGGTCTAGTATCAGTGTGTATTCTTGTGTGAATCTTTAGGTGACTCGCGCTGATGAAACCTTTGCCACAGTAGACACACTGAAATGGTTTATAGCCGGTGTGAATGGCCATGTGGTATTTATACATTGCCTTTTTGATGGTTTTATTACATTCGACACACTGCACAGTATTGTGCTCTGAGATATGATTACTCAGGGAACGCAATGCCACAGACTTTTTACAAATGGGACATTCCCGTTCAATTTCTTCATAATGAGAACTTAGATGTGCTCGCAAACTGTTTCTTTTAGTAAACTGATATTGGCATTCAAAGCAATTGAAAGGTGGGTTTTTAATATGTCTTAAGATATGTGTTAGGTATAGGCGGTGATTGGAGAACGCTAATTTGCATTTTGTACAGAGATATGTTTCGTCCTTGTGAATTTCTTTGTGTTTTATGAGTAAAATGTTTGTTTCGAACTCATTTTTGCATATATCACATGTATATTTATTGTCATCAGATTTAAAGTGTGTATTTCTATGACAATTTCTGCCTAATTCGTTGAAGAAATATTCATTGCAAATGTCACAAGAGTAGATTTTGGATCTGTACAAGTCTGTGTTTACTGTTTTCTGTGTCGTTGCCTTCTTTCTTTTCAATTTTTTGGTTTCCTCTTTCTCATTGTAGAAGTAGTCAGTTTTACTGGAAGGGATAAAGGTTCATTAAGCAATATTTATTTACTGAGCCTTAAGTCATTTTTGATATTGTTATTCTAAACTACTTTTAGTTTCTAGCTGCTTGTCTACTTTTCAACTAAAAAATAAGTTTCTTTTAAGTATAAATTTCAATGTTTCTTATAGTAATTTCATATATAGTAGCATCTCACTAAATCTATATTTTTCATGAAGATTTTTATGCTGTGTGCTTTATTGTAACTCAACACCAGTTAACTGATAATAATATGACCATTATTAACACTTTATTTCAAATATGAATTAAATAAAAATACATTCAAGTAGTATAAAATAGCTGTCCACAATGTCTGAAGACCAAAGTCTTTGATCAGTGCATTCTGCCTGTTCTTACATATGGCGCAGAGACGTGGACACTAACGATTCGATTGCTGAACAAGCTCAGGGTAGCCCAGCGCGCTATGGAGAGAGCCATGCTCGGGGTTTCTCTCAGGAATAAGATTAGAAATAATATTATCCATGAGAGAACTAAAGTCACCAACGTGGCTTTCAAAGTGAGTAGACTGAAGTGGCAGTGGGCTGGGCATGTTGCCCGAAACGCTGACAACAGGTGGAGTATCATACAGTGGAGGCCACGTCTTGGTAGCCGCAGTGTGGGAAGACCGCCTGCACGCTGGAGTGACGATCTTCGAAAAGTGGCGGGAAGACATTGGATGCGAAGAGCAGGGGACAGAAGGAAATGGCGCGCTTTAGGAGAGGCCTACGTCCAGCAGTGGATGAATACAGGCTGAAGAAGAAGAAAATAGCTATATCAAGTTGTATGTAGGTGCATTTTACACATTTACATATAATAATTAATGACCTAATACTACTAATGATGAGAGCAATGGAATTTGAGGTTCGAGGCTTGTATAGAATTGAGATTTTTTCATAAATATCTTGAATAAAGTACCCCCTAAATAAATATACCACTGAACATCTTGATTCCCCCTAAATTTGGGGGGAAACCCCCAAGTTGGCATCACTGCCTCACAGATTTTATTCAGCCGCACGAATTATTTAACCTATCAGTGAAAAATTATACCCTTACGGTTTTGTTTTGCGTAAATTATAATTTTTGTAGTCATCTATTTCAATTTCAACTTTTTCTTCCTTAAAATCTACTTTAAGTTCATCTGTCGATTTGTTTTCAAGCGGAATCTCGATGTCAATATGAGATTTGTTTTCAACTAAACTTTCATCAATTACTGGCGTTTTTAATTTATCATCATCCTCCGTTTTGTCCTCCATGTCTTCATATCATCAATAACAACAATCTTATGTGAAAATATTTAATTATTTTAATTTACTAAATAATAACAGATTCTTTTTAACTTCGTCAATGAATTGTGTACATTTGCTTTTGCTTTGCTCAAATCATTGACATAGTATATTGTTGATCGAAGGCTCAATCTCAAATAATAATTTTCACATTTGACATTGACAATAAGATATATTTATATATATTTTAACAGCTATCATTTACATATCAGACTGTGATTGACATCTGACAATTCGAAAAAGTTCAACGCGAGTCAGTTTGCATTGAAAGGGTCTCACCGGATCTCCATATGAAATCTGCACTGGCGTCTTTTTTGACATTGTTGCCTTTATTATATTGCTATTTGTTGAAAATAATTTTGGGCCAATTATCAAGCCCCAAACATCATTCGTTTTTCCAAAATAAGGGCTGCAACCCCAAACTTCAAAATTATTTTTCTACAAAACTATAAAAGATTTTTGAATGAAACCAATGCGAAACAAAAGCTATTATTTAGATCTACATTACATATTTTTACCATAATTTTTCTACCAGCTATAGGGCAGCAAAACAATTTTTGAAAAAATTAAGGGTGGTTTTTCGTGGCTATTTCTTGAGGTACACCGACCAAAAAAATCATGTAAATTACGTAAGTATCCAACTATAATAAGTAGAAATTACATCGATGTGTGATGGGTGGAACATAGTCAAAACAATAAAAGTTCTAAATAGGTAGGCACATAGTGTATTTTTGCTAATCTAATAAAAGTCACTAGTGTTAAAACAAAAACAGTATTTTATTATAAAATATTAATAACTTTTATTTTCCATACAAAATATTGACACAATTTAATCTTCCTCACTATTTTCTTCTATAGTAGTAGTAACATTTGTAACATCAAATATATGTGTTAATATTTCAGCGGGCTTGATGATTTTCGATTTATAGCGGCCATGTATAAATATATATTTAATAAATTATTGATGCTACATGTGAGAAACAACCTACAGTCCTATTTCCATTCGAACAATTGCAGGTGTATCTCCTTATGCCCTTATAGTTCATATTTGGCTCATCTACTATATAAAAATAAGTCGGGGTTTCCTTCCTGACACTATAACTCCAGAACGCACGAACCGATTTCCACGGTTTTGCATTCGTTGGAAAGGTCTCAGGCTCCGTGAGGTTTATAGCAAAGAAATTTCAGGAAAAAATTCAACAGAAAAGCGGGAAAATCTTTTTTCTTTAAGAATAATTGTATAATTTCGAAGCCAAAATTGTGGCAGAACAACGTCTGCGGGGTCCACTAGTATTCAACAAAACATTGCTATTGATGTGTCGAGAATGAACTTTCATCCTTATTATATTGTCACTTTCTTTCAAGTACTCAATATTAATATTATTGTTGTCATTATCTAACAGCTCTGTGAGGTAACATATCGCTTGTGACATTTGATATGTTCCTGTTAAGAGTATTTGAAGATTTTTTCGAAAATCTATGAGGAAATTGGAAGACAGAATGTAAAACCTTTTCACATGTAGCATCAATAATTTATTAAATATATATTTATACGTGGCCGCTATAAATCGAAAATCATCAAGCCCGCTAAAATATTAACACATATATTTGATGTTACAAATGTTACTACTACTATAGAAGAAAATAGTGAGGAAGATTAAATTGTGTCAATATTTTGTATGGAAAATAAAAGTTATTAATATTTTATAAAAAATACTGTTTTTGTTTTAACACTAGTGACTTTTATTAGATTAGCAAAAATACACTATGTGCCTACCTATTTAGAACTTTTATTGTTTTGACTATGTTCCACCCATCACACATCAAAGTAATTTCTACTTATTATAGTTGGATACTTACGTAATTTACATGATTTTTTTGGTCGGTGTACCTCAAGAAATAGCCACGAAAAACCACCCTTAATATTTTCAAAAATTGTTTTGCTGCCCTATAGCTGGTAGAAAAATTATGGTAAAAATATGTAATGTAGATCTAAATAATAGCTTTTGTTTCGCATTGGTTTCATTCAAAAATCTTTTATAGTTTTGTAGAAAAATAATTTTGAAGTTTGGGGTTGCAGCCCTTATTTTGCAAAAACGAATGATGTTTGGGGTTTGATAATTGGCCCAAAATTATTTTCAACAACTAGCAATATAATAAAGGCACCAATGTCAAAAAAGACGCCAGTGCAGATTTCATATGGAGACCCGGTGAGACCCTTTGGTGATATGGTGCCTTTAAAATAATATTTAAATGATGATAACTTTTCTTTCCGATAACCGATTTCAATGAAACAAAGCCTATATGTTTCCCCGGACTTTCCTTAATATATTTGTGTAAATTGCATTAAAATCGGTTCAGTATCTTCGGAGATTAGCGTGAACAAACAGAC
The DNA here is from genome assembly GCA_905404175.1 of Anthocharis cardamines. Taxonomy (NCBI): domain Eukaryota; kingdom Metazoa; phylum Arthropoda; class Insecta; order Lepidoptera; family Pieridae; genus Anthocharis; species Anthocharis cardamines. Next base: position 7,966,001 of record FR989976.1, on the reverse strand, counting down.
AGACAAGAATCTTAAAAATTGCTTTTATGCATTCTGCTACCCTTCTTTTATCACCCCTCTTAATTTCTCTTCCAAAAAGATCCTATTCTTTTATTATATGTATAGATATATATATACATGTATATATAGATTATATATATATATATATATATATGTATATAGATATAGATTAGCATAGTCATAATTTTATTCAAATACTAGTTTTGGCCCACTACATTTTGGCAAATCTGGACGGTTTCAAGTACAACCGTACTTTGAGCTAAGATTCGACTAGTTCTTATTTTTGTTTTGTCTATTACAATGTTTATCAGATTTTGACTGATGTTAACGTTTCTCTAGTATTTAATAATTATATGTTATCTCCTACAATATAAGGATTAGTATCGTCAAAATTGTCTATAGCAAATGACTGTTATTGTATTGTTAAATACATTTTAAAACAATCTCCCCAATGTTGGATCAAAGTACACTTGGTACTATGTATGTACGAATATAGTATAATGATACTACTCGGGGCTGTAATTATTATTAATCTTAATGTGATCCTTGCTACTTATGTGGAGTATTTTATAAGTAAATAGTAATTAAAACATTGTCTTAATTTGATTTTCATTTATTTTTAAAATTTGTAAATCTAGTACATTATAAAAAAATACATGTCAGATACGTTTTTGGTCAACTAATATCATGGTATCTCAATAAGACATGTTTTGGAATATAAAAACTGACCGGTTTCGTTTCGTGCATTTGATTCGGTTCTTCTCCATGAGACCCACTTTTTGGAACCGTGCAACTCGACGTTTCATAAGAGCCTGCAAAGGCCTATTTGAAATAAAAATCTTTTGATTTTATGATGATTGATTCCAATAAGGCTCAAAGATTTTTTATTTGTAGGTACTTTGTACCTACAGATTGACAAAATACTTGTTCCATATTTCTGATGTTCTGGTACTTTTTTTTAATGTCAGATATCGACAGACGAGCATGAGGTTCACTTGATGCTAGGTGATACCTCAGACACAGAACATCAGTCAATGATGCGCTGTCGACCTAATTTTTACTTTGAACATTCAGAAATCCATAGACTGAAATCGAAACGCACAATATGCCCTTCACGGTTTTCCATCTATGAACGGTGGTTCGTCCCCCTGATCGGAATTTAGATATTCCTCCCACCCGATCAATGCCCGAAGTTACCAGATGTGGGGAAAACATGCTAAAATTATAAACACGTGGTCCCGGTGGGATTTGAACTTACGACCCATCGATGCGCACGGCAGGTGTTCTAGCGAACGCGCCAACAAGCCCGTCAAAAACTTTTTAGAATTGGCTGATTTTCAGATGGCTGTGACCACAACCATTGAGGGCTGGACCCGACCTGATAAAACTATTCTTCAACTGATGTTAAACACATTTGTGTTTCCAACTTTGATTTATTCAACATTCTCTGATGTTTCTTTGTCAAGTTATGTTGTCTTACAGCATTTTTCGTAAGTAACCGGACATCACACACGTCACATCTTAATCTTTTCTCTTTAATATGACGTAAGTATACGTGAGATTTTAGAAAACTTGACACAATAAATGCCTTTGGACATTGTGGGCACTTGTATGGCTTATAATTAGAGTGTTCACGAAAGTGAGTGATAAGGTAATGTTTAGACTTGTACTTCTTACCACAAGTATCGCACTCAAATCTTTCAGTAGTATGTTTGCTAGCAATATGTCTTTGAAAATCGACTTGTTGACGGAATGATTGTTCACACGATTCACATTTATAAGGTCTAGTATCAGTGTGTATTCTTGTGTGAATCTTTAGGTGACTCGCGCTGATGAAACCTTTGCCACAGTAGACACACTGAAATGGTTTATAGCCGGTGTGAATGGCCATGTGGTATTTATACATTGCCTTTTTTATGGTTTTATTACATTCGACACACTGCACAGTATTGTGCTCTGAGATATGATTATTTAGCGAACGCAATGCCACAGACTTCTTACAAATAGGACATTCCCGTTCAACTTCTTCATAATGAGAACTTAGATGTGCTCGCAAACTGTCTCTTTTAGTAAACTGATATTGGCATTCAAAGCAATTGAAAGGTGGGTTTTTAATATGTCTTAAGATATGTGTTAGGTATAGGCGGTGATTGGAGAACGCTAATTTGCATTTTTTACAGAGATATGTTTCGTCCTTGTGAATTTCTTTGTGTTTTATGAGTAAAATGTTTGTTTGGAACTCATTTTTGCATATTTGACATGTATATTTATTGTCATCAGATTTAAAGTGTGTATTTCTATGACAATTTCTGCCTAATTCGTTGAAGAAATATTCATTGCAAATATCACAAGTGTAGATTTTGGATCTGTACAAGTCTGTGTTTACTGTTTTCTGTGTCGTTTTCTTTTTTCTTTTCAATCTTTTGGTTTCCTCTTTCGCATTGTAGAAGTCAGTTTTACTGGAATGGATAAAGGTTCATTAAGCAATATTAATTTACTGAGTCTTAAGTCATTTTTGATATCGTTATTATAAACTACTTTTAGATTCTAGCTGCTTTTGTACTTCTCAACTAGAAAATAAGTATTCTCATTTTAACAGTTCTCAAGTTAGTTTTTTCCATATGAATTTTGTTATTGTTTTTTTTTTGTCATTATCTTTCATATTTTTATCACTTTGGGTTTATGCTTGAATAAATAAAAAAATATTATTATAAAATATATATGACTAAATTATTGTTAACCACTTTAAAATACTTTAAAGCGCAACTAATAAAAGAAATGATAATAAAATATAATTTAGTGTTAAATAGTTACACTGTTTTTTTTTAATTTATTTAAAAACCATATAAATCCCCCTAAATAAATATACCCTCTGGACATATTGATTCCTCCTAAATGTGGGGAGAAACCCCCAAGTTAGCATCACTGCCTCACAGATCTTATTCAGTGGTAAGCCGCACGAATTATTTAACCAATCAGTAAAAAAGTATACCCTTACGGTTTTGTTTTGCGTAAATTATAATTTTTGTAGTCATCTATTTCAATTTCAACTTGTTCTTCCTTAAGATCTACTTTAAGTTTTTCTGTCGATTTGTTTTCAAGCGGAATCTCGATGTCCATATGAGATTTGTTTTCAACTAAACTTTCATCAATTACTGGCGTTTTTAATTTATCATCTTCCTCCGTTTTGTCCTCCATGTCTTCATATAATCAATAACAACAATCTTATGTGAAAATATTTAATTATTTTAATTTACTAAATAATAACAGGTTCTTTTTAATTTTGTCAATGAAAATGAATCTTATTCTTTTATAATATCTTGCTCAAATAATAATTTTCACATTTGACATTGACAATAAGATATTAATGATTTAATGACAAATGGCAACTCCCATCACATACAGATAACTCGCACTTTCAACAAGTGAAAAAGCCCTTCATCTCAGATAAAGAAAGCAATATTAAACTTCATCTTTGTTCCCCATCCAACTGCTAATAATAATAAGATTGTAAATGAAAATATAATGTAGTTATTATCCGTTACTATTTTATCTTTGTAGATAAATAAAAACATAAATGGAATTTTTTTCCACGACGAAAAAACGGATCCTTCTGCCAAGCGGCCGCATCGCATGTGTGTGACGTCACTCGGCACTGCCACCACCAAAGAGTATATACAGGATCCGCGCGCAGCGTTTCGTGCGAACATCTTGTATGTATAAAATACTATTAATATGATTATTTAAGAGGTGTAGTGTTGTTTGAACAATGATGTACGATGGTACATGAAAAAATAGTTTGGTGGTTTGAAGGTAGTATTTCTACACTTGGGGACTATACTGCATTTATCTAAACTAAAATTATAAAGAGGAAAGGAATTATGGAAGTCAACGTGTGTATTGCTAATTATTGGCTTCCAATTCAATATTATATAAATGAAACTATTGTATAGCTTGTCCATGTTTAATGTCCTGTAATATTAATTGGCTACTTGACAGTTTTCGGGAAAGTATTTAAACATGTGTAAATGTTCATTTTATGCCTTCCACAATCATCCTTTTCTTAAAATAAGCTATATTTAATTTTTTAAAAATATTTTTTTCTTCATTAATTTGAATTTCGCGCGAAAACTGCGGTTCACGTGACACTTTTAAGTGATGACGTCGCAGCACATATATAAACAAACCGAACTCTCAGCACATTTGAGAGGAAACTTTACAAATATTTTTATTAATAGTATTAAAATACCTACTTGGAAAATTTACAACGTACAAGACGTGTGCCGTGGCCCGTGTCAATGTGTGGAAATACCTACAACCGTTAAATGTACTGAAATTTTTTTAATCCACGTACTTAAATGTTTAAACGTCGAAAGCAGTGGATAAAGTTAGCATTAAATTGTTTAGAACTTGGTGTCTACATTGCAGACAGAGGATTTTAACATATAAAAGAACTATTACTGCAAAAAATAAATAATTTAATAGGATTGTGTCTTATCTAACTGTCAATTATCAAAACAAACCAGGTAGCAAGTTTAAGGATTCATATTGATATAGATTTTTACAAATTTGCTAGAATTTTCTGTTAAAACCTCATACTATACTTAGTAAGAAACTATTAAAATATCTAGATTGTGTTGTTATTGCATGAGCAATGATTCCTGTAGTTAATCAGTAATGGTAAATGGAAATTAAAAATACACTATTTATTTTTTATTCATGTGTTTTTATTTGGTACTGATATGGACAAATTTGTTTCAAAAAGCCACTAATTCAGACAATAAGTCTTCTATGTATTTAGCCAAATCTTTAATCAATACTTGGCAATAAATGTTTGTTATATCATCAATCGGATAATTTATTATTATAACAGTATCACCATTAAAAATCTCATCAGGAAATGCTGCTTTCATAGGATACTCCTCACATAATATGAACAGGCAGACATTCAGATTCACATTGCAGATTTTCAGTATTAAATCTGGACCTCAAATAATAAGAGCGCTGTTTTGTCTTCATAACCATGTTAATGTTTCAGAATTTGGCATTTCTACAATTTTTATTATTCATTTCTATGTTATAAAGTATATAACCTCCGTCTTGTCAGGTATGTAAGGAATTATTACTGTTTCCTGTACCCATTTTTTAAATTAATATGCACTTCAGTGTACTAGTGCCCGTAGTTTGATTTTTTCCAATAACATTCAGTGGCAGTGCAACTTGGCTCCTCACTTGTATGAGTCCACATTTAAAAAGCCGCTGCATGTTTGCAGCATCATTGTGAAGATCTAAAATTAAAAAAAAAACACTTTGTATGTATGTAAGCATTTCCTCAATCTTATAACTATTTACACTTTTATAGCCTAAAAATTATTAATATTATCGATTATTATTATTAAATGGTGTATTACTTTGTTTATTCAAGTACTTACATGGAAGTTTTTGTTTTCCATAACTCTGCAGAACTTAGGATAGCATTAAGAAATTTGCTACTATAAATTCACTACAATTATACTTTGGATATATTTGCACTATCAGATTTTATATATCCTGGCTCCATTTACTGAAACTTTTCACAAGTTAGCTTCAATAAAAACAATAAAATAACACGATATTAATTATCAGACGTTTTGTTTACATGTGCAATGACATCATACGACAAGCCTGGAACATTGGCGTGGCCGCACATGAGACAGACATAGTTGTAGACCGTGTTGTCATATAAGAAAGAATTACCCATATCTGGGTAAAATTGTCGTGTGATTTGGTGTAATGCTTAAATAATTATTATGAATCCATTTGCGGAATTTTTTTTAATAATAAATTAACATTGCACCAAAACACTTTGTAATAACAAATTAAGTGCGTGATAAGTTGATGTGTGTTTTATTTATTTATATAATACTAGCAATTGCCCCCGCAACCCCCCTTGTGGGTTGAATTTCGTAAAATCCGTTCTTAGCTGACCTCTACTCGGCGAAAGGCATATTCTTACCATATTTCAAGTTGCTACGCCTTATGGTTCCAGAGATATCGTGATGAGTATCTATATAGGTGGGAATCTCTTTTTTATCTTTGCGGGGGCAATTTATTTCTTTTTTTGCGGGGGCAATTGCTTGTCTATATATATAAAAGAGATTCCCACCTATATAGATACTCATCATAGTGCATATTTATTTCGGTACTCTACTTCTATATTACCTCCAGTCTTTTAGTATGAGGTAAGTATGAATCAAATTGCTTCCTCACAAACTATAGACTTATATAATGCAAACTTTCTAAGTGATTTCTTTGTAAAGACATGTTTAAAAAAAACTAGAATTATCCGGTTCTGTGTTTTATTGTTAATCAATGTTCTAGAATTTTATTTACATTATTAACTTCAGCTCTGATATGATATTTTTAAGAAACAAATTATTTAAATAATATGCGTTTAGATTCACGCATTGTATATTTGTCATTCTTCGAGTCGATTTGATCTTTTCTGATTTAATACTTCTTTTATTTGTTCTTCACCCATGTTTTATATTGGTTTCATTACATATTATTTTGGAAGATTCAGACTGTTCTAGTAGTGTAATATTTTGAATGTTACTGAAAACCACCTGAAAGTAAAAAATCTTTGTTAACTTGATATTTAAATCTTAAGATCTATGAAATTATTATTTATCTATTTTTTTTATTTTGAATTTAATTAATTAGTTACCTAAGAAAATTTGGGAAAATAAAAAGTGTAAATTGGCAACACAGAATCTGTCAAACATTTAGGTTATATTTTCTTAAATTATTTTAAATATTGAAAAATAAGCATAAGTTACCCAAAAAGAATTAAACACGACTATAGAAAAACATAATAAACCATTACATTGTAATATTTTGCCAAATTAAAGAGATAATCATATACTTACGAATGAATTGTTATTCCATTTATATTTCGTTCACTTTGGCTTTTGCAGCCTTTAACACAACAACCTACTATTGTTATCACATTTAAGAAACCTTAATTAACAGAGTATATGTCTCAAAAAGAATCAACATTTACTTGAAATCACTACAAACACCAAAAATCGCACATGATGAAATGGCGCCGAAGAAATTTGTCACAATTGACAAGAAAAAGTGGCCACGCCGACGGGGACAAAACATCTGTGTTTTGTCCTTCTTTTTTACATAAACATTGTAATTTGCTATCGCGCTTTAATATTTTAGTGTTACATCTATAGGTACTTAATCTGAGTCATACGATGTTCAATCACGGCCGCCCCCGTTTCATTACTTTTGGTCGACAGATAAAAAATCGCAAATTTATTTTGCAAAAATAAAATATTTAAAATTTAATTTAATGCAAAAAACATATTGAATAATTATCCTTAGCATATAAACTACCATATCCAGTAGATTACATATTATTTTATTGTTATACCTGTCAAGTAGCCAATTGCTATATTTTTATAGTGATGTTCGTTGTCAATTCTTATTCCTCTAATCACGACTTAACCAAAGAGGTTGATACGGGGAAGTATTTATTCGCCACATCTTGTTTGTTACGATTTAAATCAAAAATTACTCGACCCATTTCAAAAATTCTTTCACCAATAGAAAGCTACTTTAAAAGCAAGTTTCATTATTTGTTTGTGTATAGTACATCTACATTGCACCAGTGCGAAACCGGAGTGTTTTGTTATTAAGACATATTGGTATTGATCTATCAATATTATTCCAATTTAACTGGACAACAACTGCTCCAAAAACGATGTCCGCCATGGCTGGCGGGTTGTGCTAGGTGTCATAGCCTTGCTGAAGAGCACGACAGATTCAGTAAGTGGTTCATAACAATGGATGGACCGATTTTGATGATTTAAAAGCAACTTTAATTTAACAAAAGAAGGAATATGATGGTTTATTTTAAAAAGTCATATATACCATATACCATTACGGGACCTAGTTAATATAATAACAAATAATATTGACAGTATTAAACCGTTTCGAGGTCGGTCTGCGCCGTCTCTAAATAAAAAAATAACGGAACAGGACAGGAGCCCAATCGCGCTAAATAATCCAATCTCGATTGGAACTAAACTGGAACTAATCACGATCTTTTAACGAATTTCGTATCGCGCTAATAGTTTGACAGCTAGTTGGATCTAAGTTGGATCTAAACCTTATCTGAATCTTAGTCAAATGAAAAGTTCAAACAAATCTACTTTTTCACGATCCAAGTTCGATCTTTGCCTATTTTTCATTGTTTATTTCATTGAAATATTCAACTTTCACACTAAAAGTATTTATATGAAAACGGCTTACGGGTTTGATATGGAGGAGTCGCATTCTCGAGCTAAAAACAAAAATTTAAGTGCGAGATAAAGGAATAAGGATGCCCGTCGACCGACCGACATTTCTTAGACATAAACACTGGGTATTGGTTGTCGAACGAGCTTACAAATAAATTGATTGATGAATTAACAACACAAGCCGCCTTCATTACGTTTCAAATGTTACGTTTATAACAAAGGTAAGAAACTTATAACCTAAAGTTACTAAATGATGCATAGGTGAATATAATAACATGAATACACTCAAAATTGTTTAAATTTAATTACATTCAAGTGCCTTGCTGTTAATAAATTACATAAACTAAATACATTTTAAATTTTTGTAGGTTTCAATTGCATTGGCATTCTGGATCATATCAGACCATTGTGGGAGATTGTCGAAAATATTGTGTCACAAGCCAGAGTTACTAAATCAATTCAGTAAGTATCAGATGCTTTAAAAAGCATCCATTCTTATAAGTAAATATATTCTTATATTATAGCCTTTCCGTCTTTACAACTTGAGAAGGAATGTGTTAAGAGAAAGTGAATACTTCGTATCTTTATATAAATGTTTTATGTTTATTATGTAACTGAATTTATTAAAATAGGAATCTATAATTTACATTTTATTAACAATACAAATAAATGCCGGACTTAATAGGATGTATAGATGTAACACATAATATGGCTATTGTTTCTCCTATAGAAAAATGAGGATTTCAATAGAAAAGTCTATTATTCTTTAAATGTTTAAATAGTAAGTAATGTTGTTCTGTGTTCATATTATAAATTTACAAGAATTATTATTTTCAGATATGGATATTATTGTGTGTGGATGCAAGCTATAGAGGATGGGTATTCTTTGAGAACAATAAGCCTAACTCCCCTGAAGCATATAATTATAACCAAAGTCATCACTTAAATGCAAGAAATGTGGTTGAGTGTAGTATAAAATAAATAAAAATAAATGAATTATTGAAATTTATTTAACCAATCTTACAATATTAATCTATTAAACAATTTTATGAGTTCACTACGATGGGATGGGATCTGTCTTGATAAACTTGGATAATGTGGAGTTTCCTTTAAGGTAGAAGTGTGGAGTGGCCTCTCAATATATTCTTCATTGATATGGCATCTGTAATAATAGAATAGAAATATTAAAATCTTTAAATTATCATATTACTTTTATTTTATTACATTATATCATATGATAATGTTAATGCTCAAAACCAATTATTTATAGTTTCATTATTGGTTGTGAATCAGTTGTTTGTGAGTTCCCCGCATAATATGTATATTTAATGCTTTCTTGCACAAAATTTACTTTTGTATATCATCCTGAAATATTTTTAGTGTTCATATAAGTCAATATGTTATGATTAGGAGATATTTAATAACAAACACACCAAGATTAACATATTGTATAAGTTAGATGATTAAATCACTTTATTTAAAATGTGTTTTTATTGCATAAATTTTAAGATGTCAATTAAAATTGATTTGCATAACATGATTAAATTATAAGATAATGGTTATGGAACAGCATAGGTATTTCTACTAGATTATAGGTAATTATGACAATGATAACTCACAAAATTTAAGATTTAAATAACCAATAATTAGTCATTGATATATACCTACATTGCTAAAACTCATAGTTACAGACATTTCAAATTAGTCCACACCTGAAATTGTAAGAATACTTTGCTATATTATTTTGTGAATAAAACCTTGGTACATACCTTTCATGTTCTTGCTGGACCTTCCGCATTCAGTATTTCGGCACATTCCCACCATAATTGTGCTGAAACAAGCACAAGCTTCTCTGGATTTCACCCGACCCAGGGCGGATTCTCGATGATTTTCAAGGAACTCTTTAACTCAAAAGCTCAAGTTGGCGGACAATAGTATATCGACGGCGCTCTTCCATTTACTTTGAATATACATAATAAGAGTTCAAGCAAATAGACTGTTTTATTTAACACTAAATCCAATATTTATCATCACTACACAGCACAAAGAATACGTTATGACTGAGTCTTCACTTTATAATTAATCAACTTCGATAGTTAAAAATGTTTGAATTGGGTTTCTTATTTCTATTTAGCCGCCAAATAAACATAGTAATGTTTACAATAATTATTATAAGCAACTTGTTGTGGTATAGTTTAAATTTTGCCTCTATTTTCTATGTAAACTGTCAAATATATTTATTATTTTCTTGTTAAAAATAGACAATCGTTAATCGGTAACATGGAAAACTGGAGCATCCCTAGAGATTATGATATGGTAAAGATCCAGTTTAGTTTCAACTTTGGTAGAGGCTCGAACTTTAGCGCGATACCAAATTGCGCAAAGTTGGATCTTAACTCGATCACAGTCAGAGCATGATCTCAGCATTATCTAAGCTCTAGTTGGAACTAAACAATTTACCGCGATCGGCCTCCAGGAAGAAGAAGAAACATGGAAAAATAATATATTAGAATTGAAATTAGGAGAACCGGTAAACGTTAGGTCTACGAAGACATTAGACAACCCTATACTCTTTACAACAGCTGTCAAAAAAGCCAATAAAAATTGGCAAGTGGCATCCACAAAATAACATTTATTTCGATTTTATTAGGGAAAATAGTTTTTCTTTTATAAAATGTGCTGTGATTTTGAATTAAATAAATATTATTTGCATATAACAAATACAAAAAACATAACCATATGGAAGAATTGTTACCTTAAATCCTTTGTAAGTATCAAATAAAACCTTCTTATAAAACTTTGTTTACAAATAATTCGCGCGCTAAAATGTATTCTTTTGCCGGGAATTTTGATTTGAGGAATCAGTTCGTTTTTTGAATTTGAATATTATAATCTTTAATTGATCAATAGTAATTATTGCGACGGTATTATTCTGGAAATCGTCTCGAAGGAATTAAAAACGAAGTAGTGAAATGCTTTTATAATATAGATCTTAATGTAATAGCAATAAGGTTGATATGATGATGCGATATGAAAACGAAATAGCGCTCCCAGAATACGGACATTGAGCAAGTTACGCTTATGATGTTAAATTTAAGTATCGAAAATAGCCTTTATCCCTTTCTGTTAAGGTCTAATATTAAATTAAATCATCTTTATTTGTGAAAATCGGTTGATATGCTGAAATAAATTCAGCTATACTATAATAATATAACTTATTACTAAGTATAATACTAATTTAAAAAAGAATTCACAAATAAAGTGAATTTTGTTATTATTTAACAGTAAATTAAATTATATTAAATCAGATACATTTACTCATAAACTTATTTTTCTTGTTATTGTCCAAGATAATCATAAATTCAAAATCATTTATTAATTTAAGTAACACAATGTAGACTAATGAATTTCAATAAACATACATACATATTAAATGCTTCTAATTTTACATTTACCGCCAGTTCTCAAATTAAGGGTGTAGAACGGATGAGAAGAACTGGCAATAAACTCGCCACCACTCTATTTAATCGCCAAGTTTTTTGTTTTACAAAATGTTTGTAAGGAGCTAACCATTACACCATGTTCCACATGACATCTTGCCAACTAGTCAAATAATTTAGTCAGTAATTAGTTTGTGTTTATGTGTGTTGTTTATGAATGTGTTTATTATGTTTGTTTATAAAAAAATATAAATAAGAAGTGACTGACTTTTTTAAATTTCAGTGCCTCGGTCACTTGAACACTTGAATTTATTTAATGAAATAGGGCCTATGTTATAAGATTCTTCTTCTATTTTTTTATTTAGTACTAGCAACGCGACCTGGTTTTCCACGGGTGCCATGTAGATGTACTATATGCAAAAATCCTATGTAACTTGCTGATAATGTAGCTTTCTATTGGTGAAAGAATTTTTAAAATCGGTCCACTAGTTTTTGAGTTTATTTATAACAAACAAAAATACAAACTTTAATAATATTAGTATAGATGTAGATATTGTACATATTATTCTTATTTACTTTACATTGTGCCTGGCTCGCCATCATTCAACAGCATAAAGATGAAACTGGTGCCATTGCACATTGGCAAAATCCTGTTTACTTTTATTATTTAAGTTAAATTTAAGTTTTTGGCAATAAATAGTTTTTTACTTGTTGCCAAGAGCTTGTTAACTTTTATTATTTAAGTTTTTGGCAATAAATAGTTTTTAACTTGTTGCCAAGAGCCACAAGAGCCTGTTAACTTTCGTTATTTATATTTTTGGAAATAAATACATTTTTACTTAACTTAAGATTCAAAGAGTGTTTTGTTCCTGTTTGATTGTTTGCAAATAATGTTTTCAGATGTAATATGTGATATTGCTGAACCAAAAATGTTTGAACAGTGCTGTGTGGACGGCTGTCTTAGCGTTAAAGAAGATCTTCACTACTTTAAGTAAGTATTGTCTAGAAAAATGTCTAAATTACTTCAGAATCTTATAAATATATCTTTGCATCTGGTGAAACAAATTTTATTGTGTACAATATTTTAGAATAAGAATATTTATTTGACACACGAACATACAATTAAAAGAAAACTTAAACCATAATACTATGGAAGGCTAGAGGGGATTTTAATGGTTAATTTTTTTATGTTTTATGTCAGATATTGACAGACAAGCATGATTCACTTGATGGTAGGTGATACCCCAGCCACACCAGTCAAATGTCAAAAACATCAGTCAATGATGCGCTGTCGACCTACATTTTTACTTCGAGCATTCGGAAATCCACAGACTGAAACCGAAATATGGTACATAGCATAGCACTTCATGGTTTTTCCATCTATGACGGTCGGAATCATTGGCTGATGTCTTACATCTGAGGGTTCACCTTCCATCCTCACGCTTGCCTGTCGATATCCATACTTCGATTTCTTTGTTTGTAACAATTTAACTGAAAAACTGCTCGACCGATTTGAAAAATTCTTTCACCAATAGAAAACTACATTATCAGCGAGTAACATAGGCTATTTATTTTATTATTATTATTTTATTATTGTTTGGGTAAAGTACATCTACATTGCACCCGTGCGAATTCTAACATAAGAACATGTCTTTCCAATATGTATGACTGCAGCTTACATATTTATTGTTCATACATCATTTGAACTTCTGCTCTTCTTAGAAACAGTTTCAAATATGTTTTTTTTAAATTATATTACAGAGTTCTTTGAGGAAAAATGCCCTTTGATTGGACATAAATAAAAAGCTTGTGCATTAGTATGTATAAATTAGGGATGTTACGGAGCTTCGATTCCGGTTCCGAAAAGTCGGAACTTCCGATTGATTTTGCACCTCCGATTCCGATTTCGGTTCCGATAAATTTCAATCAGAGGTTATAATCGGAGGTCGAAGCCCAGTGGCGGCCACGATCAGTGCCATTTAATTTAATTTACTACGGTATAAAATTTAAGTCAATTCGTTTATTTTTATTTTTAACAACTAGGAAGGTGTTTTGTTTTTTGAACTGATATGAATGAAACTGATTTATTCTATTACACATCTCTCTTTTGCTTCTGCCTCCGATTCTGGTTCCGGTTCCGATTTCGGTTCCGACAAACCAAATTTAAAAACTCCGATTCCGAATTCGGTTCCGATAAAACCACTTCCGTTACATCCCTAGTATAAATGATATTTTCTATGTAATCCAGTTATACAAACATTCCAATAATTCGGCCCCTCTGCTTTTTATACTGCCGGATTAGTGAGAGTCTAGTGTATAATAAATGGATGGCGATTATAAGGTTGCCAGTGAGCCGGACGCTCCGCAAGAAGTGGGTGGAGGCGATCAACAGCCCGCTGAAGCTGACGGACGAGGCGCTGGTGTGTAGCCGGCATTTCCGCGCGGAGCAGTACGTGTTCGTGCGCGGCAAGCGGCGGCTCCGGCCGAAGGTCGTGCCCTGCGTCTTCAGAGACGTCTCCGTGAGTATACCGGTTCGAATCACGCCGGGAACACATGTTTATAATTTTCTGTAAGCATGTTTCCCCCACGTCTAGTAACAACGGGAATTGATCGGGTGGGAAGAATATCGAAATTCCGACCGGGTAACGAACCACCGTTCATAGATGAAAAAACCGTGAAGTGCACATTGCGCGTTTCGGTTTCAGTCTATGGATTTCCGAATGCTCGAAGTAAAAAATAGGTCGACAGCGCATCATTGACTGATGTTCAGTGGCTGAGGTATCACCTATCATCAAGTGAACCTCATGCTCGTCTGTCGATATCTAACATATAAAAACATCGGTCGACAGCGCATCATTGACTGATGTTCTGTGGCTGAGGTATCATCTACCATCAAGTGCTCGACTATAGATGGATGACCGACTGACTAAATGAATGCACGACAAAATAAAAAAAATGCTGAAAACTGACAAAATTATTATTATTATTTAAATATTTAAATAAATATAATGCTTTCATCATAGAATTTTAATTGAATTTTGCAAGTTATCTCAGCATAAATAACTTAAAATACTACGCTACCAAATAGTTTAAATTAGTCAGGTAAAATTGTCTTTGTTTTAGAGAGAGATAAAAGCGGAATCAAATGAAAACGGAACCATAGACACAATTCCAATTAATTGTGACACGAATTGCACAGATAGTAAATCGATCAAAGACAAGACTGTCAAAGAGGATAGCATAGATAAAAAAACAGATAAAACATCGACCACTCCGGAGGGTAGTCGTCGAAAATCACCTCAAAAAGTTAAAGAGAAGTATGTTTCTTTATTATTAAGTTAATTTTGCTATAAATATTATTTAAGTCTGAATAAAATACTGTATACCGGATTAAAACGCGATTTATTATTTATATTGTTTAAATTATTTCTCCCGACGTTTCGGATGCTTTTCAGCAACCGTGGTCGCGGGAGACAGAAAGATGACAGTTGTCTGATTTTTGAAATGTCACAAAGCTGCCATATTCAATTCAATTCAATTCTAAAATAATTTATTCATTTAGGTAACACAATGTACACTTATGAACGTCAATAAAAAATACATATTAAATGCTTCTAATTTTACATTTACTGCCAGTTCTCAAATCAAGGGCGATAAATAATTTAAACAATATAAATAATAAATCGCGTTTTAATCCGGTATACAGTATTTTATTTAAATGTGTGATACTCGCGTTAATAAAAGACAATATTATTACTAAAGTCATAATTATAAGTTATAATTATGTAAAAATGTAAAAATCTCATTAAAATCCATCTAGTCGTTTTAGAGTTATACTTGAACATACAAAAAAAAATTAAAACAATTTTTGTATTTTCAGAACTCCAGATTTAGAATTCTCTCCAAACAAGGACATTGAAGACATACTGACAAACTATCACATCAAACTGATTCGACCGCTCAGTGAGATCACGGCGGAGAGAGAGCCCCCCGCGAGAGAGAGAGAGGAGAGTAAGAGAGAGCCCCCCGCGAGAGAGAGAGAGGAGAGTAAGAGAGAGCCCCCCGCGAGAGAGAGTGAGATAGAGGGGCAGAGTCAGCCGACGTCGCCGAAATATGTGGAGATCTCTGTCGGAGGGAAGAGTCAAGGTAAGTGGTGGAAAAGTAGTATTTTTATTTACAATTTCCACCAGATAACTTGGCGAAGATGTGGCCGAGATTTATAATTTAAAATGTTTGATCCTTATAATTTATTTTTGTGTTAACTTAATGCACTAAATGACTACACTCTGATTGAATAATGTACGTATCAAGTTTATGTAGAACCAGTTGTCAAATGTTTTTGTAACAGTAACACACTCTCGCTCACACACTCAGTCATTGTCTCACATACTCTCGCTCACATTCACTCAATGTCACACACACACTCACTATCGTTCACACGTTCACTCACTATTTCACACACTCTTGCTCACATTCACTCACTATCTCACACACTCTCGCTCACACATTCACTCACTGTCTCACACAGTCTCGCTCACACATTCACTCACTGTCTCACTCACTCTCGCTCACACATTCACTCACTGTCGCACACACATTCACTCACTGTCTCACTCACTCTCGCTCACACATTCACTCACTGTCTCACTCACTCTCGCTCACACATTCACTCACTGTCGCACACACATTCACTCACTGTCTCACTCACTCTCGCTCACACATTCACTCACTGTCTCACTCACTCTCGCTCACACATTCAATCACCGTCGCACACACATTCACTCACTGTCTCACTCACTCTCGCTCACACATTCACTCACTGTCGCACACACATTCACTCACTGTTTCACTCAGTCTCGCTCACACATTCACTCACTCTCGCTCACACATTCACTCACTCTCGCTCACACATTCACTCACTGTCTCACACTCTCTCTAATCATTTATCTCTAATACCTAACTATAAGCCACGATGCGCGGTTCAATCGTTGTTCACATCTGTATGGGAATCTTCAATAATCCATTTATTATTTATTAACAGATCAAACCAATGAAGATTGTCTCATGTTACTCGAGAACGTGCAAGTGGAGGTCGATCCGAACTTGTTCCCGGAGCTTGACCACGATCGTGACCGTGACCACGACCACGGCCAGACCATCGAGCAAGTGGATTTGGACCAGGACAGCAACTCCGATTGCATAGACTTGGGAGAGAAGTAAGAGTTTCTAAATCAAGTACTTTATACCGGATTAAAACCCGATCTATTAATTATAATATTTATCCCGACGTTTTGAGTGTCTGCCCGTGACCACGGTCGCTGAAAAGCATCCGAAATGTCGGGATAAATAATAAATCGTGTTTTAAGCCGTTATAAAGTATTTTATTTAAATGTGTGATACTCGCGTTAATAAAAGACAATATTAGTAAGACTTTCTGTTTGTTTTGTTGTATGGGCTAACAAATACTGTGTTCCTTATTAAAATATAGAGTTTTTAATAACACAATATTCTCTAGAGGCAAATGGAGAGTTGCCATGTTCTCTAGTGCCTTAGAAGAGACATTATTCTTTTTATTAATCTGGCTATATAATTTCAGAAAAGATCCTCCAATCAGCCTTTTATCCTCGAGCGACGAAGACGACGTCATAATCCAGGAACCGAAAATCGATACCGTCGAAGTATCAGACGCAACAGACGAAGACGACATCCCACTTCTGAAGTTGGCCAAAATCCGCAAAAGAGTAAAGAAACTGCCAAAAAAAAACCCAAAAGCTACAGCCATCAATAAAATCATGCGATACAAGTACAAATGCGAGCAATGCGAGTACACGGCGAGCGACGCGGCCGATTACACGGTGCACATGAACACACACGCGCAGCTACTGCACATCTGCGACATTTGCAGCTACACCACGTCCAGCTGGGTCGTGCTGAACCGGCACAGAGAGAAACACAGCAAAAACAGCAAGCATCTTAACGAGAAGAAACACAAGTGTCCGCTCTGCAGCTACCGCGCCAAGCACAGCATGAGCCTCGTGTACCACATGAGCACCCACGGCGGGGCCAAGGGGTTCGAGTGCGACAAGTGCGGGTTCAAGTCCAGCGCGAGGCAGCTGGTGTTAGAGCACTTCAAGACTTGCGGGGAGACCCGGTTCACCTGCAACCACTGTTCTTTCTCCACCGGCACTAAGAGCGCGCTGCGGAAACACTTGAAACGGCGGCATGATGATGAAAATGATGATGATGGGGATTATGTTCCGCCGGCTAGGGCTTAGATCGGATGGGCGGGTGTCCTTTTGTGTGGGGAAAAGTACTTTTGTATTGGGGACTTGTGAGTGTACTTTTGTATTGGGGACTTGTGAGTGTACTTTTGTATTGGGGACTTGTGAGTGTACTTTTGTATTGGGGACTTGTTTGGGAAGGTTTCCTTTTGATTTATTTATTTAATGAATTGTGTGCGGAAGAACACTTTTAGATTGGAGATTTGCGTGGAGAAGTGTATTTTTAAGGATAGCTGAGCTTTGTAAATAGACTTGAGTGAGAAAGTATTTTAGTTTTAAAACGTGTATATATAGTAGACTTGTTGAGGAGATTGAAGTAAATAAATTTAATCTAAGCTTTTAATAGTCAAACTGTGTGGATGAAACTGAGAAACTGCTTTCAATAGAAGACTTGTGATTTGTATTAGAAACATGTCCCTGAAAATATACATTTATATTGCGAACTTGTGTCAGGAAGTGTTGCTTTGTGTGTAACACAGTTTTGTTTGGTAGTAATCAAAACTATTTTTTTTAATTCGTAAGAATTATATTCTATAAAAAACGAATGTCGACGTCAATTTGCATATTGATATTTGATAACGGAAAACCGTCAAAAATTACATCGATAGCACTGTGTATGTGTGTGTACTTTTGTGTGGGAAAAGTACTTTTGTATTGGGGACTTGTTTGAGAAAAAATCCTTTTGTATTAGGGATTTTTGTGGATAGCTTTGTAAATAGATTCGAGTGAAAAAGTATTTTACTTTTAAAACGTGTATATATAGGAGTTACTTAGTACTTCTTGAGGGGAGTGAAGTAAATCAATTTAAACTAAGCTTTGTATAGTCGATTTGTGTGGAAAAGTGTACTTTGTATGGAATACTTGAGTTTTGTATTGGAAACATGTCTCTGAAAATGTACATTTGTATTTGGGACTTGTGTTAGGAAGTGTAACTTTGTGTTGAACACAGAGTATTGTAAATAGACTTGAGATATTAAGCAAAACTTTTTTTTAAATCCGTAAGAATTATATTCTATGAAAATCTAAATTTATTAGTATGGAAAAATTTACTTTTGTATGGTCTGGGAAGTGATTCGTGTTCATTCTCAGACTACCCACTTTAATTGTCGCAACAAATGAATGTATTTATATAAATGTACATATACAACGTGTTTCGTACCTAATCACATTTCTTCAAACATGGGTGGAAATACACAAGACCCCATAAAAATAAAGTCAATATTTGAATAACTAAGAAACCCGATATTTTCATACAAAATAATTAAAGTAAAAATAGTCAAATAAAATTACACCCTGGCGAAATCATTCAATCTAAAAATCGATAAGCGTCCCGAGTCAACGACCTTCCGGAGCACAGTAATGTTACAAACAGTTGCGAATGCGCCGCAATGGCGATTGAACGTCGGTTTTGTAAGCAGTAAGCGTGTGTTCTGTAAATATTGAAATCTATTAATTTCAAAGAACGAAACATGTTTTTTTAATGTACACTTTTTATTTCACTCACTACTATTTTTTTTTTAATATAATGTTGACAATCACAAAACGAGAAAAAAACTCAGGTAGGTAATCCTAAGATTAAATTAAAATACTGAAGGCCCTATTGCGTGTTTACGTACCTTGCGGTCATACATAATTATTTCAAGGACAGGGCCGAGTCGCATTACTGTTAGATATCTTTACTGGGCCGCGCCGCGCTTTGTTTATACTTCAAGAGGACGAATAGATCTTTGATCCTTTTCGCACACTATGGTATTACGAAATTACAAGGTTACGCGTAAAAATTATCAATGAAAGCATCTAAGAACAAACATGATGTTATAATTTTTAAAAATTGAAAAATTATTCCTGTTGCCAAACGGCTCATTGTAATTAGAGTAGAAAAATTTAAGGTGATTACCTACGAAACACCCAGTATAATGTGTTATATATTTAATTTCCCACCTAAATTACTTAGATAATGATTATAACATTGACTTGGAATTGCAATAATTTTTTGTACAAATAATCGTGATTGATTTGATTTTTGTATGAATAATTGTGATTTATTTGATTATTGTATGAATAATCGTGATTGATTTGATTTTTAATGAATAATCGTTGATATCGTATTATTACTTGGCTACTTGTTGATAAAATACACAATTTTTAACATTCTGTCTGATTATTTAGCTAGTTTTTATACTTAATATCACATGGGGCAGACATATTTCTGTGACTACTTACCCTTAGGACTCATATTTTAATCAGTTTGGAAAAGAGCCGGTTCAGGATGCTTCTACTGAGAAGAGACGGTTCGGAAGGTTGCTGCTACCGAGAACAGACTTATTACTGAATCAAATATAATAGTTATCTAGCATATGGAATTCCGTGATCTCTGCCTACCGCAATGGGAAAGAGGCGTGATGTGTATGTACTATGTATGTTACCTAGCACATAGTGTACAATACTGATGTTATCAGCAAGTTGTGTGCGCCATTATGTGTCATAATTTGTAAATATACTAATGTACAATACATTTATGAAGTTTTATTCACTTTGCTAATACACCAAATCGATAATAATTGAGGGTATCTAAAATGTACGTATCGTCAGTTTTACATAATATAGCACCTTGAAAAACCAAACTTGACGATTTTCAACTATCAACGTCATCTTGTGAGACAATTGTTCGTCATCAAAATGCAGACTCAACTTAAAAAGTTCATATTTATGCCGCTAGATGGCGCAAATGTAAAGTCATTTTTAGGTTACGCGAATTTTGGTTTTCAATTGCAAAATAAATGACAGTTAAGAGCGGCCGCTGCCTAGAAATTAAAAAAAATAAATAAAAGTCAATTGCAAAGAAACTAAATTCCTAAGCCCAATCATTATTTTCCAATTTACTTATTCCGTTCCAAGTATGTGTTAACTTAGCGATTTCTTAGCTGGGTTTAGGGATGTTGGGCCAAGACTCAAGAGTTAGCGACGTCTTTGATGACAGGGACAGCAATAGTATAAGATGAGATTTATCCGTATCATTAGCGATTGAGTATTTGCCAATGAAAAGCTTTCAGCTGAAAGATACAATAAGTGGCGGCAATAATGCACATGGCTGAAGAGAGAGACAATCGGCTTGTTTCGGCCGTCTCTGTCGCACGCATGACGCAGATGGCGTCTAGCGATCTACGAATATCTGCGTGCGACAGAGACGGCGCTCTACGAAGCCGAAAGAACTTTTTATAGTCACTATCAAAGTACAAACTATTATTTCTGGAAAGTTTAACAAAATTTTTTTTATGTATCTATTTATCAATATAATTAGTAAGAAATTAAAGGTTTTCTTCAGGGCCGGATTTAGAGGTGTGGAGGCCTTGGAGCAACAAAGGAGTAGAGGCCCCGTGGCCCCAAAATATTTTCATGCTAACAATATAGTCATGTTTCTACACAATACAGTTATAGGTAAAGGTAAAATAGCTAAAATAAATATCAAAGGAAAAGATGTTTACTAGTGTTTACTAGACAGAATTGGAAATATTTTTTTCCGAATTCTCTATTGTGGAGGCCCCACTTTTGTGGAGGCCCCTAAATCCGGCCATGGTTTTCTTATAAATAAATAAATAAAAGACAATTGTATTCTAAGTACACTTTATTAGATGTTGCATTGTACAGATTATCTTAAATAAGAATTACTTATTATTATGAGTATATTAATATAAGGTTTCTATTTCAACGATGCTATTTTTAAGTAATTTTAAAAAGTGTAGAGTTACCATTATTATTTTTCTTATCGTCTTTATTTTCTTGTTAATCGATTTAATTGTTAAAACATTATTTTATATAACTTAAATATATCTATTATCTAATATTAGCATGACGCCGGCTTGTTGGTAGCGACGCGGCAAACCACCGCCTTGAGGTCTTTGAAAGCTTCATCTTGAACAGCTTGATCGAATTTCTGAAAAAAAAACGATCGTCACTCAAAGTAGAAATAAAATAGACATAATTGAAATAACTTTATATTTTATCATTTTTCATTACGTATTTAACATGTTTTCCCGCCTTTTCTACCTCAAGTGTTTTGGAGTGCAGACTGAAAGGCAGTGTTACCGTTTTATATATGGAAATAATTCCAGATTTTAACGACTATAATGCTAAAAAAAGTGCTAGACCACACTTTAATATGCTAAAAAATGCCAAAAGTCTTGTTTAAATAATTCATTAATGAAAATAATTGTAAGTAAGTAGTGTAAAGATGCAGTGCTGTAGACTTGTTCTTACTCGGTCATTGAAAGGACCGCTCCGATCTAGTACATTCAATCTAATGTACTAGTTCGGACTTCTAGTACTATTTGTACACTAGTACATCGATCGATGCAAACATTGAAAAAAAAGTAAACTAAAATAGTCAATATTTCTGTAAACATAAAGTCCTAAAATCCTCGATAATTAAAAGAACTACATATAATACTAGGACCGCGGAAGTAATAGTTGTCTCATTCACTCCCATGTCTCACGCTCGCGTCTGATTCACGCATCTCGTTCATCGTTGCATGCGTCCGCGTCGGTTCGAGCGGATTCGCTGTAGTACTGTACTATAAGTATAATGTACTAGATGAACTATGTCCTATAAGCTGAAGGAATAGTTCATTCTCATTCTGTGTCAGGAATGAATTCTTAATAGTACTTAGTACGTGAACTACACAAGTCTACAGTGCTGGATTTAAGTTAATTTAATAAATTCGGCATGCACTTTTTGCAAATCAGAATGACACAATGTTTACTCGTAATTCTAAATAATATTGTATCTTTCATTATTCCGGAAAGTCCCTTATTCATATAAGAGTTATCATAATAATGTAACTTAACTTTAAGTTCAATATTTTCCATAGAGTAAATACGTATATGTGACGGAGGTGTGAACAACTTGTCAGTCCCTTAGCAAAAGTAGCATAGAATTAGAAAAATGTTAAAATATGCAATGTTTAGCACAAATTTTTCATGTCAACAGGTTTAAAAAATGCCAAATTTAGCATTAAAAATGCCAAATCGGCAACACTGCTGAAAGGTAACAACTGACAGCTGTCAGAATTGGAGTCTCACAAAGTCGCTACACTAACGCCATCTATTGCTATGGAGTTGGTACTTGCTGTAATTTTCTGAATTATGGCAATATTGACTAACAGCGTCCTCTTATTTTTTTAATACCTATTCAATATTTTTTTACCGGAATGTTGAGCAAAGCTATTGAAATTTAAAAATAAACAGATAGTGAGACTCAACTAAGTTTTTGGAATTGTTTGTGCCTTTCTATTATATGCTTTTTTGTATGTATACAATTCTATTTTATAATCTATATTTTGTTAATTTCTCCAGTGTTCAAACCACTCATATAATACACAACAATTATTGCTGTACATGGACTTTAGTAGTTAACAATTTGTATAACTATTATTCTACTAACTAGTTTACTTACTTCGTTAATAATGACAGTTGGCACGAAGGACAGCGGTCGCTGAACGGTGTCGGTCTTGTCCCCATAGGCCGCCAACAGATTGTCGCCCTGCTCGCCTGCAGCGCACCGCTTCAGCTTGTCAGACTCCTTTGTGAGTTTTACTTGATCGAGACACTATGAATATGTGAAAATCGATTACAATAATTGATTTGGTACGGTTAAAAAACATTTCTGATTTTTACCATACGAACGAAAAATATAAAAGTATTTATTGTCGTGTAATTAAAAACAAAATATTTTATATTTAAAAAAATAAATAAAAAGACCAAACATTATTACTGAACTAGTATCACGCCGCGGCTTCACACGGGTGCAATGTAGATGTACTATACACAAAATATAGCCTATGTTACTCGCTGATAATGTAGCTTTCTGTTGGTGAAATAATTTTTAAGATCGGTCGAGTAGTTTTTTAGTTAAATCGTAACAAACATTCTTTCCTGTTTATAATATTAGTATAGATTTAAAAGAAAATTGCTCAAAAAGCTTATCCGACAATTTTAATAGGGATAGACGATAGTAGATATTTTAATTTTCCGTAAATCTACGAGGGTGAATCAAAAAATTCTTGGAATCAATATTAAAAAATGCAAAGATTTAAATAATAATATTTTATTTTTCTACATAATTTCCCTCCAATGCATTGCATTTAGAATAACGCGTTTCTAACTTCCTTATTCCTTGTGAAAAAAAATTATTTTCTTGACTCTCGAAAAAGTCCTCTACGGCAGCTATAACCGCGTCATTATCGTGAAATTTTGTTCCACGAATTTCCTCTTTTAATTTTGGAAATAAGTGAAAATCACTTGGGGCTAAGTCCGGAGAATATGGTGGGTGGTCAAGGAGATTGAAGCCAGCACAGCGGATTGCGTTGAGCGCAACTTCCGATCGATGAGCAGGAGCGTTATCTTGAAGGAACAACACGCCCAACGACAGTTTTCCACGACGTTTTTCTTTAATCGCTTCACGCACTTTCGGGATTAAATTTGCATAATAGGGTCCAGTACTCGTCTGGCCTTTTGGCATGTAATCAATAAAAAGGATTCCTTCACTATCCCAGAACACAGAGGCCATAACTTTGCCAGCGGTAGGAGCAACTCGAAATTTCTTGATGGATGGAGAGGATGGTCGTTTCCAAGACATGCTTTGTCTTTTAGTTTCAGGATCAAAATGGTGGACCCATGTTTCATCCATGGTGACAAGACGACGGCAAAAATTATCCGAATCACGCTGGAACATTTCGAGATTACGCTTGGAAATTTCCAAACGTCGCTTTTTGTTTTCGTCGGTTAACATTCGTGGCACCCATCTTGCAGACATTTTTTTGAACCCCAGTGAATCAATTAAAATGGATTGAACGCTACCAAAAGATATCTTTAGGATCTCAGCTATATGTTTTATAGTCATTCTTCTGTCTTCCAAAACCAGATTCTCAACCTTTTTGACATTTTCTTCTGTAACGGAGGTTGAAGGCCGCCCAGAACGCGGGTCATCTTTACAGCTTGATCTACCTCTTTTAAATTCAGCCACCCAGTACGCAACCGTAGAATAGGGTACAGCATCACCCCCTAATGTCTGCTGAATGTCCAAAAAAATTTCCTTCGTAGACATTTTTTTCAAACTGAGATATTTTATCACCGCACGTAACTCACTTTTATCCATAATTTTGACTTTTTAGCAACTCGTTGCACAAAAAAAATTATTACATGCGAACGAACTGACAAAAACAAGTAACAGTCTGCATAAATATAGTGTGATAGACACTCTTTAATTTGAATATTGAACTTGATCCAAAAAGGTTTCATATATATGCACTTCTAAGAACTTTTTGATTCACCCTGGTATATATATAAGCAACTTTTTTTTTCTTTGTTATCGATAAACTTGAAAACTACTGGACCGATCGGCATGATACCATGACCATTCGACGCGGAATTAATTGTAGAAGGTTTTAGGCTATTCATTTTTTGAATTCCATCAACCCTTTACCATTTTTTTTCAAATTTATGTGGATAGTTTCGTCTATGTATTTGCGTGTTGTTCCCACGAGAATGTAAGTGAGTGCTCCTATTTCACCATACATTCTGCTGATAGAGGACAAATCTTTGTTTTTATTTATTTTTATTTTTTCGTTTATATATTTATTTTTCGATTATTATAGTTAATTACTTAAAGATGTCATGTGGAACATGGTGTAATGGTTGCAGCTCCTTACAAAACATTTATAAAACAAAAACTTGGTGATTAAAAAAGAGTGGCGGCGAGTTTCTTGCCAGTTCTTCTCGTCCGCTCTACGCCCTTGATTTGAGAACTGGCAGTAAATGTAAAATTAGAAGCATTTGATATGTATTTTTTATTGAAGTTCATAAGTGTACATTGTGTTACCTAAATGAATAAATGATTTTTGAATTTGAATTTGAAGTTGTTTATGTACGTAAAATCAGTGGCGTAGCATGGGGGAGGGCGGAGGGTGCGGTCCGCCCCGCTGTGAAATGGCTTCCTTCAACGTTCATTTTTTAATTGTTTTTTTGTCAGTTGTCAGGTGCTATACCTTAATATAATAAGAGTATATAAGAGTTTCTCTTAAGGTTAGTGTTATTCAATAAGAGTACCATTTTCACCACGCCCCAATAGTCTAAGATCCGGGATTAGAAAAATATACCCTCATCAGTTAATTAGATGAAACAATTTTTAATAGGCTGATTTCAATATCATGAACTTATAAAAACAACCTCTGCCATCATAAGTCTGCTGCAATTAATAGTAATTAATTAATTAACAACTAATTAATTTTTAATTTTTACTTTCTCATGTTAATTACTTATTGTAGTAAGTTAAAACCGTCAATATTTTATATTGTAACCTCACTGTAGTAGGCACCCATCTCTATGATTGCTATACTTACCTGCAGCCAGGTGAGAAAAGGTAGGTAAATGTAGCTTATTTCCCACACATGTTAATTAAAAAATCCAAATGCAATAATAAACGGCGTCGAATTCTAAACATAATAATGTTTTTAACATGTAATTAACATGAGAAAGTAAAAATTAATTAGTTGTTAATTAATTAATTACTATTAATTGCAGCAGACTTATGATGGCAGAGGTTGTTTTTATAAGTTCATGATATTGAAATCAGCCTATTAAAAATTGTTTCATCTAATTAACAGATGAGGGTATATTTTTCTAATCCCGGATCTTAGACCACAATGTTTTATAATCAATTATAAAAATAATGGGGCGGCAAATTTGGAATCCACACCGGGTGCCTTACCTATGCTCCGCCACTGTGTAAATGGCAGTCTCAGCAAAAGCTTCGAGATATCTATGGAATTATTGATTTTCAGAGTCGACTCTAATCCGCCGTAAAACCAAATATTTATCTGGTAAAATTGGCTATTGGCTAACAATAAGACGCTCAAAGTCTTATTCCTAGTCGTGGTCTAGGCGTAGCTTTGTCTTATTGTGTCGACAAATCATTTATTTATTTATTTATTTAATAGAGTCTTCAACAAAGGATACACATAAACATATATTATCTAAACGTAATATATTTAGCAAGTCTTTGTGCTCCCTCAAATATAGAAGACTACAGCATTCAATTAAGTGGGCCCAACCCGTCTTACTTTCCATACAAAAGCTCTTACGTGATTATGGCGATGTAACCGATTTTTCTTTGAAACTTTTGAACTAATAGGTATCTCGTGCACTATATCTAGGTTTCTATCGAAACAAAATCTTAAAATTTTCAGAAATAAATTCAGTATAAGCCTCCAAAAATCAGCTATTTTACAAAAAAATTACCTGAACTTTGGGCGTTCATAATGTACTCATAAATTGTGAAAGTAAATATTTTGTTATGATAGAAACCTTGCAAATGTAATGAAGATTCTAAATTACAAAAAAATATCTCATAAACATGTAAAGACTACTGAAAAACACGTATTTCCTAGAACAAGTTTTATGAAATTTCCACACACTCTTTTTCGTTCAATGTTATCGCGTTCTCACTCACTCGTTAGCGGTAGAGGTATGCGCTGCATGAAACAAAAAGCCTTTCAACCATGCTCACGTTGACGATAGTCGAACCGGGAAGGGCCCTCTTAAGTTAAAACCGTGTAAGTACATATTATACATAAATTTATCTAATAGTTAATAATCTAAGTTAAACGATACAGAAAAGGGAAACATACTAATTAAAAATAATTAAATAATTTGGCATGAAGTGCATCAACTATTAACTTTTTTATATTTTAGTGCATCTTGCACTAAAATTTTGTAGTTCGAGAGTGAATTCGCAAAAATGTCGATGGTATCATTAGCATTCGAGACAATATTGTACTCATGAGTTATTCGAATGATAGGAGAATGTTTGCCTAAATTTGTGCGATAGAAAGGTGCTTTAAGTAAGGAACGGGGATGACGAGGGATTCTTGGGACATTGATGCATAATTCATTAAGGAAGTCAGGACAGTCAATGTAATTGTTGAATATCTTAAATAAAAAGACCAAATCTGATGTTGCACGACGTGATCTAAGTGTAGTCATTTTAAAGAGATCATCATGGAACATGGTGTAATGGTTGCAGCTCCTTACAAAACATTTGTAAAACAAAAACTTGGCGGTTAAAAAAGAGTGGCGGCGAGTTTCTTGCCAGTTCTTCTCGTCCGCTCTACGCCCTTGATTTGTGAACTGGCAGTAAATGTAAAATTAGAAGCATTTAATATGTATTTTTTATTGACGTTCATAAGTGTACATTGTGTTACCTAAATGAATAAATGATTTTTGAATTTTGAAATATTGAATCAATGAGATAAATAAGACAGTTAAATAATACACATTTAAAACGCGATTTATTATTTATCCCGACGTTTCGGATGCTTTTCAGCAACCGTGGTCGCGGGCAGACAGAAAGGTGACAGCTGTCTGATTTGAAATGTCACATATAGATGGCGTTAATATGGCAACTTCTATAGCTTTACTATCTAATATATAAAATTCTCGTGTCACAGTTTTCGTTGCCATACTCCTCCGAAACGGCTCGACCGATTCTCATGAAATTTTGTGTGCATATTGGGTAGGTATGAGAATAGGACAACATCATTTTTTATCCTCCTAAATGTTAAGGGTAATCCACACCTAATTTTTATTTTAATTTTTGGACGAAATTTTTGTTTTTATTTTTTTATAATGTGGCATTAAAAAATACATACAACCCCTGCTTTTTTTGTCAAAATATCTTGACCCGCGCGAAGCCGGGGCGGGTCGCTAGTAATATTATAAAGAGGAAAGATTTGTGTATGTTATGAATAAACTCAAAAACTACTGGACCGATTTAGAGAATTCTTTCACCAATAGAAAGCTACATTATCAGCGAGTAACATAGGCATATTATGTATAGTAAATCTACATTACACCCGTGTGAAGCCGGGGCGCGTTGCTAGTTATGTGTATAACGGTTGCTGAAAAACATCCGAAACATCGGCATAAATAATATAAATAATAAATATCGTTTTAATCCGTTGTAAAGTATTGTGATACTCGTGTTAATAAAAGACAATATTAATACTTACAGTGTCCAGAGACTTGTCGGGACTGGCCTGGTTCATCAGACAGATCACCATTTCCATTTTCTCCGTGTCTTGGAGACTCTTGTCCTTGAGAATACAGAATTGCATCTGCAATAGTTAAGATATTATTGTAAATGTAGTTAGCCATTTAGAGGGAGGTTTATTGAAAGGGGGGGTCAAGTTTTCAATCGGCCAGGATATAGAAATCTTGCTTATAACAAAACGATCAGTGAAACAGATATCAATTTGTCTGCCATGCCTCACGATCGACGAAGTGTGACATTGCGTGACAAGCGGTGGGAGGGGTCCTATGTTTAGTCACATTTCAAAATCTTAGACATCTAAGTGTTAAATAAAGTATGTTATATATTATGTTAAATATGTATTAACGAAAAATTTAAAAGTATTTCAACTCTACCCGTAAATTTGCAATATATGTGACGTCACACTAGGGATGGAGAGGTCTCACAAATGTGACCTACTGTGGCAAGGACGGGGTCAAAAAATCACCAAATTAGTGTGACGTACTTTAGGGATGAACCCTGACATATGATTACATGGAAGCATAGAGCTTATGGGCACGCTTGTCACGGTTTCTCTGGGGTAAGAGTAGTTCTCCCCCCAGCCACCGCGGGCTGCTAGTGTCCGTGTGGACGACACTCTGACGTGGAGTCATAGCGCGCACTCTCTCGCACCCAGCCGCTTGTAGAGCGGTGTTGTGAGAGCGAGCGAGGGGAGGAGTCAGCGGACAGCTCAGATGAGTCACACCGATACATTGCCGCGCGCTCTACAGGTCACAAGTAGAACTATTTTTTCTGTGCCAAAAGTTAACATAGGCTTGTACTTCCACACACCTAAAACCTATCTTGATAATACTCACTTTGTTACCGTAGCATTCGTCGGCACCATGATGACAGATAAACTGCCATTTCCCATTAACTTTGTCGTGCTGGAAAAAGAACACAATACGATATTGAAAAAAACAAAAAAACACTATAATCTGACTTCAAAACTACAAAGAGCAGAAATGTCAGAAATATTTATAGATATCATCAACTATATTACGTATTTTCGAATATAATATCATCTCATTGTCTGGAAGTCCCCAACTATGATTACGCTTTTAGAAAATTATAAATATGTCGTCTCTGCGGGATTCGAATCTGCGACCCATCGGTGGGTAGGTGTTCTACCAAACGCACCAATGATCCCGTCAAAACTGCAGTTAGATTGGAGGATACTTCAGGTTGGTACTTGTGATGACTGCGGTAATGTTAGTTATTTCGTCTATGTATTTGCGTGTTGTTCCCACGAGAATGTAAGTGAGTGCTCCTATTTCACCATGCCTACTGCTGATAGAGGACAAATCTGTATTTTTATTTTATTTTTTCGTTTATATATATAATTTTAATTATTATAGTTAATTACTTAAAGATGTCATGTGGAACATGGTGTAATGGTTGCAGCTCCTTACAAACATTTTGTAAAACGAAAAACTTGCCGATTAAAACAGTGGCGGAGAGTTTATTGCCAGTTCTTCTCGTCCGTTCTACGCCCTTGATTTGAGAACTGGCAGTAAATGAAAAATTAGAAGCATTTAATATGTATTTTTTATTGACGTTCATAAGTGTACATTTTATTACCTAAATGAATAAATGATTTTGAATTGAATTGGAGGTAGAACAAACTTCCCTTCCATCTTCAAGCTACAAAAAGTGCCTCACCGTACTCTTGCCATACGGCACCAGCTTGACCTTGACGGATCCTCTCAAGTCCCTCCAGACCGGCGCCAGCTGACTGGTGATGAACCTCTTGCTGTCCGGACAGAGCGACTCGTAGTATACTGCGATTTTCACCTGGAGATAATGGAAAATGTCATTAATTTCGAGAACAGAAAATTGTACATATATGTTGAATTCTAGCTAAACTACAACGGCATTTGTCTGTTCACTTAGGGCCCCGGGGCCTCAGAAAAAGGGGAGGTTCCGACAATAGAGACTGGAAAAATCTTAAATTTCGACGAATAAACACTAGTAAACAACTTTTTCTTTGATATTTTTTTCGCTGTTTTAATATAATCATGTTTGTTCAAAGTACAGTTGACTTTGAACAAAGATGATTATATTGTTAATATGGAAATAATCTGGGGCCCGGGGGCCTCCAAAGCTTTGTTGCCCCACACCTCTAAATCCGGCTCACAGGGCCATATCACCATGAAAATGGTCAATTTGTTGAAATTGAAAGCACCAGTGTTAATTAAATTAACAGCATTCGTAAAGTATTGTAAATATGTCAATGAAAATTATACTTTACTTGCTAATTATATTGATTGTATTAATTATAAAAATATCAAATAAAAGCAACAAAATACAAAAAAAATGTTTAACGAAAAATACGCAGCAAGGAGTAAAATGCAAAGAGGATTTTAGCGCGGAATAGTGGGGTGAGAGGGGACGAAATCAGAATTTGCTGAGGTATTACATCCCGTTGATTGAACGCACTAAAGATTTAATTTCGCCATGGCCGCGAGGGACATTGCGCGTGAGTCAGAATACAAAGCAAAGGAAATGTACTCCTAGGGTTACCATAGGCCAGATTTTCACCTGATTTGCCAGGCATTTTAGCTTTAAATCAGGCGTCAGGCGTTTTAAATTACCGCGCCGGTTGCTATCACACCAGTAATTTTTTTTATTGTAAGTAGTTCTATTCGTACATTTAAACTCAAAATACAAAAAAATGCGTCGTCAGAGAAATATCATTAGAATTTAGAAGTGACTATGTTTTTTTTTTATAATTTTATGATTCCTTTTTATGTATTAAAAAACAAACCATATATTTGGCTAATTTTCTAATTACCTTCTAAATTGTATGTGAAAATTGATGTGTTAAATTAAAAATGTTTTACAGTAATGTTTTTTGTTTTACTATCCTTACAACTCGGAGGAGGAGGCCTTTACCGCGACAGGCTTATTTAGATTAGATTTTTTATATTACTCTTTTCATTTTTTCATAATATGCATACAATTGTTTCTTTTTTTTATCTTACAATAAGATTAATCTCATAATTATACCTGTAGGATAATAGTAAGGATTATTGAAGTTATACTTCTTTGGGCGCGTTTGGATGAGAGTGAATTCATGTCCCAAAAAAACGACATGATGAAGTTGGCTACAGAATAGAATTTGATTGATTTTAACATTTTTCTTCGATATTTACTGCAGTTTTTTTTTTTTTAATTTTTCTTCAGACGCCAAAGAATTATAACTTCTAACGCGTGTACATAAGTACACACATATCTTTTTTTTATTTATTTTTATCCTTACAACTCGGCATTTTTAATGAAACTCAAGCATAAAAATGTTCGTAAGTCAGGCATAGATTTCTACAGAGATAGTAACCCTATGTACTACGGGCGCGGGCGTGCTAACTCTGACCTCGTTCCCACCTGCCGACTGCCGAGAGCCGGCTCGCGATTCGTGAGAAGGTTTCAAGTTACGTATAGGACTTAGGGCTGTCTACGATTCGAGAATATGATTTTTTATGTTGGATTTCGACAGCCAGTAATAAATGGCCCAAAATTGCGACAGAATGGCTCCCAGCCTACATGGTGAAAAAGATTGGAAGACCAAAAAGAAGATGGGTGGACGAAATGTCACGGTACGTGGCAAAAACATTGTGGAGGAAAGCCTGGGATAGGTTGTTAGAAGCTGAGGGAAGCCTTTGCGATACAAGCTAGCACAACTAAATAGATTAAACTTTAAAAAGTATAATATTACATGTTAATTAGTGCAATAAAGGGTTTATTAGTTTATTTTATCGACAGCCTGAGCCGAGCATGAGGTTCACTTGATGGTAGATACCTCAGTACATCAGTCAATGATCCGCTGTCCACCTACTTTATCCTTCAAGCATTCAGAAATCCATAGACTGAAACCGAAACGCGCAATGTGCGCACGGCGCAAATCGCTTACATTTCTTGGATGTCAATTATTGTATTCAACTATTGCTCATTTAGATACAAGAATATGGCATCATGTTAATGGGCATTAAACGTATGATAAATAAAGATATAAAACCTTTAAACTAATAACAATTTATACATGACTAGCTGACCCGGCAAACGTTGATTTGCCATGTAAATAATTTCTTATAAGCAGGGGTTGGTGATAAAAAAGTAAAAATTTAGGGTTGTATGTATTTTTTAATGCCACATTATAAAAAAATAAAAAAAAAATCGTCCAAAAATTAAAAAAAAAAATTAAGGGTGAACAACCCATATCACTTAGGGGTAACATGAAAAATAGATAGTAGCCGATTCTCAAACTTACTAAATATGCATAAAACATTTCATAAGAATCGGTCGAGCCATTTCGGAGGAGTATGGGAACGAACATTGTGACACGAGAATTTTATATATTAGATTAAGGTTGAACAAGTCGCGGGCTCGAACTCACTGGTGGGCGTCGCCAAAAAGCACGCTATCTCACCTGGCATCATGCCCGACAGAGATAGTATCAGTGATGAGCAGTTAGACGCTAGTCTTCATTCACGTCTAGTTCATACGCATAAACACAGAGTCCCGAACAAATACGAAATTACACGAAGCTCACATATTATATTTTATGCCGCTCAAGACTTCACGATCACGACGCCGCACCGCGCCAATGCATGCTTACTTGAAATACCTATATTATAATTTGTTTTCAAAATTACCAAATTACCTGTCTTTTTACTTTTTTTAGATATTTATATACACAATATCTATATCTATACTAATATTATAAAGAGGAAAGATTTGTATTTTTGTATGTAACGAATAAACTTAAAAACTACTGGACCGATTTCAAAAATTCTTTCACCACATTATCGCTGAGTAACAGAGGCTATATTTATTACTAGAAAAAAATAAAGATCCTTAGAATTTCCTACTAAAACCAACCCGAGGTGTAAAAAAATTACCCAAAAAATATTGTTCGTCGCATGCGCTGCGGAAATTATTGATGATAGAACAAAAAAAAGTTCTACAATATTATAGAACATAATATAAATATCTACAAAAAACTTCGCGAGTTATTACTATTGTAGTTATGTTACTATAACTACTTTTTTACTTTTTAAAAGTTGATATAAATGCCGATCAAAATCAGACCTTGCTATCCATACCTGTGTATTAATTCTTATCCAAATAAATTGTTTCATATTTAAGACTGTTTCAATACCTGTTGATTACTTTTTGAAATATTGAAATCGGACATTCCATTCAAAAGATATTACGAAATTAAAAATATCAATATATAAACAAAAAAAAATACAGCCGTCGCGCCGCCGCCGGTGTGGGTTCTACGCAGCTCAGCGAGCAATGCGGCAAGGGGTTGTATTGTACCTACTTTGTCATTTTGTTCAATTTTTGCGGTTTTGTTACGATTTAACTCAAAAAATACTTGACCGATTTTAAAAATTCTTTCACGAACAGAAAGCTATATTATATCAGCGTGTAACTTTTTTTCATCTAAATTGCACCCGTGCTAAGCCGGGGCATTTTGATAGTAATACATATAAACAGATTTTTTTATCAAGACAAGTGACACATCAAGATCGTTTTCTTTTCGACGACATACGACGATTCAACGACGGACGTGGCGACGCGGACGGTTTGTGACATTTTTGTTGTATTGTAGGTACCTAGCTAATTATAACAGTAGGTATATACGATAATCCCATATATACCTACCTACCTTTTCCGCCGCCTAAGTCGTCAAGGCCATACATCAAATAGATACCAACGAAAAATTAGGGTTTTCAATTGAAATAAATTATTTCGCAAGCAACTACTCGTATTATAGAATAAACCAAGTTACATACAGCATGATTTTTTAGTCATGTGTATGAAGCGTAGAGCGAGTAACGGCAGATTACTACAAGGGTTGTAGGTTGCTTACTCAATTATTATAAGGGTGCTTCAATTATTTATTTTTATTTATCGAAAAAAAAAAACTGTTTTGTAAATCTTTATTGATTTTTTATTTTCTTTATAACTTTCATACATATTTATACATAGTCATCACATTTTATAACTAAAAAAAATCTATTTGTTGGGCATTATTCTTTATTCATTTTCTATATGTATTAAATATATTTTTAAACATTTTTAGTATGAAAACTTTCTGACATTCTTTCTTTTTACGTCTGCGGTGTGTAATTATTCCTAATAAACTGAAATATAGTTACGTATTCATGAAACTAGTGTGGAAAGTTGGTTTTTATAAACGAGTAGATGAATGAATATAAAGCAAGTTTTTCAGCACAGTACTATCTATATATGTATATAAAAGAAAGTTGTGTTAGTTACACCGTTTATAACTCAAGAACGGCTGTACCAATTTTAACGATATCTTATTTGTTGGATTCCTCTATGTCCGGAATAAGATATAAGCTATTAAAATATTGGAAAAAATCAGGAAAAAAATATATGCATAAAATTAATTATAAAATAAATTAGATTCGGAACTCCGCCATCTTGACAGCTCACGTCATGCATTCTTAGCTTTTTTGGAATAACAGATGTCCACTGTAAATCAGTGACATATTAGACAATTATAGTGGGTAAATGGGCATATTCAAATTTAAAAATAATTATATAATTTCCAAGCCAAAATTGTGGCAGAACAACGTCTGCGGGGACCACTAGTAGGTAATGAAACAAACTTTATGTTTATTGGAAATTCTGTTTCTCAGGGCTGTTATGTACCTAGAAGGTTGTCGGCTGCTTTTTTTATTTAATCAATCAAAGTATGTACCGTTGTTATCTATGCACTTTTTCCATTTTATAGGGATTTCATTAATTTCTTTGCTGTAAAAATTGCGAATCTCGGTTGTTTCACGGCTAATAAATTCTAAGTGCTGAAAATTACATGCAAATGGATCATGCTTAATATTTTTCAATTATTCAAATAGATGAGCAAAATTCACTATTCTATTTCCTTCTAAAGTCGCACAATCACTCTTATCACAATTGTCGGATTCAAAAGAGAAATTGTAGTTATCTGAATCGGATTCGGAGTCACTAGATTTGTTATATTCAGATTGTGTAACTGACATCGATTCTTCCTGTGTCGTCCTGTAAACGCATAACTCAATTAGAATATGCAAAATCTAACAAAAATTGCAGCCGAATTGTCCTAGAATTATAATAATTCCGGTACATATGAAAGTACTTACGATTGAGATGTGATCAGTACATGAGGAATATCGGAACTAATCTGTTCAGTAGAGTCATTTACTACAGGTACATTTTCACACTGTGCAGACATTGCTTTATGTACTTTTTCGGCACAGGTATCTTGCTCGAATAAATCACGTGTTGATCTAAAAAAAAACATGGATTATACTGGGTACAATGGAATAAGTTAACGAAACTGCAAACAAAAATAAAAAGATTCGTTTTTTTTGGGTCATCGATCATAACACTCAAAATAATCCTTACGTTTGGGACATATCCAGTACAGGAGGAATATTTTCTTTATTCATGATCCATCCTTTCAATGTTCTTTTGAGCTTCTTTTTGCGAGGGGCACTTAGTTTTAGGCGCCCTTTTTTCCCATTCGCCAATTTTTTGTATCTGTTTCATAAAAATAATAGCATAATTAAATACCTAAACACTATAGTAAACTTATTTTATGAAAGCAATGTTATTCATAATTATGCCGTTATTTATTTGTCAATAATATAATATGAATTTATTAATTAATTTTTGTAGGCTATTCTAGCGAAGTGTAAGACTTCTAAAAATTTAGATAAAAGTATTTCATTGAAGTAATAACATAATAATTTGTGACAACCCTAAAATAACGACCTCGGACGCGAGTACGAAGCGCGTCGCGAGTACAACACGACCCGGCGTTTGCTACCTCATGATTATCAGCTGATGCTAATTCCTTGATTTAGTAATCTATTAATTTTTAGGTAAGCACTATATTATATCGACCTTATTCATAAACGTATTATAAGCCTGATTGATATAGTACATATGTTTTGTCTCGCTCTATCTATATCTATACTATTATATACTATACTATATAATATTATAATTTGTATTTGTAAAGAGGAAAGATTTGTATTTTTGTAAGTATCGAATAAACTTAAAAACTACTGGACCGATTTCAAAAATTATTTCACGAATATAGAAAGCTACATTATCGCTGAGTAACATAGGCTATATTTATTAATAGAAAAAATAGAGATCCTTAGAAATTCCTACTAAAACCAACCAAGGTGTAAAGAAATTAGCCAAAAAATGTCTTTCATCGTATGCACTGGGGAAAGTATTGACGATAGACAAAAAAAAGTTCTACAATATAATAGAACATATCAATATCGACAAAAAACTTTGCGAGACCATATTATGTCTAACTATTGTAGTTATGTTACTATAACTACTTTTGAACATTTAAAAAATTGAAAAAAATGTCGATGAAAATCGGACCATGTTATCCTTACCTTTGTATTAATTCTTATCCAAATAAATTTCGTATTCGAGACTGTTTCAATACCTATTGATTACTTTTTGAATTATTGAAATCGGACATTCCATTCAAAAGATATTACGAAATTAAAAATGTCAATACAAACAAAAATACATGCCATCGCGCCGGTGTGGCTCCACGCAGCGCAGCGAGCAATGCGGCAAGGGGTAACTACTCGAACGATTTTTAAAATGATTTCACCAATAGAAAGCTATATTATCAGCGAGTAACATAGGCTTTGCTTTATTTTCATCTTCATTGCACCCGTGCGAAGCCGGGGCGTTTTGCTAGTAGAATATAAAAAGACTACAGAACGAAAGAAACAAAACATATTATTTTAACTATATCAAGCAATACGTTTATGAATAAGTATGTACCTATTTACTAATATTATAAAGCTGAATAGGTTGTTAGTTTGAACGCCAAATAGATACCTACCAGATTAATCTTTTTAGTTTTTGTTTTTGTTAGATTATTTATTGAGAAAGGTTATGTTATAGTATAAGCTTTTTATAATTTTCTGTAAGCATATTTTCCCAACGTCTGGTAACTTCGGGCATTGATCGGATGGAAGGAATATCGAAATTCCGACCGGGCAACGATATTTCCATTTTTCCATGGACCACCGTTCATTGATGGAAAATCGAATGAAAATCGTGAAATGCACATTGCATTGTGCGTTTCGGTTTCAGTATATGGATTTCCGAATGCTCGAAGTAAAAAGTAGGTCGACAGCGCATCACTGACTGATGTTCAGTGGCTGAGGTATCACCTACCATCAAGTGAACCTCATGCTCGTCTGTCGATATCTAACATAAAAAAAGCTAAAAGTCATAACACGTGGACTCATGGAAGCGGATCAGTAAATAGGTTCCTACGGGAACGCGAGTCTTAGAAATCCTAGTACAAACATACCTGTATGAATCTCATACGATATAAAACTAGGTATATATTTATATTTTATTTTTTTATGTCATACGTTATCGATAGTGCCAGACGCACAGTATAGATACATATTTTTTGCCGCCTATGACCATTTCTAGTGTCCCATCAAAATCGGTTCAGCCGTTTTGACTTGAAAACGGAACATACACTTTCTCATTTATAATATTATTAGTATAATCTATGGGAGCAAAGTCCACGCGTCGTCGGCGAAAAAGAAAAGAATACTAAATAGATTAGGTGTAACAAATTATATGACTTACCCATTGTTTATTTGTATAATGTTCTTCAATGAACCAGCCCAATGTCACTGGCACAGCTTCCACTCAAATCAACAATTCCAATTAGTAACAAAAATTCGGAGTCCAATTAACAGTACGAAGTCAAATATTTAAAAGTTGGTAGTATCAAAATCCAAAGTTCAAGCCAGGGGTCAATGTAGTGTGGTAACTTAGAGCGCAGGTATAGATAGTCAACAATCAACATACACGTCATACAAACAACATAGGCCGCAGCAGACTGAATTTCGATTTTCAGTCACTGAAACGTATACGCGCGCGCGCGGGTGCCGCGCTGTGCGTCGTCCTCCCGCACCGCACCGGGGGAATCATTATTGAGTGAGATGCACGATAATTCATAGTAAAAGCGGAGCGTAAAAAGTTACGAAAAAGCCTTTGGAAAATCGAGTTTTATGAAAAAACCACTGCATAAATCAATCACAAATAAAAGTTATTGTATTCTTCGATAATCGTGCTTTGTCGGTAAAGACTTTGTTTTGAAAATTTGATACTTCTTTTATTACTAATTTAAGCCCAAAGTTGTTGTTAAAAATGGCAATGAAAACGATTCTTTGGTAGCTCGTAACTTTTTAATGGTTTTTTATTTTACTATTCTGTTTCTCAACAAACAAAATTAATAATGAGACAAAACGATATCATGTTTAACTTTGCATGTACAGTGCTAAATAGTGGAGTAATACCCCCCCGAAATTCCTATGGAAAAAATGTCGACTAGAGTCACCTTAATATAGTAAAATGGTGTTTGAATTTTCGTAAAAATCTTACTAGTCGCGAGTGGCAACCCTAAACATAAACTAAACTGCAGATGTTTTAAGTTTTTTAGTTGTAAAGAATTCGCTTGTGTCCGTGATGACGTCACGTTACTGAGGATCACTTGACAGTAACTCATTTTTTTTAATTGCACACTCGCAATCATTTGCAAGCTGTGATTAAAAATTAAATTTATTAAATTCGTAATATGAAGTTGAATCTATACTAATCCCTACTATCCCTATTATATATTATATACTAGCTGATGCCCGCGACTTCGTTCGCGTGGTGATCACGTTATGCTGAACTTTTGAGCAAGCTTTCTTCATATTATATATCCTACATCCTCTGTACTTGGTGATTTCTTTTCGGAAAGAGTTATCAGAGTAGTCATTGACGATTGCTTTTGCATCATATTATCGACATGTTTAATGGTGGTTAAGGTTGGGGTTCAAATGATGATTTGAAATTCAAAAGAAATACCATAGTAATTGAAAAAATGAACCTGACATTAAAGAAACTTTAGGGAGATGCATATCAATCAAATTTTACGTCACCAAAATGCAGATATGTGTCTTTTTTCCACTAATCAGAGTTCAGTCGAAGATTGGAATCAATGCATTTTCCGTCTTAAATATATGCACGAAAATTGTACGGAAGTTTGAAATTACTTGCGACACATGGAAAAAACGCCAAGAAAATGTCTAATTACGAATGCAATGTAAAATGAATGAAAAAAATAGTACGGCCATGTTGGCCAATTACTTATTTTTTTATAAATTTAATTAGTGTGGATGATACTATATCCACCTCGATATTT
The DNA here is from genome assembly GCA_905404175.1 of Anthocharis cardamines. Classification (NCBI taxonomy): domain Eukaryota; kingdom Metazoa; phylum Arthropoda; class Insecta; order Lepidoptera; family Pieridae; genus Anthocharis; species Anthocharis cardamines. The sequence goes on along the minus strand of FR989976.1, from coordinate 7,925,595 downwards.
ATTTCATTTAATTGATCACTTTTAATTTCAGATATTTTTGTTTAATTCCCAATAAAAAGGAAAGGATTGATGAAAATGCGAAATAAACGATCTCATAAGAAATACATTTTTATATAATAGAATAGTTCACTAATACATTTTCTATTCTCAATATTAGTTCTTTTAAAAATATAAAAAAAATAAATACAATAAAAATTTCCCTTAGGGATGATTCGAACTCGCATCTGAAGTTATGTAGTACGACCGTATATCCACTATGCCACGAACACATATCGAAAACGGCGAAATTATCAAACTATTTCATTTACATATCAAACTGTGATTGACATCTGACAATTCGAAAAAGTTCAACGCGAGTCAGTTTTCATTGCAATTTGTTGAAATGGTGCCTTTAAAATAATATTTAAATGATGATAACTTTTTTTTCCGACAACCGATTTCGATGAAACAAAGCCTATATGTTGCCCTGGACTTTGCTTAATATATTTGTATAAATTACGCGAAAATTGGTTCAGTATCTTCGGAGATTAGCGTGAACAAACAGACAGACAGACAGACAGACGGACAGACAGACAGACAGACAGACGGACAGACAGACAGACAGACAAGAATCTTAAAAATTGCATTTATGCATTCTGCTACCCTTCTTTTATCACCCCTCTTAATTTCTGGTAAAAATATTTAGTGAAGCGTAATTTCGATCCTACTCTTTTATTATATGTATAGATTAATATTATAAATGCGAAAGTAACTCTGTCTGTCTGTCTGTCTGTCTGTTACGCTTTCACGCCTAAACCACTGAACCGATTTTTTTGAAATTTGGTACTGAAGTACTTTTTATCGCGAAATATAGGGTTGGAGGAGTTGAAATAGGGGATGAAAAATTGTATGGAAGTTCGTTAAATATCGAAGATGACATCACGAAACGTTGTTTTTAGGCACTTGATAAGACATAAATAAATATTTGTTCTTGCGTTTTTGAAATTTCGACCTATGTGGGGATGAAATAGGGGATGAAAGTTCGCAGGGAAGTCCAACCAAATCTATTAATATTTATACTATACGTATATTTATTGGAATCATTTATACATATGATTAGTAAAAATGCCGTACAATCAAAGATATCAAAGTAACCAGGGTATCATGAGAGGGATGGTGGTAGTTTTTGAAACAAAAACGTAGTTTATAAAAATGTATTAAGAGAGATTAATATGTAAATGATATATAATATAGCGGCGATCAGAATATTACAATAGTAAGGAGATTAATGAAAAATTAGTTCGGATAATAAATAAGCTACCCGTAGTACTAATTCTACGCAGACGAAGTCGCGGGCAGAAGCTAGTAATATTATAAAGAGGAAATATTTGTTTGTTTGTTACGATCTAACTCAAAAAATACTTGACCTTACTTTAAAAATTCTTTCACCATTAGAAAGCTACATCTTTACCGAGTATAAGAGACTTTTCCAGAAATAATTAGGGATCCCTACTAAAACTTGAATAATGTAACCCAAGGTGTAAACAAAGGTTGTAGGGGATAAACTGAAGCGATTTTAAAAATTCTTTCACCAATAGAAAACTACATTATCAGCGAGTAACATAGGCTATAATATACCCGTCTATCGTCATCTACATTGTACATTTTTTTTATTGTTCTATATCTAAAAGGATCCCCTATAGAATGAATTCATTATTCGAATAAATCGCATTTCAATCATTTAACAAGTTTTCATTAATATTTACCTTATTGTCATCCTTTTTGTTCTTGGCGAGAACTCCGCAGAGGAATGCGACTGCGCAGATCAGAAGTAGTGACTTCATCTTGTACTAAAACAATAAACAGCAAACATCATATAAAAATTTAATACACAATACATACATAGGTACAAACATATACATCACGCCTCTTTCCCATTGCGGTAGGCACAGATCACGGAATTCCATATGCTCCGATACTTACATACCACTTTCGCTTCTTCTACTTTCATCAATGCTTTCATACACGCTCGCCGGTTTCGAGTATGTTTGACCTAGCCCTTTTGAAGAACGTCCCCGATCTGATCGAGGTACATTCGCCCAACTCGACCACTCCCGACTCTACCACTCCTACCAGTTTCATAAATCTTTTTCGTTTACCTACTTTCATCCATTCTTTCTTCGTGCCCAAACCAACTCAAAATTCCTTTCTCTATTCTCGTCACTATATTCATAATAATGTATAATTATTAATAATAATTTTGACAGCATTTTATGTGTACCTTTTTCGACCAAAAGGTCGTGTATTTTGTCACCTTTAGATAAAACTAGTAGACTGTTTATCTAGGGAGCAAATAAAAAATTTTTGAATTCAGAGTGGAGCTAGGGATTCAAACTACTTCACTCGAGTTTAAAAGAGTATCGCTCCCGAGGTGAGAAAGTAAGTAAGTATTCATGAAGTAGAATTACGTTTATCTATTTACATACAGTTAGGAACAATAAGAAACAGAATTGTTTATATTTGAACTATTATGAAAGATCTTAATTCGAATTTGAACAAACAATAATAAAAGAAAGAATGATTTTCGCGCGTTTTTACTTTGACAGAAACTTTTTTTTTTATTTGGTCCACGTGCAAGTATATTTTTTGACAGCCGGTAACATTTCCATACATACAATGTTCGTAATCTTTGATGATTGAAACATTTACCTCCGGAAAGTTTGATTTTCCGCGGAGGTGTGGTTGCAAAGCTATTTTACTACCTGTTGACAGTGAACCAACTAGCTCTTTTTGAATAGATTTGATCAAATATACATTTAAATTCATGTAGCTGCTTTCTGCGTACGTGCCTCTTCATAGATCTTAGATTGCCTCATTCCGATGGGAACGCAGTCGAAGATTTGCCTGCATACAAAGTTTCAGGAGGCCTATTACCAAAACAAAATACGAAGTTTCGGATGACGGATCGTACATCCTATTACGAATCCGATAATCGATTTGTCGTTCGCAATTAGATATTATGTCTTTCGTTCGACATTAGTGTATGAACGTAAGTATAATCGTACTTAAATAGAATTGAAAATGTTTTCTTAATAAGTTTATATATTTGCGTGTTGTTCCCACGATAAATTAAGTACGTGATCTTATTTCACTATGCCTACTGCTGATAGAAGACAAACCTTCGTTTATTATTATAATTAATTACTTAAAGAACATGGTGTAATGGTTGCAGCTCCTTACAAACATTTTGTAAATAAAAAACTTGGCGATTAAAAATAGTGGCGGCGAGTTTCTTGCCAGTTCTTCTCGTCCGCTCTACGCCCTTGATTTGAGAACTGGCAGTAAATGTAAAATTAGAAGCATTTAATATGTATTTTTTATTTTATTTTATTTTATTTTTATTTTATTTTATTGAGCAACACAAACACACATAACAATACATACACTTTAAAATATCTTACAATAAAATAATTTAACTTATTGTTAGCGCCAGTAGTGTTGACAAAGTGGTCTTTTAAAAAATAACTGAACGTATAATGATACTATGATAATATAAAAATTAAAAAAAAGAAATAATTATAAAACTAAGACTATACTTGATTGATGGAATTAGCGTCGCGGAGTTGTTTACGAAAACGTTGTAAACTACTCCCCACGATGTCCAATTCGGGGTGTCCTTCGCATAATCTGTTATATTGAGAGCAGATTCGACTCAAAGTACTAAAATTTGCTCTTTGTGTACGATGTACTGGGAGGGTAAAAGTCTGATTATGACGATTGCTTCTCAGTGGAATATAAAAGGAGATCTGGGCAAGGACAGTTGTCGATAAGTTACCGTTAATCATTTTATGTAGTACCATATGCCCAAGAAATTCGCGGCGTTCCTTAAGTGGTAGTTGTTTAAAGTGGTTAAGTCGTTGGTCATAGGTTTGTAGTGACTTTTTGAATCCAAATCGATAGCTGAGTGACCGTATGAATTTAATCTGTACTTTTTCAATATTTTGAATATGTACGGAGTAAAATGGCGACCAAATCACGCTTGCATATTCTAACTTACTACGAATTAAACTATTAAATAAACACAAATATGATTTAGGGTTGTAAAACCCTTTACATGATCGTAAAATAAATCCTAACAATTTGGTGGCACTATTACAGATGTAGTTGTAATGTTCTGTAAAAGAAAGTTTGCTGTCTAATATTATTCCTAAATCTCTAGTTGAAGTTTTCCAAGCAAGATTTTGACCACCGATGGTATATTGATATTGTATACAAGTTCTAGCACTGCTAAAATTCATAACAAAACATTTACTAATATTAAGGGTCATTAAGTTTTGATTGCACCAAAATTTTAATCTATCTATATCGTTTTGAAGTTCAATACAGTCACTCAAAGTACAAATTTTTCGGAATATTTTCAAGTCGTCAGCGTAAAGTAAGTAGTCTGAACTAATATTTGTACACAGATCGTTAATAAATATTATAAATAGCAACGGTCCTAAGTTCGAGCCCTGCGGTACGCCAGATAGAACCTTCTTGGGATAGGAATAACAGCCGCCTAATCGTACTATTTGAGTTCTATTAAATATGTATGATGTCAGCCAACGTAATAGATTTCCTTGAATACCAATGCTGACTAATTTTTGGATTAAAATTCCATGGTTAACCTTATCAAACGCTTTCTTAAAGTCTGTGTATACTGAGTGCACTTGCATCTGATCATTTAATGCGCAATGTATAAATTCTGTGTATTCAATAAGATTCGTGATTGTTGACTTTTGCTTCACAAAACCGTGTTGCTTAGGATTTAACACTGGCTTACAATAAAAGAAAATATGATCGTAGATCAATGCTTCAAATAGTTTAGAAAAACATGAGAGAATACTGATAGGCCTGTAGTTTTCACAGTTTGATTTATCACCTGATTTATGTATTGGTACGATATGTGCAGTTTTCCATAGAGTAGGAAACTTTCCAGTACTAAAGGAAAAGTTAAAAATTAAATACAGTGGATCTATTAGCTCATTCATACAATTTTTAATGAAATATGGTGAGATATTATCAGGACCTGAACCTTTATTTGGGTCAATCTTACTCAATTTCTCTCGGATGCTCTTCTTATCAATATAAACGTGGTTTATTGACGTTCATTTACATGTACATTTTGTTACCGAAATGATAATTTGATTTTGATTTAAAATACGAAGTTGGTTGTACTTTCGTTTTGCCCCGTTTCACTGCATTCACTTTGGTATTAGATTTACAGATCCGGAGGGAATTGAACTCGTGACCCTTTGGTCCACCTCCGTCGTCTTTTAGTCAATGATCGTACGAGAAATTGAATGGTCAATGATCCCCACGGAAAACGGCACTTTCCCAATTGACCGCTCGAGTGTGAATCTGACGTGCGAGTTGTCACTCGAAGCGATTTCGTTTAAATATTTCTTTTCTGAACCTTTTAACAGTAGAATTTAAAACTAGCAACACGCCCCGGCTCCGTACGGGTTCAATGTAGATGTACGATACACCAAAAAACTATATAATACTAGCGACCCGCCCCGGCTTCGCACACAAAAAAAAGCAGGGGTTGGTAATAAAAGAGTTAACATAATATAGGGTTCTATGGATTTTTTAATGTCACTTAGTAAAAAAATAAAAATTATCCAAAAAAATAAAATCACTTAGGGATTTGAAAGAATATAGATAGTAGCCGATTCTCAGACATACTGAAGATGCATAAAAAAATTCATAAGAATCGGTCGAGCCGTTTCGGAGGAGTATGGGAACGAACATTGTGCCACGATTTTATATAAGATGATACCTTGTACGAAACAAAGCAATTAAAGCGCCGTATTCTGGCTATGCCCTATGAAGGCATAACAATGTTGTGTATAAGACAAGCGTATGTAGCAAATCAATTAATAATGCGTTGTCGACCTATTTTTTGCTACAAGCATTCGTAAATCTATTTTTGAAATCGATACGTTTTAAAACCAATTAATAGGTCGAAATTTTGATATAATTCTTCAATGACTAGATGTAGGGAAAACATGTTTCCAAAATGTCGTCTCGCGGGGATTTGAACCCGCGACCCACCCGTTCGAACGTGAACGTACTTAGTAAAGAAACAATTAGTGTTGTGACATGTATAAGTAAAATCAGTTCTATCGTAAAAAGTTGTGAGATCCATATAATAGGTACCAAGTCGGTCAATTTATTCAGTCTCTACTGAAGGATCCTTCTGTCTTAAGTTATTACGTAATTAGCTAACCTAACAACATCTTATAGTGATCGTATCAATATTAAAAATCTTTTATGTTTTAAATAAAAAGATTGACTCGGCTATCGCATGAAAACACAAGTATTACATTTTATATCAAATTAGATTGTTCAGGCTTCTATTTTTATCCACAAGTTATAGGGGGTCGAAAATAGCCCGAACTACTTCGAGAAAAGGATACGGCCGTGCCGCTTGTTGCTCGACTTGGCGGGGGCATTGCCGTGCCCCCAGATATGTTTTTGAATACATACATCTTGTACAACGTTAGTTTCACACCTAACTGTCAATTGTACTGCAGGTATACTTTCCATTCGCCAAACGATTTCACCTATCATTGGTTTCGGTTATTTGAGTACAAAAGATACTGCGTTCTAAATATCGCTGCTAATATCTGCTTTGAAATATTTGTTTTCATTTAAATATTATGTATCTTTTTTGGCAGTAATTTTGAAAAACATTATTACATTTTTTTTAATTACTAGCGGACCGAAAGAGGTTATATGACCGACTGAAAAAAAAAATATATATGTATTCCTGAAAACCCATCGCAGCTCAATTCATCACACACAAAAAAAAAAACATCAAAATTCGTCCAGCTGCAGCGGTTTACGACATAAAACATAAGATAATCTGTTATTGAGCCATAATAAATTAGAAGAAGATAAAAAAAAACTTACGATGTTTTTTATTCTCGATTTACTTAAATTACTTATTATTTTTAATATTAATTATTTTAGGTTAATGTAAGTTATAATTTTTTGCTCATTCACCAGTATTTAAAAAAAAAAAATAAAAACATGCTACTTATATTAAAACATATAAATAAAATGTACAATCAATAGAAATGATTTCCATTTTGTTACGGCTTAACACAATAAACTTCTTAATGAAATTACAAAATGATTTATTTGTGCGATAAAATATTGCAAATCACTGTTGTGTCGGAAGAATAAGGTTATTTTATATTAGGGGACGTCCATAAATTACGTGAGGTGTTTTTTTAAATTTTCTTTACCTCCCTCCCCCCCTGGTGAGATGTCGTGAGATTTTATTCAACCCCCTCCCCCAAGCCCCAATCTCACGTGAGATTTTTCAAAATGTGGGTTTCTTACGTAAACGCTTTGGATTGTTATTGTAAAAAGAAAAGAAAAAATTACATGTATACCTACAATCTGGATTAAATGTACCAAAATAGTATATATTTTTTTGTTTCAATCAGAAAAAAAATTGCGTGATATTTGCCGAGACCCCCCCTCTCTCCAACGTAAGATTAGATGAGATTTGACTCGACCCCCTCCCCCCCTTAAACACCTCATGTAATTTATGGACGCCCCCTTATGAAGTGAATAATGAATAAGGACTTTCATGCACAAATACGGGTGTGTTTACTATTTATTTATCGTCATGGAGTCCTTAGCGGCCACCCATAAAGTACGTCACACTAATTTTATGATCCTTGTCACAGTTGGTCACATCTGTGAGACCCCCCCTCCCAAGTGTGACGTCACATATTTTGCAATTTTACATCTAGAATTATTAAATTAAAACAGCAGTTCAGAGTACGAAAGCCTAAATACTACTCTTATTTGACTACATTTAGTTCATAACTTAAAGATGTCATGTGGAACATGGTGTAATGCTTAGCTACTTACAAACATTTTGTAAAACAAAAAACTTGGCGATTAAAAAGAGTGGCGGCGAGTTTATTGCCAGTTCTTCTCGTCCGTTCTACGCCCTTGATTTGAGAACTGGCAGTAAATGTAAAATTAGAAGCGTTTAATATGTATTTTTATTGACGTTCATAAGTGTACATTGTGTTGCCTAAATGAAAAAAATGATTTTGAATTTGAATTTGGTATTCATTTCTGTAGTCGCATGTTGTGGCAACACCAGAAAGTAAACAGTCCATAATCAAATTTTAAGTAGTGATAAGCAAAAATTACAAGATTTATAAAATACTTCTTTTGATAAGGATTTTCTAAACATCTGGTCTTTAATTTAGCATTGTATGTTGTTGATAGGGAATACAATCCCGGGATCCCGAATCCCGGGATCCCGGCCGTTATCTGGTCCCGTAAATCCCGGGACTGTACTTGGCCAATCCCGGGATTTTCGGGATTGCCACAAACAGGTTTATTTTGCATTCTGTAGTCCGTTGCGCCTTGACTATAACTTTGCATAGATTATATTAATAGCATTTATTACATAACGACAAAAACAACTCTTAGATACGCCTTACGATAGATACCTACAGCCCTAATAATATTATATTTGTCATAGAACTTCATCTCGGAATACTTCAATATGATATTCTTTAGGTCATTACCCAACGGGCTAACAGGGGAATCACCCGATCACCTCATATAATAATATTGTATATAAACTACGAAGCAGGCTTGGAAGTCAAACATTGGATGCTTTGATATTTCTGCCAATTTATTTAATGTATTTTAAAATTCTACATTTTTTAATGTTTTTTTTGATTTCTTGCAAAAGTTCTTTTCTTGTTTTTAGTGTTTGGTCTATCTTATTTTCTTACTACTACTTTTTTTTTAAAGAAATTATACATTATTTTTCATTTAAGCCCAATTAGAAACCACATAGTCTAATCCCGGGATAGTCCCGGGATCCCGGGATTACGCATCAAAAATCCCGAAATCTCGGGATTGAAAAATATGCTCGGGATTGTGTTCCCTAGTTGTTGAGGAGCACCAAAATATAAAATTATCTGCAAATTCGTTTTTATAGAAAGACACATTCACATTTTTTGCCTTAATATACCTACATATAATAAAGCGACCCTCCCCGGCTTCGCACAGGTAGTATAGCCTATAATAATTATGCCGACATGTCTTATGTGTCGTAGGGTTTTAATTTTTTGCGATAACTCCTAAGACATTCATATAAATTACCTGGTGCAACAGATATATTAATGTGCAGGAAATGCATAAGTTAACTAACGTATTTGAGTTGTTAAGGATTCATACTGTACTTTCCAACTACCGCATTATATGTACGTGATAATTTTTTTAGAAGACTGGATATAGTAAGCTATCCTTACAAGATAGATATATGCCATCCCAGACATTTTTGTAGATCTATAAACGAGGAATATCCCATCATACATTGATATATCTCAAAGGGATTAGGCAGCGTTTTCCGACACTTCCCAGAATTATCGTAATATTTCGATCTATTTACACAAAACCTTATAGACCTAAACCGTCATCATGAATCACTATCTATTGGTGAAAACCGAATGAAAATCCGTTCGGTAATTTTTGAGTTTATCGCGAATAGACAGATAGACGCGGATGCGGCGGAGGACTTTGTTTTATAACACGTTAACTGTCCAGTGTATAGCGTTGTTCTGACACGTCCGTGTACCGTTGTCGGTACACGGCTCCTTCGCCATTTCCACGAGCTCTAACTTCGTGGATTCGGTTGCTCAACTGGGTAGGACATGCGGATAGGACTTTAATAAATTGAAAAAACAAAAAACAATATGTATTTTGTTTTTATTTTTAAATAAATTATAAGGGATTAAAATAAATGTGCTCTGAATTCGGTACACGACAAAAAGCTAAAAAAAAAGTATTGACATTTTTTTATATATTTGTCACAAAATATGATAATTTGTGTCAAATTAAAACAAAATATAACAAAAGCTATTTTGGACTTATGAAGTCGTCAAATGTTTTTGTATGGAGACAGGCAACGAGATAATATGTAGTGATTTATGGTAGTAATACATGACAATTACATTAAATCTAAGACGTGCCTACCTTTCTCAATATAACACTAACAAACTGTCTCACAAAACTCATAACATGTACGTCTGGTAGGACATCACTCTGTAACTAAGACGTGATAACTCTGACCCATCTCACTTTGAACCGCGATAACGTTTCTTTACTTCGTAAATAAATAAAGATAGTCGATATTTTAAAACTTAATTACCATTATCTACAATTACATATTAGATAATTGCTTTTTTACGTGATCAGAAATCTAATTTGAATAAATACCAATTACAATGTAAAAATAAAATAAAAATAAAAAGTTGGAAAATGTGCTTATGAAAAGTGAGACCAGCCGGGCTAGCATGACCGCCACGAGATATATCTCGCGCGACAGAAGACAAACTAAGATGTTAAATATCTCGATATATTATATCTCGACATCGACAATTTTGATAGAAAAGATATCTCGATCGACAAATGTATCTATTTTTGATATTAAAAGTCGAGTTTTAAGTGTAATTGTCATGTTAGACCCGAAAGAAATAAAGCGATAGTCGATTTAAACACGAGAAAACGGTAGACAAAATTTTGTCGCGCTTGTCATGCTAGCCCGGCAGGATCCAAAAGAACTCCCAAGTCCCTAAAAAAATACTGTTCGTTAAAGTTTTTGCCTGTTTAATTTGTAATCAAAGCGAATAGGTGTCGCATTCGGCTAAATCATCTCAGTGCGTTTATCAAAACCAAATCTAATACTTGGTGTCAGATCAGTATTCACAACCTGAAACCAGGCAGCTATCGTACCAGGGACGTAAAATTATCGTATATGGACATATTTGGATCAAAATTATCGTATCCTAGAAATGGGTAACACTGCGCTGCGCCGCGCAATTGCGCCGGCACGCTTCAGTGCGCAGGGTGAGTCAGCTCACACATTCATAATGTGTCGGCGCACGGCGCAGTACCCACTCACTGAGTGAACTATGAGCGTGGGGTTGCGTGCGTTTCGGAGGTTTCATTGCTCGCTTTGCGCGTACCATTTTTACTGCGTTGTGGCGCAATTTTCAGTTGACTCAAGGAGCCGACACACTACACTGCGCCTGAGTTGCTGAGTTGGCGCAGAGAATTTCGCTGAGTTACCCATGTCTATCGTATCCATTAGAATATCCACTAGTCATTGAGCTAGTTGCGTACAGATGGCGCTCCGTCACTCAAAATCCTACAAACTGACATGCTAATGAAAAAAAAAACGATAGATTTCGCTGATTGGCAGACTAGCAACCAATGAAAGGATTTCGACATGAAGTGGTAGCAGATTTCCTATTAAGGAAGAAATGAGCCAATAGCTAGCGCTGACAGTAAAAGGTATGTGTGTACTTATGTACTTGCGTTAGAAGTTATACTTCTTTGGCGTCTGAAGAAAAATTTTAAAATCAAAACTGCAGTAAATATCGAAGAAAAATTTTAGAATAAATCAAATTCTATTCTTTAGCCAACTTCATCATGTCGTTTTTTTGGGACATCGTGCGCGCGCAGGTCATGAATTCACTCTCATCCAAACGCGCCAAAAGAAGTATAACTTCAAAAAACGATTATAATTGTTGGCTATTAGTGTAATTATTAAATTTTGCATCATAATGGAAATTATCGTACCAGCTGCGTACGACAATAGTGTACCATCGTACATCGTACGTAGTTATGTAATTATCGCACACATACGATAATTATCGTACGGTTGCGAACACTGTCATAATACCTGATGCTGCGGTGGTACCTTAACAGACAGACTATCAAATTATAACAGCAAATTAATATTTTCCTTATATTATTATTAAGAGAAGATAGCGAGACTGGCGCCTAAGATAATGAAAGTTCAAAGACATTTGACCTTACACAGATTATAAATTTAAAAAATATATATAATAAATTATTTTCTCACGTGTTTTATAGGTATATAATATAATCGCTGAATGTTATAAGAAATATCGTCTGTATGCAAAATCGATAAGGTTTTGTATGAAGTACTTTTAATCGGGACTTTGTCCGCATTGATCGCAGAACTAAAATAAATCTGTCTATAAAAAAAAAAAACAAATGCCTAGGGTAGAGATGTCAATTGTCAGTGTTGACAGATCAATCAGTCCTTGGTCAGGAGATGTTATTTTATACAAAAATAATTTGATTTTACATAATATTTATTGATTATGCCGAGAGAACTACATACGCATTTGGGAAATTCGTTTTTCCTCCAGATATTTAGTAACATTCAAATAATTTTAAATATGGAATTCTCTTCCCACTGACATCAGACTCTCAACTCTTCAATCTTTCAAAACTATGCTCTTTAAATATTATGTGTCATAAAATTAGATTTCTTGTATTTATTTTTACTGTGTTTATGTTAGAATTATATGAATGTATATCGATAGCACCACGTACTATTTCCTTAAAAACTAAATTTATTTAGCAAGTAGAGTTTACCTGGAAGAAATCGTTTTTAAGCGATAAGGCCGCCTATTGCTTTTTATATTAATTTCTTTGATTATTTATATGTCTAGATAGACAGTCGAAGCTGAAAACGCGTCAAAAAATATTGTGTCCAGCTGTTAGACTCTTTATACCTTCCCCGCGCTCAGTAGCAGTTGTGCTGTCAATGGATACGCTCGAGTTTGTTTGTAAAATTATCTTGTTTACAATGGCGGTTTGTGTGATTAAAGTGTGCAGAAATTACAAAGGACGATCTAAAACAACAAAATAAGTTACCTATCATCGGTAAGTAACATTATTTCGTATCAATTCCAGCCAATTAAGCCATTGAAATATTTCGAAATTAAATAATTATTTATTTCTGCCATTTTGTGTTTGACGCGTGTGTTGCCAGTTTATGAACCCAAAAATATGACTTAGTATCTAATTCATAAAGATATTAGAAATAGATTTAGCGTCGACATGGGTGCCGTTTTTAACCGACTTTAAATAAAAAAGTAGTTTAATATTAATTGTTTTTTTTTTTAATTTAATTATTTATACTAAATAAAAGTAAATTAATTTGAATATCTATTAAGTAAATATGTCAAGGTATGAACTCTAATTATAGTTAAAATGAAAATATCTCTCTATAGTAAATGAAAACCACCCGTTCAATTATTTTTTACTTTTTAGTACCTGGAAGTCGTTCTTACAATATTTTTTTTTGAAGTTGTTTTAAATTTTGAGGATATTGGTATGATTGTTTTAAATATGAAATCTAAGTTTATTTTGTTATTTAATTTTAGAAAAAGCCAATATATATAATAATAATAAATAAAAAAAATAAGTGTGATGTTGTATTTCATTATAGTTTAATGACGATAATTTTTGCCCTTCGTTTCGTTTAAAAAAAAAAACAAAACGGATTTCTTTGTTTCTGACGTGGCCTCAAAAGGTATTCTTTTTTAATTATTGTCAGATCTTCAATCGATGAAAGATGTATCTTAAAAAAATTATTATTTTTAATAGAGTTAAAACAAATGTTATGAGTTTAAATATACATAATAATATTATATTTTCCAAGTTAAAAAACATTTTTCAAACGCATTTGCATATAAGTTATGATTTTATTTTTATCTATCCACATAAATCATAGTTTTATATATTCCAATTTTCTTCAAAATTGACCCAGAAGTTTTAAAAAATAATAATTGGTACGTTTATATGCAAAGAATGAAAATGACTTGAGTTCCGACCTTCGAAATATTGTTAGTATTGTTGTTTTATTCCAATTAATTTGTTTTTTCATACTACATATTTTTGTGAATTGAAAAAATATATTCTCGACTTTGATTAATTTCTCCCTATTTTGAGATGAATTTTTCCACAACTGGTAACATTATTCACGCCAACTAGGAACGCATAATGACTTATGGCGAGTGTAAGACGTAGCTGTCACGCACACTATTATAACAGACATGGATTGTTTGTTTTAGGTCGTTTGCAGCGCGACACTCTATCTAGACATATAAATAATCTAAGATTAATTTCTATTTTTTTATATTTAATTTTTGTGGTTTGCAATAAATATTATTTCATTTAATTAATATATACATCGTTTAGGCAACAAATGAAATAAAATAGATAAAAATAAAACAAATAATAATCAATTCTTTTCATAAAAAAATGATGATTTGACAAATTTTTTTTTTTTTTTTTTTATTTTTTTTTAATTTATATTTTCTCTCCAAAAGTAATTCGTCTATGTATTAATGATCGAACTTCACATATGCACAAAAGGTTTACTTTCTGTCTTCTCACAAACCAAGTGAAACGTAATAAGCAAGGTACCTACGTATATTTCGCGACGGTGGTTCATTATGTGGTAACGGCATATATTATGAAATTGGAAACTGGGTTTGGCCAAAGAATAATCTTATTAAGTCAGTGGTAAGACACAATAACTAGCAACACTGGCCTTTTCAAATATAATATAACTTTCATGTAAGGTTTTACAAATATTTTCGAATCAATCACTACATAGTATAAAACAAAGTCGCTTTCTCTGTCGCTTTGTATGCTTAAATCTTTGAAACTACGCAACGGATTTTGATGCGGTTTTTTTTAATATATAGAGTGATTCAAGAGGAAGGTTTATATGTATAATAATAACAGTTTTCTGTAGTTTATTTAGTATCAGCATTGCACCGGTGCGAAGCCGGGGCGGGTCGCTAGTATTTAATATTTAAAATAAAAAAATATTAGGTTATTTGCGAAACTATTTTCATATTTAATTTGGTTACTGTAAGTCAACTTTAGAAGGTAAACGTATGTAACATCATCACTGTTATTATTCCTAATAAAAAAAAATACTAAAAATTATGTCAAAGGAGAAATAAAAAAATATAATGTCATCCATTTTGGTATTGTAAAGTGCTAATGTGTAAAAAGTGTTAAAACGGGCTCGTTGGCGCGTTCGGTAGAACACCTGCCATGCGCATCGATGGGTCGTGGGTTCGCATCCCACCGGAACCACATGTTTATAATTTTCTGTAAGCATGTTTTTCCCACGTCTGGTAACTTCGGTCATTGATCGGGTGGGAGGAATATCGAAATTCCGACCGGGTAACGAACCACCGTTCATAGATGGAAAAACCGTGATGCGGCGCGTTTCGGTTTCAGTCTTAGGATTTCCGAATGCTCGAAGTAAAAAGTAGGCAGACAGCGCATCATTGAATAGAATCGGATACCCAATTTTTTAATTTTAACCAAATTAATGACTTCGCACTTATAAATAAAGTACCTACCTGTGTATATTACATATATTTTTTGTTAACATTAACACTTGCCTTATTCGAAACCAGTTTACTTGTAATTACATATAGGTATACAGAATACAGAATTGTAATACGAAGGATATAAATCAAATAAATACTGTGTCTCGGAATATGGGTTCCGTACAGATAAATAACTCGAATCAAAGAAATAATTGCGAAACCAGATTGTGTCTAATGCTAAATATTTATACTAAATCTGTTTGTCTGTTAATTTGTCATGGGCACTAGTTGAACGGTATATAATACGGTGAATTTGAACTCAAAGGAAATGTAGATGGAATTATAGTACACACATAATTATTAATCGATTCTATTATAAGTAATAGACGACCGGATATTTTATGAAGGAGGCTGGTATGTAAATGGCCGTTTTGTATAAAAGCTATTTTTTTTAAAATAGACATTGCTAAAAGAACAGCATTGTAAGTACGTTTCGTTGAAACGACGGGTGTATGTCACAAAAGGTTACGGAACCCTAATAAATAATTGTTTATGTCAACAAAACTTTTAAGAAACGCAATTTTGCAATTTACATAAAATACGTTTGCATTCGTGTGGTAAAGTGTAATAATATTACTAAAAATCAGTTCAGCTGTCCAACCGTCAACACTTAACAAACATAAATGTTTTTCACATTGTGATATTAACATAAATAAATAAGTTGAAGCATAGGTACATTTTCTTTATATGATATAGCTATGAATTATCTAAAAATATGAACTTCAATTCCCATAAAATCCTGTTTCATTTATTTGCTAATTAGCATGTACACTCACAGTGATTAAAACCTGTTTGGTCCGCACAATACCTTTCTGTTGGCCGTGGCCGATAAGGAAAAAATTAAAAAAAAAAAACTCACAGTTAGCGCTGCGAACAATAGCGCCGAAATCTGACAGATTTATTTTTTAATAATGTAAACGCGCGTAATGGTCGCGGGCTGCGCGGGAACTGACTAGCTGACTACTCAAGTCAGTACTCGTACTGAGGTTGTCGTATTGAGTTCACCTCACTGTACATTGTCCAAGATGTAGTGAACGGTATAATCTAGCATTGAAAACGCACGTCCTATTAGTACGTAGCACGTACGACGTAATTCGTATAATATTTCTTGGAATAATTGACAGTATCAATTGGATTCAAGTTTGGATTATTGATTTGAAATTTGCGATTGGCGGCACAAGGAAGATTAAAAAAGATGGTAAATTATAACAAAAATGTTTAACAATTCGTCAATATTTGGTCTTCTAAGAGAAGAGTAACCAGGGGCGTAGCTACTACCATATCAAAGTTACAGGAGTCCCGAAACCGTATTTGCGAAAATTTACCTTCCATTAGGGCTTCGCCGCAGTAAGGATTCTTCCTTGGGCCCCCACCAAAGCTACGCCCGGGCCCCTGAGAATCTCATTCAAGTAGAAGGTCTCACTAAGCGAGACTTCTATAGCTTTTAGTACATTAAACCCCATACACAGTTCGTCACGCGACTTTCCATTATCATAATTCGGGAACAAATTGTAGAATGGCTATTAATGAATTCCAGTTTTCATTTCGATATTTTATGACGGAAAAATAATATTTTTGTTTCTAACCAAGCGAAGCCATGATCAAACACTATAGCTTTACATACTACTAGGCACTAGCAACGCGCCCCGGCTACACACGGATGCAATATAGATGTACTTGTTAGAGTACCAATGAGTTTTGTATATAACTCTATGAAAAAAGATATTAGAATACCTATATGTCAGTTCTCGTGTTATTAAATTATTTGAATAAAATTCGTCAACACAAAATATGTTTTCTATTTAACTTTACTATTTTACTATACACAAAATATAACATATGTTACTCGCTGATAATGTAGCTTTCTATTGGTGAAAGAATTTTTAAAATCGGTACAGTAGTTTTTGAGTTTATTCATAACATATAAAAATACAAATCTTTCCTCTTTATAATATTAGTATAGAAGTATAGATGTAGTTGAACCAAACGTATTCTTTGTGTAGACTGTCAATGTTTCTGGCATCTAAACTAATCTTGGAAATGATCTAAAAACTTCCAGAATGTGTGCAACTGATAAAATCAATCTAGAAAGTTCTAAAACTTTCTGGAATGATCTAGAAAGCTCCAACAAGCAGTGCAATTATTGTAATCGATCTATAATATTTCAGAAAGTTTCTGGAAAGATCTAGAAAGTTCCAAAGAGTGTGCAATCGCTAAAATTGATCCGAAATGATCTAGAAAATTCTAAAAATTTCTGAAATGATCTAGAAAGTTTTAAAATGATTTCAATTGTTGTAATCGATTTAGAATGTTTTAAAAAGCTTCTGGAAAGATCTAGAAAGTTCCAAAATGTGTGCAATCGATGAAATTGATCCGAAATGATCTAGAAAGTTCTAAAAATTTCTAAAATGGTCTAGAAACTTCCAAGATGCCTACAACTTGAAGATACTTTACACCGTATGTTAAATGGTCGAATAAGTGTCTTATTATTTAAGATAGAAATCTAAAATTTTTATCTACTTTAGAAAATGGATCCTTAAATATTTCTTATACCATTAAACATGCGATGTATTTTAACCCGAGCAACGCCGGGTTTCGCTGCTAGTATTATTATAAATAGGAAAGTTTGGTATGTTTGTTTGTTACGATTTAACTCAAAAACTACTCGACCGATTATAAAAATTCTTTCACCATTACAAAGCTACATCTTTACCAAGTAACATAGGATATATTCATTTCCAATAATTAGGGATCCCTACTAAAACTTGAATAATGTAATCCAAGGTGTAAAAAAGGTTGTATGGAGTAATCTATGGATCTACTGAACCGATTTTAATAATTATTTCACCAATAGAAAGCTATAATTATCAGCGAGTAACATAGAGTGAAACCAGGGCGCGTTGCTAGTATTTGATATCGACGCCACTAAAATATTAGGCGTGAACATGATTGCTAGTGAATTGAATAAACATAGAAAGTCGTCACGAGTGAAGAGACGCAACAGTTACAAATAAATATTAATACCGTGAAAGGCAGCTTGTGACTATATGAATTTTGATGTATATTTTTTACCTAAATATAGGCAGTTGAATGCATTAGAAAATGGACTCCGTACAGTTGTAGTAACTATTTCTTAGTCTTTAATTGCCTTAGTTTATGAGAGAACCTGCCTAGCATGACCATCAAGAGATATCTCGCGGACGAGAGAAGACAAACTAAGATATCAGCCGGCCTAGCATGACAACCACGGCAAAATTTTGTCGACCGTTTTCTCGTGTTTTAATCCATTATCGCTCTATTTCTTTCGGGTCTAACATGAAACACTTAAAACACGACTTTTAATATCAAAAATAGATATATTTGTCGATCGAGATATCTTTTCTATCAAAATTGTCGATGTCGAGATATCTTACATCTTAGGCGTTCATGCTAGGCCGGCAGATATCTTGATATTATATCTCGACATCAACAACTTTGATAGACAAGGTATCTCGACAAATATCTCTACTTTTGACATTAGAAGTCGAGTTTTAATTGTGTCATGTTAAACAGGGAAGACATAAATAGATAGTCGATTATCGCTGGACAAAATTTTGTCGTATTTGTCATGCTATTCCGGCAGAAGTTACCGTGCATAGCGTAGTGTCTCAGTGGGAAATAGTTTGGAGGAACAAGGGTGTGCTCTACATACAACCTAAAGGGGTAGGTGTGAGGGTGGAGGGGCCGCGATTTGCGCTCAAGATGAGGGTAGGAAGAACAATGAAAATGGCCCCTGAGCCCTACCTATTTATACTTTCATATTGATCGGACAGCCTTTGAGAGACCCATTGAGAGATAATAATATGAAAAAAGAGATGTCAATAATACTTTTATTATTACACAACTAAAATTGAAAGGATTTTCATAGCAAATTCTTATCTCAAATCAAACTGCCACTTTTGTAAGAGCAAAGTTTTAATTTTACATTATTTCTGTCAAAATTTGCGCAGAACTGAAGATTGTTATTCTTTTATTTAAGGACGTGAGATAAATTAACTCTTATTCATTTTTTACATGATATATTTATTAAGTACTATAGTCATCTACAAATATTTTTATACATATACCAACAATCAAAAACGTTTTATGGAACAGTACAATAACATAGGTAATATATCAATTTACCTTATCTTATTTACTCTTAACGCCATCTGTCGTCAGCGAGAGGTACAAGACAACCACAAGGTTGACGTTCCGACTGTCGCCATCTTTTATTTAAAACATCATTCGAAAAATAAGTTTAAACGAAGATAACACGTATAATATAATTGTAAGGAGTGACAGATGTCGTCACCAACCACACTGCGTTTGACTATATAACGAGGGTATTTGGAAGGAATGATACACATCTACCCACTATAGCCCAATGGATGAAGTTAGCGTCCAAACGTTACTTCGACAAGGCTATAAACCACCCTAACCCGTTGGTTCGCAATGCAACCGACTATTACCCCTATCCTGATAAGGCTCTCTGGAGAAGACCCAGACACGTTTTAGAGGATCCCGACGATCCTATCACTGTTGCCAATGCTAGGTTAGACTCCGCCCGGGCGGACATTTCACCACAGCGCGTACAGACGCGTTCAGACCCGCGTACAGCGCCTTCGCCGGCGAAGGCGAGGACCCTTGTTCCGCGCATCCCTCACACGGGCGAGCTACCGTCCAGCCCTTCAGGCTCCCTCCTACCGGCAGCCCAAGCCGAGGTACGTCTAGCAGTAGACGCCCTTAGGGTCACATCTTTTGACGGGCTCGTTCGGTAGAACACCTGCCGTGCGCATCGATGAGTCGTGGGTTCGAATCCCATCGGGACATGTTTATAATTTTCCGTAAGCATATTTTCCCCACGTCTGATAACTTCGGGCATTGATCGGGTGGGAGGAATATCTAAATTCCGACCGGGTAACGAACCACCGTTCATAGATGGAAAAACCGTGAAGTGCAGTGCGCATTTCGGTTTCAGTCTATGGATTTCCGAATGCTCGAAGTAAACAGTAGGTCGACAGCGCATCAATGACTGATGTTTTGTGGCTGATCACCTACCATCAAGTGAACCTCATGCTCGTCTGTCGATATCTAACATAGAAAAAGAATGTTGTGATTCGTTAATTTAAAAGGCAAAATTGTATATTGTAATCAAATTTAGTATTAAAAATTGAAATAATTTATATTAATTATAATGAGTTTACATATTGTATCGATACTTTAAAGTATATTTAATTCAGATGTTCAATTGTTCTTACTGTGGAAGTAATATCAGTCATTCAATTTATTTGACAGTTCACTCGTCACGTGTTCACTCACGTCATTCGTTCCTTTCATTCATTCAATATTGAGAGAGTGTCGTCTAATGTCAAGCTGTTAAGCAAAATTATTAGAAAACGGGCATTCTGTCTACAGTCGTGCTCCAGTAAAGTCCTAGTTATACTGTTCGTAATCTCGTGATGTATTAACGTCTATACAAAGTGAATATCGATATTTTAAGAAATTGAACACGTGTTGGTAGTTGAATATATTCATGTCCGAGAAGTCAAATCTGTATTGAAGATGGAAATATACGTTTGGATACTGTACACTGGTGATTTTATTATAAATCAGAAGTGTAACGACCCGCGAGCCACGTCAAAGGACATTTTAGTAAGTACGAATTTGAGTTATATGGACAATATTAAAAAAAAAAGTGTAAATTTGACTAGATCTAAGTAACCTGGTCCAGCCGTAAGTTCTGTTACAAATGAAAATGCATTTTTGTGAAGTAGTAATCTTATTAAAACTTATATTTATCGAAGTATTAGAAAATTATTCTACTCGAATTCGCCACTCTTGGCTTTGAATTTGGATTTATGCATAAACACATCGGAAATTTAGCCATTATGCCCCAGAGATTTCTTAAGATACTTAATGTTGACGTGTCGTTTAGAGCAGACTATATTCTCTAAAAATGACCAGGTTTTGAACTGATCAGTAAGTAGGTGGAAAGTCCACAGTACATTTTTAGAAAAATATGATGACCACGTTATACCTTTTCAACCACTTATTGTAGTGCTCTTCAATCGTGAGAATTTTTTCATCAGTATAGAAGATATTTAATTGACAATAATTAATTGATAAGATCAGTGGACCTGTGTATCGGGACAGAAGGCGTTTGATCGATCCACTCTTAATTATAGGGATTGATTTAGAACATGTCCTGTATATCGATGATAAGAACTCAGCTTCAGGTTTTATTTTTGTTATAAATATGCGACAACAGGAATTTTCATTTTTTCGCAATAAGTATTTTGTTTCCTAGTAGAGTTTTAGCTACTTAGAACCTGTATGTGCTATCTTCCCTTCTTAGTATATCTGTCGATAGTACGATATACAAACATACAGCTGATACTAAACTTTTCAAGTGTCTTGAATATGACCGACGCGGACGCAACGACTCGATACCCACTTCGTCCATTCTACTTTCGACATTCCATATTGTAAGTTGATATGAATAAAAAAAAAAAATAATGTATGTGAAATGGTGGGAAATCGAAATAAGTTTTTAACATAATAACAATTTAAAATAATTGAGTTGAAAAGAAAAAAGAATAGATTTTATGTAACAGTATTTATGGTCATGCTAGATATAGTAGTCATGAAAGTGAACTATATGAGCCATGGAGATGTACTGTAAAGATCAGTTAGTAATTATACAATAGCCATGTAGGTGTGCTATTATGATCAGCCATGTATGTGTGCTGTAGAGATCAGCCATGTATGTGTGCTGTAGATATCAGCCATGTATGTGTGCTGTAGAGATCAGCCATGTATGTGTGCTGTAGATATCAGCCGTGTATGTGTGCTGTAGAGATCAGCCATGTATGTGTGCTGTGGAGATCAGTAATGACACAATAGCCATGTAGGTGTGCTATTGTCAGCCATGTAGGTGTGCTGTAAAAGTCACTGATGATACAATAGCCATGTAGGTGTGCTATTGTCAGCCATGTAGGTGTGCTGTAAAAGTCACTGATGATACAATAGCCATGTAGGAGTGCTATTATGATCAGCCATGTAGGTGTGCTGTAAAGGTCACTGATGATACAATAGCCATGTAGGTGTGCTATTATGATCAGCCATGTAGGTGTGCTGTAGATACCAGTATTGACCCAATAGCCATGTAGGTGTGCTATTATGATCAGCCATGTAGGTGTGCTGTAAAGGTCACTGATGATACAATAGCCATGTAGGTGTGCTATTATGATCAGCCATGTAGGTGTGCTGAAGAGATCAGTAATGAAGCAATAGCCATGTAGGTGTGCTTTTATGATCAGCCATGTAGGTGTGCTGTAGAGATCAGTAATGACACAGTAGCCATGTAGGTGTACTATTATGATCAGCCGTGTAGGTGTGCTGTAGATATCAGTAATGACACAATAGCGATGTAGATATGCTATTATGATCAGCCATGTAGGTGTGCTGTAGAGACCGGAAATGACACAATAGCCGTGTAGATGTGCTATTATGATCAGCCATGTAGGTGTGCTGTAGAGACCAGAAACGACACAATAGCTATGTAGGTGTGCTATTATGATCAGCTATGTAGGTATGCTGTAAAGGTCAGTAATTATAAATGATAGCCATGTTGACGTTGTAGTTGTGATAGAATAGCCGTATAAACATACTGAAATAGTCATATAGTTGTGATGAAATAGCCATGAATATCCTTAAGTTATTAACAACAATGCAGGTAGTTGTGCTGTAACATCTATTTAAGTGTGTCATAGTTGCCATGACAAAGTTTATAAGTATCAGATACTTAAGTGTATGATTATAGTCATGTAGGTGTGCAATTGTCAATCAAAGTGTAGTAGTAATAATATAAAATTTCTGCTAGTATATTTTCTTAATGTGTGACATTATATTATCTACGTATAGATATATATAGCTTTTATATGAATAACATAATAGTATTATGTATACTGTTTACGACATGTATTGAATGAACAGAAATATTTGAAATTAGTTTCAAGATTAAAGCAGATGGCATAAAGTTTATAAAGTTTACTTACAGTGTATTGTAAGGTGGTAACACGGCAGTATAGAGTTTATAAGTTATTATAAAATGATATAAAGCGTGT
This sequence comes from Anthocharis cardamines, assembly GCA_905404175.1. Taxonomy (NCBI): domain Eukaryota; kingdom Metazoa; phylum Arthropoda; class Insecta; order Lepidoptera; family Pieridae; genus Anthocharis; species Anthocharis cardamines. Next base: position 7,902,143 of record FR989976.1, on the reverse strand, counting down.
GAAAATATGTATTTCAGCCAACCAGAGAAGAATACGGGTTCACCCCGGAAGCTAAGTAAGCGAAGGACGCAGGACACAGAAGTACCAGATGTAACTAAGAGAATATCGGAAGGCTGGATACCTGCTAAAAATGAAAGCGGCGTTAAGTGGTATACAACAAAACTATGGTATCTACGATTTATTTATTTGGGAAAGATTGGGATCAAAAACTAAAAAAAAAAGCCATTTGCGGCTGATGAACATTTGGTAAATTTTAAGGGAATATTACTATGTAAAAGTAGTTTACTGCAGTATTTATAGAATTATTTATAGTTCAATAGGTAATGGAGCAAAAGATCTTTAATTTAGCGAACCAAAAGATTTGTTAACATTTAGCTTCTCAGCAATTCTATCAAATTAGAGATAATTCTAGGATAAATACTACTACTAATAAATACTAATTATTTTAGAAAAACTCAATTTAAGGACTGGTTCTGTTATCATAGTTAATGTTTGCAAGTCAATACAATTAGAGGAAATTATTCTACATGTTTCAGTTATCAGGAATGTTGGCATATATATAATTATTATTGCCAAAAGCCAATTATTAAATGTAGTAAATGTGATAGAATAAGTCATAACCTTTATGACTGTACCAGAAACCTCTCTTCATGTGCATGAAAGTAATAGTACAAACGAATTGACAAAAGTTTTTAAGATATTTAATAGAGATATTAATTTCCGATATAAATTGTTTAAAAAAAAAATACTTTAAAACGAATCAGCATTTGATAAAATAAAATATTTTTAATGTCTTAAGTAAAAGCACTCATAATTTCAGTAGCTATCGTAATATTCAATTATATTATCAGTGACTAATATTTATTTACTGGCTTGAATACAATTCACAAGGATTTACCATTTATTGAATTATTTATGAAATATGATATATATTTATGAATATATACATATATATATTTTGATATATATACCAGATACCTATATGAAATTTTGTTATTATTGATAATCATTTTGTGGAATAAGACCTAGTGATAGTCAAGAAAGGATTTTAAAATAAAAAAAAAACCTTTTTTACCACAAACTAATCATTTACATAATATTTTACTGTTATAAAATTAGTTATAGAAAAGTATTTTGTGTCTGCATTAATATTAATAGATAGTACATATATTAGAGTCAGGATTTTGTTAGTTAGTCAACTCTACTGAGAAAACAAATATGGCCATGTTAATTGGTTATTCGAAATATTCAAGTTCATTGATAATTATTATTTAGACATTCGCGTAATGTGTTGATCAAATAAGAAGTCAATATTGGTTTCCTGAATTTCAATCACATTTAATAAAAACAAAGTAGCTTACTGGAGATTCCATGGAGCGATTAAACAAAGAATGTGTCTAAATAAACTTTTTGCAATTTACTAAGGTTTTGTCGAAGGATGAATTTTTATTTTACAAATTTATTTTATTTTATGAAATGTTTGTAAACTTTGGTAATTTTAAGTCTATGGGAAAATTATGTACGAGCTTTGTTTCTTTAACAGATTTTGTTAGTTCTTCTTATGAAATGAATCATTAAAATGTTAGATTGAAAATTTGTTCCAAGTTATTGGTTTGACACACCAAAAATCAATTCAGTTTCTAAGGGGGTGCACAAGAAACAGAAAATTATCTTTAAAGTTCCTGTTTTGATTCTTCGTACACTCGATGAACATTTGCTTATTAAAAAGCGACAGATGTATTTAAAACCATATGGTAATAAAAAAAAATACAATTAAGTTGAAGAAGTGTTGAATGCACATGAAACAGTAAAGTTTTAGCCTCAAATCAAGATCAAATATGTGGGGTCAATATTTTGTTGCTCAATACATTTTATTTTTGTTTCAATTTATTAATAGAAAAAAAAAAAAATATATATGTATACCATAACTCCGCTACAATATACCGTTGCGAATCGTTATGGCTAGGACTACAATTATGGCCAGTGTATTTAAAGATTTTTCTCAGTAATAATCAAAAAGTTGAGTGATTTTCACCTTATGAAATATCAGAATCTTTAGGTTACGATCGATAATCAAGTTATTAAAACCAAACAAAACTCAAACAGGTTAGATAAGATGAGATCTTTGAAGACCTTGACATATATCTAAGCAATAATGTAAAACTAAACTAAATCTGGCCCTAACTATACTTAATCTCGCATGGAAAAGTGAAAATAAAAAAACAGACCTTAACCATTCGGTTACAGACTGTAAATGCATAAGATAATAAATGTGTCGGTGCATGTTGCGCCATCTAGGTTAATTAAGAATCAATTGGTACCCTACTTTCAAGTCGGAAAAGAGTATCAAGTAGTTGACTTTGACGGCACTCTAGTGAAGCGTCAAAACGATGGTGGCGGAGCGGCCATCATACATCAGGACTTTTCTTAAGAAAGTCACACATGCACCAAGAATACGACGAATCACTTATTTCAGAGACAATCGATATACTTTCGTGGGCAATTATTTAATTGTGGTTAAATCAGTGTTCAAAATTGTAAGATGTGATTAATATTTGTTAATTAAAGTAAATAATTATCTTTAATACGTCCATTGCGCGATTACAAATGCATAAATAGAAATGCTAGAATGTTTAATGTAGCTATAAGTAGTACTGTAACATTATTTATTTACCATATTATAATGTCATTTTTAATAAATAATGTATTCCAATTTATGTATTATAAGCAATTTTTGAAGTATCGTCTAACTTTCTATGTTATAATAATAAATAATTTTATGTAACAAAGTATCTTTGAGATTGATATTGTGAATATTAATTGTGTATTGATTATATTGATAGCGTTTGTATGTTCTAGTTTCCGAGTTAAAAAAATAAAAAAAAGAAGTTATTTAATTAATTATTTCTCGTGTAAGTGAAATTGTATTATTTTTTGAGAGAAATAAATGTATTTAACCATTAGTAGATACTTATCTAGATTTCATTGTAATTATAGAGGATAAGATGGTAAATCGTATAAGATTTCTTTTGCATTGTATAGAATCTCTGTATACCTTGCATTATATAAAATTCTCAGCCGATTATTACTATTGTAACCGAGACTTTGTAAGCTAAACCATTATTGAAAAGAGTATCCATGGAGTTTCTTGCCGGTTCTTCTCCATGAGACCCACTTTTTGGAACCGTGCAACTAGACGTTTCATAATATAAATACAAAACTTTTGATTTTGATAAAATGTGCTCAATGAGTGTTGTGATTTTGCGTGCTCCGGAGATAGCACGCTTGTGGATGGCCGAGTGTTGTGATTCGTTAATTTAAAAGGCAAAATTGTATATTGTAATCAAATTTAGTATTAAAAATTGAAATAATTTATATTAATTATAATGAGTTTACATATTGTATCGATACTTTAAAGTATATTTAATTCAGATGTTCAATTGTTCTTACTGTGGAAGTAATATCAGTCATTCAATTTATTTGACAGTTCACTCGTCACGTGTTCACTCACGTCATTCGTTCCTTTCATTCATTCAATATTGAGAGAGTGTCGTCTAATGTCAAGCTGTTAAGCAAAATTATTAGAAAACGGGCATTCTGTCTACAGTCGTGCTCCAGTAAAGTCCTAGTTATACTGTTCGTAATCTCGTGATGTATTAACGTCTATACAAAGTGAATATCGATATTTTAAGAAATTGAACACGTGTTGGTAGTTGAATATATTCATGTCCGAGAAGTCAAATCTGTATTGAAGATGGAAATATACGTTTGGATACTGTACACTGGTGATTTTATTATAAGAAATAAAACAAAACAATTTATAAACATTTAATTAGCAGAAACACTTAATTCACACGATTTCTCGTCTTTTAAGAACTGAATCAACTCATTTATATCCAGTAACGTCGGTTCGCGACTCCCGCTCGAGTACAATTCGTACCGCGGTGGGTTTTCGATAGAATTTCGTCCGCAAACTATTATATACGGATATCCCATTCTGTAAAAGAACAAAGATATTAATTGGACGCTGTTAAGCAATACAGTGTCAACCCACAAAATGATAAAAATGTAAATTTTGATACCAATCGCTTCCTTATGATCTGGAGAACATATTTCAAAAGAGTTATATTGAAAGCCTTTTTATAGTAAAAGTATTGAAAAAGCTAGCGGGCACGACATAAACATGTTTAGAATATTTAACAATAATGTACTAAATTCTATTACTTTGATTGCTACCAAGAAAAACGATATACGTGTAATAATAATAATTACATTTTTTTATAATAAAACCGAATTAAAACTTCAAACCCAATTTTCTCAAAGTCCTTATATTAAAGCTTATCAGCGTCCAAATAACAATAAGATTTTAGAATTTATCAATTTATGACAAAGTGGCTGGATAGCTGCTTTTTAAATTGGAGCATATATTTTCTGATCTTTAACTAAAATAAAGGCAAATAGTATCTTGCCACAAGCCAAATAGTATCTTGCCACAAGCTATGTAGCATCATGCCACAAGCAATGTAGCATCATGCCACAAGCCATGTAGCATCATGCCACAAGCCATGTAGCATCATGCCACAAGCCATGTAGCATCATGCCACAAGCCATGTAGCATCATACTACAAGCCATGTAGCTCACCTGTCGGCCATGAGCAGCCGCTTGCCGATGGTGAGCGCGTGCCTGTCATCCACCAGCAAGTCATCAGGCAACACCGAGCCCAGCCGGCGGGCCACGCTCTCGACGCTGTCGGGGCCAAGTTGAGACCACTCCTTGGAGCCTTCCTGCAATGGAACTTATTGCATGAGTTATTGGCCCCCACCCAGATGGTCAAAACGCTTGACCGAATGGATCCTAAGGGAAAGGAAAAGGTGGAAGACCAAGGAAAATATTTTGACGGACTCGTTGGCGCGTTCGGTAGAACACCTGCCGTGCGCATCGATGGCGAGTGGGCTCGAATACCACCGGGACGACATGTTTATAATTTTCTGTAAGCATGTCTTCTCCACGTCTGGTAACTTCGGGCATTGATCGGGTGGGAGGAATATCGAAATTCCGACCGGGTAACGAACCACCGTTCATAGATGGAAAACCCGTAAAGTGAATATCGCGCGTTTCGGTTTCAGTCTTTAGATTTCTGAATGCTCGAAGTAAAAAGTAGGTCGACAGCGCATCACTGACTGATGTTCTGTGGCTGAGGTATCACCTACCATCAAGTGAACCTCATGCTCGTCTGTCGATATCGCAGCTCGAGCTGCATGCAATAATAATCTAAGTTCTATTGTATTAAGGTCGATTTACATCAAACGAGCGAATGCTCATTCTATCCCCATTACATCAAATTCTTCTAGTGTAAACAGGCGTAGAGCATTCTATCGTTGTTCTTAGTGCGTTCGCAAAGATTCTATAGAATATTCTAAGAATGCTCGCTCGCTTGATGTAAACGGCGCAAGAGCGCGCGAACAGTTGCTTAGAGCGTTCTAGCGTGTTCGGACGTGCTCGCGCCACTGAGCGGTCTCATCAAAGCGTTCTTGTGTTCTAGCGATTGTTTACGTAATTTATCGATTAAATTATGGATTAGTCTCAAGAAAAATGTTTATTAATGATAGAAGCCAAAAATCGCAAAGTCACTGCTAGTTTGTCATATGCAGGAATCGAGTCTCTAAAATTCGTACTTGATTTTCGAATTTTTTCGATGGTCAGAGATAGTAAATGATCAAAATCCTCTGGCGCCATTCTACAAAAGTTTTGGAATTGTCCACTTTCTTCTTGTTTTCGCATATCCGTCATTGTTTCACCTACATTATCCAGTGTCCTTCGATGCATTAAATTTGTAACCCACCAACGTCTCTTTCTTCTTTTATTTTTGAGTTTTCGCGACAAAATAATAAATGCAGCACTTGCAATAATGATATCGCTGTCAGAGTCAGACATAACGAAGCACTACCAATACTAACCACAGAATTGACACGAATGAGCAAAGAACATTCGATCTAGCTTTTGTTTACACTAAAAGATTACGAAAGAATGCTCTTGTTCTAGCTCTAGCTCTATGTTCGTTTGATGTAAATCGATTCCTCTAGCTTTCGTTTACACTAAAAGATTACGAAAAAATGCTCTTGTTCTAGCTCTAGCTCTATGTTCGTTTGATGTAAATCGGCCTTTAGTCATAACATGAAACTCCTTGACAGTTCTATATTGTATATTTTAGAACTATCTAAAAACCCGTTATCAACTGAACAAATAAAAAAATGGAGTTTGATAATTAGTCAGACAGTTTTTTGCAATAAAACCGTAATAAATCAGAACCGTCGTTGTTCTACGATCACGACGATGTATAATATATATGGGCGCAAATTAATATATGATGATTATATTGTTACAAAAGTATTTATAATATTTAAGATTGATATTTAAATAACTATTTGTGATCATAATATTGAGAACTTAAATACTCTAAAATTATTAGACATTGTATTGACTGTTTAACTGTTTTAAAAACATTGTGTATTCAACTTATTGCCTATTATTTATATAACTTCAGAAACTTTCAATGTAAAATCATTTAGAATTAAATAACATTATTGTAACACTTATTTTTATGTTTTAAGTGATAATTTAATTAACATATGATTATATTTACATCCTATTAAGTAGCGCCATCTGTTGGCGAACTTTGTAAAGTGGTGTTTGGTTATTATAATTAAAATATTGTAATTTGTGTAAATTAAATCATTTGGAGTTATGTAAAATTCATTATAATATTAATGTTGATTTTTGAACTATATTTCATGATGTATTGTACAGTAATTTCAATTACATGAAGTGGCAGTTGTTTAACGTAAAATAACGGTTGTTTCATGTTTGGTATAAAATGGATGACAGCTCATAGTGAGAACAGTTCTGTACTAGAAATCGTCTGAAAATAAACCAAGTGATATTACGTGTGTTTTTCTATTATAATGGAGTCCGAACACAATAATTCTGGCATATCGCCGACATATACAAAACAAAGGCGTGATAATTAAACCATTTATAGCTTAAGAAAGTCTGCACCGATTTTAATGATCTTTTATTTGTTCGATTCGTAAATGTAATAATATAAAACAACAGAATTAATCTATACTAATATTATAAAAAGGAAAGATTTGTATTTTTGTATGTTATGAATAAACACAAAAACTACTGGACCGATTTAAAAAATTCTTTCACCAATAGAAAGCTACATTATCAGCGAGTAACACAGGCTATATTTTGTGTATAGTACATCTACACTGCACGCGTGTGAAGCCGGGGCGTGTTGCTAGTTTTAAAATAAAGTGACATACTACACAAAAGAGATGAAAACAGATGTAATACTATTCTATACTATTATATATTTATACAATTACCTTAGGCCCAATAAGGACCGCCGTGAAGGGCGCTATGGCCTTGGGCCACCTCAGGGCCGTGTCGGTCGCGAGCGACTCCACGCTGGCCGCCAGCAATCTGACGACATTATCAATTTGTCAGAGATTGGGACTGATAAAAGGGCGTCAATTATGCGCTGTCGACCTATGCTTACACAGGTAAACACAAGAAGACGACATCAAGATAAACACGGCGGACGCCCATCGTTAAAAAATCAATCAGTGATGCGCTATCGACCTATTTGTAACTTGGAGTATTCGGGTACTGAAATATCACTTCACGATTTTTCTATCTATGAATTGAGGTTCGTTACCCGGTCAGAATTTCAACATTCCTCCCACCCATTTAATATCAGAATTATTCAGATGGGGGACAACGTATTAAAAAAAAAGGGGCAATAATTACACAAAAATTTAAACGTATCAGCTCGGGTTTCGAACCCGTAACCTTTAACCTACATAGTCATTAAACTAATGATTTAAATGAATGAAAACCTTTTAGTGCAAATCGCAGAAATATAGAAAGTGCTATAGCAAGTATTAACTTAATATATGACCCCCATATTAATACTCCATATGCAGTTTTTTCGGTCTCATTTTAGTTTCGTACTATTTATTTTATTATTATTTATTTATAAAATTCGATACATAACTGGATGCTGTTAAGCAATACAGTGCCAACCCACACGGTTGCCATTTTGAGAAAATTGAGTTTGAAATTTTAATTAAGTTTCTTTTAAAAAATAACAGAATAGATTTGGTTGTAATTATTATTATTACACTAAATGTATATCGTTTTTCTTGGTAGCAATCAAAGTAATAGAATTTAGTGCATTATTGTTCAATATTCTAAACATGTTAGGGTTTCGTGCTCGCTAGTATTTTCAAAAATTTTTTGCTATTAAAACGATTTAAATATCTCTTTTGAAATATGTACTCCAGCTCATAAGGAAGCGATTGGTAGCAAAATTTACATTTTTATCTTTTTGTGTGTTGACACTGTATTGTTTAACAGCGTCCAAATGATATATGATGATGTTAGTTAGTGACATGACAATTTAAAAAACATATTAGTAAAATTTTATGCAAATTTATTCCGATACTGAGAAAAATATTCATACATATATTAAACAGGATATCTTTTTTTTTTAAAGAGACTTGTCGCGTATTATCCAAATTAAAAAATAATGTTATTTTTCTAATTCTCTACTAACAAAATTTTAATCAATGTCAAATACGGTTAATCGCAATCTTACCTTGTAATACCGATTCCATAGCACGACATAATCAAAGGTGTTGGGTTCGAGTCCGGTTGTATGCACTTCGCTTGTAACGGCTCACTATATTTTGTGCCCAGTATGAACGTGTGGCCGACCTGAAATGTGATAAATAATGTATTGTTTTCATTTTTTAAATGTAATCATGTAATGTAATATACTTGTGAGTGTAACTGGTGTTTTAAATAGGTAATACATTGTATTTAAAGGAAGGTATTAGGTGGTTAAAGCAAATGGGGGCTCCCCATTAAATTGATGAGGGGTAAAAAACTGGGGTTTATGCATTAAATATCAAATCGTCGTGATCGTAGAACAACGACGGTTCTGATTTTTTACGGTTTTAGTTTTATGGCATAAAACTATCTGACTAATTGAGTCGTATAGAATCAAAGGCGGCTATCTGACTTATGGCTGATTGTTAGCAATTTAAAAAAGAAAACGTTTTTCTCCTTTATTTTTGTATTAGGTATCATTCATTGCATGTTGAAGGTATCTATTAATATTAACAATTAAAGACAAAACCAAATATATAAAAAAACATAACAGTCTAAACGACAAGAACTTATTTTATTTTGGTAGATTGCCGGACCAAAACTGTCAGATAGCCGCCTTTGATTCTATACGACTCAATTATCAAACTACATATTTTTATGTGTTCTGTTGATAAAGGGTTTTAGACAGTTCTAAATTAAACAATATAGAACTGTCAAGGAGTTCATGTTATGACTTATACAATAGAACTAAAATCGTAAAAAAAATCAGAACCGTCGTTGTTCTGCGATCACGATGAAATAACCATTAAATTGATTAAGTTTCTGCATTAAATATCAAATAACTGTGGTCTATGCTTTAAAATATATGGGAGATACATGGTAACAGTGTGAGTTTTTATAAAATCAATGGGGGCCATCCATTAAAACAATCATTCATCTCACTAATGAGAGACATGTATAGGTGTAATTGATCAGAGCTGTATACCTCGATACTATGAACTATATTCGTCCCGCTCCCGCAGCGCGCGCACGAGGTGTCGGTGAGCTGCGCGTGCGAGCAGGACGGGCATATGGACAGCGAGTCCTCGCCCGCGTCGGCTACCAGCTGCCACTCGTGGGATTCAGTGCCACCCATCTCACCGGTGGGGGCTACCACTGCAAATAATACATCAAATATGCTAAAATATATTATAATAGTCATTTCAAAGATTTGTATATTTCTAAATATTAATATTACTACGTTTTTTAAAAGGGCCAGGTCAAAAGTACTCGTAACCGACGAGCATGTATGAAAGCATTGATGAAAGTAGAAGAAGCGAAAGTGGTATGTAAGGATCTGCCTACCGCGATGGGAGAGAGGTGTGATGTATATGTATGTATGTATGTATGATAATAATGTCAAAAAAGAGCTGTCAAACTTAATTCAATTTTAAGTCAATTTAATCACTCTCCCCCACTTAATTAAGTTGGGGTGCGACCAATTAACGTCACAGAAATACAATTTAGTATAGATGAAGGCTGGCAAGGCAAATCTGACTTATAAGGTTACAACTCATCCAACAGAAAGATAACACCGCCCATACAACTGCAACAGGTCCAGATGCATAATTATTATGCACTAGTGGACCCCGCAGACGTTGTTCTGCCACAATTTTGGCTTCGAAATTATATAATTAAACTTTCAAGCTAAACGTCACTTCTTTATTAAAATCTTATCAAAACTTTTTCGAATTCTTTTTTTTGTACAAACCTTATCCTGACAGTTCTGAATTTAAAACTGTATTTGAAGAATATGAATTTTTTAACAATTAATACCTCCGCACTCTTATGAAGAAAGGGATTTCGTAAGATTTTTCAAAAATTTTTTTACATACAAACCTTCTCCTAAAAATTCTGAAGACATCAAAAAAAAAATTAGCTCAATCGGTCCAGCCGTTCTCAAGTGATGCGAGTACATACATGCGGCATTTTATTTTTATTTATATAGATATGTAATATAAATGTGTGTAACTGTCTGCCACAAGTGTCGCTAGGTAGCGACAAAATATCAGCGCTGTGTTGTTTCGTCTGCAGCACAGCATATGCTGAGTCGCCGCCTGTTCAAGCTGCCACACAATTGGCTACTTGACAGTTATAACAATAAAATATGTAATCTACTGGATATGGTAGTTTATATGTTAAGGATAATTATTCAATATGTTTTTTGCATTAAATTAAATTATAAATATTTTATTTTTGCAAAATAAATTTGCAATTTTTTATCTGTCGACTAAAAGTAATGAAACGGCAGCCCTGCCATGATTGAACATCGTATGATGTCATAGCACTCATATTACATGTAAACAAAACATCTGATAATTAATATCGTGTTATTTTATTATTTTTATTGAAGCTAACTTATGAAAAGTTTCATTAAATGGAGCCAGGATATATAAAATCTGTTAGTGCAAATATATCCAAAGTATAATTGTAGTGAATTTATAGTCGCAAATTTCTTAGTGTTATCCTAGCCTTTGCTCTGCAGAGTTATGGAAAACAAAAACTTCCATGTAAGTACTTGAATAAACAAAGTAATACACCATTTATAAATAGTGATAAGATTATTAAGCAGATAATATTAATAATTCTTAGGCTATAAAAAGTGTAAATAGTTATAAGATTAAGGAAATGCTTACTTACATAAAAAGTGTTTTTATAATTTTAGATCTTCACAATGATGCTGCAAACATGCAGCGGCTTTTTAAATGTGCACTCATACAAGTAAGGAGCCAAGTTGCACTGCCACTGAATGTTATTGGAAAAAATAAAAACTACAAGCACTAATACTCTGAAGTGCATATTATTAAAAAAATGGGTACACCGTAAAGGAAACAGAAATAATTCCTTATACAAGACGGAGATTATATACTTTATAACATAGAAATGAATAAAAAATTGTAGAAGTGCTAAATTCTAAAACATTAACATGGTTATGAAGACAAAACAACGCAATTGCTCTTATTGAATTATTTGAGCTCCAGATTTAATACTGAAAATCTGTATGTCTGCCTGTTCATATTATAGCAGCATTTCCTAATGAGATTTTTAATGGTGATACGGTAATAAAAATAAATTATCGAATTGATGATATAACGGACATATTTATTGCCAAGTATTGATTGAAGATTTGGCTAAATACATAGAAGACTTATTGTCTGAATTAGTGGCTTTTTGGAATAAATTTGTCCATATCAGTACCAAATAAAAACAAATGAATCATAATAAATAATGTATTTTTAATTTCCATTTACCATCACTGATTAACTACAGGAATCATTGCACATGCAATAACAACACAGTAATTTAGATATTTTAATAGTTTCTTATTAAGTATAGTATGAGATTTTAACAGAAGATTCTTGCAAATTTGTAAAAATCTATATCAATATGAATCCTTAAACTTGCTACCTGGTTAGTTTTGATAATTTACAGTTAAGAGTAGAGTTAGTTTCCTTTTTTGCAGTAATTGTTCTTCTATATGTTTAAATCCTCTGTCTGCAATGTAGACGCCAAGTTCTAAACAATTTAATGCTAACTTTATCCACTGCTTTCGACGTTTAAACATTTAAGTACGTGTATAAATTAATTTTCAGGAGATTTAACGGTAGTATTTCCACACATTGACACGGCACACGTCTTGTACGTTGTAAATTTTCCAAGTATTTTAATTCTATTAATAAAAATATTTTTAATCTTTCCTCTCAAATGCGCTTAGACATAATAATTCTTACTTAGCTCGTTTTGTTTATATAAAATGTAAGTTGTGACATCATTGCCGAAAATGTCACGTGACCGGCAGCTTTCGCGCGAAATTCAAATTAATGAAAATAAAATATTTTTTAAAAATTAAATATCGCTTATTTTAAGAAAAGGATGATTGTGGAAGGTATAAAATGAACATTTACACATGTTTAAATACTTTTCCGAAAACTGTCAAGTAGCCAATTAATTATTAAGTGAGGTTATTCGATATAAGTCATAATATGTGGAGCTTGAATAAAGAAATTTTGTTTGTTTGTTTGTTAGATGCGTTGCCGGCCTTTGTGAACGTACCCCGATGCACTGGGAGCCCCAACGTCTTGAACAGGTCCGTATAGACCCCCGTAAGTCGGTCGTACGTTGCGCGCGCGCAGTCGGCGCCGGCGTGCGCGCCGTATAGGTCCATCATATGGAACTCCCTGGCCCGGAGGAGGCCGTGCTTGGGGCGGTGCTCGTCCCGGTACTTATTTGTTATCTGAGAACCCCAATAGGACCTAATATACATACCAAGAATGCACTAGGACAGTCGGCAAACTTATCTGTGACTAGCAGCGCGCCCCGGCTTCACACGGGTGCAATGTAGATGTACTATACACAAAACATAGCCTATGTTACTCGCGGATAATGTAGCTTTCTATTCGTGATCGGTAAAATCAAAAATCGGTATTCAAAATCGGTCCAGTAGTTTTTGAGTTTATTCATAACATACAAAAATACAAATATTTCCTCTTTATAATTTTATTATATTATATACATATTATAATATTATTAGTATTAGTATATTAGTATTGATATAGATATAGAAGTATAGATGACAGGTCGGACTTGAATTCGTGTATGCGGTGATGTTAGTTATTTCGACTATGTATTTGCGTGTTGTCCCCACGAGAATGTAAGTGCGTGCTCCTATCACCATGCCTACTGCTGATAGAGGACAAATCTTTGTTTTTTATTTAATTTTTTCGTTTATTTATATAATTCTTATTATTATAGTTAATTATAAGAATTAACTTAAAAATGTCATTTGGAACATAGTGTAGGTAATGGTTGCAGCTCCTTAGAAACATTTTGTAAAACAAAAAACTTGGCGATTAAAAAGAGTGGCGGCGAGTTTATTGCCAGTTCTTCTCGTCCGTTCTACGACGTTGATTTGAGAACTGGCAGTAAATGTAAAATTAGAAGCATTTAATATGTATTTTTTATTGACGTTCATAAGTGTTACCTAAATGATTATGAATTTGAATTTATTAGCCAAAAAGCCAAATATGAACATTACAAGAATTAAAAACAAAAATTGGGAGCCAAATCTGCTTGTTAGTAAACTTTTATTACATTAAATACTAGCGACCCGCCCCGGCTTCGCACCGGTGCAATGCTGATACTAAATACACTACAGAAAAACTGTTATTATTATACATATAAACCTTCCTCTTCAATCACTCTATCTATTAAAAAAAACCGCATCAAAATCCGTTGCGTAGTTTCAAAGATTTAAGCATACAAAGGGACAGAGAAAGCGACTTTGTTTTATACTATGTAGTGAAGTAGTACACTAAATAAATCTTAATTACATTCTCTGTAAGGTACAGAAGACTGTCGTAAAAGTAAGAAAAGTAAGACTTGATTTCTATAAGACGGCTAAAAGAAAAAAAAAATCGGTCCACTTTGCCGCCCTAGGCTGAAGCCTACTCAGCGTGCTGGTAAATCCGTCACTGGCACTAAGAGAATGTGCAATTAGGTGTTAGTCTATACCAGGGGTCGGCAACCGGCGGCCCGCGGGCCGCATGCGGCCCGTGCTCTATCTCGTTGCGGCCCGCAAGCATCAGGTCCTTAAGAAAAAAATACCAAAGCAATAGGCCATATTACTAGAATCACTAGAATTTATACGGCCATGCTGCTGGGCCATGAGAGTATTCTTGAAAGCTCGCTCCCACGCGGGGTGATAAAAATGTACCTATTTCATTTTTTAAGAACTGTTATGTTATGTATTGTTTCTACCGAAAATAAATATTTGCTGTACTTATTCAATTCTTGGCAATTTTTTTTGCGTTTATACGCTGCACCTGGCCGTCGGTGGCGGGCGGCTCCTTTGAGACAATAGGCGGCGGCAGTCTTTGATTAGACGCAGGTGTGCGGCGGCGAAAAAATTCAAAGCGACCGACTTTAGTTAAAATCACAGCCGCGCGCAGCTATCGCCTCATTCGGTTGTGGAAATTCGCCGGAAACTCACGTCTCATCTGGTTGCTGGCTACGCGTTTCGTTTCACCTTTCTTCCCTTCGATGATAGCTTCTCACGCACGACGTATGAGGTAAGTACGTTGTATGCACTCGCGAGCAATTTGTATTATTTTATTTACTGATTGTTTATGTGAACCTTCAGATTGATGGGTAAATGTTATAAGGACGTGGATAGTAGTTACATGACATGAAGTCAGTTACGAGTATGTCATGTTTTAATTATTTTTTTAATGTGGAGTTGAATTTGTAGGTGCTAACTGGAACATATAATTTTACAACGAATTTAATTTTTTTCATTATTGTTACAGAATATTTATATAAACATGGCTTCAAGAAAAAGGAAGATAGAAGAAGAAAAAAGAGTTTTTAACAAATTATGGACAGAATTATACTTTTTTATCGAGTTTAAAGGAAAACCGTTATGCTTGATTTGTCAAAAGAGTATTTCTGTAGTAAAGGAATATAACCTGAAGCGACATTACGACACTGAGCACAAAGCTAAATTTGACTGTCTTGAAGGAGAAATACGACAAAGGAAAATTTCCACTTTGAAATCGTCATTACAAAATCAACAAAACATATTTAAGGTTGTGGCAGACAACAGCGAATCGAATGTTCGTGCCAGTTACAGGGTAGCAGAGATTCTAGCAAAAAGTGGACGTCCGTTTACCGATAGTGAATTAGTAAAAGAGTGTGTCTTAGCTATCGCAGAAGAAATATGCCCAGAGCAAAAAAAAATGTTTGAAAGTCTTAGTCTCTCTGCGAGAACTTGCACCCGACGTACTGAAGACTTGGGTGCTAATTTGTGTGAACAACTCAGGGATAAGGCGCAGTCTTTTGACTGCTTCTCTTTAGCGATGGATGAAAGTACGGACGTGTCGGATACAGCACAGCTACTCATATTTGTACGCGGCATTGACGAAAACTTTACTGTTTACGAAGAGCTTGTGAAAATGTGCAGTTTGAAAGGTACAACTACGGGAGAAGATTTATTTCACCATGTGGAACAAGCTCTGGATTCATTGCAGTTAAGCTGGGAAAAGTTAACAAGTGTCACTACCGATGGAGGCAAGAACATGAGCGGTCAAAACAAAGGTGTTGTTGGGAGAATCATCAGCAAAGTGAAAGATTCTGGATCTACTGTGCCATTGATTTTTCACTGTATTGTCCATCAAGAGGCATTGTGCTCCAAGGTTATATCCTGGAAAGAAATAATGGATACTGTAACATCCACTGTTAATTTTATAAGAAGAAATGGGCTGACACACCGTCAGTTCCAAAAGTTTTTGGAAGATCTGGAAGCTGATCATGGTGACGTGGTTTACTACTGTGAAGTGAGGTGGCTCAGTCGAGGTGCCGTTTTGGAACGGTTTTTTGATTTGAGGAAAGAAATTGGCAACTTCATGGAGATGAAAGGAAAGCCAGTCGAAGAGCTTACTAACAAACAGTGGATTATCGATCTTGGTTTTTTGACTGATTTGACTAAGGAACTGAATCAGCTCAACAAACGCTTGCAGGGAAAAAATAAATTGATTTGCGATATGTATTCAGATGTTAAGTCATTTGAGATGAAACTGAAACTGTTTATCGAGCATATTGATGAAAAAAAGCTTGACCATTTTCCTAATTGCAAGAAAGCCGTGGAAGAAGCTGGAGATAATTTTGTGTGGCAAAATATTACAATGAGAAACGTGTTAACACAACTACAAACTGAGTTTGTAAATCGATTCACCGACTTTAAAAAGAGCTCCCTTAACCTGGAAATATTCCAAAACCCTTTTGCAATTGATATTAGTGAGGTACCAAGCAATTTGCAAATGAACATAGTAGATTTGCAAAGTAATAGCACACTTAAAACGGCATTTAAGGAAAGCACTGACTTGATACTGTTCTACGGAGGTTTGAGTTCTGAAAACTTCAAAGAATTGAAAAAGTTTGCTCAGCAGATAATAACTATGTTTGGTAGTACATATTTGTGTGAGCAGACTTTTTCAATTCTCAACTACCGCAAAAATAAGAATTGTTCGCGGTTAACGGATGAACATTTGGACGCGATTCTACGCGTGTCTACTACTAAAATGAAAGCAGACGTTAAAAAACTTGCAAGTCAAATGCAGCCGCAAAAATCTCACTAGTTCTTACTTTTATGTTAGTATAGTAATTCAATTAAAATAGACATGATTGTATTAATATATATGCGTTTTATTTCAAATATTAAAAATACATACCCGAACATATAAATATAAAAATAAGTGCGGCCCGCACTGATACTCTGGCAACATATGTGGCCCTGCTATAGCAAAAGGTTGCCGACCCCTGGTCTATACTAATATAAAGAGGAAAGATTTGTTTAATTGTTTGCGATTTAACTCGAAAACTACTCGACCGATTTTGAACAATAGAAAGCAATATTATCAGCGAGTAAAATATGCTATTTTTTGTGTATTTTTTTTATGTCAGATATCGACAGACGAGCATGAGGTTCACTTGATGGTAGGTGATACCTCTACCACAGAACATCAGTCAATGATGCGCTGTCGACTTTTTTTACTTCGACCATTCTGAAGTCCATAGACTGAAACCGAAACGCGCAATGTGCACTTCACAGTTTTTCCATCTATGAACGGTGGTTCGTTACCCGGTCGGAATTTAGATATTCCTGCCACCCGATCAATGCCCGAAGTTACCAGACGTGGGGAAAACATGCTTACAGAAAATTATAAATATGTGGGCCAACGAGCCCGTCAAAATCGTACATCTACTTTGGCCCCATACGAAGCCATGTTAGTAGTGTAATATATTATTTTTTTGGTAATGTAAATATTTTTTTTTTGGTAATTGCTCGAAAGTTTTGAACAATTCATAATATTGCGTTCATTATGTTTATAGTTTTATACTAACAAAAAGACCATCAGCATATAGGTCAGGGATTTCAATGGTTTTTGGTGGGGTTGGTAGAGGAACCCAAGGGTATAACAACCAAGTAATATTAGGGTCACCTGTAGGGTTATTCACGATCATTCGAAAACTTTCCGTTCCGATATTACAAGATTTCGTACCGATATATCAAGCTTTCTATCATTTTATACTAAGATTCTAATCGGAAACTCCCGAAGAATGCCGATGCTCAATCCTATGGGAATTGAGAATACCATTTTTAAATCTGGTAAATACGAAAAAACTTTCAGTGGGAGAGCGTAGCTTTCCGGGCGGATCGATTTCGAATGATCGTGAATAGCCCTACTGGGTCCTTGTTAAAAAGATATTAAGGACCAAAGTTGGATAAGTTGCTTCTGTTTTTGCAAAATTTGAATTAGTGAAAGTGAATTTCCTAGTCCCCTAGGGGCATGGGGCAGACCCATTTCTGTGTCTGTTCCACTGTTAATTTTTCTTTACAGGCAAGTAGGTGATCTTGTTTCCCAGGGATTCGAACCCAGAACCTCCGGTGCTAAACGTACCGCACTTACCACTAGCCACGGAGGCGGTCCAAATTTGAATTAGGTCACTTTAATTTTAATGGTGGTATATCATAGTTCAAAGCCGCAAACATAATTAGTAATACAATACCTGTAACTTACCATACCTGGTATAGTAATACAATACCTGTAACTTACCATACCTGGTATAGCAGCAATGGCAGTTGCTTGTAAGACACAGGGCCGACATCACACAGTAAGTCCGCTATCGCTTCCTCGTGAGTCTGTAAGTTATATCACACACATTCAAATACCATAAACAAAACAAAAAAGCTAGAGAGCTGTTAAAAGATTTAAAATAACAGAATTCTGAATTATTTTAATCAAGTGTAACACCCTTAAGATGATTTTTGACGCATCATTTAAAATAAATGTTTCTTTTTTCTATAAAATAGTTAATTTAGAATATAAATTAAATTATAAGACCAAAATAAAAAAAAAGGGAAAAGGGCAGGAAGAAGAAGAGTTAATTTAGAATATATCGTACAAATTGACTTTCTGTAAGTAATTTTCTTAATACATCCATTTCTAAATCCATTCACGGAAAAAGCTTAGAAAAATAAACAGAAGAAGACGCAGAAAGCTACGATAAGCTTGTGATACAGAAAAAAACCAGCCAAGTGCGAATCGACTTCGAGCACGAAGACTTTCCGTACCATTATCTATAAAAACGGCAAAGAATCATGTTTGCTATAAGGGAGCCCACTTAAATATTTATTTTATTCTGTTTATTATTTATTCTAGTAAATATATCATCTGTCAATCACAGTTCATGAGATATATCCTGGTGACAATCGGACTGCTCCTCCTTTATCCTCCAAACCACCAAGGAATGGAGTTCTCTACCTGGGTCTGTCTTTCACGATTCCTACAATCTTGATGTCTTCAAAGCCACAGTGAATAAGCTTCTTCTAAGTAAGCATGCTCCCATTTAGATCGCATCCGCGCTTACCATCAGGCAGGATTGCGGTCAAATGCTTATTTATTCTTCATAAAAAAAATAAAAAAAATGGACAGACAGACAGACAGCAGTCTTAGTAATATGGTCCCGTTTTACCCTT
Source organism: Anthocharis cardamines (assembly GCA_905404175.1). Taxonomy (NCBI): domain Eukaryota; kingdom Metazoa; phylum Arthropoda; class Insecta; order Lepidoptera; family Pieridae; genus Anthocharis; species Anthocharis cardamines. The sequence continues at coordinate 7,882,890 of FR989976.1, read as the reverse complement.
TGGGTATGGAACCCTCAAAAGCAGAGATCACACCTTACAAATTATTTATCACACAAACAAACCCCTGTTTACTTACTGGTGCCAACAAATACTTCCTATGATGCCGATCCTCCATCACAAAGAGTTCAGAACCAACAGTCTCCAGTCTACCAGACTTTTCCCACAGACTACCAGATGTAAGGCATGGCAGTGACATTCTCTGAGCTTGCACACGCTGCAGACATGAGTGAATCAGCTGTTCTAACTTGTCTAGAGCCCGTCTCGCAAGTGGCAAAATTGTAAAGAGGCCAGCACTGCTCGGACGGATCAGACCACATTCAAGTAATAGCTGGAAATAAAACATTTATTACGAATTTAAAGATGCAAACAAGACAATTATTGAAGATCACTTTTTATAGTTATGTAAGAAAAGTATGTGATGAATATTGTTTTTATTCTGAAATTGTATGTATAGTTAGGTTTTTCATTCTTAATTTTCTGCTTTTGCTACTTTTCTCGAATTTCGCCTATTAGAAATGCCTACTAAGCGTTCTTTTTAGTGGAATAGAGTTCTTTCATTAATTCAATTGGAAATTCAAGTCTCATATTATATATTGTAATGCATTTTTGATTCAGTTATATAAATATCAATTTGATTTTTTAGTATTTTCTCGTGTTTCACTTAAAGTAAACAAACTTACTTACTTTTTGACTTTTGCAAGTTATTTCGGTGTTTTTTAATTTAGCACCTTTCGGTATCGTGATAACTGGTTGAAATATTTGTGACAGATACCTCATATTACTTGTTTAGTGAAAATATTTATGTGAATAGTATTTTTTCAGTAATATTATTACACTAATTACTTTAGGTTATTATAGTTATTACATACAGCTGATCGTTGTTATGACAGCAGTAATATTGAGCATGACTGACATTTAGTATGAGTGTTGCCAATTTCATCTCCTCTGTGTGCAAAATACTTATAGAATTATCGCTTATTTTTGAACCATAAGCTCCTCAAATCATGAGTTTGATTATGTTTTATATATAACATTAGTAAAAATAGAGTAATTAGTTTCTTTTACAGTTATATTATCGTAAAATATATTTCATGGTTTATAAACTCTACACGAGATGGCGTTTATTAAATTAATTGTTTTTTTTAATACCCAAAAGATGGCACTTTCTGACCTTGGCTAAAGCCAAATAAGTAGGATTTTTCTTTATTTTCTGAGATACATAATTTTTTAATTATAACATTTAACGTATTTTACTTCTTTAAGACCTCAGATTTTGTTGATTCTTTCATAGCAGTTTTTGTAACGGCGTGACTGTAGAATTATTTTATTTTAAATAGACGATCCCTGTAGGATCCAAACTCACTTTTAGTGGTGATACGCTATTCTAAAAAGGAGGATGTCTGTATTTAACAATACTTTAACATTAAAATGTCACAATAAACAATTCATAATTGTTATTAGTAAATAAGGATAATTCCTTAGACTTAACCTGTGTTTCTTAACCTGTGGTCAGCTAGTGGTACGGGGCTCCCCAGTATCATCTATACGTATCTAGACCACTTAACATATTATACCACTTTTTGCAACGCTCCAATAACTATCGAAAAGTATTCGTATCGTCGAACTGTCATTTGTATGAAATTAATTTCCAATATTATAAGTCTCTGGAAAAACAGACGACGGTAATTCGAATAGGGAATTCGAGTCCTTGGCTGTTCGTACTATAAACGAGGACGCAAAGCGAGGCTCTGCATCTGCACATTCACCGAAATGTAGACGATAAAATAATACTGAAATAACATAATATTAAGACTAATGAATACTGAAAGACGGTTTGTCTTACGGATATGACAATCACAACCAGGGACTGAAACCGGTTAATTTTTATTTTCCAAAATACGTGTCTGACTGAGATACCATGAAATGAGTTTTAAAGAGTAATACACACTAAACTTACCGCTGTAGTTTTTTTCAGTAAATATGAATAAAAACGAAAGAATATTAACAAAAACATTTATTAAACCGGTATATCTCCCATAGTAAATTAACCGGTATTCAGTCCCTGAACACAATTACTAAATCTCTTTTTTGCACTCGGTTATACAACCATTAATTAGAAATTTAGTATATTTCAGTGGAGAATACAGCCATTGAGAATAATGACGCGGCAAAACAAATCATTTAACCCGCGATAAGCGCCATGGAAAGCCAGTGACTCGCTCAGCGCGATTAATCGGTAGAGACTGCGTTGCTTAGAAACGCGATTTCTACTAACAAAATTTAAAAAATAATAATAAAAACCTCTTTGTCTTATCGAGACGATTTTTCTTCTACGAAAAAATTGTCGATCGTGGTGTGCATGTTAGGAAAAACGTCATATATCTCGTCCTCGACAAGTTTGTCTTCTCTCGTCCGCGAGATATCTCATAGCGGACATGCTAGGCCGGCTGACGTGTAACATTTGACGTGCTCGTTGGCCCGTTCGGTAGAACACCTGCCATGCGCATCAATGGGTCGTGGGTTTGAATCCCACCAGGACCACATGTGTAAAATTCTCTGTAAACATGTTTTCCCCACGTCTGGTAACTTCGGGCATTGATCGGGTGGGAGGAATATCGAAATTCCGACCGGGTAACGAACCACCGTCATTGATGGAAAAACCAAGAAGTGCACATTGCGCGTTTCTGAAGTACTAAGTAATAAAGTTAATTAAAAAAATGTTTGAGTCTTATTGGAATCACATGCACTATTACAAATACGAAAAAAAAGAATTAGCTAAATAGGTACAGCCGCTTTGGAGTGATGCGCTGACAAACATTTATGGTTACTGTTTTTTATTTATATAGAATAGGCTATTTTATTTCCTATCTTACTTCTGAACTATCCTATCCTGTTTATTTCAATAAAGTTTTTTTATTTATTAATTTATTTTTACTGTTTAGGGTTGCCTGGAAGAGATCACTGAGAGTTATCACTCTGTTCCACCATGTTCCACTTTGTATCAAAAAGTAATTTTTATGAATTTTACTGTTATTTTTATTGTTCGTGCTTTCCGCTCGCTTATGCCATGCACTGTACCGCGCTTATCATGTTCACACGTCATTTCCTTCGGCCATCCCGTAATGGCGGCAAAATGAAAAGCGCGGGAAACACCGGATCATTATTTGAGGTTATTTAGTTACCTTTTTGGTGGGCTATAGCTTATTTCCGGAGAACAAGTACTTTGTTTATCTAAATTATTCTGTTGAATATAGATAAATATACTAATCCATGTTTATAGCTTTATTAAAAGCAGAAAATATATTTAAAATAAGTGTATTTAATTCAAATCGAACCTCCTGAAGCCTCCTTAGCTATTTATTATTATACTTACTTATGTAACAACACAAAAGAATTCTGACCGAGTAAAGTACAATTTTCTGTTACGGCAATGATATTTTAGCTATTATAAAGTTTTACTGCGTGTTTTAGGTAATTAATCGATATTATAAAACAATAACGCCACGAAAGTATTATTGTACTTAGTATTAGGAATATGTGATAACACTCTTTAAGTGTTTTTAGGCTTAGAAAGTATTGCTTAAAAATACACTGATTGAACTCAGTCACGGTATTTATAAAATTATGATATTTTTCAAAATCACTTTGTTATTGTATTTGACCAAATACACGTTGTATTTTCATTTGTTTGTCAGAGATATTATTTTTGCAACTTTTTGAAGAATTATCCAAGCTTATAAGGCAACATTTCAACTAACGAATATTAAATAACATTTTTTTAACAAATCAATTTACCAAAATTAAAATTATAAACATTTACGTGTATGTTGGCAATAATAAACTATTATTTTAGCTTAGAACTTTCGAAATATACTACTAATGTGTCTGTCTAAATTCTAATTCATCTAACTCGGGTGACCATAATTCATAGCTGGCAACACAGGTGCTTATCCGTCACAACGGCCATATATCACCAACATTAGTATTAATCTCGCTTGCCCTTTATCAAATCTACATAATTTGTAGAGACAATATATCGCACCTTTAGACCTAAACCAAAATGCATGTTTTTTTGATAAACGCTTAAAATATGGTGCAAAAGGTCGTTTTATGAAGAAAAGTAATTTTAATATTGTCTTTTATTAACGCGAGTATCACACATTTAAATAAAATACTGTATACCGGATTAAAACGCGATTTATTATTTATAGTGTTTAAATTATTTATCCCGACGTTTCGGATGCTTTTCAGCAACCGTGGTCGCGGGAGACTGAAAGATGACAGTTGTCTGATTTTTGAAATGTCACAAAGTTGCCATATTCAATTCAATTCAATTCAAAAATAATTTATTAATTCAGGTAACACAATGTACACTTATGAACGTCAATAAAAAATACATATTAAATGCTTCTAATTTTACATTTACTACCAGTTCTCAAATCAAGGGCGTAGAGCGTACAATATAAATAATAAATCGCGTTTTAATCCGGTATACAGTATTTTATTTAAAAGTAATTTTGCCAAAATTTTGATAGAATTGATTTATCTAAATCTAGGATAGACTGCTAAAACTCAGTAAGCATGAAATTTTAAGTTATTCTATTTCAAAAGTTTAGGGACAAAAATATCTAAGATATACAAATAAACAATATAGTACCCTCGAAATAAACTTATATAACCATAATAATAATAAATTTTATTTATTCAGGCAGGAAACCCATATAAATCTATCTATATCTATGTAAAAACATACATTAGTGTTTTACGTTACATTACATTTTTTCACTAAAATCTCGTTTGTAATTATAATTATATACTTTATATAAGTCTTATATAGCTTCCGAAACGTCGGGATAAATAATTTAACAATATAAATAAAAAATCGTTTTTTAATCCGGTATTATACAGTATTTTATTTAAATGTGTATAAAGACAATATTTGAGGCGAAATGATTTGTAAATTACGAAAGCCACAGCCGGAGGACCCAAAAAATATGTACGACTAATTATTACATATTTAATTAATTATAATTAAAAACTACATATTTACAAAGATACGTCTACTCGATGTAGAGCGTATGCTATGGAATGCTATTTTATATAAATCAAAATGAATAAAGAAAACTTAAATGCTAAATCGGCAAATGCCTCTTCGGTGCCGTTCCCGTGAGAAGCGACGTGTCAGCATATATGTATCGGGAGGCATCGTAATTTGTATGTTAACCAAGTACAAATGGAAATCCGCCGTGCGCCAGGATGTCCGAAGGTGAAAAGCGATTAGCACAACTTACACTGAAGGCAGATATTGGTATTCCCTAATTAAGGTTGTATTTAATTATATACCCCACTACGACCTAGCTTGTATTATTTAAATCAAAAGCTAGACTATTTTAAAACAAAATATAGTTATTACTCAATTAAATATTCTAAAATTGCAATAAACACAGAGTAAAAAGAAATTACACTAAAATGAAACGGTAATTTACGCAAACAATTAAATGTATGGCAGTCTGTGCACGTTTCTGACGTTTGTAAAACTTTTTCTAAACAATGTCGTAATAACGGCCGAGTGTTGGCGGTTTTTTCATATTTTTTTAATTTTTCCAACATACGACAAGCGTTTCCATTATATCAGACGACGGTTTTATAGGTTAAATATATATTTTATCAAGTATTTATGTTTATCTATACTTCTATACTAATATTATAAAGAGGAAAGATTTGTATTTTTGAATGTTATGAATAAACTCAAAAACTACTGGACCGATTTTGAAAATTCTTTCACCAATAGAAAGCTACATTATCAGCGAGTAACATAGGCTATGTGTACATCTACATTGCACCCGTGTGAAGCCGGGGCGCGTTGCTAGTATCAAATAAAACAAGGATTATAAAATGAAATCACTGAAGAGCAAGACCAGGTAAAGAACCATCGTTCGTAGATGGAAAAACCGTGAAGTGCATATTGCGCGTTTCGGTTTCAGTTTATGGATTTCCGAATGTTCGAAGCAAAAAGTAGCTCGACAGCGCATCATTGACTAATGTTCTGTGGCTGAGGTATCAGTAAACCTCGCTCGTCTGTCGATATCCAACATAAAAAACAAAAATAAAAAAGTATTTTAAAACGTCTTTTTTTATTTTAAAATAGCACCGGTTCAGAATTTCGTTTCTACTGACAAGCGCTAGTAAGAAATTCGGTAACATTAAACAATTATCAATTAAAATTATTGAATGTAAAAGAAATGAAAGTTATAACTAATATAACTTATAAACCCATAAAGTACAGTTGCCTTTTTATCTTCTAGATATTCTTTAATAGTTTAATAGTTTTGTTTACCTTTAATTTAGTAGACTAATGGGTTCTAAGTGATAATGGAAACGCGCCCCGCGAGTGAGACATATACGCCATTTTGTTGTATGTTTTGGCGCGTAATGGCAACACCGATTTCAATTATTCCCACGTAGGAGACCGGAATGCGCTTTGATTTTTTAAATAACGAAGGTGCGCGTAAAATTCGTTGTCATTAATTTTAAGGTTATGTGCAGAATTTTTGGTAAAAATTCAGATTAGCGAATTTCGATCAAAACCATTCATGACAAAAATACAGAGTAAAACCTTCCTTATTATTGTTTTTATAATTAAATTCGTATTTTTAGGTAATCCCCATATTTCTATAGATATTATTTTCAAAATATGTATGTATATTGAAATTTGGACTTCCTCCGAATTTTGACGATAATTTTCCCGCCAAATAATATCGATGAGACAATGTTTTTATGTTGCTCCATACTAAATTTTATTTCTAATCAAATCATATTTATTCATGAAAAATAATTATTAAATTAAATATTTATTTGTATATTCCCTTCTATTTTGTACCCTCACAATTCTTGGTAAATAATAATAGATTATGTTTGTTGATTATAAACGTGAAACTGCTAAACCAATTCACACAGTGCACGCCGATTAAGATGAAAAAACAAACAGCTTATAATATTTTTATTAATTAACATAAAATAGACATTTTAAAATATATCAACACTAAGATAAATAATAGATTCTTTATTAACCATTTTTTAGTGTACAGTTTCGTGTGGTTCTCGTTCGGTAGAACACCTGCCGTGCGCATCGATGGGTCGTGGGTTCGAATCCCACTGGGACATGTTACAATTTTCTGTAAGCATGTCTTCCCCACGTCTGGTGACTTAGGCATTGAACGGATGAGAGGAATATCGAAATTCCGTCCGGGTAACGAACCACCGTTCATATAACGAAAGTGGAAACTGAACTGCATATTGCACGTTTCGGTCTCAGTCTATGGTTTTCCGAATGCTCAAAGTAAAAAGGTCGACTGCACATCATTGACTGGTGTTCTATAGCTAATGTATCTTCTACCTTCCAGTGCACTTCATTTTATATTCATAAGACTAGTAAAAACAAAAGTAATTAAGTATTGTAATTTCAGTTTTTTGCCAGCAAGAAATGAAATAGTCATATATAATATCGGTGGAGGCCTATATGCCGTAACCGATATTCGCTAAAAATCGTATATAGGCTGTTACCCATCGATATGGATTATTATTTATGGGTATAGGGCGTGTGTGTGTGTGTGTGTGTCTGTGTGTGTAGACATATGAGTGATCTTTACATTTAATCAGATTTCCAATCACTCATAATCAAGGCTAGACAGAAATGAAATGAAATATATTTTTAATGTACACCACAAAAAATCAAATATAATATAAATAGAAATAAACATAAAAAGCAATAGGCGGCCTTATCGCTTAAAAACGATTTTTTCCAGGCGACCTGTACTGGCTAATCTGAAATAAATTTAGCTGATAAGGTAACACTTATAAGGTAATTTTAACATAAGTATCACTACATAGTATAAAACAAAGTCGCTTTCTCTGTCCCTTTGTATGCTTAAATCTTTGAAACTACGCAACGGATTTTGATGCGGTTAAATAGATAGAGTGATTCAAGAGGAAGGTTTATATGTATAATAATAACAGTTTTTCTGTAGTGTATTTAGTATCAGCATTGCACCGGTGCGAAGCCGGGGCGGGTCGCTAGTACAGAATAAACAAATAATCAAACTCCAACTCAAAAATATCTTTTTTTCAATAATCTTTAAAATAAACACCTTTGAATCGTATTTTTTTAAATACCACCGGTTCGGAATCTTATATCTACCGGGAAGAGAACGGAAAGAAATTCAGTAATGATTTGCTTTTTACATCATACTAATATTATAAATGCGAAAGTTTGTGAGGATGGATGGATGGATGGATATTTGTCACTCTTTCACGCAAAAACTACCTACCGGATTTTGATGAAACTGTACAGTAATATAGCTAAATATATCAGAATAACACATAGGCTACAATTTATATCGATTTTTTGTATATTGGCCATAATATAAAGATAATTATCAAGTAACTCGGAAAAATTCCTGCCTTCTGAGGGCTATCTTGGCGTGCGCTGCCTAAACCGTTGGAGTTACACAAAAATAATGTATGATGGCATTGTTTATCTTAAATAGTTCTAAATAAAAGTCCGGGATAGCATATATCTACCTTTTATGTAGAAGCCAATATATCCAAAATTAGAAGTCATAAATACATTTAAATTGTATATTTTTTTTACAATGCACAATTTAGAGTATTTAGCTAATTCTTATTAAAATTAATACATTTGTCGCTTTCTGTATTTAATGTAGATGAACTTTGTCTTTTACACTAAGTAATTCGAACGAATAGTTTAAAAACTATCACGATAAGATTGACTTGAGTGGAGCGCCATTAAGCGGAGATTGATGAAAAAACGGCTCGGTTAAAAAACAAGGTACCCGTAGTAATAATTCTACGCAGACGAAGTCGCGAGCAGAAGCTAGTACATATATATATTTTTAATCCAAACTTTTTACATCTAAGAAAGATTTGAGTTTCAACACAGAAACAGTAAAATCGATAATCAAGCATAATATAGCTTGCTATAGCTATTAATACAATTCGGTTCATTAGTTTCAGATAAATTTTCTTCTGTGTTCAACAAAGTCCGTTTTCCAATTTATCGAATGCCATTTGGACGCTGTTAACCAATACAGTGTCAACCCACATGGTTGTCATTTTGAGAAAATTGAGTTTGAATCAGGTTTTATAAAATTTATTTTAAAAAATAATCGAAATAATATTTTTTTTTGTAATTATTATTTATTATTTTCTTACAATCAAAGTAATTGAATTTAGTGAATTATTGTTAAATATTTTAAACGTTTTAGGTTTTCGTGCTCGTTAGTTTTTTCAATATGTTTGCTATTAAAACGATTTAAATGATATAATATATCTCTTATGAAGTATGTACTCCCGCATAAGGAAGCGATTGGTATCAAAATTTCAATCAAAAGTCATTTTGTGGGTTGGCACTGTATTTATTAACAGCATCCATTTAAAGTCGTTTCTGAAAGAATGACCTCACATAGTGCTGTGGCGGCGACACAGCCATCTGTCATTCAGTGAGCCGATATAATCTGTGGTTTAATGCTCAACTGTCAGTTGCAAGAAGCTACGCTGTCACACGAAATATATTTTTTGGCTTGCTCCTATTTTTCGTATTATATTATGTTGTTTTCTTTTTCCAATATGATTGTTAAATTTTCTTGGACAAAATAGCTTTTGTTTAAAGATAGTTACGGAAGTCAAATTCTGTCAAGATATAAAAAAAATGTATGCCCGTCTCTTCTTATAATGCATGCACAGTAGGTACTCTGAGATGCACAGGCAGTGGCGGCGTAAGGCGTGGGCGACGTGGGCCACCGCCTACGGCCTCACGACCCAAGGGGCCTCGCGCCTCGAAAATTTATGCACTACTTAAAAAAAATTTGCCAAATAAAGCCATTTTTTGCACTGGCAGAGGGCCCAAAAAATGAATCTTGCCCACATAAATTTTTGGTCTTACGCCGCCACTGTGCACAGGTGTACTATACACAAATAGCTTAGTTACTCGCCAATAATGTAGCTTTCTATCGTTGAAAGGATTTAAAATCAGTCGAGTAGTTTTTGAGTTAAATCGTAACAAACAAACAAATAAATGTTTCCTCTTTATAATATTAGTATAGATAAAATTGATTAGCATCTCATCTCATTAATAGCCTAGAATATTTATTACATAAGATCACTTATTATTTTTGGTTATTTTACTAATAATTTTTATTCATATAAATTGCCTATTACATAATAGCAGGCGTTAATTTTTGTTTTATGTTGAGCATTTTTTTCAAATACATACAAAAGAGTCGCATTTTTTTTATTGCAGAGTTTGAACCAAGCATTACCATCAGGGTAAGAGTATCAGCACCGCCCGTGGACATCAGCGACTTAAATGCGTAGTTCTTGTTGTATGAAAATTTCAAGAAAAAGTTAACATAAATTACGTGGGATTTCTAGTTCTTCACAAACCATAATACCTACCTTTTGTACATGACTGAGTAATCTGTATATTCAGAATAAAGAAAAGAAAATACATCCAGATTATTTCTCCGTTTTAAATACTTTAAGCGTCTTCTTTTCATATTATGACCGTATATTCCCCATAAGGTTCTGACCCTGGATATGGAGATTAAACGAGTGGGAGGAATATCGAAATTCCGACTGGGTAACATTTGGTAGGTATGTTCATAAATAGAAATACCGTGATTTGCGTATTTCGGTTTATGGATTTCCCGATGCTCCAACTTAAAAATGGGTCGATAGCAAATCATCGAGTGATGTTCTGTAGCATACTTACCACCTAACATCAAGTGAGCTTACTCGTCTGTCGACAGTGGCGGCGTAAGACCAAATTTTTATGTGGGCAAGATTCATTTTTTGGGCCCTCTGCCAGTGCAAAAAATGGCTTTTTTGGCAATTTTTTTAAGTAGTACATAAATTTTCGGGTCGCGAGGCCGTAGGCGGTGGCCCACGTCGCCCACGCCTTACGCCGCCACTGTCTGTCGATATCTAATTACCAACCTACTTACTTCGTTTAAGTATTTTAGAGGTAGATTTGGCTTGCAAAGGACTTGCTCTTTACACTATCTCTTTTGATTCTCCTGGAGATCTCCTCTCTTGGATTCCTGAACTTAGATGCACACGGTTTTCATCCATCATTTGTATCTTGTAATAAGCTTAATACCTACTTTAATTACACAACCTATCGGCGGGTAACACCATGAGCGTGACGTTTAGCGGGCGAAAATATATAACGATTATTCCTTATTAAAATAGTTAGTGTCGGTCAAAATATGATGTTTTCTCTTCTTCTTATATTTTGTGGTACAAAAGTTTTGTGTTAATCTATTTGTATACATTCTTGCATGTCTTTATTTTATAATCAGGTCGCCATAGATTACATACACAGTTTTTAAATATTTTTCATGTGACTGGAATTAGTCAATGAAAAAATAAATTCTTTGAACCTAAAATGAGTGCACTTATTAGAAAACATCTCAACTAACTTAAAAACAATCATTGGTAAGTGCTTTACTAGCACTTAACATAATGTATTTCCCGCCGATACAAAATGTGTTAAATTTAATATCGATAAAAAAAAACTAAGACAGATATCCGACTCAAATTACCCTAGTCGTAAAAAAAACGAGTTATTCCGGTCGGATCCCCTAATCGGATCCACTGCTGATTATTATTATTATTTAATTCCGTTCTGATCCACTCTAAATTTAGTCATTCCGGTCGGATCCCCTCATTGTTTTTGAAAGGAAAGTACAGTCAAGAGAAAAACAGTTGTTCATGTAAAACATATTTGTTTTATTTATTTAAAATATTAAAATCTTCACAGGCAATCAGGCATTTGGTCTTTTTATTTGGACAAACCTTAATTAAAAAAAAGATTTCGACCATCTTAATAAAATAACAAAAATAGTACTTAAAATAACTAAGTATATAAAATCATCACAGGCGATTAGGCATTTGGTCTTTGTTTTTTGTTGGATAAACATTAATGAAAAATATATTTTTACCATCTTAATTAAATAAAAAAATCAGAACTTAAAATTTAGATATTAAATTATCACAGGCAATCAGGTATTTGGTATTTTTATTTGGACAAACCTTAATTAGAATTTGACCATCCTACTTAACTAATAACAAATAAAAAAACAAACTTACGATATTAAATTGTCACAGGCAATCAGATATTTGGTATTTTTATTTGTACAAACCTTAATTAGAATTTGACCATCCTACTTAACTAATAACAAATAAAAAAACATAAAATTACGATATTAAATTGTCACAGGCAATCAGATATTTGGTATTTTTATTTGGACAAACCTTAATAAGAATTTGACCATCCTACTTAACTAATAACAAATAAAAAAAATAAAATTACTTAATTAGAATTTGGCCATCCTATTCAACTAACAATAACAAAACATAAAATTACGATATAAAATTATCACAGACAATCAACAAACAACAACTTTGTCAACAACGAGTCGTTGTTCCTCAATACTAATATACACGTTTCCATTTCAATAAGTATTACGAACATAATATGTATTTTAATAAACCCTGTACGTATATTTTGTTGCTGACTGTCCCAAAAATCTGTTAATAGATAACGAGGGGATCCGACCGGAATAAAATATTTAAAATTATTTGTGATCCTCTGAACGGTGGATCAGACCGGAATAGAAAATATTATAAAATAAAACGGATCCTCCAGGGTATCGGATACGGGGTATCCGACCGGAATAAATCAAAAAAACTACCTATGATAGGTGATGGGGTAAAGGTAATGAAATAAAACAATAGTTAGAATTTAAACAGATATATTTCGATAACCATTTCGATAAGATGCGTCCATTCCGACTATCTGTAACTACTGACTAGGTTTACCATGAAACTGTTTTTGGGGAACAGACCAATTAAATACATTGATTAAAAAGAAATATCAAATTATCATTATGATTTGATAAATAAGTTTGGTTTATTACAATCATAATCGAATGTTTAAGCCTGTGATGATTTCGCTTCATTCAAGCCGAAACTTCTAGATTGTTTTAGAAATTTAAAAAATAATCCTTTCACGGTGGTATTGTTTTATATTTCCCAAAAAACAGTCGCATCGCAGTAATGGCAACACACGTCTAATAACATTGACCACAGACTAAAATATTTTTCTTCCGATTGAAAAATCTTCAACAATAGAAATACCATAGATAATATTTTCTAGATTATTGATCGGAAATGGATTAATTCAAGATTACGGCTAAAATATACATAGTAAATTGTATTTTATATGAATATTAATGCGATTATCTGTTGATTATTATAATTATTGTCAAGAAAATAAAAATGACTGTTGAAAAATAGTCGAATCTTCCAATCGGAAAACGCTTTCTCACTTTTTTTAACACTTAAACGTTGTTGCCATGTTGAGATATGTCGTAAAAAATCTATATATTCAATTGCAAATTACAAACTTCAAACTACATCTAATATAAATATGTATAGAATATAGAAATAGGATAATTTTGATTATGAGCGCTTAATGTTACAAATTCGTGGGGCACTTTTGTTTCAAAGTCTACGATATTGGGTAATAGCGACTAAGTTGATTTAATGGAAAGATAAGTTCTATTTTAAATTCAACCAATGCTTGCAACTGCCAAGTCAACATACATACAGTAGGAATGAAAAACACAGTACGTTGACCTATAATCTACATAATTTAAATATTATAAAAACATATTATGTATCGAGTTCAATTTTTTTTGTATCTTAGGTAAAACAAAAAATGTAGGTACCTTACTTACGTACGTACCTTGAATTATCATGTTATTTTAATTAATCAATTTCTTGAAATATTGGTATTTAGAAGCGATCGTTGCCTTATTCGTTTTAAGCATTGCATTGAAAATAAAATTTTAATCGATTGTTTATTTTACTATCGATTAGCTACCAATAATATATTTTCTATTGAGAATTTTGAAGATTAACAATTTCACAACTCGCTTTCAACCCATAAGGTAGATGTCCAAAAGACTACATAATAGAAACTATTACTTTTTTTCAAAAATTTCAAAGAGAGAAAGACCTATACTAAATATCAAGTACAAATACACACACAGTTTTAGATAACAATCTTACCTATGTTATATACAGTTGAAAACTAATTGTTTTATGCGACCTGTTTTGAAATAACACATCATATTTTATCAGTTTTACGAAGAATCTAGCGATGGTATTTGTAATTATTGTTAATTTAAATACAATTGTTTATCAAACTAATATCAAATATTAATATTCAGTTATCATATTTTTTTTGTAATGAAGGGTATATCGAATAAAAGCACCCAATATTTTCATCTTGGTTTAGGTTACTATATGGTTGATTCAAAGATAAAATTCACTAAGGGTATTTTAGAATAAAAATAAATTTGCTTATTTTAAACGTAAATCTTCGATAAAACCAACTTTTAAACGAGTATTGCGCTTCATAGTTATATTATGGACCACAATACGCAATTAGTGCTTTGTTCTTGCAAGATTACCCTTGCAATAAACAATAGTACTAAGAAATATTTTTATTCAAAATGGCAGTTAGTTTTACTCCGACGATATAAAAAAGAGGTCGCATAAATATAACTCAGTGATAAAATAACTTAATTACGAACAATCTGTTGACTAGAATTACTAATAGTACAGTATATTGCAAGTTTCGTTCTAAAATACAGGAATTCAAGATATACAAGAAAGATGAGGAATTATTTACGAGTGTGATGATATATTTTCACACAACGAGGCACTCTGAATTAATTTTACAGGATTGCTACTGAACACTGTGATACTTAACTACATCGAAAAACAAAAGCACTTGTTCAGATCGTTTTAAAAAAAATCAATGTCAAAAAAGCGCGCGGAACCATAGACAACTGTCAAAGTGACACTTGCCCAGTGAAGGATGTAAACAAGTGCCCTTACAGGTTGTGTGAAACAAATTCTAGTGCATCCCAGCCAATCGGGATTTAATTTAAATACCAAGTGACTATTCAGTCTATTATAAAAAGGAAGACGTCGAGTCTCATTACAGATATAAATAGTTTGTACTACAAGGGGTACTAGCTCCATTTATTTGTCAATCACAATATTTTCATCTAAATTACTCTACGAATGATCTAATTCATCGGGCTAAGAAGCCCTGATCACAATTTCAACGGTTCAAAACGAATTGTACAAAAAATATTGTCTCCATTTCCAAACTAGTTTGGTCCATCGTCTACGTCTATAAAATTCTAGCTTTTTAATGAAAGCAAATTTAAAACAAAAGAATCTATTAAGGCACAATGTTGTGTCTCCGGGATCCAACCTGATATGCCTCCAACGCTACACTACGCTACCTCAAAGAAAACTTAAGCGACCAAAACCTGTCCAAATTCACATTTCAAAAAACTAAACTATGCTACGGTATCGAAAAACCCAGCACCCAAAATCATTTCTATTGCTACTCTATATACTGGGATGCACTTTACTAGAGGATTACAAAAATAAAGCGTAAATAACAGCTGAGGGTAGATACGAAACAGAGTGTACTTCAGTGCTGTCGCGTTCCAAAATCTTCATTCTTCGTTCGGCGTCGCAGCGCGCCGGACCTGTGTCATGCAAATCTTCTACCGCCTCCACTGTCATGCAAGTCTGGTCCAGGACTCACTAAACTACATGGGGTCATGGTAAATCCGGTTAAGCCACTACCTACGTAGTAAATAGGAACCGAAAAAGCGATAAATGAAAGAACGACTGTGTTTATTACCATTTATTTCTAATAATGTGAAGATGAACCATATTGAAGGCTTTGATGGAGGCGCGCGGCCAACTAATCCCTCTAGCGATCCCAAACTAACCTATAATGCCGTAAATATTAAAACTACAAACAGTTCGTGTCTATAAACATTAATATTACCAGTAAAGCATATTCAATTAGAGCCATGATATCTATTCACATAAACTGTTATCATCCATTCATCATATTTAAATACCTGCAAATGATGTATTTTAACTGAAAAGGTTCCATCGTCTCGTAATTTTAACATTCATATACTCGACATTTTTAAATTGCTCATTATCAAACCTTCACAAATAATTCAAGAAGCCGTAAATCCCCATTAAAAGGCAAGTATGCAAGCCAGAAATACAGATTTCTTTAAAAAAAACCTCCCATATTCTTCACTTCTCTTATTAGATATAGAAATAACGTTTTTAAAATCGATTGGAAGAATGTTTGACTACGGAACCCACAGTGATTTATTAGTTCATGCTTAGGATCTAATTCAATTTATTTATTTACCATTCTACATAACTAAAACCCACATTGCGCCGTCTACTTCCACAGAGTATGCACGATAATATTGCATTGTATTCTAATAGCAGTCTGTGATACAGCCCATCTATACTATATATTACTTTTTTTAAATAATTATACTACCATAAAATGCCTGTATAAATAAATAAGGGAATGTCGAATACAGGCACTATACTATTACTTAACTGTCAGAGAAAGACCCATATCTCATGAGAATGCGTAGCAACCAGTGAACTAAAATAATCATATTATTTAGACAATCTAACCAAATACAACAAATTTTTAACATGTTTTGATAATTTCCATCATAAATTGATGAATTTCAACCAAGATGGTAAATCATTTTGGCGTTACTGGTCACTGATGCGGTGAAATATGGTCCTAAAAAATTAAAACTAGCTACAAACTACGGAACTCGTGACTACAGACTGATTAAAATATAAAAAAATATTCAAAATCTATCTATATTTGACAGTAGACAATATTTAATACAAAATAATTAATATTGATAATAAATTTACTTTATACCTCATTATCTTCAAGCTATATAGATGAAACTTCTCTGACAGTGAAACGTCGTTTTTAGCCAGCCTTACAGTTTTGGGAAAGTATTAATGCGCTCAAATTCGTTGAAGCATACACGACCGCACGCCTCAAGCGGCGTACGTCTACTGAGTACAAAGTACTAAACTTAACCTCAAGTAGAAATACAAATACCGCTACTGAATACATCGACCTATTTTACAAAAATATTATAATATACAGGTGTACAATAATTCATCTGTGCCATAGTATAGTAGCCAAGCAGTAACTCAAAATATAAACGCTCAATCGAATACTTGCCATCTTTGTACAAACAAGTCAATAAGAGGGTAGTCTGTACCTAGAATATGTATATAATTTATGAAACTTCAACTGATTTTAGAGTCAAGAATAAATGCAATTTCAAAAAAACTTATACCTACATGATTTAGGTATCGAACTCAGTATTTAATGGATATTTTTTTTAACTTTTTTATAGTACATAATAGATCTTGCCTAAGTACAGTTTCGTTTTTTCAGGGTGGTAAATCACAATTGTCTATTTACTTTGAAGTGAATCTGAAAGAGTATTTATATGTAATAAAATAACATTTGCAATAAAACGTATGTATACCATTTCAAGTCAGTTTTTACAAAATGGAGGTATCCGTAAACAAAATTTCTGTTACAAGAGCTTGCCTTACTTAACTGAGCTACATCTATATTATGTTTTAATGCTTGACGATGACTTATCATACACTTAGCGTTATCGTAATTATTGCTTTCAAGTTATAATTATATTTTTATGTATGTAAATCTTCAAAATCACTACTCTACACGCTACACTAGCATCTGCCGAAAACACACAACGATATTTAATTTTTGTTTGTAACATTATATTTATTATACTGATCAAAAACTTGTATATTAATGTATGTATATAACCTTAATGAATACTATTTAACGTTGGTCCAGAATAACTGGAATCGCGTAAGCAAGAACATCACTATGGTAATGTCACTGTGCTCGTGCTTTATGGCACATCACTACTGCGAAAGCGGTTGACAGATGAGTTTAGGCGAGAAGTTGAGCAAGATAAAGACAAGGACTCCGTCAATCCGTCACCACCTTTCAATTAATTATAACTTAGAACAATATGACTAGAAAAAGGAATGTTTTGTCTATGGCATGACAAATGAGTGGGAATCCAACCTTCATTATTGTCTTAATCTTAATCTACTCACAGTTTTGGCAAATAATACGAATTCCAAATTTAAATTTGCCCCCGTTTTGAGCAAAATGCAATTTTGGCCTGTTTTTGGCAAATCAGATTCAACGGAAGACTGGCACAGAACATGTAAACAACGCAGTAACTCAAATCGATACAAACGTTAGTCAAACGCACTCACAGGCATATCGAGCGTACATGAGATACGCTTATATTCGTCAAACTATTATTGATTTTACTATAGACTAGTCTTAGTTTGAACGAGCCCATATTTGTACTAATGACATTTTTTTATACCACGAGTCATATTAAAAACGATAAAAATGCTCCATGTAAGAGTAGTCAATAACTAAAAGCAATAATAAATGATCGATAGTTCCATACTCATACTAGCCTGCGGGTGTGAATGCCGTTGATTTCGGCATTTGCTGTTGAAGCAGCCTTGCTTATACGAAACGTGACTATGCCTCAAGCGAAGCGCACTACACAGGTTTACACTACGTGTCTACCTCGCGGCGTCCTACTGACGTCATCAGACGCCAACAGATCCGCCGTAATAGCACGGTTCACAACCAAGTGTGGCATATGCCTGAAAGAATTGACAGTGGCACTGGAAGATGCATGTTCTCAATTTCATGCCAACCAAGAGACCAGAAAATGTTAGTCACAAGATAACTATTTTACCATGCTACGTCGACAAAGACCCCACTTCTTCGCACGGAAGTATGTACTTGAAATAATAATCTACAGAATCCAACGTGCATAAGCAAAAGCACAAAACACGAGCAGCAGTAAAGATACTCCAAACGCCTGCGTACATTGGTGTACTATCACAGACTCGCACACAGTAAACTGCCATTTAAGAATTAATCCAGCAGTATATTCGTCTGTGAGCGTGCGCCAAAGCAGGCGTTTGTATACCAGTATCCCAACTGCTGCTAGTATTCTGTGGAGAAACGTAATCCTTGTGAACCCCCGGATCTATGAAATAAAACACACGGTTCTAATATTATTCAATGTAATGACACAATCTAAGTGCTCAATTACAGGTTACGTACGAGCATACTAAATAATACTACTACTAACATACCTCACAAGTCCAGTGTTACCTAACTAATACAAGTGTATTAAAAAAATATAAATAAACTATGTAAAGGCTGCGAGGTTGCCACACCCCTACGGCTGGGTATTTGTTAACGTCTCACCACAGTATTAATCAAATCAGTTGCTAGCGTAATACAAACGCTACCGTCGCATTCTCTCACGTTTTAACTTTGAAGTGTATTTACGAAAAGTATTGTCAAAATGATATATTCACTATTTAATAGTTGCAAAATGTATTTCACTGGAAGCTGCATGCTAGCATTTAAAAACACGATTTAATGGTCAATGTACGCAGAGGATCGAGCTTTTAGTAAGATACTGTACTGTAAACAAATACTCAGCCCTCAGGAGGGAACTTCATACATACGTATAAAAAAATTAAGTACAATTTATAGGGTGAACCGCTGGCATCTAGACTTTGGCACGATATCCAGAGGGACACCACGGAGGGAAATGACGTCACAATAAATCGTCTAATACTGAGAATTTAGGAAAAAATAATAATATACAAAAGATGTTAACCTCTAAAGCAAGTGTCGCGTTTTTATGTATTCTCTTGTCTATGCCCCGGATAACTAGAGACCTACTAGATGGCCAGTGTCTGTCTCCATTCAAATTACTTTTATACCCTTTTGGATTGGTATATTATTACAATAAGTATTAAATTACAATTTTAGCTCCATGCAGCTGTAATTTTCAAAAAAGATCGTAAATCCCACTAACGCGACCCATAGACAATATTTAAAATTCGAATTTCGAAAAACTCCATAAAAACGCGGCAAATAAATTTAATCTCAGGTTCTAACCTACTTATAATAATACTGCTATAGTAAGGGTATGTGTATACATGTGATTATATAGCTAAGGTAGCCCTGATTTGAGGAAACTACAGCTACGGGGATTGTCGACATTATTGCAAGGAATCTTTTGGGTCAATCATTCTAAATGACAGATGATTCAAGTCCATAATATATTTACTGAGCGACTGCAGAAATAAGTATGCAGATTGTGTTATGACTACATCTGTCACCGTTGAATTGTTCAATATAGGAAAACTTAAGGTGCACAATGTTAAAATGTAATGCTAAGAATATTATATTTCTCGGTTAGAGTTCCGATAATGAGTATCGATATTATTCGTTTGCGTCTTAAGTTTTTGTATATCAATTGAGGGTAGTTTTATAGTAAAGATGTACAAATCAGAGCTACAAAATATAAGTGAATCGACCTATGTAGGAATGTGGTCGACGAAGCTATCGCATGCATTTGGCTCTACTCTCGCCGCCTGCCTCTGCCTGGCCAATATAATACCAAATATAATTGCCCTTATAAAAGAAATTTGGCAAGATTGGAATCAAGAATGAGAATATCGGCAAATATCTACGCACACTCCTAATCATTAATTAAAATAGGAGGGTAGTTTTGTCAATAACTGACAGCATGTCAATAGATAGCGTTGAATTTGTGATTGTTCATACTTTACGACAAGTAGATTTGCGGCAGCTACCTTAAATGTTGTTCAAGACTGTTTGTCAAGTTTTTCTTATATTGAATGCGACAGTACTGATGACATCAATTAATCTCTTATGTCCTGCGTATTTGCAAATATACAGATTTAAGGTACAATCCAAACCAAAGTGGTTAGGATGACATGTTTTAGAAACTAATTAACACGTCAAACGGCAAGCCATTGAATAAGCTGATTATGACCATGATTATTCATAATTTTCGAGATAAGACAAAACAGAAAACGTAAGAATTGTCTTGTTACAAGCTCACCCCGAGGAGCTAGAACTCCAGAGTGACATTTTGCAGTGTTGCGTAAATATCTGCGGAAATTCAAGGGCAATTTTGTCAACTTAGCACTAAAGTTTCGAGGAAATCACTGAGAGGACCACGTCCCGAAAATTTCGACTTAAAAACTAGAAATTGCACAAACACAACCATCAATCGTCTTTTATAATTAATACTTTTCTAATCACAGGGTATAAATATTCGAGTATTGCTTTAAGTTTTAGAATCTAATTACCTACACAACTACGAGAAGTTAAGTACACATAAGGAAGAATAGCACTGAGGTCTATAAAGCGTTAACATTACATTTGTTATTGAGCAGCTTTTTGAGTTTTCTATGCTTCAAATAAACAAAACGTAGAAATTCGTATGTCTGTGTGCAAAAAACTTTCTGCTACGTAATTAGTACGTATTGTAGTCACTTCCACGACAACTAAATCGCTCTATTGATTGAACAGAACATTAAAACACTCTATATTATATAAATAGGAAGAAAAATCGACGGTAGGCAGAAAATAGTTGCTGCTATAAAACTGTTTTTTAAAAATACTGTGAATTGAAATTAACCTACAAATTACTACGATTTATAGTCCCCAGTACAATATTTTGCCAAATAGACCGACTATATAAAGGCAGCAACGGTCACGTCATATTTAAAACACAAAACCACACAACAATTTTAGCGG
Source organism: Anthocharis cardamines (assembly GCA_905404175.1). Taxonomy (NCBI): domain Eukaryota; kingdom Metazoa; phylum Arthropoda; class Insecta; order Lepidoptera; family Pieridae; genus Anthocharis; species Anthocharis cardamines. The sequence continues at coordinate 7,861,193 of FR989976.1, read as the reverse complement.
ATGCGTTGCCACCCTTTGAAATGAAGGAAAAGAACGAGAGGCAATATGGCAAAGTAGCATTTTCATTTTTGCAATCTATTTGACAAACCCTTCACCCCGCTAAGGAAAATCATACTTACCCTCAAAAAAAATAATTAAGTACTCATTGCCAAAGGCAAGAATCAGCTCGCTGGAGGTATTTCAGCGCCCAAAACTGGGACCAGGCAAAGACAGGCGTTATCTACAGCTGTTTATATACTTATTGTCATCATACACTTTGGATGTTAGTTAGCATTCGATACTCTATGACGCCGTCGGACATAAGAAGACCAGAACTACTCTGGAGTTTCAAAAATCTTTAGCTTTTATTACAATAATGTTAAAAAATAATCAGCTGCAAAGAGGGTAGACTTAAAAAAACTTCTATATTTTGACTTCACAAAACCTACAGAGCGTCGTGGCCTTCAAACATCGAACACAATTTTGAGTTTGATAAATTAGTCGTGTCTGTCATGATTTTCGAGATGAAAGCCTCTCAGTAGAGTTTTAAAAATATACGTTACTTAATTTAAAGATATGACCGATAATTATTGAGATTCCTTTATTCTTATTATTCAGGAGATTTTCATAGTTGCCAAGGTTTTATTTCTAAGGTTAGTTAAGTAGAAATATATACGATCGCGAGTTTAGAGAAAGAGATTCATCGAGATTCATCAATAATACTGAATTGGTATACTGTATAGTAATCCTTTAACTTCCAAGAGTTATTGTTAAAAATAGCAATTTGTTGAACCAAATTTAAATTAGGATATTTCTATTTTAATTTCATCTCATGAAAATAATTTCCCGATCATTTAGATACTATTTGGCAACGACTTACAAACTAAATATAATTGACGAAGTAATATCTCAAAAATCACGACAGGTTATGGCGTATCTACATCATAATGGCATATAAATGATTGCTTTTCTGTTAGATATGTATGAGTAATGAGCGTTCGGCGGACCCCGCGGGACGTTTCGTGACGCGGGACGATCCGTGACGCGGGACGATCCGTGACGCAGGACGATCCGTGACGCGGGACACGAGGCGGGACGCTTCGTGACGCCAACTCGATACCATCGCATATGTAGTCTAGCCTTAATGACAGGACGATCAAATTTCAAGTGTACCCTCATTTTTAGCTCGCAACATTAATGACGCAGGTCGTGACCCATATCTGCGAATATTATGTTTAGTGATGCAGCAGTCTTCAATACCAGGTCGAGTGCGTTTTATATTCCAATTGAAACGCCCCGCCTCGGGCCGTATTCCGAAATTAAAACAAAACGGTTTGGCACAATTTCGTGTGTCTTTCAATGGCACGGAATTTTATAATACTGATTCAATCAACGCCGTAACACGTCACACGAAGTCCGACCGCTAATTATAAAAAATACATAGCTGCAGAGATTCACTATCCTCAAATATAAATACATCGCCAACCGTGCACTAATACTACGTTTCAAAAAAATTCAAGACATGAAATTAATAAGTTCAAACTAATAAAGTAATCTGAGATCTTCGCCTTATAAATAAAAATGCTTATCTTTGCTTCGGGTCCCCAATCGGGCCAATTATTGCTCAAAAACCGTCTTAACCTAGTGAGCGTGAAATACTGTTTACCACGACTCGGCAAGACGAGAAGTCGGAGGAACTGTTTTCGAAAAAAAAAAACCACGCAGGACAACCTAACTCAGAAGGCGGGTGGGGTCGTCTAGTCGGTTTAGATGTACATCGGCACGCCGTACATGGCGCTCCAGTCGACGCTCTGGAAAGACGACATGTCGACGCCGGCGAGCGAGTACGCGGCGCCGAACTGGGGCAAGGTGGGCGCCGCGGCGGGCGCGGGTGGCGCCACGAGCGTGCCGGCCGCGCCCGCGGGCAGCCCGTACGGGGCGTACCGGTACGCGTGCGCGCCCACCGTGGGCACCGCACCCACCGCGCCCACACCGCCCACGCCACCAGCGTAAACCAACCCACGTCCGGGTCGAAGGACTAAGCGCTTCCCGAGCGCTAGCGGCGTCGCAGCCACCGCCTCCTTGGGCTGAGCGCGCTTACATTCCACCTTCTTATTTTTTATAGTGTGGAAGTGTATATCGCAGACGCGTTCGACCGCTTCCTCCGAATGGAAGGTGACGAAGCCGAAGCCGCGATGGCGTTTCGTCTGCTGATCCATGAGCATCACCGCGTCCTCGACGAGACCGAATTGCGAGAAATAAGCGCGGACCTCCTCCGCGGAGGTGTCCTGTCCGACTCCCCCGACAAATATCTTTTTTGTTTTAGTGGGTTTCGGAGCCGACTTGGGTGTGGCGTGTTTGGGGTCGATGCGTTTTCCGTCCAGAGTGTGAACGGGCACGGCGAGGACCTTGTCTACGGATGAGGCCTCCTGAAATGTGATGAAACCGAAGCCGCGCGAACGCTGCGCGCGGCTCTGTATTAGTATACGCTCGAAACGCCTGAGCTGCATTGGTAGTTCAGCCATTACTGTTTAAAAACTGCCTAAAAAACATTATTCATTATTATGTTTTTACCTTTACAAAATCTTTTACCATTCCCTCGATAGAATATATCTGATGCAATACGCTTACAATTTATTAAACTACCAATGAAACTCAGACTTAAATAAAACAGAGCCATGAAAACTTAAAGATTGTTAACAAATATTCCGAAAAAGTATGTAAAACGTCATAAAATATTTAAATAAAAACAAAAATAGATGTGTAAGACAATCTTTATATTTTATCTGGCAATCACAGTAGAATTAAACTAAAAGGGCATACCTAAAATACACAACCTACTATACTCTTGTATTTCAAGGAATTTTACAGGATTTACGTTCATGCTTTTTGTTACAAACTATATTAGTCTTAACTATAATTAATTAAATATAAATCATGATGAGTATAGTTCAAGTGTTAGTAGTACTATTGAAATGTAAGATACAGTTGAAAATCTAAGAAAAATACATTTTCAAAAACCCATACATCACTAGCTCGATACCGTGTCTAATAAAACCTACCGAGCAGTATAATTTCGCTACCATTTTAGGACAAACATTTCTACCATTTTGGGAGAAATTTACGTTATATTTTATCTATGCTAATTTACCTTTCCGACTAGTTCTGTATTGTTAATTTTAAACACATGAAAATATAGCTATATTATAACTAATAAATATTGCAGTTTAAAATTAATTTGTAAACAATGTTGCCATTTTTTTTATTTTTTTGCTAAATAGGTCCACTATCTCGTGTCTCAATTTTAAAATACGTAAAAGAAATAAAATACTCAAGATAAAATATGGAGGTGACTATTTATCAAGATTATTTTTCAAATGTAATACTTGATCCTCATATTTATAAGTAATTAAAATTTTATCTTTTAGATTAAAGCTTGTTAGGAATATGTAAATTTTGTTTCTTTTTTATTTGAGTATCTAAGAGAATTAATTAAACATTAATTAAATGCAATTTACAAAGCAAAATGACAATGAAATACTACTGAAAAACCACAAAAAATAGTGGACATATTTTTATAATGGCAACTTCAACTAAGACGGGGAACTACCGAAATTCGGAAGAGAGATAGTTTTAGTATATGCTCCATCTATGGCGGTGTTTAGACAGGCAAGAAAACTTACTGCAACATTTCTTGAGCACTTATTACCGTAAATATAAATCTTATTCCAAATTCCATTGTCATATTAGAAACCTATAAAATCTTCTTGCAAGATTTGTTTTATAGCTAGGGAGGCGAGGTAGCTAAATGGCGTAATTCAACGGCGCCGTCGAGACTTATCAAAATCGAAAGATAAAATAATTTCGAAAAGAAAAGCTCGTATGGTAAAAACCATTTTAGCGGTGGGTTTGGCGTGTACGGTTTTTCAAAAATGTTAAAAAAAACAGTTACTTGGGCATTCTCGAGCGCGTCAGATATTCATACTACGTATGCCCCAAGGGCCTCTGATAACAACGGTATACTAATCTGCCGGTTTGCGTGGTGGGGGTAGGCATATAAAGTAGTCAAAAATGCAAAAAAAAAAATTACTCGAGCGCGTCAGATTTTCGGAAGGGGTGTTACGTAGGCCCCAAGGAAGCTCCCTTTAAAAAAACTGACGATTTAGGCGTGACGATAAGTTACGATGAATTTTTGAAAATGCAAAAAAAAAAGTTTTTTTGAAATACTCGAGCGCGTCAGATTTTTATAGGGGAGGTTTATCTCGGTATCCTGAAAGCATATTTTCTTAATCTATTGAATAATATACATACATGAAACTGTACATGTTAATAATACTTTTGTATACAGATACGCGTAACTTTTTCCGAGTCCACGAAAATTGTCGAGAATCTTTAGAAAAAAAAAAATTGAGATATAATAAAAGTCACATAATTTAATCATCGTTATTTCATATCAATTTTTTTTAACACCCTCAGTTTTCGAGACATACTCAAAAAACCGGGAGTTTGAGTTTTTATGATGCTTCAAGTCAAAAAGTTTTAACTTTGGACAAAAATGTAAAGAGATATTTTTTGTATAAAATAAAACTACCTTTTTTGTTTATTTAAACTTTTTTTTTGTAAAATGTATCATTCGCGACTTATATGCCGCAACGCGTTTTTCGGAAGACGAAATGGCTCCTCCACACTTCCGGTCATGCGGAAACCGGCAGATTTTGTATTTTTAGTAAGTTTTAGATTATATTCTTCAAAATAAACAATAAAAAAACCGCGCTCGAGAATGCCGGATTAACGTTTTTTTTTTACAAGTTCGCGACCCTATAACTCGGCGGCGTCAAGGACTTATCGTCAGATTAGTTCAATTTAGTCTTAAAACACTAAAATCAACCCCCAATATCTTAATCTGACGCGCTCGAGTATTTCAGACTATCGATTTTTTTTTACTAATCTGATCGTCTATCCTAGGCGCGCGTCACTACATATAGAGCTAAATACTTTACAAGGTTGTTCTATTAGGTCTAATAAATCTCTCATATCTTAAACTGCCACGCTCGAGTATTACCGAAAATTCACCTATTCGCCTCCTTAACCATTACGTTTATTGTTCGAGCAAAGCAAAGGACTCTAGGATACCTCGATAAATATTTGCAATACCCACATTTGAACTTGAGAATATTATTAGTTCGACTTTTATGAAATTACTTTTTTTTAAGTTACAATAAGGGAAATCAGACAAGGGTTTACACAACTAATCCTACACTCCTTATGGATTTCCGAATGCTCGAAGTAAAAAGTAGGTCGACAGCTCATCACTGACTGATGTTCTGTGGCTGAGGTATCACCTACCATCAAGTGAACCTCATGCTCGTCTGTCGACATCTAACATAAAAAAAAACATATGAAAACAGGCTTGCATTTGCGTTACCGGCCTTTGATACAATTAACTTTTATTTGACACTGATACCCGAGTCGCACCACATCAAAGAAGCTCTCCAAGAATTGTACCACGCCTAGACGGTAATAAAAGCTCGAAGAAATAGAATCGCAGTAGATTTCATGTGGCTAGTCAAAACACCGGTTAAATGTTAGTGATTCTAGCATGCCAGTGTGTTCTGTATACCCTTCTCTTTAAATATAGCCCAACTATGTCTACTGTATCATAAACAAAACTCTTTTTTTTAAAAGCCCTGGTTTTTTCTTTTTCTTTTCGCGTCTGAGGCGCAAACTGTTGTGGTCTCTGGCAGAATGACCAGCGCTGTGGAACTCGTCTGCTTCACAGCATAATGCTGAGCCAGGGACAATTACAACCACAACACACACACATTTACACACTTAAAAAAATGTTCCCTCTTTGTGTGTGTGTTTCGTTCGTAATAAATGTTATGTCTATGTCTATGTAAAACCTTCGTTTTCTTTTTGATTTAGCGATACAAACACGCAGTTATAATATTTACAGTATGTTATAAGGGTTAAATGACGTATTTTTTATTTATAATCGGCCGTATGTAATGCAATTTTATTGTCATTTCTGATCAGACAGTAACTCTACGATAAAATACTCGGATTTTTTTTGACAAATAGTTACAGATTGGCTAATAAAAGCTTTGCTTTAAGTCTTCATTTTTATCTATTTGTTTTTTTATTATTTTATGATTAATTGTTTTTGGTTATCAGACACCTCAAACAAACTTATTTGACATTGGTGCCTTTGGAGTAGTGCAGATGCCAGATACACTGCGGTGTTGAAATTTCAATAAATATAATAGCAAAAATCTAAAATCTATATTTTCGTAGTTAATCAAAAATAATTGACCATTGAAAATTACATATTTTCTTATAAAAAAATTTAACCTATATTATAATGTTGGTTGTACCAACTAGAATTAGAATGCGAATTACTAAGCCCTTCAAAAACAGTCCAGTGACCTCTGTAGGGGTCAATGACAGTTCCACCCAACCCTTTTAATGCATTGTAACGAACGAATGCGCGAATTATATCAACATGAGTCTGGCGGTTTCGTGAATCCTTTATAAAAGAGAAACAATAAACTCATGACTCGTATCTTATTTGGTTACCGATTTTTAACCTTTTACTAGTTGGCGTGACGTCTTATTATACATATATACGTCTTTTATACATAGCCTAGTCGAATTAGAACTAAAAAATTATAAGTAGTAATTTTCTTTCGGAAATCGCTGGGAGGGTTCACTGGCAATCAGAGGGGTGAGCACGAACAAGTATCGAAAGAGTATTCGTATCGTTGAACTGTCATTTGTATGAAATTTCAAATGATTTCTCATACAACTGACAGTTCGACGATACGAATACTCTTTCGATACTTGTTCGTGCTCACCCCTCTGAATTTTGGTTTTCGAAACTCGCATTCTGTTGCGTCAACCGCCATTTTGAATTTAAGGCTATTTTTTTTATTGAATAAGTCGTTTATTTACAATTTTACATCAAAAATGCTCATTATTAAATTTGTTTGAAATTAAATTTTCTACAATTTTGGTATTTTTCGATTTATACCCGAAAAGGGGTGGTGGGCGAACCTTCATATTCTATTATGTCGAGTATTATTGATTTTTTCGTATAATTATTTATATAATATATTCGGCATTCGTTGCAATGCCACGTAAAAAAAAATAGTTTTTTTGGGCGAGCTTTTGCCAGAACAATTCACCGAAGTTTCACCATAATGGGGGTGAATAGTTTAGGATACACAAACATTTATTATTTTTATTATATTTACAGTTTGAAGGGAGAAAAAACCAAGTTTTGTTTATGATACAACCACGCACCCTAAATCAATTACTACCTAATACCAGACCGACTGAACAATGTACACTGACCGAGCGTAGCCGCCATCTTGCTATCTCTAATACCGCTGTTTTTCAGCAAAACATTAGTTCATATTCACATAGGTTTACTCGTGACAGCGTCTCACTGATTTTCAGTCAGAAATTTTCCATGAATCTTTAACCCTTACAACTGTAGGTGTATGTTTGCACTCATTTTGGTCTAATTAACTCAAACAGTATCACGATATGCATCTCTTTCTAACATTAAATAATAAACAGAGACCCAATAAGGATGATATTTTTGTTTTAATTTGTATAAAATTTTACTAAGTTAGGGACAAAATTACCGTAAATATACAAAGAATCGCGGTGTAAGTAAGAACTTTTATTTATATTTTATGAGTGTGTTATACCTATACAAAATAGGGAAAAGCTAGTATATAATGAACACTCAGTAAATAAAAAATGTTTATCTAAAGCGAAGATATACACTTCTCTATTGATTACTTTCTTTCTCGATAACATTAAACAAACTGACTTCAAACAACGTTTTATCAGTGAGGCTCTGTCTAAACGAGTAAACATCATAATCTTCCAGTTGTCTTCAGTAAGGGCATGAAAATTAGGGCATTTAGATATATTTGTATGATAAATGTGTGGTCAGTTCGACTATCCCATTGTAAATCGCTAAGTAGAAAATATACAATCTGTATGACATCTTCATCGGCTATAAGATTCAAACACTTTTCTTGATATATACAGCTATATATGAACACATCCCTAAACCAAAACGTTTCAAAGTTTATGCATTATTAAGATTTTTTTATATTACGCAAAATATAAAAATAACTTAAAACTATACATCTGCTATGTATGGTCCCAGGGGGTTGAACAATTAGAGGGTACATGAATAATTCTTGACCTGTAGACTATGACTATGAAATTAATGGCCGAATCTCGAACGCTAATCAACGTTGAGGTAAAAGTATCTCTAACTCTTTCACTACAGCCCATTACACAATGAAAAGAATAAGGTATAAGAGATAAGGAACAAGGAATAAGAATTTTAAGAATTTTAACCTTTTTAGACTATATCAATAATATTTATTAGTTTCATTTTTATTTTTATTTTACTTAATTTTGTCAGATTTTTAATTTTAACCTCTGTATTTCTTTTAAATTTCAGTTCATAGCCGTGTTTTTGACTGTCTTAGTAGATTGTGTAGAAAATTTCTGTGTATTGTAAAATTTAAATTTCTATGGGCATTGCCTGAAATAAACATTTATTATTATTATTATTAATAAGGAATAGCGGAATCCAGCGATGGCAGCACCGTTAATCAATTCATAATTCAAAAATAAGGAATAATAAATAAGAAATAAGAATAAAATTGGTGGGAATTTGTTTCTTATTGTTTATAGCCAGCCAATCGCTGGGCATTTTTTCAACAATTATGTTTTTGACACTCGTGCTTCGTGCACACACCAGCTGCAGGTATTCAACCGCTGTGATTGGTTGAATATTGTAGCCTATCGCCTATTGTGTTTTGGTTTCCCTTTTTCCTTGTTCCTTATCTCTTATACCTTATTTTTTTCTTTGTGTAATGGGCTTACGAAGGCAAAATGAAAGACAGAAACATTTTAAGAAGCCCACAAATTATTATCGTTTCAGTATTCCGCGGTAAAACAATCTAACAAGGGGACCACGCCTACTCATCATCTCAGATTTCTCTGTAATTTATCCCACATGCAATGCTTGGCTAGAATTGATGGGCACGTCGGCGCACGTGGGTCGTGGGTTCGAATTCCACCGGGACAACATGTTTATAAATTATAAGCATGTTTTCCCCACGTCTGGTAACTTCGGGCTTTGATCGGGTGTGAGGAATATCGAAATTCCGACCATAACAAACCATAACCATCGTTCATAGATGGAAAAACCGTAAAGTGTATATTGCGCGTTTCGGTTTCAGTCTTTGGATTTTCGAATGCTCGAAGTAAAACTTAGGTCGACAGCGCATCACTTACTGACGTTCTGTGGCTGAGGTATCAACTACCATCAAGTGAACCTCATGCTCGTCTGTCGATACATAACATTAAAAAAAATTGAGAGTACCTAAAGTGGGAACTCCTGGTAGCCAAGCGTTTAGAATATATTTTTTTTGAAATTTTTCCACATGGGGAAACGAACCTGTGACCATAGTATTACGAGTCTAAAGTCTAAACTCTTACCATTACGCTATCCGCTGCTTGGCAATCAAGCTAAAGTAAATAGTTTTTCTAAAAAAAAATTCTAAACGGCCATCTGGAGATTCCACTTCGGGTACTTTCAATTCTAGCCAAGCACTGTATTTCAGCGAAATTCAAGATGACTTGTCCCATTGTAAGTACAAATTATAGGTTTATGTATGCCATTCACGAAAACAAGATTCACATAATATATTAGAGTGAAAAGAGCTAATGTCACAAAGATATTGTTCCAGGTTTATAATCTATTTTGCATATTGACTATTGCTCTAAAATTTCTGATATGGAACAAATATCTGTCTTTTTTTTTTAAAGAAAATAAAAAAAATCTTAGTCTACAGGCAAATGAAATTAATTATGTATCAGTCAAGGAGTCTGCCGAACACTACACCGTATCATATCATGAATGTGTTAGGCAAACATTATTTTTGTGGAGCGTCAACTATTTGTCCGATGCTGATGTTCATTCTGGCCATAGTAGTCATAGTATGATATAGTAGAGTGGGCAGTGCTTATTGTCAACCCTTCAGGACCAAGAATAAACGATACCTAAATAACACCCCGTAACTCACCTGAGTCACCGGATCCTTCATGATAAGTACGTCTGTGACGGCTCCGAACATGGCAAAGTACTCCCGTAGCTTCTCCGAGCTCGTCTGCCAGCTCAGACCACCCACGAAGAGCTTGCTGGGCGACGGGGACGTGGTGCCCGTGTTGCTCGCCACGGGGGTCGAGCGGCCTGATGATGGTGATGTTTCTGAAGTAGGTTGAGTTTTTGTTACATACTGTATCGTCCAATATTACAAATGTTTTTTTTATTACAGAGCGGTCAACCAAGGAACAGCCCATGAGCATTAAAGTCAAACAAACAAAAACTATGTTTAATATACTCCCAAAATTTCATAATTTCTTTTGAAATATTTAATTATGTTTAACTTTAGACATATTTTCTATAACTAAACTTGCATTTAAGAAACTATTATACTCCTCTGTGAAATAATGACAAATTGTAGTATTGCTATTCTTAATATTTATTTTCTATAATTTTAAATTTTATTTTCTAAATGTTTCTGCCGTTATTTGTTTAAGTTATTCATAGTTATTCCCCTGTGTGTACATATTTTGGGAATCTAGCACTCTGTTTACTTTATCTATTATGTATATTTAAGATTGTTTCCTAAATACATACAATTTAATCTATTCTTGTTACTCCCTACTTAATATCACCATTTTGTTTTAATCATAAAAACCATTATATCTGCTGCTATTTGATAGATGTTATAGTCAAGAGAATACTTGGTCAAGAAAGTACAGTGATAAGGCTTTTAAAATTTAATTAATAAATGTAGATGCAGTAAGATTCTAGCGAAAGTACTGATCCCTTTCAAATTCTGTTAGTTTAATTTTCTAAATTCAATAATAAGAAATATGAAAATGATTTCTAATGAAATCATTAGAAATCATTTTCATATATTTTAGCCAACACTGTGCTTAATTTACAATAAACAACTTCCTACCAATATACAATATACATTCAGACTACCTTCGAGTGCATTGGAAACCTATTTTCATTACAAAGGTTGAGAATTGTTTACACATTTAAATAAGGTAAGGAGCAGTGACCTATCATGCTTTGTGTATATATTCTTTATAATGTTTACCAGTAAATATTTTAAAATGGTGGCATTACACAAAATTCACCTCAAACACTGAGAACATAAAGTTCACTATGTTTTGTTCAAACTAAGGCTTGTACAAATTACTGAACTGCCTTTAAGATACTGAGAAAATATTAGCGAAAGCAATTAGCTTTCCGAAATCTGAAGTAAGCTTTGGTTTTATCGCTCTAAGTTATGGTTTAAGGACTTACTGATTTGTTGAACAGCCATTTGCTGTTGCTGCTGATGCGCGGCAGCCGTCGCCGCTGCGTGAGCGGCTGCCTGTGCGCTAAGCACATGAGCTGCTAATTCGCCGTCCACCATCTCCAAGCCTCCAAGCGCACCGCTAGAATACACCATCATTTTAGCACTAAACCTCGCAAACTATCACAAAACTTAAATTACACAATACCACGCCTGAATAAGCGCGGCGACAGCGAATAATCCGCGGCAAACGCTTTCTACTTAAAATAAAAACAAATGACAAACGCCCGTCAGGCGCCAAAGAATGGAACGCGATCCAAATAACTATAAGTGAGATTTTGAAAAGAAACAATTCGTATAAAATCAATAAATCTGGCACTTATTAGATTGCTTTTTATTTAAATCATGTCTTACCAGTAATTACAACCTATCATTTTAAAAAACTTAGTTTATTTCAATTTTTTGTAATTTAAAATTCGATATAGAAACTTTTCCGTTAATTTTATATTCGTTTGTTGATTGTTTGTTTTTAAATTAGGCACTTAGGCAGGTGTCATTAAGCGATGATTGACAATTCTATAAAGGTGCGTAAACACGATCATAAATTAGAAAATAACAATTATTCCCAATTTTTCAAAATCGTCAATAGGAAAGTTCAAGCTAAATTACATACATACATACAGTTATGAAATTTTCAACGTATTCAAATAATTCTGTTACAACTTTAATTCGGCTGAACTTTTGAGCCAACTAACTTAAAGAGATGGTATGCCATTTCTTTGAATAAAAACTATGCACATCTCAAATGGAAAAAGTTTTATTAAAATACATATGGCTTTTGTTTAATATTATAGGATTCGTAATGATATTATTATAAAAGACGCAAATAATATATTATGTTACGACAAGTGCTGGTGTTGTACGCTGTTTGTAATAAATTATTGTAATTTGTGCAAATCTAATAGAAAATTCTTAGATTATTTATATGTAAATAATCAAAGAGAAAATTTCTATATGGCTTCATCCTTTGATTATTTATATGTCACATATAAATAATCTAAGGCTTCATCGATATGAAACATATTTAAAATATTTTCAATTAATGATATTTGTATTAATTATTATTAATTTTGAAATAAACAGTAGTACATGTAAAGATTTGTTAAAATAGACATGATTGCAAACCCAATAATAAACTAAACGCGCTACTCTGTTAATCAAATATTTGATCACATAATTTACACCACCTTCAATAAACGACCCTAGGTGATGTGTGGGTGTGGCTTTATGACGATTTATGTGTAATATTGGCGGGATATAGTGCGGGGTGCGGGGAATTTCATTTTTTTTGTTATTTTCTTATTATGGGATTCCTTTAATTTTGAAAATTGAAATTATCATTACTGTATTTCAGAAGTATAAAAGTTATTTAAGTGTGCATTATATGTATAGATATTAAAAAAAAGAATACTAAAATATACACACCGGCACAATTAGCGGAACAGAAAAAAAAGTGAGACTATGAGATAATAACGCATATATTTGACGAAAATGTAATTAGACACAAAATAACAAATTGATTAACATCTTTTAACAACGACTTTGAAAAGTCTTCGTTATTTTTTATTGAAAAATAAAGAAATTTGTAATAAGTGAAATTTTTAGATGATTATGAACCATCACAAAAAATTAAAAAAGTAAGAATTAAATGATTTAACAATAAAATTAAAGCAAAATTAATAACGAGTGTTTCCCCCTCTTGCTCTGATTACGGTTTCCATTCGTCTGGGCATGCTACAGATTATGTTGTCGATGATTTCTTGAGACAACCGCTCCCACTCCTCAAGTAATGCGTTTCTAAGTTCATTCAGATTGTTGGGGGGTGGCATTCTGGATTTAACCCTTCTTTTTAGCAAGTCCCAGACATGCTCTATCGGATTCATATCGGGGGAATTTGCTGGCCACTGCATCACCAGTATACCTACGTGGCTCAGATATGCCTGTACCGATTGTGCACTATGAGCACGAGCATTATCTTGCATTAGAATAAAGTCGTCACCAATAAATGGGGCAAATGGTACAACATGTTCTTCTAAAATGTCTCTGATGTATCGATCTGCTGTCATGGTCCCTCCTGTGACTATCACTAACTCCGTGCGAGCTCCCAAACATATCCCTCCCCAAACCATAATCGAGCCGCCACCATAAGCCATTGTGTGTTCAAAATTAGACTGTATGTGGCGTTCTCCTTTGCGTCTCCATATTCGCTGTCTCCCATCGATCTGTTTTAAAACAACTCTGCACTCATCAGTAAAGAGAACCTGCTGCCATTCGTTCAAATCCCAATGACGATGTTCTCGCGCATAGCTTAATCGGTTTACGCGGTGACGTCTCTCAAGTTTTGGGCCTTTGGCAGGTATATACGACCCTAAACCAACTTCTTCAAATCTCCTGCGAACTGTACGCTCACTTACTCGTACTCCTCGAACGTCTTCCAGTTCATTTCGAGCTTGTACAGCCGTTAATCGCGTATTCCTACGAACTCCAAGTTGTAAAAAACTGTCATCTCGCTTCGATGACAGTGGCCAGCAAATTCCCCCGATATGAATCCGATAGAGCATGTCTGGGACTTGCTAAAAAGAAGGGTTAAATCCAGAATGCCACCACCCAACAATCTGAATGAACTTGGAAACGCATTACTTGAGGAGTGGGAGCGGTTGCCTCAAGAAATCATCGATAACATAATCTGTAGCATGCCCAGACGAATGGAAACCGTAATCAGAGCAAGAGGGGGAAACACTCCTTATTAATTTTGCTTTAATTTTATTGTTAAATCATTTAATGCTTACTTTTTTTTATTTTTTGTGATGGTTCATAATCATCTAAAAATTTCACTTATTTCAAATTTCTTTATTTTTCAAAAAATAATAACGAAGACTTTTCAAAGTCGTTGTTAAAAGATGTTAATCAATTTGTTATTTTGTGTCTAATTACAGTTTCGTCAAATATATGCGTTATTATCTCATAGTCTCACTTTTTTTTCTGTTCCGCTAATTGTGCCGGTGTGTATATAATGCGTGATAATTATAATATTGAGTATTGAGACAGATAATATTTATATACGAGAAAAAAAAATTGTTTCTATATTCATAATAAGCGATTTCAAGAGTTTTTGGTATTTATATAACGAAAGAAGAGATTTATAGCCATTTTCTGAAGTGTAAAAATAGCATAAATAAATCAAAAGCTTTATTCTTAATCTGTGGTTCAAAGTTAAAAAATTACAAAAAAGTTCCCACACCTGTACCAAGTTATTAATAAAAGTATTTACATAATAAATACGGCACTAAGCAGGCACGGTGTAAAATTCAATATTAATCAGCCGGCCTAGCATGACCGCCACGAGATATGTCGCGGACGAGAGAAGACATACTAAGATGTAAGATATGGAGATATATTATATCTCGACATCGACAATTTTGATAGAAAATATATCTCGTTCGACAAATATATCTATTTTTGTTATTAAAAGTCGAATTTTAAGTGTAATATTCAAGTTAGACCCGGAAGAAATAAAGAGATAATCGATTAAAACACGAGAAAACGGTCGACAAAATTTTGTCGCGGTTGTCATGCTAGGCCGGCTGGTGTTAGAAGAGGTCTTGATGAAGGAA
Organism: Anthocharis cardamines; assembly: GCA_905404175.1. NCBI lineage: Eukaryota > Metazoa > Arthropoda > Insecta > Lepidoptera > Pieridae > Anthocharis > Anthocharis cardamines. Next base: position 7,846,129 of record FR989976.1, on the reverse strand, counting down.
AATAATTTATTTTTGCTTGTACGTTTCGGTAAAATCTCAATAATTCCAGTTGGAGCGAGTCTCTGGGGCGAAAGAGAAACAATCGCGTTTGTATGTACATTATATGTTTATTTGATGTAGTTGCTTTAAATTGAATTCCTGAATTCCCTAATGGGGCTTGGGGCATACATATTGTTTGTTTCACTGATCATGTTTCTTAGAAGTAAATAAAAAACATTTTTTTATAAAACATTTTTCAATTCGATCCAGTATTCCTACATAAAAAAACGCGTCTCATTTATATTAAATATCGATACACGGGCGTGAGGCACTTGATGATAGATGATACCTGGACCATAAGCCAATAGTCATTGATGTGCTGTCATCGATATTTTACTTCAAGTATTCGAAAATCCATGGACTGAACGCGAAACGCGCAAAATACACTTCACGGTATTTTTCATCTATGAACGGTGGTTCGTTACTTGGTCGGAATTTTAATATTCCTCTCACCCATTTATTGTTCGAAATTACCAGACAGAAAATATTATGTTAAAATTTTTGTACCGAATGCGCCACCCGTCAAACAGAAAATATTATGTTTGACGGGTGAAGCATTCGGTAGAACCGTTGCCGTGCGTTTCGATGGGTCGTGGGGTCAAATTCCACCGGGATGACATGATTATAATTTTCTGTAAGCATGTCTTCCCCACGTCTGGTAACTTCGGGCATTGAGCGGGTGGGAGGAATATCGAAATTCCGACCGGGTAACGAACCAACGGTTTAAGTCTACAGATTTTCGAATGCTCGCAGAAAAAGTAGGGCTACAGCGCATCAGCTAAGGGGCCGTCCATTAATCACGTGAGGCTCAAAAGGGGGGGGGAGGGGGTACGGAAAACATCACGAAACATCACGAGGGGGGAGGGGGGGGTCTCGTTAGACATCACGTGTATTAATTTTATTTATTTTTTTTCAAAAAGCGCTATTTATGAACCGAAATTTTGAACGGCGCGAAAATTTATTAATTAATTATTCATTAATTTTATTGCAAATACATATAAATGTTTTTCGAATCAAAATGCCATTTGTTAAATATTTTTTTCCAGTCAAAAATAGCCTTTACATAGACTTCCAAAAAAATACACGTGATCCAGGGGGTGGGGGGGGGGGGAGTTGTCCCAAACCTCACCAAATATCATCAGGGGGGGGGGGGGGGGGGGTCAAAAAATGAGAAAAACGACCTCACGTGATTAATGGACGGCCCCTAATTCGAAAAAGCAGTTTTTAAAAGCTGCTTGTTGAATTAACGTCCACTCCTACGCATACCCTGAAATCATAACTTTAAAGAAAGGCGACGTATGACCCTTCCATAATTTGTCTATGAATCTCATACGTCACTCCAATACATTTAAGTCTAATCTGTGGACATCTGTCACGGAGGGTTGCCAGCACAAAAGATTCTCACAAGATAAATTGAAGATATCCACACTGATTTATTGTTGAACCCTGCTATGCTATATGACGAGGTACCTACTGCCTTAATCGTTTAATTCAATCTAAGAAATTTTATATACGAAAGGAAAATGTACATCATAAACACTCGTAATATAAAATGCATATTCAAATTATTCTATTCTAATAAAACCTTTTGATTAGTCGTGGGTTTAAAAAAAAATGCTTGTAAAATATTTAAATTGCCGGGAAAATATGTTTGTAAAAATACTTTTTTATTATAGATATTGATAGGGTGAGATTGATGAGGCTCACTTGATGGTAGGTGATACCTCAGCCACAGAACATCAGTCAATGATGCGATGTCGACAGTTGCTGAAAAGCATTCGAAACGTCGGGATAAATAATTTAAACAATATACTCGTAAATAATATGTACTTATACAGTATTTTATTTCAATACTAACCAACCCGTTAAAAACTTTATGGTTTCAATTCAAACCAAATCAAATTGATCTAATAAATAATAATCTGTGTTACACTTTCACTCTGTCTTGGTTTTGCTTTAATCGAAAAATAACGGTGTTTTTTAACAATAACTTTTTATAGGTCATCGTGAGCGCAGACTTTAATTATTCATCTTTTACTTATATTTTTCTTAGGGCTTAATAGATATTATTAATTATTATCTATACTAATATTATAAAGAGGAAAGTTTTGTTTGTTCCGATTTAACTCAAAAACTACTCGACCGATTTTCAAAATTCAGATATAATTAGGGATCAATCAAAATCAAATCAAATCAAAAGTTTTTTATTTCAAATAGGCCTTTGCAGGCTCTTATGAAACGTCTAGTTGCACGGTTCCAAAAAGTGGGTCTCATGGAGAAGAACCGGCAAGAAACTCCATATCCCTACTAAAACTTGAATAATGTAACCCACAGTGTAAAAAAAAGGTTGTAGGTAGTAATCTCTTGATATACCGAACCGATTTTAAAAATTCTTTCACCAATAGAAAGCTACATTATTTTTGATTTAATATAAATACTAGCGACCTTCGGCTTCGCACGGGTGCAATGCTGATACTAAATACACTGTACAGAAAAACTGTTATTATTATACATATAAACCTTCCTCTTCAATCACTCTATCTATTAAAAACCGCATCAAAATCCGTTGCGTATTTTTAAAGATTTAAGCATACATAGGGACAGAGAAAGCGACTTTGTTTTATACTATGTAGTGATATCTTCCATCCAATTCATCGATAAAGGCCGGCAACGCACCTGCAAGCCCTCTGGTGTGTCGGATGTCTGTGGGCGGCGGTGATCACTTACCATCACGTGAGCCGCCTGCCCGTTTGCCCCCTATACTATAAAAAAAAATCGAAATTGTAAGACATAAGAATAAAGCTTCTTTAAAGAAAATTATAAACGTATAAACACAGACTCGAACTAATCACACCATCAATCCTGTAATATCCCGTAATATTAAATTACTCACTGATAATGGAGCTTTCTATTGGTGAAAGAATTTCTAAAATCGATTCAGTAGATCACAAACTTTACCTCTTAATAATCTTTTTATATATATATAATTCTTCTGTGAGTGTGTATGTCACTGAACTTCTCTCAAACGACTGGACCGATTTTGATGAAATTTTTTGTGTGTGTTCAAGGGGATCTGGGAATGGTTTAGATTCACAAAAAAGTTTGAAATTTTCAAATTAAAGACGTGTAGACAGGACAACGTCTGTCGGGTCCGCTAGTATTAGTATAGATTATTTTATTACTAAAGTGCCCCACCCTAGTTTCATACATAAATCCTTACATACCTTTTGCAAAATATCTTCTATATTACGATGAAAAATCTGCCGCTTTCAAATCTTTTATGTAGCTTAAGCGTCTAAGATCAAACAAATAGCGACTTCGATTAATATTTTTTATACATATTCTTCTTAGTATTCCTTCTTGAGAAACTTAAATTATAATTACTAAATGCCTTGTAACATTTGTATTGAAAAAGATGACACCGTAATTAGGAATATTTTAAAAAACACCCAGTGGCAACGAATGTAAGGTGTGGCAGCTTGAAACGTAGAAGATGATAATATAATAATTCAACTTATAACAAAATATATGACTTAAGTAAGTGGTACAGCGTAAATCTATAAGGTAATAATTTTAATAATAATTTTCTGTAAAGAGGTCATTGAACTCTAATTTCAATTAACCATAGACAAGTATAGCTGACGTATTTTACACCAGCGTGTAATATGTAGTTTTCTTTAAAGAGGTCATTGAACTCTAATGTCAATTAACCATAGACAATTATAGCTTATGTATTTTACACATTTTCATAAATGGAACCGGCAGCGTGCAAGCAGCCTGGACCTCATTACAAACTTTTTCAATTAAGTTCATTGCCCCTTTGGCAGTTTTTATTTAAGATTTCTATTCGTTTTTTGAATTCATTGAAAAACTAAACAAAGAGAGGACATGAGTTTGGAAAATGGAACGCGTAAAACACACACTCATTAAAGGTGGAGTTGTTCAAATGTAGGTCATTCACCTTTTGAATGTTTTCTCATATATTAAAAAAACTATTAGTAGTATATTTGTTAAAATCCTATTATTTTTATAAAATATAAAACAACAAAAACTAAATTTCTTGAGCGAATGTTGCAAATATCCATGGCACGGAGGTCATTACCTCATCTTGACAGATTAGACAATCCCCTAAATAGAGAAATATCCTAACATTTTTGCCAGATCGATAGTTGATTGAGGGTGTTGTTCATTGAGGGGGTGTAAGGGTGCGTTCCGCGCATGCGTGGCCAGGCGGGGCGCGGCGATCGGCCACGCTGCCTCAAACGCCACACAATTCCGTCAGCGACGCACGTGTCTAGTATATTGTCCTGTCACAGCAGTAAGTAAAGTCTACTGCTATGTCCGGACAACTTAGTGGATACGTTGCTCAATCGTCGTGGAAGAATCCGGAAGAAAAAAAAAAAAGTGTCTATGTGCAAGTGATGTGTCATAATATGATTATTGTCAATTGTCATTTTTGAGCGTTTCACGAAAGAATTCGCGCGTGATTTGTAAAATTTCGTATTGTACATTGTATAGATATATTCTGGCGCTGCAAAATTCTTTCTTGAGACGGCACAGAAATGTGTTACACGGATTTTATTGCATGTATCGAACGGAGAGTTCTGCGCAGGCGTACTGCTTCCGCCATTTTCTTAGGGTTGATCACCCTAGTTGGGTGAATCTCGTAAACTTTCTCTGTTAACGAATAACATTATCTTTAACATTGTTGATCTGTTTATATAACCCATGTTTAGTTCGGAACTTATAATCTCTAACTGTTGAATGTAAATTAATGTATAAAATTATATAACATTAATTAATTATTAAAAATATTAATGATATGATAAATTATAAGGTTCATTTCTAATATTGTATAATCTTAGAATGATTTTAATTGAATATAATTCTATGTACCTTACCAGTTATGTTATAATATATGTAATTACAAAATATTAATGTAATATAGTGTATTTTTTAAACTAATAAATTGTTATGACAAACGTTTTTTCTCTACACATTCCTACTAAAATGTGCAAGTTTATTAAAAATTTCACTATTTACGCTTAAAAACGACTAATTTGAAAAAAATAATAAAAAGTCATTATTTTTTCTTTTTTTGCACAATACTCTTAAGGGATTTGAATACTTTCAAATTTCAACTAACCAAACAAATAATTACTAACCAGTCTCTAAGTATTACATGAGCTAGCTATAAATGAATTCTCATGTCCACTAAATTGGTTAAGAAAAACACATTTATTTATGTATCATTTACTAATTTTCTTTAATGGCAAGTAAACGGTTATTTGAGCTCTGTCACTCAGAATCATATTGTTTTTTCGTTAGTAATTATGTATATTATTTATTAACCGACTTCTTTTAGTTTTTATTTTTGATAGCAACACGCCCCGGCTTCTCACGGGTGCAATGTAGATGTACTATACACATAACATAGCCTCTGTTACTCGCTGATAATGTAGCTTTCTGTTGGTGAAAGAATTTTCAAACTCGGTCTAGTAGTTTTTGAGTTTATTCATAACATACCAAAATACAAATCTTTCCTCTTTATAATATTAGTATATATAAGTTAGATAATTTGTTTTTGGTGTTGTTTTAACATTACTAATTATCTAGACTCTAGAGGTATCTTCGGTGTTAGCGTAACATATTATGCTCCGCATACACATTTTATTCTTTTAAATGGTGATGTGCCGGATATCCGTAAGTATATCCGCGGATATCCGAGGGAGAAGAAAGATCCGTTTCCCTTATTTTTTTGGCGGATCTTTAAGTTGCGCTGTCGACCTACTTTTTACTTCGAAATCGGAAATCCATAGACTGAAACTGAAACGCGCAATGTACATCTATGAACGATGGTTCTTTACCCGGTCGGAATTTCGATATTCTTCTGACCCGATCAATGCCCGAAGTTACCAGACGTGGGGAAAACATGCTAATAAAAAACTATAAACCTGTTATCCCGGTGGGATTCGAACCCACGACCCATCGATGCGCACGGCAGGTGTTCTACCGAAGCCCGTCAAACCTCAGAAACTTTACCTCTTTATAATATTTGTATAGATATAGATTTTTCACAATATTTATTTGTTTCTGTTTTTTTATGTAAGAAAAATAGTTTTTAATATTTTCCATTTTCTTTTTTTATTTACTTTTGTATACACACCTCTCCACAAAGCCAAGGTTAACTGGCAGAAAATGCCTTTAGGCATTAAGTTCGCCTTTTGTACATTACTTTTTTGTGCAATAAAGAGTTTAAAATAACTAAATAAATAGATCACTATTATTGGTTTTATTTCGTCTATGTATTTGCGTGTTGTTCCCACTAGAATGTGAGTGCTCCTATTTCACCATACATACTGCTGATAGAGGACAAATCTTTGTTTTATTTTTTATTTTTTCGTTTAAATAATATTTTTTTGATAATTATAGTTAATTGTGTGATGTCATGTGGAACATGGTGTAATGGTTGCAGCCCCTTATAAAACATTTGTAAAACAAAAACTTGGCGATTAAAAACAGTGGCGGCGACTTTATTGCCTGTTCTTCTCTTCCGTTCTACGCCCTTGATTTGTGAACTGGCAGTAAATGTAAAACTAGAAGTATTTATATGTATTTTTTACTGACGTTCATAAGTGTACATTGTGTTACCTAAATGAATAAATGATTTTTGAATTTGAATTTAAGGAAATTAATTCAAACTCTAGTTTAAAAACCCTAACAGTATTAAACGTATCAACCCAGCCCACTAATAAACTCACTATAAACTTTTCAATTGATTATGAGACAGCACTATAACACCCTGGAAGCCATTACGTCTCTTTCTTTGCGTCACGGTTTGGTAAAGGTCAGCTTACATGTTGTTAACTGATTATTTTTAAAAATATAAAAGGTGATTCACCAGTGACGGATTTACATATTTCCAAGGTGTGTACTGTGTAGGCTATTAACAACCCCCCGGTCCCCTCCGGTCTACAATTGTCTAATCTTAAATTGATATAATAGATAGAGTCCAATGACTGGTTCGGGGCGGCGAACGGGGTGTTTTGCTATAGGATATATTTTCATATTTGATATTTTTGATTTCTTTTTGATTCCACGTAAAAATAAAATTGGTCCCGTTTGTAATGGAAAACAGTAAAAATAAATGCAAAATATATGACGCAGAAGACAAATTACAAATTAGCTATTCGTCTAAATTAGTCTAAAGCGAAAATACCCAAATTTCTTCATTTTAAATCTTATATTTATAAGACAGCTGGTATAGTGCTTCTTACTATGAATGTAGACTAACTGTTACTACAGTTTTTGTAGATATAGATAACTTTACAGAAACTAAAACATTAATAAGTAATTACAAATAAACACCATTAAAAAATAAATGATTAATTTTAATATTGTTTAGATCGGAGCATATGGAATTCCGTGATCTCTGCCTACCGCAATGGGAAAGAGGCGTGATGTATATTATGTATGTATGTATGTAATATTCAATTACGGCATAAACTGAGGAGACGAAATAGTTCATGCACAACAGCTCATATCAAGACCAGTTTATTAAGTAAAATTTAGAGTTACCATCCGCATATAATTAATATTAATCCTCTTCTGTAAATCTGTAAAATTAATAATAATTAATGCATATTAATTATTTATACGTAGTTTTTTTTTTAATTTCCAGAGAACGATCATTTGACTGCATTTCGCCTGATGGAAAGTGACAACGCTGCCTAGGATGGAGAATGATCATTCTCTAACAAATGCCTATTCACATTTACCTGTACCTGCGATAATCAATATGCTTAAAAAGGGATTTTTTTTTTCGGCTCACATTTTCGATAATACTAAAATATCTAAAAAATAGTCTAGGTGAGTGTAGCCATGTAAACCGACTCTTACAGTTCATTAGGCGGCCACGCCTGTATCAGATTCGCTGTGGGAGACAATTTTCCGAGTAATGACTGGGAAATTTACCAAACGACCGGCCAGCGCTGCGTCAGCAAGCAATTGATTGATTTGGGATTAAGGTTCAAAAACTTTGACAACTTGGCAAAATTCGAAGCTTTTTTGTTTCGCGAAATAGTGGCGGGAAAGTGGTATTTTCTTTGTTGTCATTCGTCTTCAGCGAGCCAGAAAATGTGAAGGCGGGAAAACATGTGGAATACGTAGTGAAAAATGAAAATTAGTGCACGAAAATAAGACTTGGCTAGGTTGTAAAATCTTTATAATAATAATAATTCGTCTTCAGCGATTTTCCTTTAAATAAATCTTTTCAAGAAAACTCAGTTAGTCGATATACAGATTATACAAAAATAATTTTTTTTTGAAATGTATAAAACCTTTTTGGAAAGAGTAAAAAAGATGTCTAAAAATAGTACAGTAATCTGTACTTATATTATAAAAAAGGTAAAGTTTGTAAGTTTGTGAGGTTGTAAGGGATTACTCTGGATCTACTAAACTGATTTATAAAAATATTTAATTGTAGTTTTAATTTTTTGTGTGTAGTGTTGCTAGTTAAAAATAAAAAGAGTAAAACGATTTCGCGGTTTTCAAGCAATTTATAACAAAATTAACAAATAATGATATCTGTGGCAATAAAAAACATCATAAGTATTAAATGAACATGGTGTTTTGATCGAAAAACCATTTGATTCGTATAAAATTACTGAAACGCGACCATTAGCCAAATCGAGAACATCGTTATGTCCGCAAATGTCTAATGGCGACTCATCCGATGTTACCAGTTGTATATCATTTTGCTGAAATCAGTGGAAAATGGGGAAAAAGTTAAAATATAATTTTTAACTTTACAGGAGATAATAGGGCAATTATCTACTAAACGGAAGACCTTACTATATCTTCAAAGTCTGTGTCAAAAAATACGTTTCGTACATCCATACATTACGCCTCTTTCCCATTGGGTAGGTAAAGATCGCGGAATTCCATATGCTCCGATCCTTACATATGTACCACTTTCGCTTCTTCTACTTACATCAATGCTTTCATACACACTCGTCGGTTTCGAGGACTTTTGACCTGGCCCTTTTGATGAACGTTCCCGATCTGATCGAGGTACGTTCGCCTAGGTCATATCAGTTTCATAAATCTTTTTCATTTCCCTACTTTCCTCTCTAGTTGCCCAAACCAACTCAACATACCATTTTAGAATTGAACTCTTTTATATTCTATTCTTCACACATAATTTTCGACTGCCAGATACTTGCGTATAAACTACGGAAGTGAATGTTGCCATCCCCATGTTTTGTAGTTCACATAAAAAGTGAAAACCCTCACAAAAACTGAGCACCCCTTTAATATGCATCGGAGGTGGGGTGAAATCTATCTAATATTATAAAGAGGAAATATTTATCTGTTTGTTTGTTAATTACGATTTAACTCAAAAACTACTCGACCGATTTAAAATTTTTTTCACCAATAGAAAGCTACATTATCAGCGAGTAACATAGTGTGTATAGTACATCTACATTGCACCCGTGTGAAGCCGGGGCGTGTTGCTAGTATTTTATATAATTATAAATATCTGCTTACAGTCGACTGAAGCTATTAAAGTTAGATAATAAAGAGGCGATATTTCACAGGCAGCCATGGCCATAGATAAAATTATGATTTTATTCAGCCAATGAAAAGCGGCCTGCATTTTATGGCTTAGGGACGACACTATAGAATATTAATGGCCTATCCTGTGATTGCCCTCGAGAAATGTTACCAGGAATTAATAATTTACGGTAGTGTTGCCAGTTTCTTCATGTATGTTGTCAAAATGGTATAGTATCTTAAATGTTTTTAAGTTCACTATAAATATTTAAAGCCTATAAAAGAAATCTAGGATTAAAATATGGAAAACAATAATATTATATAGAGGTAAAGTTTGTGAGGTTGTAGGGGGAAATCTCTGGAACAGATTTTAAAAATTCCTTCACAAATAGAAAGCTAAATTATCAGCGAGTAACATAGGTTATTTTTGTGTATAGTACATCTACATTGCACCCGTGCGAAGCCGGGTCGTGTTGCTATGCGTGTGTAAAATATTCGTATTGAGTATGTTATCATCTGCAAAGTTCAGTGACATGTAAGTGGCTTTTACGGACCAGTCCAGTGAAATATAAAATAATCATGTGAATAAAATAACTTTTCCTAAATTACAATATTAAATAAAATAAAATATTTTTTTCATAACAAAAGAGAATTAATTTCTTGTCTGCTAGGGCAGGAAAAATTGGTCAAGTTCTTGCCCGTTTCGAAATATTATGATCAATGGAAACACAGAAGTATGTCTGTTTCATACTCTAATTTTGTCAGGGACATATTTTTTTATGTCACATATCGATAGGCGAGCATGAGGTTCACTTGATGGTAGGTGACAGCCCAACCACAGAACATCAGTCAATGATGCGCTGTCGACCCAATTTTTACAACGAGCATTCGGAAATCCATAGACTGAAACCGAAACGCGCAATATCCACTTCACGGCTTTTCATATTTTGTGTCATCCCTATTAAGGATTGGCAACCCTGAGCTTTATGACCTCGCAAATGACAGGTCATATTTATCATAACCCACCCCAAGTCTGCGTTTGACGGCTTGCTTAATGGCGGGAAAACATTTGACATTTGGATAATCTTATCTTTCACTGATTTTTCACATAAAATCTTTTTATCCTTTCTCTAGTTAAACATGAATTGATTATTTTTGCCTTGTTCATTTATTATTTTTTATTTAAAGTTCTATTTTAAAAGCTCTGGTGTATTTTCAAATATAAAGAGAAAAACACATTGATGGAACACGAAATTATTAAAAACTTTGTCAGTTGGACTAGAATCCATGATCATGCAACAAATTAAAAAAAAACATCACTGTATTTCAAAAAATCTGACTGTTCTTACCATATAAATTTTTCATTCCTATTACAAAATGGTAACAAATTCTTACCAAGCGCCAAAAAGTATTTTATCCTTCCGCAATATTATATTACCTGAAAATAAAATAAGAAATATTGTAGTAAAACGCCATCTATACATAACAAATATTAAACCAAAAAGAGTTTCATTAGTACTGTAAAATACCGCTAGAGGGCGCACAATTCAACAACACCAGCTCAAATAGAGATTATTGATTTCACTCCCCCATAGCTAGGAGATTCGTTTTGAAAGAATATATTTTGCAAATATTTTTATAGAATTTATTTACTTTAAATTACCCCGCACTAGCTGCGTAGCAATTTCTATGTTGTGTCATTTGTATTACAACAAACACTTATCGATCGAGCACCAAATGATAATTAATTAATTAGAGAAAAGCGTATCAAATAATATAATATTTTAGATCAGATTTAAAAATTAAATAAGTTTATAAAAAAACCAGCCAATTGCAAATTAAAAATCAATAAAAGAGGTCCATTAGTGCCAGTATTCTTATTTTTTTGCCCTGCAAATAGGTTATTCTTTCATAGTTAGGTAAAAAGGTTTTATATAGGTACCATGTGCGCCGGATGTGCGTCAATGATGTATGATCGTCAGGTGTCGCCGCGGTCATCTATCGGAAACCATTAGCCGATCCGTCAATTACAATATTTTTCACATCAAGGACACGTGGCTGTGACTACCGTGGTTATATTTACAGGAATATTTAGATTTCCTATATTTTTTAAGAACCTAAATTCATAATATAGGATGCAGACTATATTATAATATTCTGATGTCTAGATTAGGGATGTTACGGAGCTTCGATTTCGGTTCCGAAAAGTCGTAACTTCCGATTGATTTTGCACCTCCGATTCCGATTTCGGTTCCGGTAAATTTGAATCAGAGGTTATAATCGGAGGTCGAAGCACATCGTCGGCGATGGCCACGGTCAGCGCCACTTGATTTAATTAATTTAAGATTAAAATTTAAGAAAATTAGTTTATTTTTATATATCACACCCAGGAAGGTGTTTACTTTTTTGAACTGATATGAAAGAAACTGATGAATAATGTTTGTAATTTTATTTTATTAAACATCTCTCTTTTGTGTCTGCCTCCGATTCCGGTTTCGGTTCCGATTCCGGTTCCGATAAACCAAATTTAAAAACTCCGATTCCGAATTCGGTTCCGGTAAAACAACTTCCGTAACATCCCTAGTCTAGATGTTTGATACGGCTGATATGCCGGCCTAGCATGGCCGCCATGAGATATTGAGATATATTATATCTCGATAGACAAATATATCTATTTTTGATATTAAAAGTCGAGTTTTAAGTGTAATTGTCATGTTAGACCCGAAAGGAATAGAGCGATAATCGATTAGAACACGAGAAAACGGTCGACAAAATTTTGTCGCGATTGTCATGCTAGGCCGGATGGCAGTACTGAACGCCTACTGGGTCTGGGTACTACAGAACCCAAAAGGGATTTACCCTAGAGGAGAGAAAAAACTACTTTTACCCTTTTTGCTTTGTTTGCAACTGAATGAACGGATTACCAATCATTATGTAGGTCGCAAGATCGTATAGATTGCAAAAAGGCATTTTATATTTTTTAAATCGCATTCAGACAGCGCATCATTGACTGATGTTCTGTGGTTGGGGTATAACCTACCATCAAGTGAACCTCATGCTCGTCTTTCGATATCTACTTAACATAAAAAAAAACAAAAAAGCTCTCAAAGTATTTTTTGACATTTGACAACTACTATGCTAGTTCAGAATACACTTCAATAAAGAACACTACAATTCCTTATCTCTGTCTATTAGTAATTATGTATATCCCAATAAGTGTTAAAACCCAATAAGCATGAAATTTAAAATTTGTAAAATAAATTCAATATTATAAGATTAGGAACAAAATTATCGAATATACAAAAAATATATCACGTCGGCGATATTATTTACAAATTAAAAATCTATTTTAAAAGTTGACGGACAACATTACCTTGATATATTATGTACGTAAACTTTTTAATTTGAATTTAACTTACACATTTTATTGGATACTAATTAACCTAACCTTCTATACTAATATCATAAAGAGGAAAGATTTGTTTGTTGTATCTTCTTTCACCAATATTTTTATTGATGAAATGCTACAATTTAGAACATTGGACGTACGAAGCCGCGGCGAATCGCTAGTCTACGTATTAATATTTTATCTACCGAGGTAGGGCCCTATTAAAAAGGTTTTTCTTTATGATATTGTTAACTTAAATAGGTCCGTATATATAATATATGTTTATCTAAACTTCTAATGGAATCGAGTCTCCTAGCCTCAGATTAAGTACCTCCTAGCAGTAGATACAATCGTTTGCAACTTATGAACGAACGTGTCAACGCAAAAGTACTTTTATATTCTACTACTAGCAACACATACCGGTTTCGCACGGGTGCAATGTAGATATACTATACACAAATAGTATATGTTAATCGCTGATAATTTGGCTTTTTATTAGTGAAAGAATTTTTGAAATCGGTCCAGTAATTTTTGAGTTTATTCGTTACTCGGGTGCAGTGTAGAATAGCCTATTGGTGAAATAATTTTTTTAAATCGGTCGAGTAGTTTTTGAGTTAAATCGTAACAAACAAACAAACAAATCTTTTATCTTTATAAGTATAGATTTTATTTGTATAGATTACAAAAAGCAGGTCCTACCTATTAGTATCTTTGCATAAAGTACTAGTTATTTTTTTAATTCTTATATATTACTAGCGACCCGCCCCGGCTTCGCACGGGTCTAGATTTTTTTGACAAAAAAGCAGGGGTTGTATGTATTTTTTAATGCCACATAATAAAAAAAAAAATCAAAAAAAATCGTCCAAAAATAAAAAAAAAGTTTTTTAAGGGTGAACAACCCTTATCACTTAGGGGTATGAAAAATAGATAGTAGCCGATTCTCAGACCTACTGAATAAGCATATAAAATTTGGTAAGAATCGGTCGAGTCGTTTCGGAGGAGTATGGCAACGAAAACTGTGACACGAGAATTTTATATATTAGAATTTATGGTTTATCAATATCCGAATATATGGGTTGCATTTAGCAATGGTGGTCCCGGGAAAATAAGTTTAAAAAATAGTTTTGGTCAGGCATGGTACAGTAGGATGATCACCTTCTCGCCTAGGAAAATTAATCAATGAAACAGACACATAAATGTGTCTCCCCATGCTTAACTATATAACACTGGCTGCTTTTAAATTAAGATGGAGCAATTCTTTGCCAGAAATCGTTAACTAACATTTTGTCGTATTTCTTGTTTTTTAATCGATTATCTCTATGTCTTCCTGCTGGCCTAGCATGACCGCCACGAGATATCTTACGGACGAGAGAAGACAAACTAAGATTTTTTTATGTCAGATATCGACAGACGAGCATAAGGCTCACTTAAAGGTAGGTGATACCTTAGACACAACATCAGTCAATGATACGCTGTCGACCTAATTTTTACTTCGAGCATTCGGAAATCCATAGACTGAAACCGAAACGCGCAATATGCACTTCACGGTTTTTCCATCTTTTAATGGTGGTTCGTTACCCGGTCGGAATTTAGATATTCCTCCCACCCGATATCTACAATTTTGATAGAAAAGATATCTCGATCGACAAATATATCTATTTTTGATATTAAAAGTCGAGTTTTAAGTGTAATTGTCATGTTAGACCCGAAAGAAATATAGAGATAATCGATTAAAACACGAGAAAACGGTCGACAAAATTTTGTCGCGGTTGTCATGCTAGGGCGGCTGGTCTAACATGACACACTTAAAACTCGTCAAAAGTAGAGATATCTTGTCTATCAAAGTTGTCGATGTCCAGATATAATAGTATATCTTATATCTTAGTTTGTCTTCACTCGTCCGCGAGATATCTCTTGGCGGGTAGTTTCTTCACGTTACCATTAAGAGAGTGGTATTTGTCCGTGGCAGACCACAGACAACAAATATAGAACGTGACAATACTATTCATAAACAACAGAACAGTTTAGCTCTTAAATCGCAGATCTGAATCGCACATAGGGCAAGCGACGCGGTGCATAATGATCAATCAATTTATGTGATAATTCGGTTTAGTTAACGATGTGTTGGTGCCATATAGTCTTTATAGAGATTGTAGAGCTTTTCATAAACAACTAGCGACCCGCCCCGGCTTCGCACGGGTCAAGATTTTTTGACTAAAAAAGCAGGGATTGTATGTATTTTTTAATGCCACATTATAAAAAAATAAAAACAAAAAAATTCGTCCAAAAATTAAAAAAAAAAAATTAGGGGTGGATTACCCTTAACATTTAGGGGGATGAAAAATAGATGTTGTCCTATTTTCATACCTACCCAATATGCACACAAAATTTCATGAGAATCGGTCGAGCCGTTTCGGAGGAGTATGGCAACGAAAACTGTGACACGAGAATTTTATATATTAGATTGGCAAAACCACAGACCGGAGTATATTACTCCTATTTATAATACCATAGATTCACTGGCGTAGGTATGTGGATAAGGGTCCCGGTGAATAGGATAAAAATCGCAATAATCCCCCCCACCTCCCTCCTAATTTCTTCAGTAACTGCATCATGACTTTTCTAAACCTTCGGTCATTAAATGATCATATAATATGTTGAAAAATGAAATGCTTCTAGTCTCGTAGTTTTCAAACTTCGAAAGCTGTTGCCTCTCTTTCTAAAGCCCAGAGGGGCCTCTCAGCTTCGGGGCCCTGGTGCCCAATTTGCCCTACACTAGCTACACCACTGCATACTACATTTATGTCATACTAGCCTCGGCTTCGAACGAGTGTAACGTAGATGTAGGTATTATACAAAAAAAACACCAAATAAATATCCTATGTTACTCGCTGAAAATGTAGCTTTCTATTGGTGAAATTATTTCTAAATACGGGTGTGATCCTATATAATCCCTTAGTGATCCTATACCCTAATTATTTTTAAGCAAAAAACAAAAACCGACTTCAAAACATCAACTACATATAGTATGTACAAACTAACACTAAAAAGTAGTAAACGAAAACTAAAGTAATTAAAATATTACTTTTTAATTTTTAGTTTAAGTTTGTTCATACTATATTATGTAGTTGTAGTTTTGAAGTCGGTTTTTGTTTTTTGCTTAAAAATAATTTTATTTTTAATTTTTTGTAGGAAGTGTATTTTTTAAGTTCATTAATCCTTACATAATAATTAAGTAGATCTACCACAAACCAAAATATAATCTACGTAAAAGTATATTTTTGTTGATTTTCTAAGAAAGTACTAAACCGATTTCGATAAAAATTATATGGGACCACCTCTGAAATATGCATTAAAAAACAAAAGAAGATATCCATCCATAACTTGCGGAGAAACAAACAAACAAAAAAAAAAACACATACGAACGAATTGAGAACCTCCTCCCATTTTGAAGTCGTTTAAAAAGGACCGTATAGTTTAAAAAACGTAACGTAAAACACTAATTCTGTTTGCCACAACTTACATATGTTTTATATGTCACGATTTATAGAAAATACCTAAAACCATATCCAACAATGGCCACATGTTTCTGTCGTTGAGTAATCCATTTCCCGCCCATTGATCCTGCTGCTTGTCTGTGACAGGAGTCCAGACCCTTGTGCATTGCCTCGAAGGATATTGATGGCAAATTATGAGGAGGTTATAATATTTTATAGGGTTATAAGTCGCAGTTCAGTGATTGAAAATAGTGAATATTTAGAGAGAGATAGAAAGACAATATTTCGTCGTAATATACCTAATTGTCGTCGTAATATACCTATAATTAATATTGTAAAGTATTGCCACAAATATTAGTCCGCAATTTTT
Organism: Anthocharis cardamines; assembly: GCA_905404175.1. Classification (NCBI taxonomy): domain Eukaryota; kingdom Metazoa; phylum Arthropoda; class Insecta; order Lepidoptera; family Pieridae; genus Anthocharis; species Anthocharis cardamines. The sequence goes on along the minus strand of FR989976.1, from coordinate 7,829,280 downwards.
TTTTGTTGTTATTGTCAGGATAAGGTTTGTATGAAAGTAAATAATTGAAATTAAAAAAAAAAATTGTGTAAAAAACAATGTATAGAATTCTACGTAGATCTTAAAACATATTGACAAATTGATTTTGGTCTCATTTTCTTCAAAGAAAAAAATTTGATTTTTAATCTATCTCCCATTATCGTAGTTTTTTTTTTGAGAGCGATACATGTCAAGGATTAAGGAGTTAGATAATGACGTGACCAAAAACGTAGGTAGGGGGTTAATTTAGAATATGAATACTGTATACTTATCCAGATAAATATGTTAGTAAATCGAATAATATTTTATTAACCGGGCAACGAACTACCGTTTATATAGATAGAAAAACTGTGAAGTATATATTGCGCGTTTCAGTTACAGTCTATGGATTTCCGAATGCTCGAAGTAAAAAGTAGGTCGACAGCGCATCATTGACTGATGTTATGTAGCTGAGGTATCATGAATCACCTATCGATATCTGACATAAAAGATATCTCATGTAAATTGCCACCGAAGCCAGTGCTGTTCGCTAGTAATTTAATAGCGTTTGATATAAATTTCCACGCATTCCTGAGGTATAAGGGTATTGACGGACAGACGGACAGACAACGAAGTGAGCCTTTATTTATGGTACGGAGTACGGAACCCTAAAAAATATCATAGTTAACGTGATATAACAGAGTGCCAGAGGAAAGCAAGAATCAATATCTTAGAGATATCGCTACCTGCCGTGGCGGTAACGCGGATAACTGCCATGTTTCGTTTCTAAATCATGCCCAGAACACGACTGAGGACAGAAACACGCTAATTTACTTCAGAACTTTATTTAGGCATTCTCCAAGCTTTATTCGGTTAAAGTATTATGATTTTTTATCCGGATAAAGGGTTAAATACTCGGTACAGTAGGGACTCGATTAACCGGACAAATTGTTGTAAGACGTTCGGATAAACATGTTAATTTTCAGATTATATCTTAATATATATAAATCTCCTGTCACTATGTTTGTCCGCGATGGACTCCTAAACTACTTAACCGATTTTAAATTAAATTGGCACACCGTGAGCAGTCTGGTCCAACTTAAGAGATAGGATAGCTTAGATCTTTAATTATAGTCGCAATTTTACATAGGCTATTCTTTTTTCTCTCACCCGTGCGAAGCCGGGGCGGATTGCTAGTGGAATTATATAACTTTAATGAAACAGATTTTCTGTTACACAATGATTCGCCATTCGACTTCTTTATTGAAAAGAAAAATACCACAGATAATCAATACATAAAATGTAGACGACAGATAATACAAAAACTATAAGAACTGCTGTCCCAACAATAAAATACGACCAAATGTTATTTATATTTAAATACAATTATAAACTTTACAAAATATAGCAACCAAAATCAATTTTTATTATTTTCAGTCATATATTTTCGTAAATTACTTAAATATTACAATTCTAATGAAAAATCTGAAAAAAAATATTTAAATTGAACAAGAAGAACGGTTCCCCCACGGAATACTTGTCACGAAAATATGGATAATGTGGCGCATAGAAAGTTATTTGATTTCGGTTGACATTCCAGATAATCGCGAATAACTGAGATCCGATTAATCGAGTTTCTACTGTCTTGGGTGATATTTCAATGAAAACTGCTACTAGATAGCGTAGCAACAGCTTTGAAAACATCTCTCTACGCTACTATGTCTACGTTAGGAGCTACGCTAATTGTAAATTATATTGGGCTTAGAAAATTCTGGCTACGCTAATGCTATACCTACGTTACGAATTATTAAGGTGACACTAGTCGACATTTTTTCCATACAAATTTCGGGGGGGTATTACTCCACTATTTAGCACTGTGCATGCAAAGTTAAACATGATATCGTTTTGTCTCATTATTAATTTTGTCTGTACGGAAACAGAATGGTAAAATAAAAAACCATCAAAAAAATACGAGCTACCAAAGATTCGTTTTTATTGCCATTTTTAACACAACTTTGGGCTTAAATTAGTAATAAAATAAGTATCAAATTTTCAAAACAAAGTCGGTACCGACAAAGCACGATTATCGAAGAATACAATAACTTTTATTTGTAATTGATTTATGCAGTGGTTTTTTCATAAAACTCGATTTTCCAAAGGCTTTTTCGTATTTTTTAGACGCCCCTTTTCCTATGAATTATCGTGCATCTCACTTAATAATGAGTGCCCCAGTGCGGTGCGGGAGAACAGCATGCTTTTTGGCAACGCCCACCAGTGAGTTCGAGCCCGCGACTTGTGCAACCTTAACTATCAACAAGCTACGTCAATATCTACGACGACTGGCTACGCTATAGGTAGCTACGTTATCACAGAACTATTTGCAGCTTTGAAAACGTCTGTCTACGCTGCCGCTATAAATAGCTACGTCAATTGGCTACGCTATAGTGAGCTACGTTAGAGCTGCTACTAGCTGTCACAGAACAATTTGCAGCTTTGAAAACTACGCTGACGATAAGTCAATGTTAGGTATATTACAAAGATTCGTCTATAGTTGAGGAGCTCGCTGGCGCGTTTGGTAGAACACAGATGGGTCGCTGGTTCGATTCCCGCTGGGACGCCATGTTTATAATTTTCTATAAGTATGTCTTACGGTAAGTATGAACGGGTGGGAATATTGTTGCTTTGTCTGATAGGGAAATTCAGTTGAATTTGATTGCAAATTAGTTTTATATTCAAAAATTAACAATTGAAATACATTCTAGTAGCATTTTTATACAATCGTGAATATGTCTTGTAAATATCAAGATAATTTGAAGAATATGCCATTATTAAAACATCTTCCTTTCGCGAAAATAGCCCAAACACACCAAACAGCTAAGTATATTTTAGTAGTGAAAACGACAAAAAATGTTGTGTCGAATTTCTAAGAAGCTGTTTTGTATACTAATCACTTATTAATAAATGCGCCATCTGTTGGGCACGTTGAGAACTTCGTAATTATAAAATAATGTGTCTATTGTTGTTTGCGAAGAATCTTAATTTTGATAGTAAATGTTTATCATCATTTTTAATACTAATAAATACTGTTGGTTGAGATGTTGGTGACATCTATTCTAATATTATAAAGAGGAAAGAGTTGTTTGTTTGTTTGTTACGATCTAACGCAAAAACGACTCGACCGATTTTAAAAATTCATTCACCGATAGAAAGCTACATTATTTGCGAATATTTTTTTTGAATAGTAGATGTCAATCTAAATAGCACCCAAGCGTAGCCGGGTCGATTCGCTATCAATTATAAATAAAAGAACAGGATAGAATTTGAAATATACCATCTGGCGCCCAACAAGCGAGATATAAAAGTAATAGTTTATATTATAAAACAAAATTGCATTTAAACCTAATTATAAACTAGAATAAAATAATAATAAAAGAACTACAATTAAACTTATATCTTTATATTATTTATGTTTACAATAAATAAGTCATAGAAAGCTACATTATTATCAGCGAGTAACATAGTGTGTATAGTACATCTACATTGCGGCCGTGTGAAGCCAGGGCGCGTTGCTAGTAAATAATCAAATGATAAATATTTACAAGACACATTGTTTAAGATACAAGAATGTCAGATAAATATATCAAGTAATAGCCCGGTTTTAAGAAAAAATTGGGGCCTCACATAAACTATATCCACAAAAGTAATCCCTACATCTTATGAAATCGTAGGCAGATTCGTATAAACAACCGGCGCCGTTCTGTCTGTCAGTATATTGATTATACATTAAGAGGATCGTTCCTATTATAATTTTAGATGTAGATAATAATTGGGGATATTTGAACAAAACCAGAGACCGAATATCGTGTTTTTTTTTGTTACTAGGGTCTAGGATTAGATAGCGTGAGTATGGCAACTTTGTAACATTTCAATAGACGATAATATATCTTCCAACCCTATTTTCGTTCCCTTGTTTAAGTTTATTTCATATATAATATTAGTATTAGTATAGATAAGATATGTAAAATGTTAATATTTATAATTTAGTTAAGTAATTACTTTGTATGCAATACAAATATTAAGGAAACTGTTAAATCGTATAATCCATGACATGTAAATAAATTAAAAAAAAAACAGACAGCTGTCATTTGTCAGTCTGCCCGTGAACAAGTTTGCTGGAAAGCGTTCGAAATGTCGATATAAATACTATAAATAATAATTAGCGTTTTAATACGATATATCTCAGATTAAATAAAAAAAGGCAGACGGAACCTACGGAACAAAATTTTGACGCCGCTTGTCAGTTCATGTTTGCGTGACAACTGTCAGCAGCACAAACGGAAATCCCTATATTTTGAAATATTATTTTTTATTAAAGTAGTATTTTTGGATAGATAAATAACAAAATAAACATTAATTTTTTTTTATGTTTGTTTTTATATTTATATGTTAACAACTTATAAAACTGTCACAAATACAAAACCATAAGATAATACCATTAATTCGATTTAAATAAAAAAAAACATGATTATTATTGATTATATTGTATGCATAATAAATAATAATTTATTTCTGTATAAATGATATATTTAACCCTTAACCACCAACAAGTGTCTCGCGGACACTATTTTACGTTCTGTTACTCATAAAACTTAAAAGTATTTATTTTTACGAAAAACCGTTTTATCTTATCTAAGCCTATAATTGTTAAAAGACGGTTAGAATTTAAACATATAAAATTAATTTATAAGTAAAACAAAGCTACTTAAACTTTTTTTAAGTTAAGAATTATCTCTCTTTTCTTTTAAATGCCCTTGATTTATTTCACAGAACAGAGAAAATCTTCTGTTCTGTGATTTATTTAGTGAGCCCGCTGGACACTACTGGCATGTTATGTTACAAAATCATACTGGGTAGTTAAGGGTTAAACAAACGTAGTTGTTTATTCATTAATCCTTAAATCACAGTTTTCGGAATAACAAACGAAAAGTACATTCAGAATTAGAACAACATATTGCATGCACGTCACTACATTAAGCAGTTATCGTCACTAATATATATAGTGTTTCCCTTATTGAAGGGAAAAATATTTCGATGAAAACTGGCAACACAGACGAATTATTGTTGAGGTTTTGTGTTCCAAGACAATCCTATATTTTTCGGATAAATAAATAATAAAACCAGTCCAATTATCAATAGTTTTTTGTGAAATGATATTCCATCTTATATTTTTATTTTTGGAAACAACTTTTACAATGTTTAAAAACAATACGGCATTTTTCAACGAATCACTTGTGACGTGTACACAATACGACGGTTCGTTTAGCACTGCCGCGAGATTGTATTCTCTTTTGAATTTGTATTTGCTTTGATAGCCTAACTCGCGTGTTCGGTGCGCTCCATCTGCCTTTTTTATTTAATCTGAGCGGTATATGTTATTTTATTTTAAATAAGATATATTTAAGTAGGTGTAAGTATCAGCTTCCACCAAATGTACTACACGTATATCATAAAAGTTGCCTATTGAGAAAAGAAAACATCTAAACTTCATAGAACACCAACACATTTTTAATCTCCATTCATCTCACACATGAAAAAACGCAAGACACATTATTTACCAAGAAATATTCAGAATTTTCAGTTGTTTCAGCTGTTTTTCATTTCGAAAAGAGTGTTTTAAATAGCAAAACGTAGCGTCAATCATTACTAGAAACACAATGGCGTGTCAGAGGTAAGGTTTGTTTTGATACGGAGTGATTACTGTGGCTTGTCAAATATTTGCACTAGCTTTGTGATGGTAAGCAACGTTCGGCGAGGTGAGCTCTTGGGTGGTAAAGGTTCAAAACGTTTTTTTTTATGTTAGATATCGACAGACGAGCATGAGGCTCAATTGATGGTAGGTGACACCTCAGCCACAGAACATTAGTCAATGATGCGCTGTCGATCTTATTTTTACTTCGAGCATTCGTAAATCCATAAACTGAAACCGAAACGCGCAATGTGTACTTCACGGTTTTTCCATCTATATTTTGATTAACATGTAAATTATATTACATGTTAATAAAAACGACAAAAGTTATATTATATTTATAAGGCTATCATTGAATGGATTTTAATGAAGTAAAAAATAGGTAGACAGTGCATCATTGACAGATGTATTGTGGCAAAGGTACCTTAAAAAATACAGCTACCCCATCCTTTTCTAGTCCGCGTGTATATCCGCTTAACCCCAGTTATCGTCGTCTCAGTCTACTCCAGGACCGGGCCAAGTTGTATTTAAATACAGAATGCAGTGCTATTGATTTTAGCAATATTTAGCCGTGTTCCGCAAACAAAATAGGGTTGTCGACGCGATATATTGCTTAAAAATAATTGAATAATAAAGGCTTCTTTAAATATCATTTATATTTTATATGGAATTATATATACTAGAAAACATAATAGGTTAAGCACTTTTGAAAAGTTGATACCGAATTTCGTCATGAAATTTAGCACATTTGACTCTAAGAGTCCCCTTAAAAGCACGCTCGGGTATATAATATGTATATTTGTGCCAAATTTCATGACGAAATTCGGTATACACTTTTCGGAAGTTTATTCAAAATAGGGGGTAATGACTAACTTTGCAGCACAAAACTCGGTAATATTTGGTGATTTTTTTTTTAAAATCGGTCGAGTAGTTTTTGAGTTAAATCGTAACAAACAAACAAAATAAAATAAAAAAATTAGTATAGATAAATATGAAGTATATTGACTTTGAAAATTATTCCATTTTTTTGTAAAAATTTGATTAGACACACTTTTAATTAGTGGCAACCCTAAGACTATACAGAACTGCAGCTGAATTTTTATTTACGCAGTAATTGAAACAAAATAAATCCTGTATCTAAATTTAAGGTAGCAGTTAAAAATATTCTATTTAGGTACTGTAGCGACATCTATAATCTGCTACAAGAACCAATACGAAGACGTCTAATCCTGAATCGCGCTATACATATATTTCGGAGCGCTGAGTATATATATTACTAGCGACCCGCCCCGGCTTCGCACGGGTCTAGATTTTTTGACAAAAAAGCAGGGGTTGTATGTATTGTTTAATGCCACATTATAAAAAAATAAAAACAAAAAAATTCGTCCAAAAATTAAAAAAAAAAATTATGGTTGGATTACCCTTAACATTTAGGGGGATGAAAAATAGATGTTGTCCGATTCTCAGACCTACTGAATACGCATATAAAATTTGGTAAGAATCCGTCGAGCCGTTTCGGAGGAGTATGGCAACGAAAACTGTGACACGAGAATTTTATATATTAAGATATATACAACATCTCGACATCAACCACTGGGGCCTTAGGGCCGGCCAGTCAGTGGTTCGACTGGTCGACGATCCTCCCTTTAGGTTGGAGGAAGACCACACCTCCCTTCCTCCACACACAGTTAATGAGTATCTTGAAGATAAAAACGCATGGAGTAGGTACTGTAGTTTAGGGGGACAGTAATATTGTTGTTAGTAACAATATTATAAGGAGGAATTGTATTTTTGTATGTTATAAGTAAACTCAAAAACTACTGGACCGATTTAAAAAATTCTTTAACCAATAGAAAGCTACATTATCAGCGAGTAACATAGGCTATGTGTACATCTACATTGCACCCGTGTGAAGCCGGGGTGCGTTGTTAGTTAGTAATAAGGGTTCATTTTTGTATTTGTATTACACATTTAGGTTTTTAAAAGAGTAACTATTGCGTCTTGTCGGGTATTCTCAATAGAAGCAACATTCTGCCGGGCTAGCATGACAAGCGCGACAAAATTTTGTCTATCGTTTTCTCGTGTTTCAATCGACTATCGCTTTATTTCTTTCGGGTCTAACATGACAATTACACTTAAAACTCGACTTTTAATATCAAAAATAGATACATTTGTCGATCGAGATATCTTTTCTATCAAAATTGTCGATGTCGAGATATAATATATTGAGATATTTAACATCTTAGTTTGTCTTCTCTCGCGCGAGATATATCTCGTGGCGGTCATGCTAGCCCGGCTGAACAGGTGGTAGCTCTTCTTCATAGAAGCGACATTCCGAACCGGTAGTAGTTTAAAGCAATTGACGTTTCAAAAATACTTGAATAAAGTTAAATTTGAAATTATCCAACTCAGAAATATTAACAATATCTGTTACTTAATATTTTGTGCCTGGAAAATGCCTATTGTGTATTTTGCCTCACTTTTATTTCGTCAAATGGATTAAGTTTTGAGTTCTTTGAAATATTTCAACAAAGGTCCCATCTATTTACTCATATAACTGGGTCAGACTGTTGCGGTTTTCTTGTTTAGATATTTTTTGTCTGTGGTTCGACCCACAGATTTTATATCATTTTAAGTTCTTTTTTTTTTTAATAATAACGAATGTTAAAATGTCATTTTCGTCATCAACGCCTGTGGTAATATTAATTATAATCTGTGGAATTTGTACACATACATACACAGTATGACTATAGCAAAAGTCATCATTCATTGCTATTCGGTGTTCTTATATTCATTTTTGTATAGAAAAGTTGTCAAATAGGCTAGCAGATGTACTCACGTGATGGTAAGATCATAGAGCTAAGGTAGGTGCAGAAACTCCTTCTATCGAGAAGACAGTGGTCGTACTCGGTAATTGATAGCCAATACCTGGTACACAGTATCTGATAGATAATAGTATCGTACCTTACTGACCAATGGTTTGGTAATGGTTTACGAATTCCATATCGCACTCTACAATTGTAAATTCTTAATTTTTCTAAAATTCGTTGGAAAACGGAAAAGTAATCGGGATTATGTCTTGTTGACTTCTCTCTGTATGATACCAACTTACTTTTTCTCTTTGTAAAATACCTACAGAAAACCGTCTTACAATATTATGTTTTATATAACATACATAGCGAAAATTTCTGCATTTCATTCTGCCGCCCTACCTATTCCAGCCTACTCAGCCTGCTGGTAAATTCGTCAAGGAAAGGGAATTAGCTTAAACCTAATCAAAAATCCAATCATTGTATGCATAACCTACTAGCGACAAGCCCCGGCTTCGCACGTGTACAACATAGATGTACTATACACAAAAAATACTCGGTGAAGATGTAGCTTTCTAACAGTGAAAGAATTATCAAAATCGGTCTAGTAGTTTTTGAGTTAAATCGTAACAAACATACAAACAAACAAATCTTTCCTCATTATAATATTAGTATAGATAAGCATTAACAGTTGCTTAATGATCTCAAGCAGTAATTATTTATTCATACATACATATATTGTATATCACCCCTCTTTCCCATTGGCTAGGCACAGATCACGGAATTCCATATGCTCCGATCCTTACATACCACTTTCGCTTCTTCTACTTTCATCAATGCTTTCATACACACTCGACGGTTACGAGTACTTTTGATCTGGCCCTTTTGCAGAACGTCCCCGATCTGATCGAGGTACATTCGCCTAGGTCGACCACTCCCGACTCTCCCACTCACACCAGTTTCATAAATCTTTTTCGTTTCCCTACTTTCATCCATCCTTTCTACATGCCCAAACCACCTCAACATACCTTTCTCAATTCTCGTCACTACATCGTCTTTTACTCCACAACGCTCTCGGATTTCGCCATTTCTTAATCTATCTTTCAGAGTTACACCACACATACTTCTCAACGCACTCATTTCCACAGCATTTATTCTACTTTCATGTTTCTTCTGCCATACCCAACATTCACTTCCGTACATCAAGGTTGGGACTAATACACCCTTACGCACTGCTAACCGTGCCTTTATGGACAGCAACTGGCTACTCATTAAGGAGTTCAATGCCCCATTCACTGGCTATTCATAATATATGTAATTATTTATCATTACATATATCTATCTCTTTCTAATATTATTAGTAAAACAGAGACAATATAGTTTTTAACCATATTTTAACTTTGACTGGGACCATAAAATTACTGAATACTATTGGTATCGAGGTTATTGTGAGACCTACGTTCGCTCAGGCCACAGATAATACATACAACAACTTCATTTCACCACACAAAAGGTACTTTAACTAGAATACATGCTGCAATATCTCGATAAACCCAAATATTCTTCGTGTACCGTAAGTCGAGATATGAATAGGCCACAGACTATATTCTTAATGTGTTAACTGTCAAAGTGACAGCTGTGACCAAGAACTCTACTAGAATAACTGTACCACAGAGTAAAACAGGTCAAGTGCGAATCGGATACATTCCGTACAATATATATAACTAGCAGCGAAACCCGGCGTTGCTCGGGTTAAAATACATCGCATGTTTAATGGTATAAGAAATATTTAAGGCTCCATTTTCTAAAGTAGATAAATATTTTAGATTTCTATCTTAAATAATAAGACACTTATTCGACCATTTAACATAGTGTAAAGTATCTTCAAGTTGTATGCATCTTGGAAGTTTCTAGACTATTTTAGAAATTTTTAGAATTTTCCAGGTCATTGAGGATCAATTTCACCGATTGCACACATTTTGGAACTTTCTAGATCTTTCCAGAAGCTTTCTAAAACATTCTAAATCGATTACAACAATTGAAACCATTTTAGAACTTTCTAGATCATTTCTGAAATATTTAGAATTTTCTAGATCATTGAGGATCAATTTTACCGATTGCACACATTTTGGAACTTTCTAGATCTTTCCAGAAGCTTTCTAAAACATTCTAAATCGATTACAACAATTGAAACCATTTTAAAACTTTCTAGATCATTTCAGAATTTTTTTGAATTTTCTAGATCATTTCGTATCAATTTTAGCGATTGCACACATTTTGGAACTTTCTAGATCTTTCCAGAAGCGTCTAAAACATTCTAAATCGATTACAACAATTGAAACCATTTTAGAACTTTCTAGATCATTTCGGATCAATTTCATCGATTGCACACATTTTGGAACTTTCTAGATCTTTCCAGAAGCTTTCTAAAACATCCTAAATCGATTACAACAATTGAAACCATTTTAGAACTTTCTAGATCATTTCGGATCAAATTCATCGATTGCACACATTTTGGAACTTTCTAGATCTTTCCAGAAACTTTCTGAAATATTCTAGATCGATTACAATAATTGCCCGTTTTGTGGAACTTTCTAGATCATTCCAGAAAGTTTTAGAACTTTCTAGATTGATTTTATCAGTTGCACACATTCTCGAACTTTTTAGATCATTTCCGAGATTTTCAGAATTTTACGGAAGATTACATTAGTTAGAAAAGGACAGATATATATTATTCCACATTTTTGCCACCCACAACCACCCACTTCCACCCACCCCGACCAAACTCCCTTATGCACACCTAGAGACCAAGGGGTATTTGCCACCCCAAGGGGAAGTTGATCAAAGTAGCGTATGATAGAAAAAACCGTGGACACACGTACGAACATTAGCAATTTATATAATATATTAAGATTAAGATTAAGATTAAGATTACTATCCCTACATATTATAAAACAAAATCCTCCGCCGCATCTGTTTGCGAAAAACTCAAAATATACTGAACGGATTTTCATGGAGTTTTCACAAATATATAGAGTGATTCATGAGGAAGGTTTATGTGTATACCTTGTAAAGGTTTTGTATAAATTGGTTGAAATAGAACGATCATTGTTGGAAGTGTCGGAAAAAGTCAAGCCGCCTGGGAGCTTTTATAGAAAACACTTCCTAATCCCTTTGAGATATATCAAAAAAATGCATGGTGGTATATGCCTCTTTTATAAATCTTTATATATATAATTTTTCTGTGAGTGTGTATGTCGCTAAACTTCTCTCGACGACTGGACCGATTTTGATGAAATTTTTTGTGTGTGTTCAAGGGGATCTGGGAATGGTTTAGATTCACAAGAAAGTTTGAAATTTTCAAATTAAAGACGTGTAGACAGGACAACGTCTGTCGGGGCCACTAGTAAGATATAAGATAAAAACAGGTCAAGTACAAATCGGATGGTTTATAGATAACTTTATTTTTTTTAATATTTTCGAGAAAATTTGAAGAATTAGGACATCGTTCCTGTAGACATTCGGTGTATTTTTTTACTTTAACTTATGAGTAGTTTCGTAAATGTAAGCGCGTATATAATATAAACGCTTCAGTAATTAGTATTAAACTTATTGACATAATTTTAATACTGTGTCAATGATTAAACTTCAGTAATAAGTATATGACTTTTAAAATAAAACAAGAACATATATTAATATCTAATATGTACCAGGGTGAATCAAAAAGTTCTTAGAAGTGCATATATATGAAACCTTTTTGGATCAAGTTCGATATTAAACTTAAAGAGTGTCTATCACACTATATTTATGCAGACTGTCACTTGTTTTTGTCAGTTCGTTCGCATGTAATACATTTTTTTGTGCAACGAGTTGCTAAAAAGTCAAAATTATGGATAAAAGTGAGTTACGTGCGGTGATAAATTATCTCAGTTTGAAAAAAATGTCTAGGAAGGAAATTTTTTTGGACATTCAGCAGACATTAGGGGGTGATGCTGTACCCTATTCTACGGTTGCGTACTGGGTGGCTGAATTTAAAAGAGGTAGATCAAGCTGTAAAGATGACCCGCGTTCTGGGCGGCCTTCAACCTCCGTTACAGAAGAAAATGTCAAAAAGGTTGAGAATCTGGTTTTGGAAGACAGAAGAATGACTATAAAACATATAGCTGAGATCCTAAAGATATCTTTTGGTAGCGTTCAATCCATTTTAATTGATTCACTGGGGTTCAAAAAAGTGTCTGCAAGATGGGTGCCACGAATGTTAACCGACGAAAACAAAAAGCGACGTTTGGAAATTTCCAAGCGTAATCTCGAAATGTTCCAGCGTGATTCGGATAATTTTTGCCGTCGTCTTGTCACCATGGATGAAACGTGGGTCCACCATTTTGATCCTGAAACTAAAAGACAAAGCATGTCATGGAAACGACCATCCTCTCCATCCATCAAGAAATTTCGAGTTGCTCCTACCGCTGGCAAAGTTATGGCCTCTGTGTTCTGGGATAGTGAAGGAATCCTTTTTATTGATTACATGCCAAAAGGCCAGACGATTACTGGACCCTATTATGCAAATTTAATCCCGAAAGTGCGTGAAGCGATTAAAGAAAAACGTCGTGGAAAACTGTCGTTGGGCGTGTTGTTCCTTCAAGATAACGCTCCTGCTCATCGATCGGAAGTTGCGCTCAACGCAATCCGCTGTGCTGGCTTCAATCTCCTTGACCACCCACCATATTCTCCGGACTTAGCCCCAAGTGATTTTCACTTATTTCCAAAATTAAAAGAGGAAATTCGTGGAACAAAATTTCACGATAATGACGCGGTTATAGCTGCCGTAGAGGACTTTTTCGAGAGTCAAGAAAATAATGTTTTTTCACAAGGAATAAGGAAGTTAGAAACGCGTTATTCTAAATGCATTGCATTGGAGGGAGATTATGTAGAAAAATAAAATATTATTATTTAAATCTTTGCATTTTTTAATATTGATTCCAAGAATTTTTTGATTCACCCTCGTATATAAAATTCTCGTGTCACAGTTTTCGTTGCCATACTCCTCCGAAACGGCTCGACCGATTCTCATGAAATTTTGTGTGCATATTGGGTAGGTATGAGAATAGGACAACATCTACATCAACATCTTTTTCATCCCCCTAAATGTTAAGGGTAATCCACCCCTAATTTTTTATTTAATTTTTGGACGAAATTGTTTGTTTTTATTTTTTTATAATGTGGCATTAAAAAATACATACAACCCCTGTTTTTTTTGTCAAAAAATCGTGCGAAGCCGGGGCGGGTCGCTAGTATTATATAACAATTCCTTTTATGTGATATTGCAAAAGCTTTGTTTCGTTTTTATAACTTTCATACAACCATGATTGGGAGATAGAACACATTATTTAGAAAATAGTGAAACTTTTTTTGTCCAGAGAATTTGGAGGAAATAGGCTGTAAAAGACAGACACATACAAATGATCGTATTAAATGAGTTGAGCTTCGTTTAAAATATACGGTAGCCTAAAAATGTATGCTAATATTAGGTACTTTGTTAAAAATCTTGTTACTCGAACATTGTTTTTGAGTTTTAATGGAATTCTCTTGTAACTTTGTCACACTAAGTGCTTACTACCTATTTATTTTTAATTTTCGTAATATATTTTAAGTTTGTTTTATGTTCAACACAATTCAAATAAAAAACATTATCTTTTAGGTACGTATACAAACTCTTTTCACGAAACCATAGACATTATTTCGCGCCATTCAATTCCCGCCGTGTCACACCGAGCTAACCTCAAAATCCTTTGTTTTTTATGACACATTCTCTTCGAATACACGCGGCCGGCTTACTATTCTATCAGCATAAAGATACGTAGCTCACATTCACCAAATATACTGAAAAAATAAGTAAACAACCGAAATGCCATCATAAAGGGTTATTTTAGAAAAGCTCTAAGCCTCATTCGGTATGAATACATGTAACAAAACAGTAGAATCAAAATTTTCTGTACATTGAAAAATGCTCAGATTAAATAAAAAAAAGAAAATGTTACCAAATTTTGAAGTAAATATGTATGTAGGTATTTTCGTAGACTAATAAAAAAACAATAAAAAAAATAAAAATAAATGAATAATGATACAACATGTTGTATAAGACTCAAAATGTACTAAATAATAATTAGTCTTCAATAAGTAGTTTTTTTTAAATTCAAAACTATCGAAACTATAGTCGCAGAAGACTGACGGGCTCTTTGGCGCCTTCGGTAGAACACCTGCCGTACGTATCGATGGGTCGTGGATTCGAGTCCCACCGGGACGACATCGTTATAACTTTCTGTAAGCATGTTTTCGCCACGTCTGGTAACTTCGGGCATTGATCGGGTAAGAGGAATATTGAAATTCCGACCGGGTAATGAACCACCGTTCATAGATAGAAAAACAGTGAAGTGCATATTGCGCGTGTCGATTTTCGTCTATGGATTTCCGAATGCTCGAAGTAAAAAGTAGGTCGACAGCGCATCATTGACTGATGTTCTGTGGCTGAGGTGAAGTGAACCTCATGCTCGTCTGTCGATAAGTCGTCTAACATAAAAAAGACAGATAATACAATAAAAACAATGAAAGAGAAAGAGAAGTTATTTGTTAACTGCCAAAAACATATTGTATAAACAAAAGTTACTGAAACATAAAATAAATGAGAGCCTTTTGGTTATCAATAAAATCTCAGGATTTATGGAGCCAAATAATAAGCGTACCTTTTAAAAAAGAAATATAATAACCAACACTTGAGGCTGATTTTAGTGTCACGCTGACCGTCAGCGCTCATAGCTCAGCGCGTAGTTTGTCAGCGCTGAGGCTCAGCGTGGCTCGATTTAATATCATGCTGACCGCCTTACTGTACAGACGACGACCAAAATGCGCTGACGACGTCCGCTCTGCTCGACACTAGAACGCTCACTGAAAGCAGAGGCGCTCGTGCGATCGTCAGCGCCGACAGCTACGCGGGCCGACGCGCGACGCGTACGGCCGCGTAGCTGTCGGCGCTGACCACCGTGCGCGCTGACAGCTACGCGTAATTCAAAAACGCTTCCTAGAAGTTCATATATCTCGGCCATCAGCGCTGACGGTGCGCGTGCCGTCAGCGTAAGACTAAAACCAGCCTGAAATCTACATAAGAAATTCTTTTCGGCTTTTGGAAGTCACACTGAGACAGCACACACCTATCGCCTGGTATAAAGAGCATATTGATTATTCACCTTATCCTCTATAATCTATGGCCATCGAAGACCAGTGAAGTGCGGAACCCTTCAACTGAAGGGTGCTTTGAACACTAAAGAGGTCTCGAGATTGAATTTTGAGATTTTAAAACGTGCCCTATCAGTACATCGGAGCATCAGCGACTTTTAAGTTAATGCTAATTCGAGAGACTTGTGGAGAAATGTATGATATAGTAATAAACAGCTTACTAGGATGTTGTATAAGCGAAGTATCCAAAGGGTTCAGACAGTGTTGCCATTTTGGTTTTTTAAAAAGGGCAGTTGGTTAAGGTAAAAAGGGCTGTATATTAAATTTTGCCATCAAAAGTGCTAGAAAGGGCTAAAAATTAAACACTTTTTATGGCGGTAATTCAACAAGTAAAGACAACACAAAACTACGTTTGAACAAAACTACAGACCCTTTAATGAACAAATTATGATAATATCCTAAAAACTTCGGTTTATACTCAGGGAAAAGTAAAGACTTGTGGGATTCCCCAGTAAATAGGGTTGCCATAATAAGACTAAAAAATATACTGATAGAGTGAATGATTATGAGTGAGATTGATCGAAATTTATGCTGCACGGCGTGCATTATCTTTATGATAAACAAGCTTCTGCCTGCGACTTCGTGCGTAGAATTAGAATCAATTTTTATTAGAAATAGCTAAATACTCTAAATTAGCTTGAATTGAAGGCTGATTTCTCATAGAGAATATCAGTTTTTATATAAAATGACAAACTATTTAACTTAGTGTTATCCTCTTTATTAATTTAACATTTTAATTATTATTAATCCCGACGTTTCGAGTGGTTTACAGCGCTCTGCTCACGCACAGACTGAAAGATGACAGTTGTCCGAATTGAAACTCACAAAGTTATCACATTCACGCCATCTATCGGAGTTGGAACTCGCTGTAACTCCTCATTATAGTAATATTGGCTAAATGTATCCTCTTGTTTTTAAAAACTCTATTAACGGTAACTAACGCCACCTGTATCCACAACGTTTTCCTTCACAGATATATTCCCATTTCGTTAAGTCGGTTAAAATAGGTCTGTTCAATAAACGGAAATAGGTGACGTGGGTGAGACACTCGCTTGTGAGGCTTCAGCGGATTATTTATATGGCTTCCGGTAATAGGCCGAACAGGGACGGATTTGACAAAGGGCCTTAAAACAGGGCAGATATTTTAAGTCTTGCAACACTGAATATTTGAAAAGGTATATTGTCTTTTATTAACGCGAGTATCACACATTTAAATAAAATACTTTATAAAAAAGTAATAAATAATTTAAACAATATAAATAGTAAATCGCGTTTTAATCTAGTATACAGTATTTTATTTAAAGAAAAGGTATTTTAGAATATTCAATGTAATCATTGTGACCTAATACAGAAGAAAATTGTCGACAAGGTTTAATGAAAATTATACTTAGCAATCATCCGAAAATCTAATGAAAAACGTAACCATTATATACTACACTAGCGATCCATCCCGGCTTCGCACGGGTGCAATGTAGATATTCGCAAAAAATAGCCTATGTTACTCGCTGATAATGTAGCTTTCTATTGGTGATTTATTTTACTCGTGAACGGGTGCTCCTTGTGATGACTGGTCATACTTGAATTCGCATTTGCGGTGATGTTAGCTATTTTGACCATGTATTTGCGTGTTGTTCCCACGAGAATGTAAGTGAGTCCTCCTATTTCACCATGCCTACTGCTGATATAATAGTAGAATAATCTATGCTTTTTTTCGTTTTTTTATTATTACAGTTAATTACTTAAAGATGTCATGTGGAACATGGTGTAATGGTTGCAGATCCTTAAAAACATTTTGTAAAACGAAAACTTGGCGATTAAAAAGAGTGACGGAGAGTTTATTGCCAGTTCTTCTCGTCCGCTCTACGCCCTTGATTTGAGAACTGGCAGTAAATGTAACATTAGAAGCATTTAACATGTATTGATGTTCATAAGTGTACATTGTGCTACCTGAACGAATAAATGATTATGAATTTGAATAAAACAAATATAAGTCCAGCCATTAGGAAGGGAAACAGCCACAGCATATGCTGAGCGCCTGTTTTTCTGTGCCCCCCCCAAGCAAGACTATTACTTATTTTACGTAAGGGGGAAACAATAAAAAATAAATAATACAAGCATTTAAGCTTCACGCTAGAATGGTCATCGTAATGTTTGTTGTAAAAATAGGTCGGCGGCGCATCATGGATCAATATACTGAAGCAACCTTAGCGAGTGAGTCTTACGCTCGTCTGAACTTTCAGAGGTCGTCTTAG
Organism: Anthocharis cardamines; assembly: GCA_905404175.1. Classification (NCBI taxonomy): domain Eukaryota; kingdom Metazoa; phylum Arthropoda; class Insecta; order Lepidoptera; family Pieridae; genus Anthocharis; species Anthocharis cardamines. Next base: position 7,811,185 of record FR989976.1, on the reverse strand, counting down.
AATAATTTATTTTAAAGAAATAAGTTTTTTCGAAATAAGAAAGATTAAATGTTTTAATTTGTAACTGTTAATTTGTATTTAACTATTTTTTTTTTTTTTTTGACATGGAATTGTTATAATATAAATTGAAATGTATGTTTTGGTAATATAGAAATAGTAATCTAATCTAAATAAAATACTGTATACCGGATTAAAACGCGATTTATTCGGGGAGACCAGTCTCCCGCGACCACGGTTGCTGAAAAGCATCCGAAACGTCGGGATAAATAATTTAAATAATAAATCGCGTTTTAATCCGGTATACAGTATTTTATTTAAATGTGTGATACTCGCGTTAATAAAAGACAATATTAATATTAGGATTTATTTTATGATTAAATTTTTATGTTTATTTATTTTTCTGGTTTCAGTATGTACTTATAGTTAATTTATAGGGTGGTAGGGTGTAGTTGATATACATACATTGTGTGCCGTGACGTAACCGAGAGGTCCCAACGGAAGATCAGCGCAAAATGATGAGTTGAGGCCCTTTTTGTGATAGTTTTGTTTGTAAATTGTAGTATGTGTTTTTATTTATCACAAATAAATTTCATTTCATTTCACGTGTAAAAAGCACAAATACAATATCAACTTTATATATCGCAGTCGATAATTAACCGTTAATAACCGTTAATGTTGGGTTATTAGTTATTGGGAACTATATTTTCTATCACCAAAATTTATATTTGTCATCAAGTTGTATCACCTAATAAATAGATCTATCGCCACGAAATATTTTCGTTCTCAGATAAACAAAAATTGTTCCCAGGTATGAATTATCAAATTAATGTTAATATATGTGTAAAATAAGAGATCGATAACCAATAACATTATATTGCATTACATGAATATAAACTTCGTTCTTATAATAACGACTAGTTTTGAAGTTCTAGGTTAGGTTATGTTGGTATGGTGACCACCGCGCACGAGTCTCACCGCGGCAGCGGCCGACGAGTGCCAGAACCGAATTCTACTTATTTTACTTGACTTAAGATTTATTGTGGAACTGATTTTGCATTGTTTGGTGACTACATTTTGGTGACAGATCTACTATTTTGAGGACAAACCCTATTATTTAAGAAACACAAAACTAATTAAATTGGTGAAAGCTTAAATGATACCCTTAGTTATTAACCAAAGATTTGGTTAAATAACTTTGGTGAGTCATAACTCTGTTTCATGTATATTCGGCAGTCATGTCCACGCATCTGTTGACTGCCTTAGACTTACGACCTACACGTCCGCACGTGTGCCTTATTGACCACGGCACATTAGTATAAGATACTATGCTTTGCCCCGGGGTTCACTTGCGTTATTTAAACATAACGCATCTTTAGAATAAAATACATTTATTCTTGTTTTATGATAAATGCTTTTAATGTAAGTTTTTAATACATAGTTGTTAATATTTTTATTTTATAACTAGCGACCCGCCCCGGCTTCGCACCAGTGCAATGCTGATACTAAATACACTACAGAAAAACTGTTATTATTATACATATAAACCTTCCTCTTCAATCACTCTATCTATTAAAAAAAACCGCATCAAAATCCGTTGCGTAGTTTCAAAGATTTAAGCATACAAAGGGACAGAGAAAGCGACTTTGTTTTATACTATGTAGTGATGCTAAATAGTTGATGTGCCAAATTTAATGATTGAATAGAACAGTAATTTCTGTACCTTGAATTTTACTCGAAATTGAGAGCACAATAAAGGATAGAATAATATATAAAATTCATTTTTAAATTTTTATCAATATAATTAATCTCCCAAACAACAATTAATTTTTAAAAGCGGTCCAGTTTTGGGTATATTCGTTACAAACAAAAATACAAATCATTCACTTTAAAAAAAATTTTATACTTTCGGTTATATTATTGAATTTTTAGTAGGATTTTTCTAGTAATAAATATAAAGTGAAATATTTTTTAAATTGGTCCAGTTACAATTCGTTACAAACATACAAAAATATAAATATTTATAATATTACTGTAGATATGACAAATGCACTCTGAGTACATAGCAATGACATATACGTATGGATTAGTAACAACTGTTTATAAACATGTCCATCCTACAGCCTTGTGTTGCGGATCGGGTGACGTCCTATTGTCTGAGTATCAAGTATCGTGACACAATAGAAACTTGAGATGCGGAAACTTACTACAAGCGGGCTCCTTGAACCGTATAACTCGTCAATGGAAAAATTAATAAGGGTTAGGTATTTAGGGTTCCCTACTTACCATAAAGAAAAGTAGAACCTTATAGGATTGGTATATCTGTCTGTCATAGACTGTAATATTGTAACATCTGTCATAGATAATAAATTTTATAAGATGTCAATTTTAAAAAATTGGGGCGTGGTCAAAATGTACTCTTACGGTCTTACTTATAAACGTAGTATTAAGCTTGATATAGTTAAAATATGTTTTGTCCCGCTCTATTGAATACAAAAAGACTACAGAACAAAAGAATAAAAACATATTTTAACTATACCAAGCTTATGCTACGTTTATAAGTAAGACCGTTATTGAATAACACTAACGTAAAGAGAAACTCTGTTAAGGTAATATACTTACTGACAAAAAAAAAATAAAAAAAAAACTCTGAAGGATGTAATTTTTTTACCGTTACCTGTGAAATGCCGCCCCGTCAAAGTGTCGCCCGGGGCGGACCGAAAAATTGCGGGACGTAGCGTTTGCGGCGGTACCGGCCGGTATGTTTTTATATACAACGTTCACAGTTTTTCTGTAGTGTATTTAGTATCAGCATTGCACTAGTAAACTAGTATTTGAATCAATGAATGATAAGTATATATAAAATATATCATCAATTGGTAATAATTCATTAAATTATGGCTTAATCTTGCCTTGTAAATCTAAACCAAAGGACCCCGGTCGTAAATTTCCCTAAATTATTGGAAATTCTCCCAAGCATACTAAATTTCCCATAATTCGAATGCCACAAATATTATGTTCCACAGACAATGGATTCGGGACACTAATTAATTTCATTGCGCCACGCTTTTGAGTTATGGACTGACTTATTGTTTAAAAGATTGATAGTTACAGATAGCGGCACGAGTCGTGAGCACAATTTTCATTGGTCGATATGACGTTAACTACGCTGACGTGGAGCGTGATTGGTTCGGCAGTTGATGCTCGTCGTCTATTGGGTCCGCGCGTAACATTCGACTATCGTACACTTGAGTGCAATTTTAGTGGCAACTTTTTAATTAGTGTATTTTTGTTCTTTTTGTTACCGATTTGATTAAACCTTAAAAATAAAATATGCAGAGCAGAAAGAATTCGATGTTAAATAGATAATCCCGACCAATGATCTTCTCAGTGTTTTCTTCCATGAAATTAATACGTATTACGAAAAACATGATGTAACTTTATTAACAAACTGCAGAGGCGACTAATGCAATTTAATCAATTAATTAATGTAATTTTCAATTACCGATTGAAATAATAAAGGTGCCAAATAATTTTGACCGAGAGTGTACTCAATCCCCACCACGGTTCATCTGTGCTCACGACTCGTGCCGCTATCTGTACTTGTTATATAAGAGGTTAAATTGTATGTTTGTTTGTATGTTGTTTATCTGAAAATACTAAACTATTGTTTTATAGATAGGGCACCGTCAGAAGGGTGCAATTTAGACACTTTTCTGCCAGAAAATAAAATTCGAAAAGAGAAAAAAAAAATAAAAAAAATATCTAACATGCGAAAAATATTCATATACCTACCGGTGCGGCGTGTTATGAATTTTACATTTATATAAATGAATTAATATATACTTATAATTAATAGCATAGTTTGTAGTAGCCCTGACACAATTCTCGCAACACAGGATCTGCAGATGTGTTACCGGCCTTTAATTATAAACATTATTTCACTAATCGACACCTACTATACCATTGTGTAACCTTTATATTGAACTTCAATAATTGAAGCGTCAAATGTTTTAATTTGGGCGCGAACGTCAAGTATAATTTTTTTTATATTTTTAGTGTCAATTTCGTCCACATGAAATGGTAGTGCTACATCTGCGATAGTGTTGAGTAGGACATAAAAGAGGCGGTACATTTGTCCCGGACATGACGTAAAAATGTAAGAGCGGCTCGAAATTATAAAATGGACTACTTCAAATTTTATGTCACGCTCGTTTTTTCTCGATGTATTTGGGTCCTAAATAACCATAAAAAAAAACATCAAATGTCATATTAATACTCGCTAGTACAAATTATGCTTCGAGCTTCATACGCCTCGCCTCATTTGAAGTGGGACATTGTACTGGCTCAGAGTGAAAAAGAGGCTACTCTTACAAACTCTTTTTGAAGTCCTGTACTACCCAACACTGATTTATATTGAACTTCATTACTTCAATAATATAATTGATGCGTCAAATGTTTTAATTTGGGCGCGAACGTCAAGTATATTTTTTTTTATAGTTTTAGTGTCAATTTCGTCCACATGAAATGGTAGTTACATCTGCGATCAACCATAGAGTATATAGTAATAATATTCTCTATGGTACGTATAGCCACAGATTATACCATAAAAGATTTAATTTACGCAGAATCCGCCCACAGCACAATGCCTGAATGGGTCGAGATTTATCGCAGTACTAATACTAGCCCCATTGTGCGACTCTGTGTGGAAATGCATAATGTCGGGCCTCTTAGCGTTCTGTTAGATTGGAGAAAATGTTTTCCAATACAATAAGAGATTTCTGCTACGCTGAATGCCAGTCAAGTTTGAAATACGACTGGAAATGGCGAGATTGCGAAAGAAAAAATATAAATCAATGTTAAATCATTTTCATAGTTGTTTTATTGGTATATACTAGGGATGTTACGGAGCTTCGATTCCGGTTCCGAAAAGTCGGAACTTCCGATTGATTTTGCACCTCCGATTCCGATTTCGGTTCCGATAAATTTCAATCGGAGGTTATAATCGGAGGTCGAAGCACAGCGGCGGCGGCTCCCACCTCCTCTCCCGGCGCGCGTTGTGGTCTTGCCGGTCCCTCGCTGGGCCTCACCCGGGCAACCGGGGGTCTCACCCGGTGCGGTTCTTCCGCGAGACAAACGCGTGCAATTTCCCGTCTTAACGTCCCCTATATGTAACGGTATCAATTCTAACTTTATTATTTTAATGCGCTGATTTCTTAATTAGCGTATTTTAATCTTAATTTTATTATTTTTACCGTTTACATATAGTTAGTCCATTTGTTCGCCGCTAGCTAGCCAGCTTGACGGCGACACCCAGGCTGACCTGCCAACAATTTTATTTATTTTCTCTCGCCGCTGCCGCTTCGCGTTTCATCCGCGGAGCGTGCCGGCGACCGCCTGAGTGCGCAATTTCTGCGCCCACTTCAACGACCGCCCTATTTTGATAGGGCGCGACCCCGCTTCCCCTGCATGCCATCTTCTGGCAATATCAGGGTTCCGTCTTTCCGCCGCCTCCGGCGTTTTCAAGACAACACGTTTCGTTTCGTTTTCGCGGCGGCGGCGACAACGATCATTTGATTTAATTTACTACAGTTTAAAATTTAAGTCAATTCGTTTATTTTTACTTTCAACAACTAGGAAGGTGTTTTATTTTTTGAACTGATATGAATGAAACTGATTTATTTTATTACACATCTCTTTTTTGCTTCTGCCTCCGATTCTGGTTCCGGTTCCGATTCCGGTTCCGGTTCCGATTTCGGTTCCGACAAACCAAATTTAAAAACTCCGATTCCGAATTCGGTTCCGATAAAACCACTTCCGTTACATCCCTAGTATATACATATTGTTGGCTTTAAATAAAACAATATTAATTTAAATTTGAATATGCTATTCCCCCATTTCTATTCTAAAATGTCTAGTATGTCACTGATCTGCAGTGGACGTCAATTATTACAAAAAATATAAGCGTGCGTGACGTGAGCTGTCAATTGGCATCAGGGGCTACTGCCCGGGGCCTCCTCAAAAGAGCCCTAAGGGCTCCAGAGCTGGAAATTCGGCCCTACTACTTTGTAGCAATGGACACACGCTATTTTTGACACAATCTAAAAGGTACACCAGCGGGGTTAGAACGCAAGACACAAAACGATTCGACTGATCGTCTCGCTTCATTGTGATTGGTGTAGAGACTCTCTAGAGACTCTCTACACCAATCACAATGAAGCGAGAGACTCTTTACACCAATCACAATGAAGCGAGACGATCATTCGAATCGTTTTGTGTCTTGCGTTCTAACCCCCCATGATAACTATGAACGACTATTCTACGTAAAAACGCATAAAAATTGCAAGCTTTTTCAATAAAAAAATTCTTAATCAATTATTTCCCGCTTTCTTTAATTTAATCTAATATATTATATCTAAGTAATTTCACCTAATATATCGCTTTTTCTCTATACTAATATTGTAATGCTCGTTGGCGCGTTCGGTAGAACATGTGCTGTGCGCATCAATGGGTCGTGGGTTCAAATCCCACCGGGACGACATGTTTATAATTTTCTGTAAGCAAGTCTTCCCCACGTCTGATAACTTCGGGAATTGATCGGGTGGAAGGAATAACGACGAAATTCCGTCCGGGTAACGAACCACCGATCATAGATGGAAAAAATGTGCAATGCATAGTGTTTTGGTTTCAGTCTATGGATTTCCGAATGCTCGAAGTAAAAAATAGGTCGACAGCGTATCTATAACTGATGTTCGGCGTCTGAGGTATCACCTATGATCAATTGAACCTCATGCTCGTCTGTGGATACTTAAAAAAATAAAGGAAAGATTTATTTGTTTGTTTGTTACGATTTAACCCAAAAACTACTCACCCGATTTCAAAAATTGTTTCACTAATAGAAAGCTACATTATCAGCGAGTAACATAGTATATGTTGTGTATAGTACATCTACATTGCACCCGTGTGAAGCCGGGGCGCGTTGCTATCTAAGATAAAACACCATAATATAAAGCTAAAAGCACCAGTCATACCGTACATATTACATTTTGCGGCCAGTAGTGATGTATCAACACAGGCTAGTGATGTGCCAGTAAATGCTATCTCTTCCAATTGAATGATTTCATCTGAACTGTCTGAATGAGTGAACTATGAACTTGAATACTCATATCGACAAAATGGATACAACCTCGCTAGACTGTAACACATAGATATCCTAGACAATGTACTAGTAATAGTCACTTGGGAGAGCTTGATGGCGCGATAATATATATTTTTTTATGTCAGATATCGACAGACGAGCATGAGGTTCACTTGATGGTAGGTGATACCTCAGCCACAGAACATCAGTCAATGATACGCTGTCGACCTAATTTTTACTTCAAGCATTCGAAAATCCATAGACTGAAACCGAAACGCGCAATATGCACTTCACGGTTTTTCTATCTATGACCTGCCTTGGAGTTAGCTTATGGATCGAGTCTTGATACGTTCATATTTACAGTTTTTTATAAATTTAAAATTATGATGAATTCTACAAACCATATATAATTGCTCTTTTCGGCTCTATTCGGTTCTAAACCGGTGCTTAAACAATTGACGATTCAAAAGTACTTGTAATAGTTTATTTTCACTCCTAAACTACTCAACAAATATTGATAAAATTTTGTGCGGCCTTGAACTCTGTGCATATTTTTGCGAAGTTGCTAGCAGACAATAGTTAATAAAACACTTAAATCCTAGGACATCTATGTATAATTATAGAGAGTCTCGGGTTTGACTCCCGACTGACGTTTTGGCAGCGGCTGAGACACGATCACAATCGCGTTATTAATGTCCTGTCAGATTATTTTGTATTTCTGTCTCAACATGTGTGCGGTGTTCTTGGTTTAATTTATTCATTCTACTACAATAACATACATACACTAGCGACCCACCCCGGCTTCGCACGGGTCAAGATTTTTTGACAAAAAAATCCGGGGTTGTATGTATTTATTAATGCCACATTATAAAAAAAAAAACAAAAAAAATCGTCCAAAAATAAAAAATAAAAATTTAGGGGTGGACTACCCCTAACATTTAGGGGGATGAAAAATAGATGTTGGCCGATTCTCATAGATACCGGATAAACACAAAAAATTTCATGAGAATCGGTCGAGCCGTTTCGGAGGAGTATGGCAACGAAAACTGTGACACGAGAATTTTATATATTAGATATAAAAATTCAAAATTCAAAAATAATTTATTCATTTAGGTAACACAATGTACACTTATGAACGTCAATAAAAAATACATATAAAATGCTTCTAATTTTACATTTACTGCCAGTTCTCAAATCCCTTGATTTGAACGGACGAGAAGAACTGGCAATAAACTCTCCGCCACTCTTTTTAATCGCCAAGTGTTTGTTTTACAAATGTTTTGTAAGGAGCTGCAACCATTACACTATGTTCCACATATAGGTATAGGTACATATAGGTATATATATACGCCTCTTTCCCATTGCGGTAGGCAGAGATCACGGAATACCATATCGTCATTGCGACTTTAAGACCTCTTATGTGTAAAAATCAATTTTATGAGAAAATCGATAAAAACTGTCTACTGAAAAAAATATAATGAAACCAACTACAATAAAAATACAGGTATCAGCCACGAGATTTCTTGCTTTTTACTTTGGTATTGTTAACTGAAAGCAAAACTAGTATCATTGTAAAAAAAAAATAGTAAGTTAGTTAGCAAGCACATAGGAGATTTTGAAATTGGTAAATAAAATACGATTGAAACGTCGTATACAGATGAGAGTTTTTGCATTCGATAGAGATTCAAAATGTAGAATGGTTTGGTGTAAAAAAGTGATTTTGCCAAAAGTGACACATAGGAGGTTTTAAAGTAGCAATGACGATGTGCTCCGATCCTTACATACCACTTTCGCTTCTTCCACTTTCATCAATGCTTTCACACACACTAATAAGCGAGTACTTTTGAACTGACAACAGTTACGATCTGAATACTTATTACTAAAACCAAAATACGAAGTTGGTGGTTGTTGATACCACCGACCTGGTGGTAAGTAATCACCACCGGCCATGACCATCCGCGACTTAAGTCTCAGATGCGTTGTGGGCCTTTCAAACATTTATAAGCTCGCTTTTTAACGAGATCGTAGTCGGATGGAAACACTGAATGCCGATGGCTGGCCATGCGTCGTACTCGTGAACGGGTGCTACTTGTGGTGACTGGTCGGACTTGAATTGTGTATGCGGTGATGTTAGCTATTTCGACTATGTATTTGCGTGTTGTTCCCACGAGAATGTAAGTGAGTGCTCCTATTTCACCATGCCTACTGCTGATAGAGGACAAATCTTTGTTTTTTTTCTGGTTTATATTTTTTTATTATTATAGTTAATTACTTAAAGATGTCATGTGGAACATGGTGTAATGGTTGCAGCTCCTTACAAACATTTTGTAAAACAAAAATTTGGCGATTAAAAAGAGTGACGGAGAGTTTATTGCCAGTTCTTCTCGTCCGTTCTACGCCCTTGATTTGAGAACTGGCGTTAAATATAAAATTAGAAGCATTTAATATGTATGTTTTTATTGACGTTCATAAGTGTACATTGTGTTACCTAAATGAATAAATGATTTTTGAATTTGAAGGCGGTTATTCATTCCATAGTTTGGTAGTGCGTGAACCTTAATGTGCTCGACTTCCATTCATCGAGGTGATGATGGTGAAGTCTTGCCATGTCTTGTTTTGTCTTGTCTTGGATTAATTTCGTCTGACGGATGGTAGTCCTATAACTAAAATCTTTCGAATCCGATAATAGATCCGTCGTTCGCAATTATTAGTAACTATGGTCGTAATCTATATATATATATATATATAAGCAACTTTTTATTTCTTTGTTATCGATAAACTTGAAAACTACTGGACCGATCGGCATGATACCATGACCATTCGACGCGGAATTAATTGTAGAAGGTTTTAGGCTATTCATTTTTTGAATTCCATCAACCCTTTACCATTTTTTTTCAAATTTATGTGGATAGTTCATATTCGTCTATCCTTTACAATTCGCCCAGCGAAGCGGGCGGGCGGGGACGGCTAGTTACATATAATATAGTAATTAAAATTGAAAATATTTTAATAAGTTAAAATACGAAGTTGTTTGTTCTTTCATTTCGTTCAGTTCTATTTTGGTAATAGACATACTGATCTCACATAGGTGAAATTAATATATTTTTAAGCAATTTAATAAATCTCTTACCGTATTTGGCTTTAATTAAATGACTCTTGATTAAATTCTTTCGCAAATTATTACCTCGACGACACGTTTAACTCTGTTTTAGTGACTTTAGAGTGACGCGACACTTTATTTCCTTTCTCTAATGAAAGGGAATACGATTCGAATATATTAATCCTCCTCCCCTGTGAATTTCTACATATTATATTGTAGAAAACCGGTTCTTATTTGGACGCTGTTAAATACAGTGTCAACTCACAAAATGATAAACATGTAAATTTTGATACCAATCGCTTTCTTATGAGCTGCCATGACCGCCACGAGATATATCTCGCGCGAGAGAAGACAAACTAAGATGTTAAATATCTCGATATATTAAATCTCGACATCGACAATTTTGATAGAAAAGATATCTCGATCGACAAATGTATCTATTTCTGATATTAAAAATCGAGTTTTAAGTGTAATTGTTATGTTAGACCCGAAAGAAATAAAGCGATAGTCGATTGAAACACGAGAAAACGGTAGACAAAATTTTGTCGCGCTTGTCATGCTAGCCCGGCTGGAGTGCATATTTCATATATATCATTTAAATCGTTTTAATTAACAATAATATTAAAAAAACTAGTGGGCACGAAACCCTAACATGTTTAGAATATTTAACAATAACGAAATTATTAATTCTATTACTTTGATTGCTACCAAAAAAAAAACAATAATAATAATTACAAAAAAATCTATTATTTCTGTTAGTTTTTTAAAATAAATTTACAAAAACCGAAATAGGTACTTAAAACTTCAAACTCAATTTTCTCAAAATAGCAAACGTGTGGATTGACACTGTATTGTTTATCAGCGTCCAATTATAACTAAAAAAAACAGTAATTATAAATTCCAAATACCACTTATAGTTTTCTAGGTAACTCGATGTATTGTATTTGTCTACTTGTGGTGACAGGTCGAACTTGAATTCGTGTATGCGGTGATATTAGTTATTTCGTCTATGTATTTGCGTGTTGTTCCCACGAGAATGTAAGTGAGTGCTCCTATTTCACCATACATTCTGCTGATAGAGGACAAATCTTTGTTTTTATTTATTTTTATATTATTTTTTCGTTTATATATATATTTTTCGATTATTATAGTTAATTACTTAAAGATGTCATGTGGAATATGGTGTAATGGTTGCAGCTCCTTACAAAACATTTGTAAAACAAAAACTTGACGATTAAAAAGAGTGGCGGCGAGTTTCTTGCCACTTCTTCTCGCCCGCTCTACGCCCTTGATTTGAGAACTGGCAGTAAATGTAAAACTAGAAGCATTTAATATGTATTTTTATTGACGTTCATAAGTGTACATTGTGTTACCTAAATTAATAAATGATTTTTGAATTTGAATTTGATGAAATTAGATGTGGTGACTGAAACCCAGAAGGGTGACATTACCGATCTATTTAAAACAATAATGAGCGAATTCGCGGAATTTATAAATATTTGAGAGTCCAATATTTTAATGTCTTACTCCAAATATCTTGTAAAAATCTTAAGTGAGTATCGGCTCCCTAAATATAATAGAAAGCTTATCTTGAACTAATATTATCTATGTATATTAATTAATATTACAAAGAGGTAAAGTTTGCGAGTTTGTATGGAGTAATCTCTGGATCTAATGAACCGATTTGAAAAATTACCACTTACCAGCGAGTAACAGTTTTTGTTTCACATTGCATCCGTGTGAAGCTGGGGCGTGTTGCTAATATCATACATAATCAGTTAAAACAAACATACAAATGAAATATCTGGCCCATACACATAGAGTTTATGTAAATAGCAAAGGGAGTTGCAGTAAATTACTTAAATTTCCCTTCGTAGCAATAAATAAGAATTAGGCAAGTTTGATTAATCATTGTTCTCTAGAGAAAACAGTTTGTATATAATGTATCATGCTTTTTGCCATATTTATTAGAGGATTATTTATCATCAAGAGTTCCATAATATATCTATACATATAATAAAACTGTAGAGGTCAAATGTCTGTACATAGAAAAAAAATGCTTAAATCGAGTCAGGGGGATGTAAGAAGAGAAATAGAACAAATCCGGACTTTTTTTTAATTTTTTTGATTTTCTGTCTGTTTGTACGGGCTAATCTCCAAAGATACTGAACCGATTTTCATGCAATTCAAGTATATTAAGCAAAGCCCGGGGCAACATATAGGCTTTGTTTCATCGAAATCGGTTGTCGGAAAGAAAAGTTATCATAATTTAAAGATTATTTTAAAGACACAATGCAAACTGACTCGCGTCGACTTTTTTTGAATTATCAGATGTCAGATTCTTGCTTTTCTCTTGTGGCGAAAGGGTTAGCCTTAGAAGGGAGTGTATCGACAATTTCACGCCAGATGTCGCGCAAACTTTAGTGTTCCGATAAGAATCGTAAAATAACTCGTGAATGTTGAAACGCGTAACCATGTACTGTTTATTTACGATTTTCCATGTAATTGGCTTGTTCCGTGTAATAAGTGATTTTCTTTATTTTTTATTAGCCCCTCCCCGGCTTCGCACGGGTGCAATGTAATTGTACTATACAGAAAAAATACTATATAAGCCTATGTTACTCGCTGATAATGTAGCTTTCTATTGGTGAAAGAATTTTTAAAATCGGTCCAGTAGTTTTTGATTTAAATCGAAACAAACAAACAGTTTTTTAGAAGAAGGGGTAAGTGATCACCACCGCCCATAGACAGCCGCAACACTAGAGGATTTGCAGATGCGCTGCCGACCTTTAAGGAAACAATAGGCTCGTTTGCCCGCCCATCGAAATGCACACCATAGGATTTTGTTCCCTGGATCCGAACCTGCGACTTTCGGTGCTACACTCAACGCTAACCACTAAGTCACAAACAGACATAAAATTGAAAAAAAAAATCGAAACGAAAAAATAGAAAATCGGTCATATAAAGCTTTCTATTAAATCATAGGTTTATTAACAACATTTCGTCTATAAAGACCTCTAAATAAATCAACACAGTTAATTAATTTGAACATGCCGGGAATCGAACCGACGCGACGGTAAGTGTTATTTACAAGGCTTGGAACCACGCCAGACATATGGCGCTAGGCGTTCACTTGAGATGGCGGTGCTCAAACTTTGTCTAATTTTTAACTTTTTTTAAACTTTTTTTAAAAAACTTGTCCTGACAATTACGAATACAACAAAAAATAACCAAAGAGGTGCCGATTTAAAGTGAGAAGATTTTAATTATATAAATATAAAATATATATTTACTAGTGGACCCCGCAGACGTTGTTTGCCAATAAAATTATATAATTAAGTATTTTTCAAAAATTTTTTTACATACAAACCTTCTCCTAATAATTCTGAAGACAACAAAAAAAAAATTAGCTCAATCGGTCCAGCCGTTCTCAAGTGATGCTAGTACATACATGCGGCATTTTATTTTTATTTATATAGATTTTAATGCGTATATTAGATACAAAAGAGTCTTTGAGGCTAAAAAAAAATGATTTGTAAAATCTAATTCTTATATTTAATTAAATTAATGAAAAAAGGGTTTAAGGTTCCTTTTTTTAATCAAAAAAGATTGAATGACGTAAGTTCCAACAGCTTGGTCAGATTCCATAGATACAAAAAAAAATACAAAATACCATAATAATTACAAATGTTTAAACTATTTTTTTTTATGTTAGATATCGACAGACGAGCATGAGGTTCACTTGATGGTAGGTGATACCTCAGCCACAGAACATCAGTCAATGATGCGCTGTCGACCTAATTTTTACTTCGAGTATTCGGAAATCCATAGACTGATACCGAAACGCGCAATATGCACTTCACGGTTTTTCCATCTATGAACGATGGTTCTATTCCAAATGATCATAAATATCGTAAATTAAAATTATTTGTTGCAAGAACAGTTTGAGAATCGCTGTATGTAGGCTCTAAGTTGCACCGGGAGTGTCGTAAAAACAATTTCCGCCTTCATGTCGTACGTTAAATATGATTTTCTTAAAATTACAGAGTATACGACACTTTTCTCTATGGAAAATTGTTAAAACTTTTTTACATATATAATCTGTGTTTATCTTAAAACGCTTTTTAATCTGTATTTTTTAAATGTCAGACATAATCTGCTCGTTCCTTGGAAAACATTTTTTATTTTATTATACGATTAATGTTTGGATTCCTTAGTTATCATTTATTTAAATATCATTCAAATAACTAAGTTCATGAATTTTTTAAAGATATCAGAGTTATAGTTTTATAATCTGACTTTTTTAAATAGATTTTTGTTAGTATAAAATGTAATAGGATACAACAAAAAGAGTATTTTAGTTTTATTATTCCATCGTAAGTCGATTTTGATTTAAAACTCCAAAGGACTTCGAGATCGGTCTAAATTAATCCCGAACTAAAAATAAAATAAAAGTGGAATTAATCTCAGGAGTAAGTCTAGAATTCATGTTAATATGGCGACAGCGGTAGGCGGCAATTAAAATTGAGTTAATTTAACATCTATCAAAACGTCAGCTGGCGACGGTGACAGGTGCGTGCGATGTTGCCAGATCCAAAATATAGTTTTTTATCACACTAATACCTCCTCCGATTGTTAAACAAAAAATTAAGACCACAAATATAATAACAGTTTTAATTTTGAATTATCTACAAGTTTGATAGATGTTAATAATTATTGAAAAATTATTTTAAATAATAAAAAGCTACAGTGCTTGATAATTTTGAACTATATTTTCAAATTGAAATATAAATAATTGTAAATAGATTTATTATAAAATGCGCTGTCATCTTTATCGGCGCTCGCTGTTGATTTTACATGAAAGTGTTGTACTACAACAATATTTCTCTCTTAAATAGATCTTTAAATAAGCCGCTAATGAGATTATAGGAAATATCTAGCATGACCAAGAGATATCTCGCGGACGAGTGAAGACAAACTAAGATATCTCGACATCGACAACTTTGATATACAAGATATCTCGATCGACAAATATCTAATTTTGACATTAGACCCGGAAGTTATAAAGAGATTAAAAAACGGAAAACCGGTCGACAAAATTTTGTCGTGGTTTGTCTAGGCCGGTAGAAATCGAATCAGCAAAACATTAACCTTTCGGTGTTATTGTAACCATTCATGGGACCAGGTGTGATCGGCCCCCTGTCGTAGGAAACCTTGTCGAGGAGAGCCGAGTGGCAGCCCTAATGTACCGGACACATATGCTAGTTCTAATATGAGATCTAAATCCGTCTGTCCGTTGCGCTCGTCACAGACGCTTGATTTATACAACGAATTATACTCAGGGTTGTCACAACGCACCAATAATTATATTTATTTATTTAGTTTTTTTTTAGTAAAAATTTAATAATTATACAAAAATCAGCTTGGACGGACAATTAACTTTACAAAGCGTATAACTTCGAGCGTAGGTCTCACTTGACGGCCTACCATCTCACCCACATAACATTGGTCAATGATGTGTTGACACCATAATTTCTATTTCAAAACATTCCTTCTATACTTGAATCAAAGGGCACAACCTCACCTATCACATAACAAAGGCTATCACCTACCATCGAGTGAACCTCATGCTCGTCTGTCGATATCTAACATAAACAAGCATAGGTCGACAGCGCATCATTGACCGATGTTCTATGGCTGAGGTATCACCTAACATCAAGTGAACCTCATGCTCGTCTGTCGATATCTAACATAAAAAAACTTTTTTTGATATTCATATGACTCGTTTTGTTATTATAATGTCAAACAATTTGCCTCAAAGCAAAAGCAGTAAAGTAACAAATATATAAACCAACAAACATCGTATTAAAAATAAATAAATAAAAAAAATCTTTATTAATTATTCCATTACACTTATTATATAAATAAATTATTATATTGTGTTTTTTTATGTACCTAATGGATCCCTTTCGGGTAAAAGCCTCCTCCAAAGATTGCCATTTTTCCCTTCATCCTATTAATAACCCAAATTAAAATACCAAAGTGACAGCCCTAGCACCAATTCGGTAATAAAATATGAAATGCTTCCACCGAATTAATTTACGCAATTACGCAAACATCGCGTTATATTACGTATGTTTACTTTTAATTTTATTTATATACTAGCTTGTGACCGCGACTTTGCATGGAAATCTTAAGCTGCCGGCCTAGCATGACAACCGCGACAAAATTTTGTCGACCGTTTTCTCGTGTTTTATTCGATTATCTCTTCATTTCTTCCGGGTCTAACATGACAATTACACTTAAAACTCGACTTTTAATATCAAAAATAGATATATTTGTCGATCGAGATATCTTTTCTATTAACAACGTCTATGTCGAGATATAATATATCTCCATCTCTTACATCTCAGTTTGTCTTCTCTCGTCCGCGACATATCTCGTGGCGGTCATGCTAGGCCGGCTGAAGCTATTCAAATGAAGATAACTTTCTTATATTTTATTAACGCGAGTATCACACATTTAAATAAAATACTGTATACCGGATTAAAACGCAATTTATTATTTATATTGTTTAAATTATTTATCTCGACGTTTCGGATGCTTTTCAGCAACCGTGGTCGCGGGCAGACAGAAAGATGACAGCTGTCTGATTTGAAATGTCACAAAGTTGCCATATTAACGCCATCTATTGCTACGGAGTTGATATTTACTGTAATTTTCTATATATAATGATATCTGGTCTAAAATTAAAGGCCAAACTGTTTCTCTGAAAAATTCAAGAAACAACATTAAAAGCCCTTAATCCAGGTATTTTTCTATTAATTACGATTTTAAATTAAGTAACGATATTATTTGCTGATTCACTTTCTCATCAATAATGACAAGACCACTGACAAATTAGTCGCGTTTGACATTGACGTTACACTATTACATATTTGCATAGGATATTAATATTGTCTACACTCAAAGCGCGCCAAATACAAACATTAAAGAAGACAATCATGTTTTCTTTACATCTCCCCCCCTAGGAGAGAACAATTACGGGTGATTGTTCAATCTTTTCCAGCAGGATGTAGTTTCGTGATGTGATAGAAATTTGACTCCTTTTTCTTGTGACCGGTATCAACTTCATAGATTGAATTTGAAATTTTGTTTATAATTTTGTATGGTCCAACCCTCAATTCGTCCATCTTTTTCCTGTTCAACTTATTTCCGTTTTCTACATAGACTCTGTCCCCTACTTCAAATTTAAATTCTTTCCTGTGGAGATCAAATATCTTCTTATTGTAGTTATGCGACTTAATTGTGTTTTCCAAAGCTATTCTTCTATCTCTTTTCAGATCTTCTCTTGTATATTCTGTTTTTAGTTCTAGGGGTAGAATATTTACATTTTCTCCTTCTAAAAGATATTTTGGAGCAAATTTTGTGACGGTGTGTTCCGTTTCATTATATTTTTCTGTACACTTTTGTGCCACAGTACTCCATGCTGTTTTCTTTTCATTTTCATTCAATTTACATCTTATCTTATTTATAAGAGTCTGATTTAATCTTTCATTAAGTCCGTTTGAAAATGGTGTATCCACAGCGGTAAAAATAATTTTAATGTCTTCTCTCTTGAGGAATTCTTTAAATTCATTGGAGTTTATGCCCGGGTATTGATCCGATAATATTGTATCAATCTTGTAGTTTTGAGTAACCTTCATTATTATTTTAATAAAATCACTGGAGTTCTGTGTTTTCGATGTGGTAATAAATGCATATCTTGTGAAATGGTCTACTAGAAGATGTAAGTATTTTTTTGTTGACCGGGATCCTCCAAATCCTCCTATAGTATCAATAGATACTATTTCAAATGGTCGTGTTGCAGGGCCTAAATGTGACATTAAGCCATATGTTGGTTTTCTTCTTGTTTTGTTTTTCTTACAAGTCTCACATTCGTCGCAAATGTATTTGATGTTTGTGGTGATATTCTTTGCAGTGTAAAATGGTGTTATCTTATTCATCATTTGTGTTCTCCCAATGTGGCAGTAATATTCGTGCACATCTTTTATTAGCTTTCTGCTCAATTGTTCTGTCAGTATAATTTTCTTTCTGGTTTTATTTTTTTTATAATAAATTTCATTTTCTAATATAATTTTTCCTTTTTGTATGTCTTGGTTACTAAGTTGATCCTTTTTTATATCTTTTAAGCTTATTAGGTTTACTATTTTTAAAAAATCATCATTATTTTCATGTGGTTCTAGAACCGGGTGTCTGCTCAAACAGTCAGCTTCTTGGTTTAATTTTCCTGGGTTATACTTTATCCTAAAATTATATTGTGATAAATAGTACATTATATCCCCCAGTTCCTCATCAGTCCTTGCCTTGATGTTCATGTTTTCTAGAGGTTTATGATCTGAGTATACCACAAATTCTTTTCCCATTAACCAGTGTTGCCAATACTTCAAGGCTTCTTTTATTGCCAAACATTCTAAGTATATTGCCTTCTTCTGTTTTTGAGTTTCGGATAATTTCTTTGAAAAATAAGCAACTGGTTTGTTATCTCCATTTTTATCCTCTTGTTTTAGCACCGCCCCCACTCCACTAATACTAGCATCCGTGTAAATTTTTATTGGTAGTCCAGGGTCAAAGATATTTAATATTGGTTTTGAGCATAACATCGCTTTTATTTTGTCAAAAGACTCTTGGCATTCTGTCGTCCATTTGAATTTTACATCTTTTCGTAATAAATTATGTAATGGATCTAATATAATTGCACTATGAGGTATAAATTTATGGTGAAAGTTTACTTTTCCTAAGAATTGGCGTACATTTTTTCTTGTTACTGGAATGGGAAAGTTTTTCACTGCACATAGATAATCTTTTAGAGGTCTTATTGTATTGTTTTCTATTATATGCCCTAAATATTTTGCATATCTTTCCGCAAAGGAACATTTTGAAAATTTTAATCTTAGACCTTCTGCTTGTATTGCCTCTAGCAGCCTTGATATGTGTTGAATATGTTCTGAAAAAGTTCTTGAGTAAACCAAAATGTCATCTATGAAATTCACTGCAAAACTAGAGAGCCCATGTTTTCTTATGATATTTCCTAGTATTCTTTGAAAAATTGCTGGTGCAGTCTTTAATCCAAATGGTAGACACGTCCATTGATAATGTCCTTCTTGTGTTACAAAGGCAGTTTTGTGTCTATCTTGTATTTTTAAAGGAATAGACCAGAACGCAGAATTTATGTCAAAAGTAGAAAAATACTCACAGTTTACAGTTTTTATCATTAGGTCTTCAATCAACGGAAATGGCTGTGATTGTGGGACGACAATTTTGTTTAATTCTCTAAAATCTATACATAGTCTTGTTTTCTTTCCATCTTCTTTTTTATACGCTAGGGTTACTGGGGCAGCAAATGGGCTATATGATTCTTCAATTAAATTTTTCTCTAATAGTTTTGATATTTGATTTTCAATTTCTTTTCTATCTTCAGTTGTGCATCTGTAAGGACGTTTGTAACAGTATTTATCAACCATCAAGTCAATATGAGCTTCATAATCTCGTACAGTTCCGGTATCATATTTATCCTTAGCGAAAACCTGTTTGTATTCTTCTATTAATTTGTCGATTTCTGTTTGTTGGTATAAATCTAGATGGTTTACAATCATTTCAAATTTCGCTGAGTTAATATGTTCATTGAAATTTATTTCACATCTATTTATTTGTTTATTTTGGTTTAAAACCTCAGAATTTATACTCGTTACTTCAATTTTGTCACCTAGTACATCAGGAATTTTGACATTTTTTAAATATGAAGTACCTTCAAAACAGGTTGATTTATCTTCCTTCGGTTTGTAACATTGTGTGATGTTCAAATCTTCATTCTGTATTAATTTGAATTTTCTAATACAATCTAATCCAATCAGGAAATCGTAGTTAAAATTTTCATTATCTATTGCAAAAACATTCATAACTTGTTCAATTTTATGTATTTTTATTTTCAGTTTTATCATACCTTTCGTTTTCTTGTCACCATTAATAGTCTTCAAGTTTGCTATTTGTAGGTCTTGTGTATTTTTCCTCGGTTGAATTTTCAGTAGTTTTGCATTTATTAATGACACATTTGATCCTGAATCATAAATTCCAGAAACTTCCAAAACATCATTTAATAGCAACTTTATTTTTATTAATGGTGGCACTTCTAGTTTTTTTGGTTGTCCTCATTTAATTCAACTTCAAGTTCTGAGTTATTTACAGTTTTCATGATTGTTGTTTGATTTTTGCCTTTAAACCAACAACTGTCCTCGGAATGGAAGCGTTTTCCTTTCTTCTCTTTCATACATATGGGGCATGGTTTCTTCTCTTCATATTTTTGTTTTTGTTTATTGTCCATATAAATAATGCTCTTTTTTTCATATTTCTTTTTTTCTGAAAAATTTTCCAATTTTCCGATTTCATTGTAAAGATCTTCAGTTCCTTGTAAACTTCCTCTATTTATTTTGTCAGTGACATAGTTCGGCAAACCATACCCAATGAGGTCTATGAGTGTTTGGGTATCAATTGACGTCCTTACTTCCAGTAGTAATTTCTCTTTTTTTAAAGCATATTCTAATAATGAACCCGCTTGATATTTATATGATAGGGCGTACCTACTAGGTGACCATCCTCTGTTACCAAAAGTCTCAGAAAAACTTTTTTCCCATTTGTCCCAAGCTGATTCAATGGTGAGTTTCATCATCGTGCAGCTATACCAATCTGTACTGGAATTTTCCATAAAAAATTTAAGGATTTCAATTTTATTTTTGTCTCCGATTACTTGGAACCGTTCACATTCTTTATTAAAATTTTCAATCCACTGGCAAGCATTTGAACTTCTGCCATTGAATTTTTCAATTAAAAATTCTTTTGAAATTTTCTCCAAACTTTGTTTTTCTGACTTGGTTTGTTTATCTTCAAGTAATTTTTGTAATAAGTTTTCTAGCATTACATTCGAGCTACTAGCTATAGGCTCAGCCTTGATTTCTTCTTCGAAAATCTCTTCCAAATAAGTATCATTGAACTGTATATTTTGGTCATCGTCCAAATATATTTTTGATATATCTGGTGTTAAAGTTATCCAGATTTTCCTAGTCTGGTGTCTTTTAGTCAATGATTTTTTCACCTTAGCGTAATTGGAAGTCATCGAAATTTCTTCGTGGTGGTGTACAGGTTGAAATTCTGTTGGTATTTTGTAAATTTTTCCTTCAGGAGTCGCTATCGAGGTTATGCATATAATGTTTGATTTTCCATCTGCTGCTGATTTGACAGCGAAATCGAACCTCAGCTTTTCCATCTTGTATTGAATAATAGCAATAATGTTGTTTTATAATGATATCTGGTCTAAAATTAAAGGCCAAACTGTTTCTCTGAAAAATTCAAGAAACAACATTAAAAGCCCTTAATCCAGGTATTTTTCTATTAATTACGATTTTAAATTAAGTAACGATATTATTTGCTGATTCACTTTCTCATCAATAATGACAAGACCACTGACAAATTAGTCGCGTTTGACATTGACGTTACACTATTACATATTTGCATAGGATATTAATATTGTCTACACTCAAAGCGCGCCAAATACAAACATTAAAGAAGACAATCATGTTTTCTTTACATATATTATGACAATATTGACTAACGGTATCTTGTTTTTTAGTCTTTTAAAAGTCGGTTAATAATACAAACCTTGAAATAAGTATTAGACGGATAGGTTTCTTGCAACTTTTGCACTCCCCACTAGGGAATTGAAACTGAAAAGGCTTGTTTAGTCTGAGGCCTTGAAAAAGGTATATGAATAAGCTTTTTGCTAAGTGTTGTTCAACAATGACGCTTTTAGAGTTCAAGAATTGACTTTTAGTGAGCTTTTGATAATTTTACACGTCAAAATAGCTACATTTAGTAGGTATGCGAAAACCAAGGGAAAATTTGCCAGGGAGAGGAAAGTTATTATCAACATTATTTTCGGATCACGAATTATTATATATCTTTCGTAGTTAACGATAAAAATGGATACGAAGAGAAATATTTTACAGTGACAGGAACCCAACGATGCGCGGTCGACCTATAATTTTAACTTCGAAACGAAACGCACAACTTGTAATTAACTAACACGGTTTTCAATCTATGAAGGATGGTTTATGCAAAATATGTTTAAACAAATCAGAAAATATATTCATATTATGTTAGAACCGCCGAGGGTTGAACCCACAATCCATCTATACTAATATTATAAAGAGGAAAGATTTGTATGTTTATTACGATTTTACTCAAAAACTACTGTACCGATTTTAAAAATTATTTCACCAATAGAAAGCTATATTATGAGCGAGTAACATAGGCATCATAGTACATTGCACCCGTGCGAAGCCGGGGCAGAACGCTAGCTGATTATAAGGCGAGTATTTCATTGCACACATAAATTATATTAAATTATATTTAAACCCGACGACATATCAATGATTTTATGTGAACTATATTTGGACGCTGTTAACCAATACAGTGTCAACCCACATGGTTGCCATTTTGAGAAAATTGAGTTTGAAGATTTAATTAGGTTTAAATAAACTTTTAAAAAATAACAGAAATAATAGTTTTTTTGTAATTATTGTTATTACACTAAATGTATATCGTTATGAAAGTAGGGAAATGAAAAAGATTTATGAAACTGATGTGAGTGGGAGAGTCGGGAGTGGTCGACCTAGGCGAACGTACCTCGATCAGATCGGGGACGTTCTGCAAAAGGGCCAGGTCAAAAGTACTCGTAACCGTCGAGTGTGTATGAAAGCATTGATGAAAGTAGAAGAAGCGAAAGTGGTATGTAAGGATCCCGGAGCACATGAAATTCCGTGATCTCTGCCTACCGCGATGGGAAAGAGGCGTGATGTATATGTATGTATATCGTTTTATTTTGGTAGCAATCAAAGTAATAGAATTTAGTGCATTATTGTTAAATATTCTAAACATGTTAGGGTTTCGTGCCCGTTAGTTTTTTCAATACTTTTGCTATTAAAACGATTTAAATGATATATATTTCTTTTGAAATATGTACTCCAGCTCATTGTGAAGCAATTGGTATCAAAATTTACATTTTTATCATTTTGTGGGATGCTACTGTATTGCTTTACAGCGTCCATCTGAAGTTTGCATTTATCGCCTGAACCTTTTCATTCACGATATCGACCACATAAATATCTAGGCCATTCGAATTTACGACTACTCTTTGAAATCTAGCCGTAAATCCCTTTCCGCAGATCAATAAAACGTCATTGATCTATAAATGATCTATCGATCGACGCCATGTTGAGTTCTCGGCGCGGGCGCATCCGTTTCGCGCAGCCGAGCGAAATAATCATTGGAGCGTGGATGATGAATGTGATTGATCTATATGATTGTTTTCAATGGTTTTGTATTGATACTTTTATATACGACTAGTGGACCCCGCAGACGTTGTTCTGCCACAATTTTGGCTTCGAAATTATATAATTATTCTTAAAGAAAAATGATTTTCCCGCTTTTCTGTTGAATGAATTTTATTTGCTATAAACCTCACGGAGCCCGAGACCTTTCCAACGAATGCAAAACCGTGGAAATCGGTTCGTGCGTTCTGGAGTTATAGCGTCAGGAAGGAAAACCCGACTTATTTTTATATACCTAGTAGAAGATAGGGTCACTACGGTCACGACATTAACTCAAAACACGAGTAGTACACGTGGTCAAAGAAACAATTAATTAATAAAAAACGTATAATATACGTTTTTTTTATGTCAGATATCGACAGACGAGCATGAGGTTCACTTGATGGTAGGTGATACCTCAGACACAGAACATCAGTCAATGTCAACGACCTACTTTTTACTTCGAACATTCGGAAATCCATAGACAGAAACCGAATCGCGCAATATGCACTTCACTGTTTTTCCATCTATGAACGGTGGTTCGTTACCCGGTCGGAATTTCGATATTCCTCCTACCCGTTCAATGCCCGAAGTTACCAGACGTGGGGAAGACATGCTTACAGAAAATTATAAGCTTGTCGTCCCGGTGGGATTCGAATCATCGACACATCGATGCGCAAACGAGCCCGTCAAGATGTTTCAAACAAACTAAATCCTGCCCTGGTTTTGTCTGTAGTAATATAGGTACCAAAGTTTGTTTATGAAATCTCTCAAAAAGTATTAACAGCCGTCCTAGCATGACAACCGCGACAAAATTTTGTCGACTGTTTTCTCGTGTTTTAATCGATTATCGCTTTATTTCTTTCGGGTCTAACATGACAACTACACTTAAAACTCGACTTTTAATATCAAAAATAGATAAATTTGTCGATCGAGATATCTTTTCTATCAAAATTATCGAGATATCTTATATTTTAGTTTGTCTTCACTCGTCCGCGAAATATCTCTTGACAGCCTGTGATGCTGCTTTTAAAAATACAGTAGAATCCGTTAATTATGACTCCGCCTATATTGACCAACCGGTTATTATGACGTAATTACATTACGAAGTTTGGTTTTCATATACAATTCTTTATAAAAAAAGTCGGATATAATGACTTCGCTTACAGTGACATGTCGCTTATTATGACCCATTTTTAATAGATTATGTCCGGTTATAATGACCGACACGATTCTTTACACCTTCGGTAATGTTCGTTGATTCCCGACAACGTTCGGCACGTGGCTCGTTTTTGTTTTGAATCTCAGTGAGTAATTGACGTTTGAAGGTCACGCATTGTTTTCGTTTGTTACTGTGAAAAAATTTCATCTCAACGACGTAAAGCATTTACAATTGAGGATAAAGGTGCAATAAAGGTGTATAAAAAACACTTGTATGTGTAATAATGTGCTGATTACGTGCAATTTTGATTTTGATTTTTAATACGTATGTTTGTTTCTGTATTAAAATACCTACTTAAGTATATTTACATAAAAAAGGTTTTTTATTTCACAAAACGCTTTGTATGACGTCCGCTTATTATGACGTGTTTGTCAATTCCTTTCGATGTCATTATAAACGGACTCTACTGTATGTCAAAAGAAAATGAATAAATGTCACATCTGGGATTGAATCCAAAACGCACGCAAGATTCAGTCAAACACGCCATACTCTTAAAAAACATTAAATTTTTGAAAAAAATAACATAACTCATTTCCTCTGTAAACAAGAAATAAGTAGTTCAAGTATTTTGTAATTGAGATTCCTCTATGAATAATAGTTTCTAATTTAATATCTAAAATTGTGAAGGAAAAACATATTTATCAAGAAACTATTTAATATGAAAACTTTCGCGTGAATATTTCGCGGGCATTTTGACAGCACAGTTGGCAAGATGGCGGCGCTTCCAGCGGAAACGGAAATACTATCTCGACGACATCCGTGCCTTTTTAATAGTTGTTGTTTTTAGACCTTGTGTTAGTTTTTCTTTATTTATGTTTTGTAAGTTTGATTACCCTCGGGATAAAAAAAGTCGTGTCACTGTGTTTGTGGTTGCACTCCGAAACGGCTCGACCGTTTTTCATGTTTTTTATGTAGGTATATTTATAGTTTTTTTTTTGGAAAGCGTATCGTAACATATCGTAAGTGTTTCACTGACCGGGGTAGGTAGTTACGGGCCCAAAGCAGGGCTGGGGACTTCCACCACCTCTACGTCAGCCATTGTCAAAAAAAAAGAGATGCTTAGTTGCGTTGTATACATTATATTATTCTGAACTCCACACAACAAATATACAAACACACACACACAACATGCACACTCACAACTACACATATAGTCACTGACAGTCACACTTTACTGGTTTAATTTGGGGCAAATTATGTTTTTTATTTTTTAATTAATGTTTATAATAATTTGTCATTTTTAGCTGATGCCCCAACATTGGTGAGGTTCTGAAAATAGCGCTAATCCAAGAGTATTGACATAGCACTAGCTGAGTAACCTTACCATTTAGGTAGATAGCAAACTAATTTTTCTTTTTTATGTTTAACTAATTTTGTATTTTTATTTCTTCTCATTGTTTGTTTGTTTTGAGCCTAATAAATCTATTCTAATTATTAAAATAATGAACCCATGGACATCCATGACTCAAGTCATTGCATTGTCGGCCATTTAAAAATGTATAGGATCTTGAAACAACCAAAATCGTAATCACTTGAAAATACTAAAGTTAACCAATTTGTAAACTAGACGAAACCGTGGACAAAAGCATATCTGCGATAAACAAAAATTAAAAAGCATCAGGGATAAGTTCGTTTTAAAAAGCTACTTATTGTACAGAAGTGGAGCGGACGCCACAGGCCGCCATCATTAAAGTTGCTCCGATGCGACCTAGATACAGAATCGCAAACAAAATGTATTCAGTGATTGCTGGGAATACTGGAAGTATTGTTACGCAGGCACATGCTGAAAATCAGTGCTGTAGCCAATATTGGCCACACAGCATCCTTGGGTTAAGTTAGCTTTGAGCGCAGTGGCACTTTTCCATAGGCATTTAAACCGGATGAAAACGCGATTATCTATGTATATCTATACTAATATTATAAAGAGGAAATATCTGTTTGTTTGTTACGATTTACCTCAAAAACTACTAGAGCTATTTTAAGAATTCTTTCACCAATAGAAAGCTACATTATCAGCGAGTAACATAGGCTTAGACTAATTTAGTTTTTTGTGTATATTACATCTACATTACACCAGTGCGAAGCCGGGGCGGATCGCTAGTATTGTATAATAAACAGGAAAGATTTGTGTGTTTGTTACGATTTAACTCAAAAACTACTCGACGGATTTTAAAAATTATTTCACCCTTAGAAAGCTACATCTTCACCTATATTTATTTTCCATGATACTCATAGACTATATTTATTTCCAGAAATAATTAGGGATCCCTACTAAAACTTGAATAATGTAACCCAAGGTGTAAAAAAAAGTTTGTAGGGAGTAATCTCTGGTTCTACTGAACTGATTTTAAAAATTAATTCACCAACAGAAAGCTACATTATCAGCGAGTAACATAGGAGTATTTTTGTAAAGTATATCTACATTGCACCCGTGTCAAGCTCGGCTTGACACGTGTGCAAGCCGAGCTTATCTGCGCGTGCGCGTTACTAGTTTAATATATAATATTAACTAGCGACCCGCCCCAGCTTCGCACGGGTCTAGATTTTTGACAATATAGGGTCGTATGTATTTTTTAATGCCACATTATAAAAAAATAAAAATAAAAAATTTCGTCCAAAAATTAAAAAAAATTTTTAAGGGTGAACAACCCTTATCACTTAGGGGTATGAAAAATAGATAGTAGCCGATTCTCAGACCTACTGAATACGCATATAAAAGGTAAAAATAGGTAAAGCCGTTTCGGAGGAGTACGGTAATTAACATTGTGACATGGAAATTTTATATATTAGATTAATGGATAATATTTTCAAACTCATGTTGTCATGGCATCTTTCCAATGCGTGATGGACGGTAACAGACGACAATCAGGAACAAACAGACAACCTATTATATTTAACGATTCTCTGGCCGCGACTATTATTTATCTAGAAGTTATATTAAAATAGATTTAATTTGTGTCTAGTTGAAGTATATGTCTCGTCTTGATTGAAGTTTCAATGTTATCCATGGTTATCCTACTTCCTATACTATCAAAAGTTTGTGAGGATGGTTGGATGTTTGTTAAGGTGGGTACTGACCAACGTTACGAGGTGTAATGTAACATGTTACACAGCGAGCATTCGTGCAGTCAGTACGTCGTGTTACGGGGAAACCAGCGACCAACGAGCCGCTCGTTGCTCGCTTTGAGTGCTCCACCCGGCCGTCGGTTTTTTGGCGAATCCTTTAAGTGTTACGCGGTTCGGTCGGTACGCTCTTGCAAGTCGTCGCGACTTTTGACGAGCATGTTATGCCGATTATAAAACACAGCGTAACATGCTCGATGCGTAACACGCTCGATGCGAATGTTACATTACACCTCGTAACGTTGGTCAGTACCCACCTTTACTCTTTCATGGAAAAACTACCGAACGGATTTTGATGAAACTTTACAGTAATATAGCTTATATATCAGAATAACGCATAGGCTACAATTTATAAAGATTTTATGTATTTTGGCCATCATATTACGATAAGTATCAAGTAAGTCGGAAAATTCATGATTCTAGATCAATGGGAAGGTCTAAAGGCATAGAATCTAAAGGCATAGAATCTAAAGGTATAGAATCTAAAGGTATAGAATCTCTGTATAATAATAATAATATAATAATAATAGCCTTTATTGACAATCTTTAAATATTACATTATTAAAATCATGCATTTGACACCGGTTTTTACAGATCGTCTTGCTTTTCAGCATAGGCCTCCCCAAGTGTTTTCCAAAGTGTTCTATTCCTGGCTTCCCTTGTCCAAAATGGTCCTGCTACTTTTTTTATGTCATCTTCCCACCTGCGACGCTGTCTACCTTTCCTCCTTTTGTTTTGCCTGGGGCACCATTCCGTAACATCTTTGGCCCATTTATCCTTTTGACACCTCATTAGATGACCAGCCCATTTCCATTTTAATTTTCTGATATAATATTTCACATCCTTGATCTTTGTTTGTTGTCGTATTGTTTTAAGTCGTATTTTGTCTTTTAATTTAATGCTAAGGATGCTTCTTTCTATACTGTGTTGACATGTCTCTAATGATCTAATATTCTGGTTTGTTAAGCTCCATGTTTGACATCCGTAAGTCATGCTCGGTAAAATACAGGTATTAAAAACTTTTCTTTTTGCCTTTATTGATATATCGGGATTTTTCATAACTTCTTTAAAACTCCAATACCTCTTCCATGCGATATTTATTCTATTATTTACTTCTTTTGTTGTGAGATCAGTGGGCGATATTATTTGTCCCAGATATGTATACTCGTCTACGTATTCTATGTAACTTTTATATAATTGAATTGGAATTTTGTTGTGATTCGTCATCAGTTTAGTTTTTCCTATGTTCATAGATAGACCAGCTTTTTCACTTTCAAGAACAAGTTGCTCGATCATTATTTGCAAACTCAAGGGATCCTCGCTAATCAGTATGAGGTCGTCTGCGAATCTTAAGTGATTTAACAGAAGTCCATTAATATTTATACCATACTTATTCCAATCTAGTTGTCTAAATATATGTTCGAGCACTGCAGAGAATAATTTGGGTGACAAAGGATCTCCTTGTCTGACTCCTCGTTTGATAGGAAAATATTCTCCTACTTTTTCGGTTCTTATTTTTGCTGTCATATTAGCATATATATTACTGATTAGTCGTATGTATTTGTTATTGATTCCTTGCGTGGCTAAAGCTTCCCATATTTTCTCATGTTTGAGTGAGTCGAATGCCTTGTTATAATCAATAAATGCCAAGTAATACTTTATTCCATATTCATTACATTTCTGGATGATTTGTTTTATAGTGTGGATATGGTCGATTGTCGAGAAATCGTTTCGAAATCCCGCTTGTTCTCGTGGTTGGTTCTCGTCTAGTACTTTTGTTATGCGTTCCAACAGTATCTTAGAGAATATTTTATATACATTAGACATTAATGAGATGGGTCTGTAGTTAGCAATATCATCTGTTTTTCCTTTTTTATGTAATAAGATTATCGTTGATGTAGCCCATTGGTGCGGTATAAGTTCAGTCGTTAAAATATTGTTAAAAATATCTGTAATTGCATTTTGAATACTAAGAGATGTTCCTTTTAGAATTTCATTTGAAATACCATCTTCACCCGGTGTTTTTCCTGTCTTTTGCGATTTAATAGCTTTTAAAACTTCCTCACTAATTATATGTGGAACTGGTTCCTCATTTTTTGTATTGTTGTTCATGAACGGTTTTGCTCCATCGTCGCTGTAGAGTTCGCGATAAAAATCTGTTGCTGTTTCTAGAATTTCATTTCTTTTCGTGACATTCTTTTTATTCTTATGATTAGTAATATTTCGAATCCAACTTGAATGATTTTGAAGTTCTTTCCATGCTCCCTTAATACCTCCAGATTGTTCTATGTATAATTTTATCGTATCAGTTCTTAGTTTTTCTCGGTGTTTCCTTATGTGTAAGTTGATTTCTTTACTTAGTTTGGTTATACTTTGTTTATTTGTTTTCCTATCGTTAAGTAATAGTGCCCTTTGTCCGATTAAGTCTTTTGCTATTGGTCCTAGCTTATCTTTACAAGGTTTGATGCTTTCAATTTTATTCTTTGTTTCTTTTAATTCCTTTTCTAGTATGTTATATTTTTCTTGCACCCCTTCTACAACAAGTCTATTAATCGATTCTAATTTGCGCTCTAAGGATTCTAAAATATGGTAAGGTAATGGTAAGTGAATTGGTAATTTTTTGTTTTGTATATGTTTCCGTGATTGTTTTGGCTTGACCGAGTATATATGACCCCGAAGTAGTCTGTGATCAGTATTGAAGTTAAGTTGATTTACAATTTCAATATTTAAAAACAATTTTGGATTATTTGTGGTTATGAAATCTATTTCGTTTCGTACTAGTCCATTGGGAGATTCCCACGTCCATTTCCTGTTAGGTTTCCTTTTATAGTAGGAATTCATAATATGTAAGTTATTCTCTAAAGCGTAATTTATTAACCTTCGGCCATTGTCATTCCTTTTACCAGTCGTGTAGGGTCCGAGTATTTTGTCTTCATTTTTCTCTCTCTTTCCGATTTGACCATTAAAGTCTCCCATTACAATTATAGTATTAAATAAATTAACCATGGTCTCCTTTAATTTTTCGTAAAAATTGTTTTTTACTTCTTCTTTTGCAATCTCGGTTGGAGCGTATATTTGAACTATTGATATAGGTTGCGTATAATCAGGAAATTGAATGTTTAGAACAGCTATTCTATCTGAAATTCCTTTAAATTCTATTATTCTATTTTTCAGGTGATTTTTAACTAAAAATCCCACGCCATATAATCCCGGTACTTCATTATTATAGTATAATATATATTCATCATGCACTTCAACTTTCTCCTCTGATCTACGTACTTCACTAATACCGATGATATCCCAACTAATATAACTAAGTGCATTTTCTAGCTCTATTAAAGATTCCAGGGACTTTAGCGATCTGGTATTAAGAGTTGCTATGTGTAATCTCTTTAGGCGCTTTCTTTTAATACTTACTGTAAATTGTTCTGGTAATTTAGTAAGTTTATTTAATTTTTGAATATTATTAGTATATTTATTTTTATTTGCTTCATGGAAGCCTTGGGGGATGCGGTCGATAACCCCGCGGTGACCAACCGTATTGGGGTTTTTGCTGTAATTACTTAATGTTTTAGTTGATCTATTAGTTACAAGCACGTTACCGGTGTCAAATATTTCCTATGCCTTATGTTGTGAGTGTTTTTCGTTCAGAGAAAGAGATCTGGCTCTCATATATGCAAATGCATCAGTTTTATGCATCTTAGAAGGAGCAATAATATTATTTTTTATTCCTGTGGAATAATGCGGAGCTTGCATAGTATTAGGTGATGTTGAAACTTCTCTTTTCCTTTTTTCAGCCTCTGATGTTTCTCGTATGATTATTTTATTATTGCGTATAAATGCATTCTTTCCTTTCTCTTTCTCTTGTTTCAATTTTTCCTGTAGGTGTTTGCGCATTGCTAGCATTTCCTTTGAAAGGTCTTCTGTAATATATGTTTTTTGTTGCATTTTATTTTTCTGTTTCAATATTTCATTCCTCTTATGGTATGAAGTAAAAGCGATGAGTATAGGTCTTGGTTTCTTGTCGTTATGTTTCCGACCTAATCTATAGTAATTATTTATATCATAGGTTTCGATGTTAATATCTATGTTTTGCATGACTTCTTTTATAATATACAACAGATCTTGGTAATTATTCTCTGTTTCATGTATGCCGTGTATTATCAAATTATTTTTCCTGTTTTTATCTTCTAAGTACCTGACCTTTTTGTTGAGTGCTTCCAATTCATTTTTCAAGCGTTCGTTTTCTTCTTGGATTGGTTTAATTTTCTCGTCCACGCTGCTCATTATAGTATCAGTTATATTTTGAGTTATTGTTGCAGTTTGTTTGTCAAGTTCTATTTTCATCAATTGAAACAGTTTCGAAATATCTTCCGACATTCCTGTGTCATTCATGTTGCAGAAATATTTTACTTTCCTAGTATTGAAGTTCGGAACGCACTCGTAACGTTTGGTATTTCTGTGGTATAGGTAAATAGTCTGTGGTTCAATATACTCTGTATTATGGCTTGTTATTCTGTGGTATAATTACTCTGTGGTGACTGCCAGTGTCAAAATATATGAAATTAAGTGTTTATTAATAAGGAAGGTAGATGTAAATATTGTTATATTTTTCCTAACCTCGAGGAATGAAAACGGAGTGATGCTGGTTTCTTTGATATGTTTCTCTGTTTAAACTTGCTTTATTTTATCTTCCTGTGTTGAATTTGTGCAGTGTTGTTTAGTTAACACCTTTTTTCCACTTTTATTGATTAAAAATCGGGATCACTTTGACGTACACTGTTGTTCGTTTGACAACCGGAACTATATCTGGAATCTCTGTATACCTTGCATTATATAAACTTCTCAGCCGATTATTACTATTGTAACCGAGTCCTTGTAAGCTAAACCATTGTTGAAAAGAGTGTCCATGGAGTTTCTTGCCGGTTCTTCTCCATGAGACACACTATTTGGAACCGTGCAACTAGACGTTACATAAGAGCCTGCAAAGGCCTATTTGAAATAAAAAACTTTTGATTTTGATTTTAGGCCGGCAACGCACCTGCAAGCCCTCTGGTGTTGCGGATGTCTACGGGCGGCGGTGATCACTTACCATCACGTGATCGCCTGCCCGTTTGCCCCCTATACTATAAAAAAGTACCCTATAGGTTTTGATTCCCTTGCGAGTATCATTTAAAACACATTTGACCGCCTTCGTGGCTCAGTGGTAAGCGTGATGCGTTAAGCACCGGAGGTCCTGGGTTCGAATCTCGGGGAAACAAGAAAAAAAATTGTTTCGGTCAGGCAGGGTACAGAAGGCTGATCAAGGTAAAGAAAAATGATAAGTGAAACAGACACAGCAATGTGTCTGCCCCATGCCCAACTAGGGACTCGGGATTTCACTTTTTTTATTGAAAATATATTTAAATAAAAAAATGACAAATAAAAAAAACTTAAATAAAACAAGTGTCATATTATGTCTATATTCTGGCTCTTGATGCCTTCTAAATACCCTCCATTCAGTCCACAGTCGGTTAAGCCAAACCATTCGCTCGTGTTAATCTGTCACAATGCAGCCAATAAAGCTACTATGTCTTTTGCAGAACTGCTGAGCAACGCCTGATTAAATGTTAGAGGGCTGGCAAAGGCACGTAACCACCGTGTTAGCGAAGCTATACTATTTTATCGCTTCGGAAATTATTTTACATTCAGTTACACATAAATTACTGTCTGTTTAACTGCTAATATTTTGCGAAACCACCTTGTTAGCGAAGCTATACTATTTTATCGCTTCGGAAATTAATTTCCATTCACACACATTACTATGTTTTACTGCTAATATTTTGTAGCGACATCTACAATCTGGGAATTCAATACGAATACATAAATAACACTGAATCGCGGTATCAAAGTGTTATCAGCTATTGAAGTTACTCAAAGGTTTGACTAGACGAAGATTTAGGTTGGAGGAATAGCATACTTTCCTTCGTCCACAATTTCTCTACAAAAATCCTCGGTAAAACAGGTCTAATTTTTGCCATCTGTTGTAAAAATTTGTTTACCTTTGTAAGATTAATAATATAAGATTTGTGGTAAAAATATTGTATTACGATGATAATTAATACAATATTCATATGGAAAATATATGAAACTGCTGCATTTGGACTATTTCCTGTATTTTTGATCATTTTTATTTAAAGGCAAGTAGGAGATAGACAATCTTGACCTACCCGACTGAAAGGTTGTTTATTATTGTTGATGTTGATGTATTTAACAGAATTGGCTCAATGAATTTGAAATATAGAATTGTCAGTATCTATTTCAAATATGTTGTTCTAGTTTTGTTTAAAAACAAGTCAGTCGGTTCTGCGTCCCTGTTAAATGATTATATTTTCCTATCGCTTTATTGTGTGTTTGGTTTTTGCTATTTTCCCCTTAAAACTATATTCATTTCACTGCTAACGCGGGTAGTAATGGCCCATGGCGGAGTTTAAAACAATGTTTTATCGCTATAGCTCCGTTATGTTAGTGGAAAACAACACTTATTATTATTAGTGTTAGAGTGATTTACACAGTGAGACCTTGCAGTATGTGTTAATTAAAACATACCCTTGTCGTAGGAAATAATTCTTTCAATATTTCTTTCTAGAAGGCTCTAACACATAAGAGTATAGTATAATAGAAAAGTATCGATTTGACATAAACCATCATCACATAAAAATCGTTTTATATAAAATAACTTTTTGCTTTTGATTAAAACGCATTTTATTATTTTTCGGATGCTTTTCAGCAACCGTGGTCGCGGGCAGACAGAAAGATGACAGTTGTCTGATTTGAAATGTCACAAAGTTGCCATATTAACGCCATCTATTGCTACGGAGTTGATATTTACTGTAATTTTCTATATTATGACAATATTTTTTAGTATGTTTGACTTGGGGTTTTAGATTTTTAATTACTGGATCCCAGGTGTTGGAAAGTCTCAAACCATCTTCTCTATTGAAGTTAGGATGTTTTTTAATTTCAAAAGCCTCACGTACTAGGACTTTCAACATTGAGAAAATATCAATGAATTAGAAGAATTAGTTATCCAGGAACTATAACAAAAAAAAAAAAACGGTAATGGAGAATATTTATGAGCCTCTAACCCCAATCAATTGACATCGCGCCCTAATTCCACCTTTAACCTACATTTAATCAATATCAGTACAGCCATTTTGTGAGGGTGAATACTTTTATCACTGACAGTTAATTACGAAATGCCTTTTCTGACAGAAATGTCGTTTATATTTTAAATCAAGATTTTTCCAAGAATAATTTTATATTAAATTGACCATGCTGGGAATCGAATCTATAATTTCGTGCCTTCAGATGGTAAATATTACTATCTGATGAGTGACCTTCGTAAGATATAAGTTGTATAATAGAATTAATAAAAAATCTAAACCGGAATGAACGCAAAGGACTATGATTGTACAGAGTAGGTATAAACAGAGGCAATAAATGATATATTAATAGACTATCCCGAGAATAAAATCGTATGTGTAACATTGACGGGCTCGTTGGCGGTTCCTTAGAACACCTGCCGTGCGCACCGATGAGTCGTGGGTTCGAATCCCACCGGGACAACATGTTTATAATTTTCTGTAAGTAAGTCTTCCATATATCTGGTAACTTCGGGCATTGAACGGGTGGGAGCAGTATCGAAATTCCGATCGGGTAACCTCAATTTATCAATGGAAAATCCGTGAAGTGCACATTGCGCGTTTCGGTTTCAGTCTATGGATTTCTGAATGCTCGAAGTAAAAAATAGGTTGACATTATTGACTGATGTTCTGTGGCTGAGGTATCACATACCATCAAGTGAACCTCATGCTCGTCTGTCGATATCTCAACTGGAGCAACTTAAAAAGTGATTCATCTAAATCACATTTTAAGGTCTAGTAGTTATTGAGTTTATTTGTTACAAACAAAAATACAACTCTCTTTTAACATTTTTTTTACACCTTGGGTTACATTATTGATGTTTAAGTAGGGATCGCTAATTTTTCTAGTAATGAATCAGTGATTATGTAGCACTCTAATAACGAAATGATTTTTGAGTTTGTCCGTAACAAACATACAAATCTTTCCTCTTTATAATATTAGTATATTCTACAAATAAAGAGTCTTATGTTACCAAAATGCGAAATAAATTTACACCTGTCAATCCATTTTCCTTTATAGATACTTTTCGTTATGTTGCTTTATAATATTAGTGTAGATTGCCTCTGAATAAAATTGCTCTACACAGGTAATGAACCGGCGCGTGCGTTGACCCCGCTCAGGGACAACCACTGCACACACGACTATTGCACGGACTAGCGAGATTTGCGATTTTTACTTTTATTTTTATTAGGTGACTAGCAACACGACCCGGCTTTACACGGGTGCAATGTAGATGTACTTTAGTAGCCTAAGTTACTCGCTGATAATGTAGATTTCTATTGGTGAAAGAATTTTTAAAATCGGTACAGAAGTTTTGGAGTTAAACCGTAATAAACAAACTATATAGATACTAGCTAGCTTAGCTAGTTGCAGTGTTGCCATATCAGGGGATTTCCCCCTAGATTCAGGGGTTTTTCGACAGAGTTTGGGGGAAATATTTGGGGGATTTTTAGAGTATTTTAAAAAACACGCCAAATTTTAAAAAACACGTTTTTTTACCATATATCATGTTCTGGCGTTATGTATTGATGTTTTTTTTTATATTATATTCAATTATTTTCCGATAATTAGGATCGTACTTTACAAGTTGTGAGTAATTTATATCGATTTTTCTATTGGTGAAAGAATTTATACAATCAGTTCAGTAGATCTAGAGATAACTCCCTACCTTTTTTTACACCTTGGGTAACATTACGAGTTACGAACCGCTGTTCATAGATGGAAAAACAGTGAAGTAGATTATATTGTCTTTTATTAACGCGAGTATCACACATTTAAATAAAATACTGTATACCGGATTAAAACGCGATTTATTGTTTAAATTATTTATCCCGACGTTTCGGATGCTTTTCAGCAACCGTGGTCGCGGGAGACTGAAAGATGACAGTTGTCTTATATTTGAAATGTCACAAAGTTGCCATATTTAATTCAATTAAATTAAAAAATAATCTATTAATTTAGGTAACACAATGTACATCTATGAACGTGAATAAAAAAAATAATACATATTAAATTACTAATATTACTAATATTAAATGCTTCTAGTTTTACATTTACTACCAGTTCACAAATCAAGGGCGTAGAGCGGACGAGAAGAACTGGCAAGAAACTCGCCGCCACTCTTTTTAATCGCCAAGTTTTGTAAAACCAGTTCTTCTCGTCCGCTCTACGCCCTTGATTTGTGAACTGGTAGTAAATGTAAAACTAGTTAAGTAGACTGTATGCTCGTCTGTCGATATTAAAAACGTCAGTGACGGATAGACAGTAGACAGTAGGTTGCCGGCAGGTCAGTGACCCCGCGGCCGTGACGGCGACCGTGGACCGTGATCGCGACTCCATTGTTCGTTTTGTACTTTTTGTACTCTTTGTTTGTCACCACAGTACATATCGCTTGCAGTGGCTCAATTAAATTTTTAGATAAATCTGTGTTTGAAAAAGTTTCGTTTGATCGCAAAGAACTGAATCAATACTGAGTTCATTTGACCCGTTCAAGAAAATTTATTGATTGGTGGAACTCAGAAAGATTTTTCCTAAAAGTATTTCTTTAAAGGGTTCATTCAATTTCAATTCAATATTAATCAATTCAATATTCAATATTTGGGAATACTCAGAGGGGCTAGCATGAACGAATATCGAAAAAGTATACGTATCGTTTAACTTTCATTTGTATGAAATTTCACATGATTACATACAACTGACCGTTTGACGATTCGAATACTTTATCAATAGTCGTTCGTGCTAAGCTCTCTGATAGTTACTTGATGGTAATTGTTGATTTTTTCATTGACAACACTCAAACAGCAAAAGATGTACGTAAATTTTTTACTTGAGGAAAAGTAAGTTATACATAATTAATTTGTGAGCACGGCAGTGCCCTCACCAAGACGAGATAACGGAAGCGCACTACCTACAATTTCTCGAAGCGTTTCATCGTATTTTTGTACCCTTAGAATTTCGAAAGAGTGACATATACATTCCTATAACCTATGGGCTTATGAACAGAAAGTTATTCACTAAATATGTGTTTTTTGTGCCAACAATGAGTAAGTAAATAGCCAAGAAATATTGATTAATGGTGTAGGGTTTGTAGATAACTTAGACCTTGGCTCTCCATAAGATCTGATAACGTTTTACAGTGCAAGCAATATACAGTACCTACTCGTCTTGGCGTTACTTTACATGTAAATGTTTTAGTGGGATTATTTTTTACCGCTAGATATTGAGTTACTAAACTACGTCTTTATACTGTGCAATTTATTAAAATGTGTAGGAAATAGTATTTATTAACTGTTAAAAAAGGATAATACTTTTGGTGTTTTGTCATAATTATACAGATGCGATTATAGTTTATACTAGCCGTCCCCGCCCGCCCGCTTTGCTGGGCGAATTGTAAAGGATAGACGAATATGAACTATCCACATAAATTTGAAAAAAAAATGGTAAAGGGTTGATGGAATTCAAAAAATGAATAGCCTAAAACCTTCTACAATTAATTCCGCGTCGAATGGTCATGGTATCATGCCGATCGGTCCAGTAGTTTTCAAGTTTATCGATAACAAAGAAAAAAAAAGTTGCTTATATATATATAGATAGATTTTTGAAATATAATACCTACTTGAAGTTATTTTTGTGTTTACTTGCAGTATGGGAGACCTAACTTAAGTCTCATAGCAAAATGTATTCCAAAAATCAACCCATGATTATTAGTTGCAAAACTACGTTGTAAAAGTGTAACTTGTCATGATGATTAAGATCATAATCCTATAAAATAGTTGCCTATATAATAAGAGTAACCAAAGTTTTAACTCCTAACTAAAAAACAAGTAATACAAAATAGTTCCTTTTTTTAATTATTGTAATTTGTACGAACTATTCCTAGATGGCGCTCATCACAATAATTGACAATTAGTTTGTAGGTTAGGAAAGTAACACCGTTGCAGTTGATATAACATTGTGAGTTCAAAATTCAATAAAACAAGTTGAAAGTACATGGCTGGTGTTCTTAGTAATTCTCTAACAGTACCTAATTAATACCACGATACCACATAATAAGAGAATATACCTATATCATATTGTATCTGAATTGTTATATTTTTTGCAAATAAATATTATCTTATTATTTCATGTGGCTTCCTAAGGGCATAAGCCTTTCCTACAGTCGTAAGGGAGCATGCATAATATTCACTATCATTGAAAGTACCTTACTAAATTGTACTCACCAAAGAATCTCTTCTGAATCAAACAGCTCGACGTTTTGATAAAAATAATTCACTAACCTGAAACAAAATAGATCATTAAATCACTTCTGTATCAAATATTAACAATAATACTCCAATAATTAATAATTATTTGTTTAGTTTTTTAGTCAGATTTCGGCAAAATGCATCTTGTCTTTTTACACACGTTTGACATTTCAAAACGTAGGTACATAAAATTATCCTTTTTATTCGATATCGAAAGACAAGCGAGAGGTTCAGTCGCAGAATCAGTGATGCGCTGTCGACCTATTAATTCTGATCAAATGAGAGAAATGTTTCCGAATTTCCCTCGCAATAATATCTGACGATTTGTCAATCTAAACAGGATATAATATAAATAGCTAGTTTTTACAGCTGGCCTGGTTCCAAGACGTCGTCAATGTATTTGAGATTTAGATGAATTGCTTTCGACCTATGAAATATTACTCGTTTTTTTTTTTAATTATTAGCGGAATATTCAAAAATATATGAAAAATTTAAAGGTAATCGTTTGGCTTGGTATGGGCATGTTATGAGGAGAGATGAAGGGAATTTTAAATATGAAAAAAAGACATGAATTGACTGTGTGAAGAATGATGTGTTTGAAAGTTGTGACTGATGATATGGTGAGTGAAAAGAGAGAATGGAAAAAGAGAACATACTGCGCCGACCCCAAATAACAAAAAAAGGGAACAGGGCAGGAAGAAGAAAAAGAAGCGGAATATTCACGGTCTTTTCATTTTATTATAACTGACTAATAGGGATTAAAAAGGTGAATTACCGAGGCCCTAATGGGGCATGATGGGGCAGACACATTTCTGTCTTTTTCACTGATCATTGCTAACTAAAAATGCTGTATTCTTTATTAGTTTTTAACCAGTATAGATTGTTAGAATACTTGTTACATATTTCTGATGTCCTGGTACTTTTTAGAAATCCCGATCCCCTAGTGGGCCATGAGGCAGACATATTTATGTGTCTGTTTCACTGATCATCGCTTACTAATAATGTGAGTGTATTCTTTATTAGTTTTTAACCAGTATAGATTAATACAATACTTGTTACATATTTCTGATGTCCTGGTACTTCTAAGAATTCGCGAGCCCCCTAGTGGGGCATGGGGCAATTCTAATTCGGGGACCTTCGGTGCTAATCGCAATGTGCTGAGTCAAAATTAAATACATTTTCCTTCTTTTAATGTTTTATTTTTTATACATAAGTTACCTTTTTATAGATTGTTGCGTGACTGAAATCCAGCATTTTAAGTGAGTGAGTTTAAAGCAATGCTGAGATTGCTGACTTTTGACTGTCAAACATAAACAACAAATGCTTTCAAATGCGTTGCCGACATTTAATTAATGAATACTCTCGTTTCGTGAAGGTTTCCAAGTCATATCGATAACTTTTGGTTCTTGTTGAGACTTCGCCGGTGCCGGAGAACAAAATTATAAATGCCATATAAATATAAAGCAGTTATCATTTTAGTCTCCGGAGCCGGCGACTTGGTCGAGATAATATACGGAAAATTAAGGAAGTTAGGATTAATAATTTTTTGTTAGAGAATTTCCGCGTCCTGAAGAGTGTTTGACCCCGCTTCTTGGCTGAACTCAGGGACCGTATTAATTAGACGACGAATCAACTGCTTTTTGTCTCAAAGCAAGCAGCAATTGACCGACATTGGGTTGCAAGTGTAAAAAAAATATCAAACAACTGAAGAGAAGAATATTTTGGATATTCAAAAAAAAATAATACAATATTCATCTGTTTATAAATTTTAAACAGATCAGTAAATTACGCATTTATACCGACTAAATTACCTATTACAAGACGTGCATGGCTCAATATTGCTTACGACTTTATTCATAATCGAATAATAATAGATAAAATATATTTTGTCTCGCTCTATCGAATATAAAAAGACAACAGAACGAAAAAAACAAAACATATTTGAACTATATTGCTTACTAGCAATTGCCCCCGCAACCCCCCTTGTGGGTTGAATTTCGTAAAATCCGTTCTTAGCTGACCTCTACTCAGCGAAAGGAATATTCCTACCATATTTCAAGTCGCTACGCCTTATGGTTCCAGAGATATCGTGATGAGTGACTATATAGGTGGAAATCTCTTTTATATATATAGATAATAATATAACACGTTTATGAATCAGGTTGTAAGAATACATAGAATCTTAGACTGATCTATGTATAGCCAAAAAAAATTTAAAAGGGAACTCAAAAATATTAGGTAATAACTTCTTTGAATTCATATTTTTTTTTAAATTAAAAATAATAGAAATGAACACCAATATTGCTTTTAAAAATAAGTGAATTCTCGTGTCCCCTAGTGGGGCATTTGGGCTGTTACACTGATCATTTTTAACAGGCAAGTTAGGTATTCAGTATTTTGTGCTCTGGTTTCACAGGGTTTTTAACCCAGGACTTCCGGTGTTAAACACATCAACCACTGAGCCATATTAGCGTTCAATATTGTTTTAATAGATTTATAAAAAAGCCCAGAACGTATATATTTGGACGCTAATGCTATTGCGCCGCCCGGTATGGCTATTGCGGTTATTGAAAGTCTATCCAAAGCCCCTTCAAATTGGACATAATGGGAGTCAATAAATACTAATTTAAATAAATAAAAATATTATTAAGTCCGTAGCGTTAGTTAATAAAAATAATTCAGCGCAAGCGCAACTGTTTACGTTTGAAACATGAATCTAGTGGGCAACTACGGTGACAATTAAATTTAACAATTGTAGATTTTTTATTTTTGGCCTTGTAAAAATTGATAGCTCGTGTCTTGAAACCAACTAGGTCTTAATTATTTGGAAGCACTCTCCGTATAACATGAACATCAATAGATATATCGCGGACGAAAGAAGAAAAACTAAGATATAAGATATCTCGATAGATTATATTGTCTCGACATCAACAACTTTGAGAGACAAGATATCTCGATCGACAAATATCTCTTCTTTTGATATTGGAAGTCGAGTTTTAAGTGTGTCATGGTAGACCCGGAAGACATAAAGATAACTGTCATTTTGTCGTGGTTGTCATGCTAATCCGGCAGGATATCCGCGATTCAAATGTCTCAGATGCGTTGTTGGCCTTGTAAAAATTGAAAGGCTCGTGTCTTGAAATCAACGAGGTTGGAAGCACTGAAGACGGCAATTCATTCTACAGATTATTTTCAAGATATTGAATACCTATGTAATAAAACGCAATCAATTCATTTTCTTTATCCCGATCTTTTTGCTAGATATCGACAAACGAGCATGAGGCTTACTGGGTAGTTCGGCCACAGAACACAAGTCAATGATGCGCTGTCGATCTAAGATTTACTACGATCATTCGGAAATTCATAGAATGAAGCTGCAATATATTTGGCCGTATTCATTTTTTTCTGACAATTAACAAGAGGCAATTTTGCCATAATATTGATAATTACGACGATTCAGACAACTGTCACCTTTCAGTCTGCCCGTGACCTTGCTTGTTCAAAAGCAAATGAAATTGCGTTAATATGGCAACTTTGTGATATTTCAAAAATTAGACAAGTGTCACCTTTCTGTCTACCAATGACCATGGTTGCTGAAAAGCATCCCAAACGTTGGGATAAATAATTTAAACAATATACATAAATAATAAATCGTTTTAATCCGGTATATAGATCATACATACAAATACATCACGCCTCTTTCCCATTGGGGTAGGCAGAGATCACGGAATTCCATATGCTCCGATCCTTACATACCACTTTCGCTTCTTCTACTTTCATCAATGCTTTCATACATACTCGACAGTTACGAGTACTTTTGACCTAGCCCTTATAGTATATAAGGCGGTATATAGTATTTTATTTAAAAGCAAATGAAACTTTTTTCCATCTATGAACGGTGCTTCGTTACCCGCGAATTGAGTGACTTATCTCCCACTCAACTGAACTCATGGTCACCGCACACAATGTAAACACGTTCGCCGTACATCACTACTACGTTACTAGCACTTATTATGATTATCTATGGGATTCCATGAACAATGTGTTACTTTTCTAATAATTAAGGTTTAATTCTGCCGTCATTAGTCAAAACATCAATTATTATAATCTATCGGTATAGCTTGATATAGTTAAAATATGTTTTTATTATTTTTTCTGTAGTCTTTTTGTATTCAATAGAGCGGGACAAAACATATTTTAACTATATCAAGCTTATACTACGTTTATAAGTAAGACCGTATATCTATACATAGTATAAAACAAAGTCGCTTTCTCTGTCCCTTTGTATGCTTAAATCTTTGAAACTACGCAACGGATTTTGATGCGGTTTTTTTAATAGATAGAGTGATTCAAGAGGAAGGTTTATATGTATAATATAATAATAATTTTCTGTAGTGTATTTAGTATCAGCATTGCACCGGTGCGAAGCCGGGGCGGGTCGCTAGTA
This sequence comes from Anthocharis cardamines, assembly GCA_905404175.1. NCBI lineage: Eukaryota > Metazoa > Arthropoda > Insecta > Lepidoptera > Pieridae > Anthocharis > Anthocharis cardamines. The sequence goes on along the minus strand of FR989976.1, from coordinate 7,767,308 downwards.
ATATTATAAAGAGGAAAGATTTGTATTTTTGAATTTTTATATTTTTGTATGTTATGAATAAACTCAAAAACTACTGGACCGGTTTTAAAAATTCTGTCACCAATAGAAAGCTACATTATCAGCGAGTAATATAATATAGGCTGTGTGAAGTTGGCACACGACTTTTGAAAAAATTGTGCTTATGAGGTTTGTTTGATAGATTTGAAAAGTAGTAGATAAAAGGGCAAAGCCTTGTCTTTTATCTTCTACTAGCAATTTACTCGCTGATAATGTAGCTTTCTATTAGTGAAATAATTGTTAAAATCGGTCGAGTAGTTTTTGAGTTAAATCGTAATAAACAAATCCTTCTTCTTTTCTCTGAGACAAGTTAAGGGCAGAAAACTGACTATAACTTTGAGACACTTAGAGAGGAAAAGAGAAAGAGCGTACAGTGATTTCCCAAATATTAGTTCAGGGTTACTCCCTAACAATTAGTTATCAAGAAATGTATTACAAAACAATAGTGTCATGTAAGAAATTGTATGAACATACGAGCAGTGGTGTGGAAAGCACTTTCTACTCGATCCAAGCTAGGGTTGCCATATTTTTTTGTATTTCAGAGCGGACAGTCATCACCACCGCTCATGGACATCCACGACTCAAATGTCTCAGATGTGTTACCGGCCTTTTTAAAATTTTAAGGGACCATTTCATGAAATCAACCACAACACTAGTTGGAAATTAATTCTATAGTTTTATTTTTACTTATCATCACATAAAATAATATCGCTTAATACAATAAAATGAAGTTATTGTCCGTAAGTTTTTATTTTTGAGATTTGTATGCGAATGGAAATATCAATAAATTACCATATTTTAAATTAATTAAGGAAAATACAATGTTAGATATACATAATATCTTTTTTGTTTTTAATAAGTTCAGGAATAAAGAAATATACAGATAGCGGCACGAGTCGTGAGCACAATTTTCATTGGTCGATATGACGTTAACCACGCTGACGTGGAGCGTGATTGGTTCGGCAGTCGATGCTCGTCGTCTATTGGCTCCGCGCGTATCATTCGACTATCGTACACTTGAGTGCAATTTTAGTGACAACTTTTTAATTAGTGTATTTTTGTTCTTTTTGTTACCGATTTGATTAAACCTTAAAAATAAAATATGCAGAGCAGAAAGAATTCGATGTTAAATAGATAATCCCGACCAATGATCTTCTCAGTGTTTTGTTCCATGAAATAAATACGTATTACGAAAAACATGATTTACCTTTATTAACAAACTGCAGAGGCGACTAATGCAATTTAATCAATTAATTAATGTTATTTTCAATTACCGATTGAAATAATAAAGGTGCCAAATAATTTTGACCGACAGTGTACTCAATCCCCACCACGGTTCATCTGTGCTCACGACTCGTGCCGCTATCTGTATTTGCCTATAAGTTCAAATATGGGATTTGAACTCTCTGGGGGACTAAGAACCTGTTTTTCAAAAAAAAAAAGAACAGATTCTTAGTCTTTTTTTTATGATGATTTATGTTAGACAGACGAGCATGAGGTTCACTTGATGATAGGTGATACTTCAGCCACAGAACATCAGTCAATGATGCGCTGTTGACCGAATTTTTACTTCGAGCATTCAAATCCATTCAAATCTCGGTTTTACCATCTATGAACGGTCGGTCGGTCGGAATTTAGATATTCCTCTCACCCGTTTAATGCCCGAAGTGACCAAACGTGGGGAAGACGGACGGGCTCGTTGGCGCGTTCGGTTGAACACCTGCCGTGCGCATCGATGGGTCGAGGGTTCGACTCCCACCGGGAGCACATGTTTATAAATTTCTGTAAGCATGTTTTCTCCACGTCTGGTAACTTCGGGAATTGATCGGGTGGGAGGAATATCTAAATTCCGACCGGGTAACGAACCACCGTTCGTTCATAGATGGAAAAGCCGTGAAGTGCATATTGCGCGTTTCGGTTTCAGTCTATGGATTTCCGAATGCTCGAAGTAAAAATTGGGTCGACAGCGCATCATTGACTGATGTTCTGTGGCTGAGGTATCACCTACCATCAAGTGAGCCTCATGCTCGTTTGTCGATATCTGACATAAAAAAAAAGACATGCTTATAGAAAATTATATGTCAATCAATCCTCCTCTCATACATACAGAATATAGTATCCTGCCGGCCTAGCATGACCGCCACGAGATATGTCGCGGACGAGAGAAGACAAACTAAGATGTAAGATAGGGAGATATATTATATCTCGACATCGACAATTTTGATAGTAAAGATATCTCGATCGACAAATATATCTATTTCTGATATTAAAAGTCGAGTTTTAAGTGTAATTGTCATGTTAGACCCGGAAGAAATAGAGCGATAATCGATTAAAACACGAGAAAACGGTCGATAACATTTTGTCGCGGTTGTCATGCTAGGCCGGCTGATCTGATTTTAAAAATAAAATTGTACTCAAAGTGATAAAATTGTACCCAAAGATGGTAACCCTACACATCAGTCATTCTAAGAAACAATGTTGCTAGTATTTGAACCTATCTTTTAGCCGCAAACAAATATAAACTTCCGGGCGTCGTAATATTGCATACTAGCCGATGCCCGCGACCTTGTCCGCTTTTTAAATTATAATTTTATAATTTTTGTTGGGCGAAGAGAAACTAATTGGCACCTACCTATAATTATTTTTCAAATTCAAAGTATTTTTTAATAAATACCCTCAATATCTACTACATCAATCATACATTACTATATTAAACGTTTGTTATGTTTTCACTGAATAGATTTTGATAAAATTTTGTCTAGTCCGATAGTAGTCTATATCCGAAGTGATCCGATTTCAGTCTAAGGATTTCTGAATGCTCGAAGTAAAAACTAGGTCGACAGCGCATCATTGACTGATGGATAGATGTTCTGTGGCTGAGGTATCACCTTCCATCAAATGAACCTCATGCTCGTCTGCCGATATCTAACATAAAAAAAGCATCTGTTATATCTTCAAGGCAAAACCACTGAATAGATCTTGATAAAATTTTGTATAGATACAGCTTAAACTCTAGGAATTCGGTCTACATATTTCTCGAAACTGAACCGAAAATAATTCTTAGTGAATGCAAGAGATATGTAGACCTAATTCCTTTTATAATGTAAAAGCTCTTAAACGTTATGTGAGATCAAAGGGAATGATTAAGCGTTTTCTGTTTCGTGGTATTTCTAGTGATAGACTAAACATTACGCGCATAAAACATTCATATTACTCTAAACATTACTCAAAGATACCACATGATATTACCCTAAGCATTACTCAGATATACCACAGTAATAGATGACTTGGCCAATGGCCATGGATGAAAACAGCGCGGTGAGTTTGCCTAAATTATTATAATACTAGCGATTCACACGGTTGCAATGTAGATGTTCTATGCAAAAGTCTGTTACTCGCTGATAATGTAGCTTTCTATTGGTGAATTTTTAAAATCGGTCCAGTAGTTTTTGAGTAAAATCGTAAAAAGCAAACAATTATTTCCTCTTTATAATATTAGTATAGATTACAAATATACTCGTATTCCTATTACCAATTAATATTGTCAGATGTGAAAATCGATTACAATTCATTTAGTACTGGTAAAAAAGTGTTTTCTATTTTTTAACAGAATTGCATAGATGAGGTAAAGTTTGTAAGATTGTAGGGATCTCTGGATCTACTGAATTGACTTTAAACATTATTTTACCACTTATAGGAAGCTATTATCAGCGAATAACATAGGCCATACATACATTCAAAATGACAATCAGTGTTGGGGTCGCATCCGGCCCCAACGTATTCTGAGTGGTCTTCCATTTCGGAGGTCACCAATTCTTACAGTATAAAATGTTTTAATTATATTTTTGAAATTGTTATAATTATATTGTATTTTGGTTACTTATTGAATAAAAGTTTCTTCTATTTCTATATTTTTGTGTATAGAACATCTACATTGCACCCGTGCGAAGCCGAGCGTGTTACTAGTCTATTATAAGTTCATATTAATACGATTTATTTAGACATATATAACTGTAAGTTATTGATGTGTGATACTCGTGAGAATCAAAGTGATATTGCTGAGTATGCGTGATATAGCATCACACGTAACATTACTTCTGTAATACGACACTATGAATGGCGGGAATAAGGTTAAAATTTGGATATGTGATAAATAGCACAAGGCTAGTGATTTTAGTTCAATATTTTTATGTATTGTTTATTTGACTGCGGTATATTGGTTTATTTATTTTTTTATTAATTTGTTTTTATTTTCTAAAAAAAATATATTTTATCTCTATTGACTATTATTCAGATTATGGTGAAACTATGTACATAATTAGTTATAGTGAGATATGTTACAGTTATAGAAAGTAGAAACACGTATAGAACATGAACACACAATATAGGTACGTTGTATGAAATGCTTTATATTATTTATTATGAATTTTTCTATACAATCCCACTGGTTTTTAATAGTGCCGGATTAGTGAGATTCTACTGTATATATAAAAACTATATCAAAAAACAGATTTGGATTATCAAGTTTAAAATAACACCGACTTTTTTTAATGAGATTTAAATAATAGAATTAAAAAATTCCGGTTTGATCAGAACAAAACGACATAATTCTGTACTTTATTAAAAAATGAATTAGAACTTAGATTGATTATGTATATTTTTTTATATAAATTCAATTATTTTTATTATTAGATTATTGAATTGAATTTATATTTTATAAAACCTAGAACAAAGGTTTGTTGATATATTATAGAGCGCATTATTGTAAATAAATTATCATTAACAAGTTTTCCGTCATTCTATCAACATCTCGGTAGCCAACAACTTTCAGTCATCAAAATATTAATATTATACTAAATAGGAAATATTTGTTTGTTTGTTTCGATTTAACTCAATAACTTCTCTACTGATTTTAAAAATTATTTCACCAATAGAAAGCTAAATTTGTTTGTGAATTTCATTGCCGCCCTACAAAACGGGGCGGACCGCTAGTTCACTATAAGTTTAGAATAAATGCTGTCAAATTATCAATTATTATTATTATTATTTCGCCCATAGGGCAGGCTAAAGTCTTTCGAGCATACCGCCTTGTCTTATATTTTCCTTATTTATGTCTTACGCTACTTATCTTATACCCGCCATTTTTTTCCTCAAACTATCAACTTCTTTTAATCGGAACTTTTTTTTTAATTATTGCATGACCATGGATGCTTGTCCTTCAGTCGGAATCGGGATGGTTTTAAGTGTTACCAGATCAGTCAGTCTCTCCTTTTATTTAAATACAGATGATAAAATATGCAATATTGTCATTGTGAAGATTCCGACGCAGTATTACTAAATACCGTTTCCATTGTCCTTACACTAACAAAGAAACAGAGTATTTTATGAGTTTCTGACAACTGAATAAGACTCCTCTAAAACCTATAACGTCAAGGATTTTAAATATATTCAGAAAATTAATCTCTTATAATCCCTTTTGAGGCTGCGACCTTAGATTTGGTTTTAAATGTTTAATGTATAGTTTAAAAAATAGATGGCGCTTATATCAAAATTCATTTTATGTTGGTTATATTTTATACAAGAATCTTAAAAATTGCATTTATGCATTCTGCTACCCTTCTTTTATCACCCCTCTTAATTTCTGGTAAAAATATTTAGTGAAGCGTAATTTCGATCCTACTCTTTTATTATATGTATAGATTTAGTTGACCAAAGTATCGGGTAATATTTAAAGCAGTTATCATTTCTATTAATAAATAATGTTTAAAGTTTCGTTAAAAATTAATCGAATTAACACAGGGCCGGATTTAGGAAAGGGCTTACAAGGTTTCCCCAAAAGAAGGGCCCTTCAAAAGAGACTTTGAGTAAAGTTTTCCTTTGATATTTTTTTTCACTTTTTTAACATTTACCTGCTGTACTTTGTAAATAAATGATTATTTTGTTCTTAAATATTTAAAAAAAATCATTTTATTTGGAAAATAATTTGGGGTCCCACTCCTTTTTTACCCCATGCCTCCAGACATCTAAATCTGGTCCTGAATTAACATTAACATAGTTCATAAAATAGGGTATTTGACTACAGTTGAAATATAGATCAAACTGATGTTAACTTAACAGTAAACATATTTTTAAATCGATTTAGCCAGCACATTATTTAAAAATATGTAAGATTTTTATAATAAATCAATATTAAAATACTTAAATTTTCATGTTTGACCACGTGATTAAAAACGCACGGGATTGGCTGAATCTGGAGTGACGTCACCTGCATTGTTACAGTAATGTTTTGTATGGTGTTTCTGTGTTTTTCTTAGTTTTTTACGGGAATTCTCATCTATAAGTGACTAAAAGTGACAAATTATCATTAATAATCAAATACAGTACGATGGAGACCAACTTCGTTAAAGCTGATAGTGGAAACCTACCCGAGAATAGACGCGATTAAATTATGGTCCGAGTATTTTTCAAAAACAATCATGATTTTTACGCTTCCGAATTAAAGAATGTGAAAACAGCATTGTAAGTATTATTCTACTTTTTATAAAATATACTTTCTAAGAATTAAATAAATTAGAAAAAGCCTAAAAAGGTTGTTACTATTATAAAAACATTTTAGGTTATGTTGACAAATTGGCCATTCGATGTTATAAGTTACAACTCGTTTAAAGTTAATAAAAAATGAAGTATGAATTTGAATGAATATAAATAAATACTTATTTATCTAATTGTCATTTTGTAAACCTAAATTATCATAACTTTTGTAATAGTATTTAACATTATCATTGGTGTTGAAACCATATAGTCAGACCAACAGCCAGTTTAGTCGGAGATAAAACGCCAGATATCCTAAATTTATTCGGTATTTTCGTCTTAAGGTTAGTATTTATGCTCCCACAAGCATTCACAAAACTTAACAATGTCTGGCAATATTGAAATGCCTGGCAACTGTTCCTACATCAAACATGCAAAAGATACACTCTTATTTCTCCATTTTTACAGGTCGTCAAGGGAATCTTATGGAGATGATGCTGTTGGTTATGTACAGTTATTTCGACAGTCAGGGATTTGTACAGTAAAATATAGAATGTGCCCTGAACACAAAGAGCTAAATGTTATTCTGTGACTCTTGTGGTTGATGAAAACAATGCTCAGAACACAAGTTGCCAGTGTCATGACTGTGCAGCTTCAGCTGGAGGCTGTAAACATGCAGTGGCCTTTTTAATGTGGGTTCATAGGCGCAGTGAAGAACCTTTTTTGCACTTCAGTTAAGTGCTACTGGAAAAAACCTACACTATCCAAAGTAGGCACAAGTTCGAAGTATATTGTGGACAAACTTATTAAAAATAAAGTGTATGTTACAGTAGTAATATTGGACTACATTTGATGTTTTTTCACTGCATTTAATGTTTTTTTATTGATGTTCATAAGTGTAAATTGTGTTACCTAAATTAATGATTTGCATTTGAAAGATGATAGACAGGATAGAGTACATATTTGAAATAAAATATTTGTTGTTTTATTTTCTAATTTAATTTTCTTACATAATATGTACAGACATTTCACAGACTTACAGACAATTAATAAAATAAGTAAAAAGTGAATTCCCAAGTCTCCTAGTGGGGCATGGGACAGACCCATTTCTGTGTCTGTTTCACTGTTCATTTTTCTTTACAGGCAAGTAGGTGACCCTACCGAAGTATTTTAATCTCGTTTCCCTGGGATTTGAACCCAGGACCTCCGGTGAAAACGCATAGCGCTTGCCACAGAGGCCGTCCACACAATGAATATGTGACCAAAATTGTTGGTATTTCTGACATTAGTCATACATTATTTTAAAAATATTACATAAATTAAGAATGAAGTAAGATAACTAGAAATAATTCATAATCATAAGGTCTTAGATGACATTCCATTTTAAATAGAGATGTCATGGTTGATGTAGTGGGTACTTTGTAAGGAGAAAGGGAAACATTTTGTGTAGTTGTTTTTGTCTGTACTGCTTTGCTTCTATAAAGCTTGGACCTGTTTTTCCACACTAACAATAGGTTTGTTTGATGTTCCTTTCTCACAGTATGTTTGTAATGGTTCTGAAAAGACAACATATTTATTACACAATCAACCTGCAACTCAGTGTGTTGGTATAATAATAATATTAGCTGTAAATATGGTATTATAAAAGCATATATACATCTAAATTAATTCCTAAACTACTTTACATACTCATGATCTGCACAGCGGTTTCAGGCATAGAACTATCATCTATAAGTGTGCTGATTTCAGGTATATCTGCTGCAGCTTGAGTTTCATCATTCATATCATTTTTTAAACGTTTGACATAGGCTTATCGGAACAGAGTAGTATCTGACTCCCTTTTTCTACAATCTACTTGGCAATGAAATGAAAAGTTCCTTTAACCATGAGTATAGTTTGGCTGAATCCCATTTTATATTGTATATAGTTTACCATATCTTATTCCATCTGCAATAAAAAAATTATCATTATTATATCTCTTTTAAATATAACTCGGGTAGTTTAGAACATTGTTATTTAATTCCTCTAACTTTTCTTCTATTATAGCAAATAAAAAAAATACAATCTTCATTTCAGTATATACAAAATCAACAATAAATCATACATTTAAATACATTAACTCAAATACAGTATAATTTAAAGAGATTATTACGAAAATATAATATTAAATCGTTCTTTAAGAAAAAATACCTAAGTCTAAGAATGAAATATATGTTAATAGAATTGATTACTTACATCTTCGCACATGAAACCATTAGTATTTACTGCTATTAGCTATATCTTTCGGGTTTCTACGAGCGAGCATTTACCACTTTTTCCGAATCTTAGTATTCTTTGGAATAGATACAAACATTTTCTCCGGTGTTTTAATAGATGTGTTAGAACATTGAGGCACTACACATCATTTATAAACCATATTGTAACAATAAAAATGAAAATTACCACTAAGCGTATTGTGATTTGAAAGCTAAGTTTGTTTACAACATGGTGACGTCATGACATCACGTGACCTCTATAAAAATGGCGTCTTAGCGTTTTGGCGGCTTTTTTATTTATTTAAACTTTGATGGGGATTTTCATAGTAAATAAGGAAATTCACAAAGAATTAATTAAATTGCAAATGTATCATGCCATAATGAACAATATTACACATTTTTCAAAAATCAGTCAAATACCCTATTGAAGCTGCTTTCGCTTTTGTTAGAATACCTAATATGCATTTAATAGGAATGGAATACGTTCTCCCAAGTGTATAGTTTTTTTTTAAATTAATAACAATTAACATGACCAACGTCTAAGTTCTAACCATTAACAAGTGTTGCTAGATCTAATAAATCAAATACAATAAGGCAGTTTTTATAATTGGTGAAAACATGGGCGTTGTTACATCGGAAACCCGATAAGTAAGAATCAAACGTTTTTCCGTTTTAAATACTTATTGTATATTACGAAACGAACGTTGTTGCAGTCGTTAGCTGAGTAATTATTATAAGTGTTTTCTTTTATAACAAGCACAAGTACAGAAAAACAGCAAATAGAAATGTTATATATATAATATAATACAATTAAATAATTTAGTAAGAGCAATATTATTTATGAATAATTATTATCTATAAAAAAAAAAGTTCATAAAAGGCATTATCTCACAGACTACAACTTTTTTTGTCGTTCCGAAACTACTGAACTGATTTTAATGCATTTAATATAAATTTAAATGTAATGTTGCGAATAAATATGATATAAATGCCAAGGAGATACTATATCTTTTGAAAGTAGTTTTTACTGTTTCAGTTCAAAATAAATATTATATTTTTTTATTTTTAGATATCGACAGAAGAGCATGAAGTTCTCTTGACGGTAGGTGATACTCCAGCCACAGAACATCAGTCAATGATTCGCTGTCGACCTACTTTTTACTTAGAGCATTCGGAATATTTTATAGCTTACATGTATTTAAATACTTCAAAAATATGCCTCAGTAATTCAAAGAGGAAAAAGTATAAAAAATATAATATTCATGACTAAAAATCCAAAATAAAAGATTATTTTTTTTTTAAATAATTTCATTGTTATTCTAACTTTGACTTCCGCAGTTACATAATATGTAACAAGTATTCTGTCAATCTATACTGGTTAATAATTAATATAGAAGACACTAGCATTATTAGTGAGCGATAATCAGTGAAACAGACACAGAAATGTGTCTGCCCCAAGCACCACTAGGTTACAAAAGAATACTCTAGCATTATTAGTAAGCGATGATCTGTGATATAGACACAGAAATGTATCTGCTTTATGCCCTACTGGGGACTCGGGAGTTGTAAGAAGTACCAGGACATCAGAAATATGTAACAAGTGTTCTATCAATGTATACTGGTTAATAAATTACTAAAGAATACTAGAGCATTATTAATTAGTAAGGGATAATCAGTGAAAGACACAGAAATATGTCTGTCCCAAGCCCCACTAAAGAAACAGAAAAGAATACAAGAGCATTATTAGTAAGCGATGATTAGCGAAACAGACATTTGATAAAATCCAATCGATAAATCACAGTTAATTTCTAACTATTATTCATATATTATCAATAATTATTGATAATTAATATGTCATAACAATAGCAACTACGTAAATATGTATATATAATATAATTGTTTATGTAAGTTCAGTTAGTAAATAAACCGCTTCCACCTATCAATAATAATTTACTTTGTTTAATTGAATACATATTGATTTCATATAATGGTTTTACTTTTACTTCTAACAAGTGGCTAGGGGCGTAGAATTTACAGAAAATTAATGATTAGCAAAATTATTAGAATTAGTAGTGGTAGATTTTTATTATTGATCTTCTAACTTAATAGTTTTTGAGTTTATTCGTTTTTTATGTTAGATATCGACAGACGAGCATGAGGTTCACTTGATGGAAGTTCAATGACGCTGCCGACCTATGTTTTACTTCAAGCATTCGGAAATCCATTGACTGAAATCGAAACGCTCACGGTTTTTCCATCTATGAACGGTGGTTCGTTACCCGGTCGGAATTTCGATATTCGATTCGATTTTTCGAAAAACATGCTTGTGCAGTTATAAACATGTGCTCCCGGTGGGATTCGAACCCACGACCCATCGATGCGCACGGCAGGTGTTTTACCGAATGCGCCAACGAGCCCGTCAAAGATGCTTACATCCAAGAATTGTAAGCAATTGTTTACACGCGGTTATTATATGTTGTTTACACCAAGAAAAGTATTGAAAAAAAATAGCATATAAGTGATCAAGAATGTTACGTTTTGTTTAGACCGTGCAAGTCATTTATTTCTTTAATTTAATTGTATGCAACAGACAAGAAAATTGCATCGTTTCGTGCATTTATGTGCCTTCAAGGCGTTCTGTTGTTAAAAATGTTGAAAATAAATGCATGTTGGTTAACAAAATGTTTAATCAAAATAAATAGTAATAAAAATATATAAAATTTGCATTCTATTCAAAAAAAAAAGAAAAAAAATCAGCAAAAACTTATATAATTGTCATTTATTAAAGGCGGTATGGTCGAAAGACTTTAGCCTGCCATTTGGGCAAAAAAAATATGTGTTTTATTAACGCGAGTATCACACATTTGAATCAAATACCATTTGCCGGATTAAACCGCACCTTTAAAAAAAAACTCGATTTTGATTTCCATAAGTGAACACAATATTCTTGCCGGGTTTAGCATTTCCATTATCTATCACAACGGTTTGTCGAAGTTTTACTGCGTAAAATAGTGTTCCTACAATTCCCGTGTAAAATGTTTCAATTTTGTTTTAGAATACTCCATTTTAATTTTTATAATTGTACTAGTTTATTATTAGAAAATATTATGTAAAATATATATTGACATAATTAGAATAAATATTAAGACAATGGAAAAAGTTAATTATAATGTCACCTTAGTTTTTATTGTCTAGTTGTTGTAATAATCTTGATACCTATAATGTTAAAATATCACATATTTATAATCTAATAATTTGTTTATTATATTTACTGCAGAAATTAATTATTATAATATGTATTTTATTAATAAAAAACCAATTAAATTTTTGGCAACACTTTATAATTTTGTTCTAGTAACATATTTTTTCTTTATTTGTTTTAATGTTTTATATTTTATTTTTATTTATTTATGGTTATTTTAAATTACTCTTTATAGGTTTTTTATGTTAATTTGTTTAAGTTTTTAAAACACTTTGTTCTATTACTTATCATACTATTGGGCAGGAACTGAACTCCCTAACCCTTAAATTAATAATGCGGAAAATGTCATATTCAGATGAATTAATGTCATGCACCTTTGTCTTAAAAAAAATATGTCAAATAAAAAAATTATGCATTTTTGGGCACGAGAATTCCCTAACTAGGCAACCGAAGCCTCACTTAAACAACATAGGTATTATACGTAAAAAAGGTGCAATTATAAATTAGAAACAAATTAATAATACTAATTATTTCTTATAATTATAGCACAAAACCAATAATTAATAATTTTTTTAATGATTAACGAGGTATCTTTAAAATATTGTCAATGTTTTCACTGATGGAAATCTATTTGTTTTTTCTTATATTATTATATTCATTAATCGTTTTATATCAATATTTTATTCTTAATACTGTTTTTCCAGTATATAATAATTATACCTATATTTTATTTTTTATAACAACTATACTTTTTTATTTCTTTTTCCTTTCCTTTTCATCGTATGTTTGTGTAAGATAAATAATTAATTTCTCATTTTGATGATATAATAACACGTTCAAGGATTTACAGGCAACTTGTCAAGTTTAATTATAAACTGTTAGACCCAGAATCTATAAATAAACTGAGTTCTTAGAAGATTTATTTGTTGGTAAACTACATTCGATGTAATTAATCATAAGATTTCATTTAAATCTTGTTGTAAATACCAAATTGCAAACAAATAGCTTCCATAATAATTATTTATATATTCGTTTCGATCACATTACACGTTTTATTAGAAAAAAAATAAACTTATCATTATTAATATAATTAAAAAATCGCAAATATAACAATCGTTGCTCTACTAAGCTATTTTTGAATTTCGAATTTAGTTATTGTCTATGGAATAGGGTTGCCTCAAAGATAAATAGAGAGGTTATAAAAAACCAGTCGGTTCGAGATTTATTGTATTATCATCCGAACCATTATTCGAGCACTATAAGCAGTTTTCAATAGTCACGATGTACCCTAGATATTGTTCACCGGTAATTGTGTTTCAAAATCGAGACACGTTTAAGTACTATACATAGATAGCCTAAGCCACCTATCTGTTGCTGGAAACAGTTGGGGCGGCGGCCTGGGTTAAGCAACCGGTACAACCACGACTGTAAAATGCAATATACCTCCTTGTGTTTACAACCCTCCTTGTCTTTCGATACCTGAGAAAAATGGCGATTGCACAAATAATTGACTTTCAGACTGGTATACAGCTTAGCGGCTCGTCAACAGAATCATACATGTAAGGGCACATTCACGGGAATGAGAGAAAAAATTAAGCGTTGTATTGACGTTCTGTTTGGCGAGTCGCTGTAGCGGCACAATGTCGCGCTGTGTTGAATATCACAGGAATACACTGACACTAAACACTTAAAACACATGCCAGCCCCTCACCTGAGCCTAACTGGCGGTGGGATGTTGAAAGCTGGGAACAATTTCGCGTTGGGATTCTCAAACAGCATTGCGATTGTTTTGTTCACCGTGCGTGCATTGTGCACCCGTCCGCGCGTTTTAGCGGTCGGCCGTACACTGACTGTGGCACCCTCGCCCCGCCGTGACGTCACCAGCTGTTGGTTACAAGCTACCCTTTGTTGTCCTCCTCTGATCGGCATGGATAGAGCGAGAGGTGTAAAACCGCAGTCCGCGCCGCGGCCGTGCCGACGTATACCTTGAGCGATCAGCCCTCGCTCATTTTGTAGGGCTTCGTTGCGCCTAAACTAATTCATCGCGTCGATTTTAAATTATGTTATTTTAATACATAAATGGAACTTTCTTTGGGTTATTTATGGGACCTACAACCACTTGTCTGCTTTAAGAATCTGAAGTATCGTTCGTGTTCTCAAGTAGTAACTAAAACTGATTTTATCGTTTTATTATTAGGTTACCTACCTGAGGTACCAACTACCAACGAACCCAAAACAATTGAAGTACAAGATAATATAACGCCAGATATCCGGGAAAAGATAATATAGAATTATAGAAACAAATATCTTGGCAATTGTGAGCTGGTTTTCACTTATAAATGCGCAAATCTTCTTATTTATTAGAACTATAGTTATACGCATATTTTACGATGGTACAAGATTTATAATTACTATTAAGAGCGTAGTCGGCCAGAATTTGAAACCATGACTTGCAACTTGCAAGTTGTAACTATCATGCCTTGAACAGATACATAAGTAGTACTTTTTACAATATATTTTTTAATACATAATGATGATTCGTTGATAATACTTGATATTATAATGTACTACACTGAAAAAATACTAGTAACCTTGAAAATATAAAGGTCAAATAGTTTCAAGTTTATTGTTGAGGAACTTAAATTTGTTAATGTACCAGTTACCAGTATTGAAACTTACGCCAAGGGAATATAGGAACAACATTTAAATACTCTATACTGTCATCATTCAAATAAACATTAAAAATGTATACTTTTGGTATGGAATTTCAAGTAATACTTTTTAGTGTTCTAGTTTTATATGGTTCTCGGGATCATTAGTGACCGATGCCCAAAATCATCTGCAACATTAGAGAACTCGTAGGTGATCTACTGGTCTTTAAATAATGAATACTCTTTTTTTTAGTGAAGAAAATTTACTTCAAATTCTAACTCTGGAACACTGATTTAGATTGTGAGATCGACTGTAAGTTAAAAATTATACAATATCTTCTACTTTTTAAAATTATAAATACTTCTTCAGTCTATACTATAATATTATAAAGAGGAAAGATTTGTATTTTTGAATTTTTGTATGTAACGAATAAACTTAAAAACTACTGGACGGATTTCAAACATTCTTTCACCAATAGAAAGCTATATTATTTTTTGTGAATATTATCATCTCTATTGCACCCGTGCGAAGCCGGAGCGCGTTGCTAGTCTTTTATAAAAATCTACATACGAAAAAAACATATTATCAATTATTTATAAATATAAATAATTTAATTAAAATTAATTAAATTTAGAATTAAATACAAAAGAAATACAAAATTCACTTTTAAACTTTTGTAGTTACAACCCTATTAAAATTTATCTATTATTTTTAAAATTTTAATGATGATAATAATAGTATTTTTTTTAATGAAATTAAATAATAATATAATATAATATGTAGAATACGAGGTTGTGTCTAGTTTTCTACATTTCGTCTAGTAAATGCGAACAAAGAGCGGCAACACATTATAATTATGATATTGGTTAAATGTTTCCTCGAAGAATAGAAGCCTTAAAATCATCTGCCGATTTTGAAAATATTATTTTAAAACGCTTATAATGCCGATTCATTTATGTCTCCATTTTTTTTATATCAGATATCGACAGACGAGCATGAGGTTCACTTGATGGTAGGTGATACCTCAGCCACAGAACATCAGTCAATGATGCGCTGTCGACCTATTTTTTACTTCGAGCATTCGGATTCCATTGAATTGTATGTGATACAAAAGCCTGTATTAGTTCAGGAGCTGTAGAAGTAACGTAATATATGTAGTCTCACGCCTAATTTAAACGATTAATGCACCTTAAGATTGTGCAAGTCAGTCATTTTCAATACGAACCTTCAAATTCAAATTGTAAAAAAAAACTTTGGTCGTAAATTAATAACTCGAAAGAGTAAGGAAATAGCAAAACAACTTTCGCAGAAGCATTGTTTAAAAAAGACACTACTTTTTTTTTTATTCGCTCATAGGACAGGCTAAAGTCTTTCGATCATACCGACTTGTTTTGTTTTACTTTACTCTCAAAAAAAAACACTACCTTGAATAAATATCTAGTTTTTTTTTTTAAAAACCACGAACGGCCGAAGGTTTCTTTCTACTATTCAGTCATCAATAAGCATTAAAATAGCCTTTCAAAATAGTTTAATACAATATGAAAAATCATATTTTTTTTTTACCAAGCAATAATTAAGTTCTTCAATATAACATTCCGAAATTTTTCTAAAATTATTTTAACTTTGATAAAAAATACTGTTTCGCTTTAGGAAAATGGCATGTATATGTGAGAAATAAACATTTACAAAGGCTGGCTTCATAACATGACTTAGTTGGGATGAGACGAACCGTATAACATTGAAACTTATTAATTTTATTTAATTATGATTTCACATTTTTCTTTTCTTATTATTGTCAGGCGTTCGGTAGAACACCTGCGGTGCGCATCGATGAGTCGTGGGTTCGAATCCCACCGGGACGACATTATTATAATTTTCTGTAAGCATGTCTTCCTCACGTCTAGTAACTTCGGGGCATTGATCGGGTGAAAGGAATATCGAAATTCCGACCGGGTAACGAACCACCGTTCATAGATGGAAAAACCGTGAAGTGTACAGGAACTCTTTAGAGTTAAGTTAATTAATAGTTTAATTACGATGTATAGTTTTGTTTTTAAAAACTTTATTTTATTTTGATTTAGTGTATCCTGTGAGTATTTTGTGAAATAAATGTTTTTTCTTTCTTTCTTTCTTTCTTTCATATTGCGCGTTTCGGTTTCAGTCTAAGGATTTCCGAATGCTCAAAGTAAAAAGTAGGTCGACAGCGCATCATTGACTGATGTTCTGTGGCTGAGGTATGACCTACCATCAAGTGGTCTCTGGCAGAATGACCAGCGCTTCACAGCATAATGCTGAGCCAGGGACAATTACAACCACAACACACACGTTTACACACTTTAAAAAATGTACCTTCATTTTGTGTTCCATATTTTTTGTGATTCTGTGTGTGTTTCGTTGGTAATAAATGTTAGGTCTATGTCTAAGTGAACCTCATGCTCGTCTGTCGATATCTAACATAAAAAAATGTAGGGTTTGGTGATTTTACGGTAGCGACTCGCATTCTTAAGGTTCTGTTACAGCTAAAGCACCCATTTCTTTATCAATGATATTACTTACCGTTACTCTGACATCAATCTTGCAATAAGTCACGATCACGACTTGACGAAACAACAGTTTTTACATTTAATTCAAGAATACAATAAATGCTGGGTGTCAGGGCCGGATTAAAAGGCTCGGGCAACAAAAAAGTGGAGGGGGCCCTAAATTATTTTCATGTTAACCTTCGATCAACATTTAATACTATGTCAATGATGTTAACAATAAAATATCAAAGGAATTTTTTTTTTACTAGTGTTCACTCGTCGGAATTTGAAGGTTTTTCGAATTGTCTATTATGGGGGGCCCCTCTTTGGAGGCCCGGGGCAGTAGGCCCAGATGCCCTCCCCTAAATCCGGCCCTGATGGGTGTTGTAAATTTTAGAAAATTGTGCATTCTGCGGTTTTCTGTAATTCTTAGTAACAGAAACGTATTTTACGGTCAATTCACTACCTAATGCGTAATAGAAACGGTTATGATTAATCCAAACCACACCTCCGGCCTAGCACGACAACCACGACAAAATTTTGTCGACCGTTTTCTCGTGTTTTAATCGATTATCTCTTTATTTCTTCCGGGTCTAACATGACACTTACATTTAAAACTCCACTTCTAATGTCAAAAGTAGAGATATCTTGCCTGTCAAAGTTTTCGATATCTTATATCTTAGTTTGTCTTCACTCGTCCGCGAGATATCTCTTGATGGTCATGGTAAGCGGGCTGTTCTCATTTTCACGTTCTTCTAATATGCAGCCACGTCCTGGGTGAAAACGAGTATCCCAGCTTATAAAAGATAGATAGATAGGTATGTCATCGCGGACTTTTTTATAGATCTATAAAGGAGGAATATCCACCATAAATTGTTTTGTTATATCGTCGGCTTAATTATCAATCTTCGTATCTCCATTTGGTCAAACTTTACAGGAGGAGGAAAAAACTACAAACAGCTCAAACATTCCGTGGACATACGTAGTTTTATTTTTTGTAAATATCAAAAAACTAAAAACAATTAGTAGATACAAGGGCGGATCCAGCTTTGGCGCCTGGAGGGGGTCACATAGTCAAGTCAAGAACTTATAATTTAATTTTGATAACAATAGATACAAATAAAAAGTAGGTATTTTATTAATGTACGTAAGTACTGTCCTTAAAAATATTTATTCTTGATTGTACACTTGAAAACTTAACACATAATAACTTGTACGTATATACACGTACATATTGCCATCTTCTCTTGAAAACATCCAGAGAAGCACAAACGTTTGCCATCATACAAAGTTATTATATTACGTATATTATATTAAATTAATTAAATATTCAAGGTATGTAGTTACATAAAATCAGTATGGTGACAAAATATATAAATAAAATCATTATGTTCTATTAGTGGTCCACCTAAGTCCTGGAACCAGCTCAGGGGGGGATCATGACCCCATGACCCCCCCCCTGGATCCGCCGTTGAGTAGATACGAGTGATTCCATCCACAGAACAATTTTTCCCTGTTCTGTGATTCCATCGTATTCGTTACGGTATTTTACAAAAGATGGCATCAAAAAACAAAAATCGGAAGTTTTGGAGTTACGAAGTTTGATAATAATTAGGCCAGCGATATCTCAAAGCCCAAAGGGATTAAGCCAGTGTTTTCGATGAAAAACCCAGGCGGCTTTTCCGATACTTCCAACAATCGTTATATTTCAACCAATTTACACAAGTCCTTGAAAAATTATACACCTAAACCTTCGCCATGAATCACTCGGTGATAATCCGTTCAGTAGTTTTTGAGTTTATCGCGAACAGACAGACAGGTGTGAAACAATTTTGATAGACAAGATATCTCGATCGACAAATATATCTACTTTTGACATTAGAAGTCGATTTGTATGTGTCATGTTTAAGGCTCGGAAACCGGTTAATTTACTATGGGAGCTTAACCGAAATAATAAAGGTTTTTGTTAATATTCTTATGTTTTTAGTTACATTTACTGAAAAATGACTGTGGTAAGCTAAGTGTGTATTACTCTTTAAAACTAATATCGTGGTATCTCAGTCAGACACGTATTTAATAAAAAATTAATTTTATTGGAAAATAAAAATTAACCGGTTCTGAGCCCTGTTCATGTTAGACCCGGAAGACATAGAGATAATCGATTAATACACGAGAAAACGGTCGACAAAAATTTGTCGTGGTTGTCATGCTAGGCCAGCTGGATCATTTGGAAGCGGCAAATATCAGTCATATACTGACTGTGGTTTTATTAAGGCCATAAATAAAACAATCTCAGTATTTAAATTCTTTATTACATTTTCAAATCAGTCTTGGCTTGAATCAAACACATACTTTTCACCGGAATAATCGTGAACTACTGAAATAGTAATCATCTGAACTAATTAAAATATTCCTGTCTCTCATATACTGTATATTAAAGAAAAGGACAGCATTACGTTTAAGTAGAACCCATCTTTGATCAGCGCTTGAGTATGGGCATATGCATGCTAGATCGTTTTAGACATGGGTACCTAACGAAATTGACATTGTAAGCGAAATTCCTCGCGTTAACCTAGTAACTCAGGCGCAGACTAGTTGACGATAAAGATGTATGGCGCTAATTCATCTCTGCATGTGCGGCTTCCCTGGCAACTTGCGCTGTGCAAGTGTGTGTATCTCATTTTACACTAATAGTAAAAACTCAATTTTCTTTTGCATTGTATAGAATCTCTGTATACCTTGCATTATATAAACTTCTCAGCCGATTATTACTATTGTAACCGAGTCTTTGTAAGCTAAACCATTGTTGAAAAGAGTTCTTGCCGGTTCTTCTCCATGAGACCCACTTTTTGGAACCGTGCAACTAGACGTTTCATAAGAGCCTGCAAAGGCCTATTTGAAATAAAAAACTTTTGATTTTGATTGCAGTGAATTTCGTCAGCTCTTTGCGTTAAATTGCGCCCTGACGCAAATGGAAAATTAATTTTTAAGTGTCGCCTGACAACACACCTTGACACCTTTCTTTCAACCAGCTGACGGTCAAGTATCCAACAACTTCCATGATCATGCAATAAATTAAAAAAAAAACTTTATTTCAAATTTCCCGGTTTTGCGCCGTGCGCCAACACATTTTGAACGAGTGAGTTGACTCATCCGACGCCGTGAAGTGTGTTGATGCAATTGCGCGGCGCAGCGCTGTGTTACTATGTCTCATTAGGTCGAACATGTGTAACACTTCAGTGCGCAGGGTGAGTCAGCTCACACATTCATAATGTGTCGGCGCACGGCGCAGTACTCACTCACTGAGTGAACTATGAGCGTGGCGTTGCGTGCGTTTCGGAGGTTTCACTGCTCGCTTTGCGCGACCCATTTTGTTGCGTCGTGGCGCAATTTTGAGTTAACGCAGAGCCGACGCAGTTCACTGCGCCTGAGTGACTGAGTTAGCGCAAGGAATTTCGTTACTTATGTCTACTTAATGCCATGACATGCACGTGAAGCGACTATTTGACAGCACCAGTACATCTGATGTATGAGAAAATGCCTAATGCTTGCACAAGCAGCTTGATGTATACGTATATTTCAAGCTGCTTGGCTTGACGTGTTTTTCAAGCCACTGGACCCACTCCAAGATTTGTAGATGACTTGTTAAGTTTATTAAATTATTCCCACAAAAGTCCATCCACCTTTATATTTTTTTAAATTATATTTTTAAGTTCATGTCATATTAATCGTACGAGAAATTGTATACAAATCGAGGGTAGACTACTAAAACTTAATAAGTATGAAATTTTAAGTTTTAATTATTCAATTTTTAAAAAATTAGGGACAAGATCATAAATATTAATTACGACTATATTCTTTGTATATATTAGGTAATTTTGTTCCTAAACTTTAAAAATTGAATTTAACTTAAAACTTTTTCTATATCCGTGACAGATGAGCTTATAAAACACTATAAACATGTCGTCCTGACGGGATTCGAAACCGCGACCCATCGACGCGCAAAATATGTTCTACCTCTAAATTTCACACATTAGATTTTTAGAACTACCCTCGAAATGGCAGGATTTTATTTTATTTCCCACAGCCGCCCTTGGCGCAGGCCGACCGCTTGGGCGGCTTGTAGGACGAGGTGGACGCCCCGCCCGCCAGCGGGAGGTAGTCTGAAATAGAAATATAAAAAAAAATGTATTCTTGTCAAATGACAGCTTTCGAGACTAATAAAAATGGTTAAATTCCAAGTTTTCATTTTTATTGAACTATGAAAAGCTGCTTATATGAAAAAAAAATGTTATATGGCTATATTATATTATAGAAAAAGTCGTGCAAATGGAATTTAACCATTATTATTAGATAGATAGATGAACCATTTATTCACAAAAACACAGTACAAATGCGTGACATCGGCTTAAAATAACTATAACTAAATCTGTACAGTCAAGTCGCAGTGTGCACTGCGGTTGCGAATAGGAGCTGGCTCAGCATATGCTGTGACACTTTCATGCCACAACGCTGTTAATTCTGCCAGCCCCTTTGGATCGTAAGGCAGCTGCGCCAATACGTATATATTTAATTTAAAATTATAATTAAATATATAAAAAATATATGAAAAGGTAAGCTAATAAATTTATAGGAGCCAATACACGATATTAGTCTATTATTTTTTTGGTATTAACGATAATAGATATTAATAAATAATAAAAATAAAATAAAACAGACAGTAAATAAGGTAAGTAAGCCATGTACGATGTAATAAAGGCCGGAACAGTATTAGTCTTAATAGCGGTCATTTGACCGTTCTGGTAGTTTTAGTGTTAAGGCGTAAGTGACGTGTGCACGTGCGAGGCGCGGGATATTGTGCGCCCAACTGTCGGCCAGTGTTGCCAACTTGGGAGGTTTTCCCCTAAACGAAGTCAGATGAAAAGAGGTATTTTGTGAGGGAACATTTTTTGGAGTCAAGGATTCAATTTCTATTTAAGTGTATGTTTTCTATGTTTTTCCATTCATCTCTCAAACAGAATGCCTATTTGGAACCAAATAAAATCTAGAGTGATCTCAAGTTAGCAACATCAGCCAAGAGTTAAGGGGAAACGGGAGGATTTCGATATGGTGTTGGGGGGTGGGCGTCTAGGAGGTTGGCAACACTGCTGTCGGAGAGGCGGACATGCTCACGGCTCTTGCCGAAACTGCTGATCCAACCAAGACACCATATAGCCCATTGTTGTAAAACGTTGTGTATTTAACACGTAAACTGTCCAGTGTACCGAAAACGGTACACGTAGCATTGTTGACACGTCCGTGTACCGTTTTCGGTACATGGCTCCTTCTCCATTTCAACGAGCTCTAACTTCGTGGATAGGACTTGCGGACTTTAATAAATTGCAAAAACGATACGTATTATGTTTTTATTTTTAAATAAATTATAAGGAATTAAAATAAATGTGCTCTGAATTCAGTACACCGATAAAAAGCTAAAAAAAGTGTTGACATTTATTTTATATATTTGTCACAAAATATGATAATTTGTGTTAAATAAAAACAAAATATCACAAAAGTTATTTTGGACTTATGAAGTCGTCAAATATATTTGTATGGGGACAGGCAACGTGTTAAAGCATATTTCGACGGGTCGAATCGTATCTGCAATTAAACGATTTCACAGATACAATTTTGTTCTTGGGACCCGTCGATTTATAAACGGTATTTAAAAAATGTCTCACCTCCATCGGACGGCTGACCAAGTTTCTGACCACCCTTGGAACCATATTTCTCTAGTTTTTCCAAAACTTCAGCGCGCTTCCGTTTCTCTTTCTAAAAATAAACGCAAGTTGTATATAAAAAGATTTAAAACCATTTTGAGTTACAATCAAAGACCTTAAAACGAACAATGACACTACTGATAGAGGATATATCTTTGTTTTTTATTTTTTTATATTATAGTTAATTACTTAAAGATGTCATGTGGAACATGATGTAATGGTTGCAGCTCCTTACAAACATTTTGTAAAACAAAAAACTTGGCGATTAAAAAGAGTGGCGGCGAGTTTCTTGCCAGTTCTTCTCGTCCGTTCTACGCCCTTGATTTGAGAACTGGCAGTAAATGTAATTAGAAGCATTTAATATGTATTTTTTATTGACGTTCATAAGTGTACATTGTGTTAACTAAATGTATCAAAGATTTTTGAATTTGAATCTCTGCATTATGCTTGGGCGAAAGCAATTGGGCTGTAGTGTATTGCTGGTCTTGGTAGTTAGATTACTTTTAAAATAAATTTATATGAAGTGGCAATTGGCAACGTCTGCCCGGCTACGGCCCCCGGGCCTCTACAAAAGAGAGGCCCCCTCCAGACTTCGGAAAATATTCTTTCAAATTCCGACGAGTATTCACAAGTAAATATATATAGAGTGTCGTATTTTGTACAAATATTGTTCTTAAATATATAAAAAAATGCTCATTTGGAATGGATGATGATTTTATTTGGAAAATAATTTGGGGCCACGGGGCCTAACCCTTTTGTTGCCCCAAAGCCTCCAACCTCTAAATCCGGCACTATCTGTATCCACCCATGACAATAACAAAATATATATTGCCAACAAGGCCCTTGAATTTAGGGGCACAATGCAGGCATTAGAGGCCCCGCAGGTCTCACCTCCAGCTCCGCCTCTCGTCTCAACCGTGAAGCCTCCTCCAATTCCCTCTGCTGCTTCTCGCGGACTCTCTGTATCGCTTCCATTCTTGCCAGATACAACTCCGGATCTGAAATATTTAATGATTGACCATATTTATTGTTCTCAAAAAATAGGACATTTTTACTTGAAGAGCGATACATTGCCGCGCGCTCTACAGGTCAAAAGCAGAACTACTTTTTCTGTGCCAAAAGTTAAAATGTAGTTCTTATCGAAATCTATGTTCTATGGTAATATGTATTTTCCCTCCAGTAGTTTTTTTTTAGAATGACAGTTTAATACTGTCAATACCACAGAATCTAAAGCAAATTTATGAAATTTTAAAAATAAAATACACTACATATGAACGTCTCCAGCAAAGGATTTCAACCCAACGTTTTTAGTTCAATACTATCCAGCAACAGTGTTCACAACCTGAAGCCAGGCAGCTATCGTACCAGGGCCGTAAAATTATTGTATATGGACATATTTGGATCAAAATTATTGTATCTATTAGAATATCCACTACTCATTGAAATCCTCATTCAAAATCCTACAAACTGACATGCTGGCGAAAAAAAAAAAAAAATAACGATACATTTCGCCTAGTCATTGAAATCCTCACTCAAAATCCTACAAACTAACATGCTGGCGAAAAAAAAAATGTAATTGTTAGCTATCAGTGTAATTACTAATTATCAAATTTTGAATCATAATGGAAATTATCGTACAAACTGCGTACGATATCGTACAACGTACGTAGGTATGAAATTATCGTACAGTTCCGAACACTGTCCAGCAATGGAATTTCATACATTTTTTATAAGGACTTTTTGTTTAATTTCAGATTCCATAAAAGCGATACTTTCAGTA
Organism: Anthocharis cardamines; assembly: GCA_905404175.1. NCBI lineage: Eukaryota > Metazoa > Arthropoda > Insecta > Lepidoptera > Pieridae > Anthocharis > Anthocharis cardamines. Next base: position 7,742,550 of record FR989976.1, on the reverse strand, counting down.
TTATTTTTTCGAATATAACGATCTCATTTCCGCGTATATTTGAGAAAAAAATACATACTCTTCATGGCTTCATCAGCATCAGACAATTCCTTCTGTCGTTGGAACCACTTGTACGCGAGGTAGATTACCAGGAGAGTAGTACCCAGTAACACGGGACCAGCGCTCCATAGTAAATCAAACACTGAAATAAACATGAAATAATTAATATATTATTACATATCTGTACTAATATTATAGAGGAATGATTTGTTATGATTTAACTCAAAAACTATTCAACTGATTTTAAAAATTCATTCACCTATAGGAAGCTTAACATTATCAGCAAGTAACAGGCAATTTTTTTTGTATATAGTACATCTACATTGCACCCGTGTGAAGCTGGGGCATGTTGCTAGTTGTTTATATATGTAAAATATGTATATTAGTAAGCACTTGATTTCAGCTTTAGTTTTCCAGTTAGTCAAAATCATACATCAAACTCAAATCTTTATTCAAATAAGCCAATATTGGCTTCATCCCTCCTAACCCCTACCCCCCAGTCTGTGAGATACTTGCAATATGTAGCTGGTAAAAAAAACTATGAAAAGGGGAAAAATTTAATTGAAAAATGTTTTATTTAATTTGAAATTTATATAAAAATTAAAGCCTCATTGGACTGGGGATAGGTTAATAATAATAACCTTATCTTTCTGACTGTGTAAACTTGGTCTATTGACAAAACTGTATTTAATATCATTTAATAACTTAATGGTACTTTTATTTAAATAATAGCATCTTCTTACAGTGACTTTATGATTTAAAAGAAACACTTATCAGACTTAAAGAACAATATTATTATTTTGATATGTTGAACTTCCGAAATATCTTAAGTATTTTAGGTGTTTTTTTTTTATTAGTATATAAGTTTTCGTATTAAAAGGCAATTAACTAGATATTTTACCGGATGTCTCTGGCTCTGGCTCCATAATAATATGTTCCTCTTCCATCAGGGGATCCATTTTAATTCGAACTTGATAAACACTCCTACGCTAAAACATGAAATGTACTGATAACATTTTAAAGTGAACAAAAAGCTAATACTGTTTATTAAAGAGTTTAATTAATTGTTTTTAAAGCTGTTATTTTAAATCTTTCTAAATAAGCACTGATTTTAAGAGTGAAATCTAATTATTTATATATTTTGCGAAATCTAAAATATATTTAGAGTAATATTGCAACATAATTACCACACCTCAAGCAATGAGAAATACTTATGTGTTAGTAATAATTATAAGTTATTCACCGATTTCTTCTAGATTATTTTTTACTCCAATTTGAACTGTTTATAAATATTATACACGTAAAAATATGTAAATGCGGAATGACAAATGACAATGCGAACTTTATGATTAGGGTCAGTGTGACCAGTCACCAGATTTAAATTAGCCATGCCATCGACTAAAATGCTATTTTTTTTAAGAACAAGCTAAAATTCTGCTAACAAATTACCTTATATTTAGTATGGAATTATTTAAAATAAAACGCTTTGACTGATTGTATTTATTAAAGTTACTTAGTAAAGTAGTAAAAATCGGTGACCTCATTCATTCAGTTGTTTCGATATTTTTATAATAAATCTTTTATCTTTCTATATATATATATAAAAGAGATTCCCACCTATATAGTCACTCATCACGATATCTCTGGAACCATAAGGCGTAGCAACTTGAAATATGGTAGGAATATTCCTTTCGCCGAGTAGAGGTCAGCTAAGAACGGATTTTACGAAATTCAACCCACAAGGGGGGTTGCGGGGGCAATTGAAGGCTTAACATTTACGCAATCATTCTTTTTTCTACTTGTTCTACGTGTATGGTTGGAGAAACATGTTAATTTTTAAATCTGTTTCGTTGGTTCGTCTTTATAAATTAAAAGGCCTGAGAGAATGTTTACTCATGATAGCTAGGACCGAAGCAGTTAATCCTCCTCCCACTCGGAACGATAGTTTTGGTCATATTTTATTTCACACACCGATGACACAAGTCTAACAAACTACCCAATATAAAGAAAGTGCACTTTACATATAAATCAAGACAAAATATACATGCTTCGGAAGTTCCTCTAAAAAAGGCACAACAAGAAAAAACTGTACACAAATTGGAAATGGTAGATTCAATTATTTAAAGCTACCATCACTTCAGAATGTTGCTACTATCGAGAATAGTGAGCAAGAAACTAATCATTTACTATTTTTTGAAACCATAATTACTAATTAGTAATTCAGGAATTCAATGAAACAAATAAGTTTACAAAATATTTTATTTCGTTCACGTTTGGTTCGGTTTGCCGTCGGCATTCATGTATATACAAACACATATGTCTAAATAACACTTAATACTTCACATATACATTTATACAAATTCAAGAAAAACAGAATTCAGACATCACAGACGTTCGAGTCTGACTTCAATACATATTTAAATTATTCTAGCCTTTACAAATAAGTAAAATAAATTAATTAAGAGATATGATTTTAAACAGCACTTACCCAAGCAGTGGCGGCGTAAGGCGTGGGCGACGTGGGCCACCGCCTACGGCCTCGCGACCCAGGGGGCCCCGCGCCCCAAAAATTTATGCATTACGTAAAAGCCGCGATTGCGCCAAAAAAAAAAATTGCCAAAAAAAGGCATTTTTTGCGCTGGCAGAGGGCCCCGCAAAATGAATCTTGCCCATATAAAATGTTGGTCTTACGCCACCACTGTACCCAAGTATGCAAGTATTTTGACAATTAGGACAAACATAACCTTAAAAAAAGTAAAAAAAATGCCTAAAGCAATCTTTGGGTGGTAAATACAATACATAAGTAATACAATTCTTGTTATGAACATTTTTTTCAATTTCATATACAATTTTTGACATTACACATATATAAAAAAAATCAGAACTACAAGTCAATTGACTTCTCGACGGCAAAAAAAATCGAGATAACAATTATTTACAAGCTCATAGAAAATTGTGCTTAAGTACTTATGAAAAATATCATTGATTTCCGGTTTAAAACCAAACATACATCAGCAACAACCCTTAATGCGAATGTTCTAAATCTGTTAAAATTGTATCTATCTTAGAAAAAATTACAATTATTATTTACATTAATTTGACGGGTAACACCCTGCACAGACCAATAATAATAAATACTGGTTAAAACCAGTTCGATATTGATATTTCTACACTTCAGCACTAAAGAAATATCATTCAACTAGATACCAAGTATTTTCGACGATACAAGTCAGTCAGTCAGTTTATCGAAATTTTTATATGTCGTACTTTAAAATCAAAAGTGCACTATTCAATTATTAAAAAAAAAACCTACATTTGACGTTTTTTTTCTCAAAGTACTCTGTATAAATTCAATTTACAAAAGACATTTAATTTGAATTTATTCAGAGTACTTTAAATCTATATTCAATAAACAGTCTTATTGTTAAGTAAGGGTTTGAGAGTGTTTAATATCAGTTTTTTAACCTCTACAATATCACCAATTTCAAATGGCCATATTGAAATTACTTTTTGCATAACGCCATATTTGTTTTCAAAGTACACTATTAATAACAACTTGAAGAAAGTACGCCATGTCCCTGTGAGACATTAAGATACTTCTTACCCCTTAATTATTTAAGTTAGATATTTCATGAGACTTTTAATGCAAAATTGAATTCAACTGATATATAGAGGGTTTAGGGACAAAAATATCTAAGAAATACAAAGAAATATCACATTTGTATATCTTAGTGATTATAAGTTTTGGAACGGTATTACCCTCGATATTTTAATTACTAGAATAGATATTGAGGCTATTTCCCACCCTTAATCGAAAAGCATACTGGATAATTAAGGTCCTCTTGGGTCAGTTATTAACAGACCACACCGACATTATTAAAAAAAAAACGCGAAGTATTAATTAGTCACAACATAATAAAAAGTAAACAATGTCAAAGATCATTTTATGCTTAAGATAAAACCATAATACAATTTTCAAATTATAATAAACACTATAAAACTGACGATTCCTGGCTTAGCCTATCTACAAAAACGATTAATTGAGCAATATCTTTGTATGTATGCACCCACAAATAACTAAAATGGCTGAATCAATTGTAAAAACAAGACTTAATTTTGATAAGAATAAGGTTTTCTATTGAAATCTCATTATTATTAGCAAAGTTGCCTAAATATGTTCTAGAAGTCTAATCTTCAAGTGAACATACCCACCTAAGAGGTCGATAACTCACTCCTGACTCTAGAGGTTACGGGTACTTATAGGGGCGGAGATAAAATAACACCAACCAGGTTAATTTGCCTCCCTATACTATAAAAAAAGAACAATAATGCAGATGCCTTAATGACAATTACATTACAAATGTTATAAAGAGATCCAAATTTAAGTTTGTAGCGAAGACGAATCCTGAATCACACTATCAAAGAGTTTCTGAGCGCTGAGTATATATACAACATCTCGACGTCAACCACTGGTGCCTCAGGTCCGGCCAGTCAGAGGTTCGACTGGTCGAGGATCTTCCCTTTAGGTTGGAGGAAGAGCACTCCTCCCTTCCTCGTTACATGAATGACCCCAAAGTAATATTCACTCCCCAGAATTTAACTTCATTAAAAACTGACCCCTCTTGGGAATGGGGGCCAGTTATTTATTTTAAAAATGTGTTGTCTCATTTTAAATGAGACAAGCACAGTGGAAATGTTACAAAGCCGCTCATGAAATTACATATAAGATCTAAAAGGTTATTCTTATATTGGAACGGACATATTATCAAACAATAAAAAAAGAACGCACAATTCGCACAATTTTTTAACGATTTTAACCAATAAATAAATGAAATTATTTATCTATGCCAATTTATTCTATATCATATCACATTTCATAACCTAACTTTATCGAATATAACATACCAACACAAACTATATCTTAGTTTAGTTTAGAGACATTTTAGTTTTCGCTAGTCTGTATAACTAAGTTTTGCTCACGGATTTTTTTAAAGTGTAAAATTTTACATTTTCCCAGGATAAAAAATCTCTTTGTAAAACATTATTTTAATCTGTCACTCCGTTTTGCTATGAAACGCGGGCGAACAGTTAAACATTTATAATAACTTGACACATACAATTTTCAATCTAACTACGAACATGAGCGTCGAAACAAAAGAGGGGTAGATTTCATCCCTTTTAGTAATAATTCATGTGAATAATAATAGGGAATATGCATGCATTTTTTTATATTTTTTATCGACTTGTTACATCATTTTACCCTAATAAAAAATATAAATACTCTTGGCAATGTCCAAATTATTTTTTAAAATTACTTTGAAAACATCGATAAAATTTGATCTGTTTAAACGCGGCCATATTTCGCGGGCTTTGGATGACATCACATTACACGCTCAGTGACGGATAGAGTGAGGTAACTATGGTAACCAGTGTTTGACGCCATCTTCGATGTCGATGGACGCCATAGATAAATCGATGCCGATAAATGACAGAATGTGTTAGGTGATGTCACGTTTTGTTTCGACCAATGGTGATGCGTTTTGCAAACTTGAATTTCTCTCCCTTATTTTACACATTTTAATTAATATTTTTTGCAATTAAACACGAATTAAATAAGAAAATAATTGTTTAGGCATAATATCTGGGCCATAAGGATTCAAGGGAAAAAATATCAAGTAAAAAACAACATGCATATTCCCTATTCAAACTAATATTGTATTTAACACAATTATGTCACACTACTACAAAGAGTCCACACTAGACTCATCCCGGGCTAACACAAGCCTCTTGTTTTCTGCCAATTATTAAACTAAGAGAGCTAGGCATCCCTTTTCAGAATAGTATAACACACTATAAAGAGTCCAGTGGCGGATTTACACATTTTCGGCGTATAGGCTATCAAAATTTTGCCGCCCTAGCCTATATAAATGTAAGTTCCTAAATTTTCTACTATACAATGATAGGAATTGTCTTGTAACTACAACTCTCAGTAAGTCTTACTTTTAGACTATACTCTGTAAGGTACAGAAGACTGTCTTAAAAGTAAGAAAAGTAAGACTTGATTTCTATAAGATAGCTAAAAGTATCCTCAAAGCCGCCCCTAAAATCTGCCGCCCTAGGCTGAAGCCTACTCAGCCTGTTAGTAAATCCGCCACTGGAAGAGTCCAAACTAGATTTATCCTGGGAAACAACAGTATAACATCACCCAACAGTCAATACAACTCATCCCAGGCAAACACAAGCCTTTTGATTCCCCCTGATATATGACATAACTTGATGCCTTTGTCGCACTTTCAGAATAGTAGTATGACTATAAAGTATTTACTATAATAAATAACACGTCACAACGAAGAGTTCACACTAAACTCATCCTGGGCTAACCCAAGCCTCTTGTCTTCTCCCAGCTATGCACATCATACTACGAAGAGTCCACACTGCACTCATCCCGGGCCAACACAAGTCTCTTGATTTCCCAGCTTGGCTGTCCTCCCAGAATAGCACATCACACTACGAAGAGTCCACCTTGCACTCATCCCGGGCCAACACAAGCCTCTTGATTTCCCAGAACAACACTGCACATCACTACGAAGAGTCCACACTGCACTCATCCTGGGCCGTCACCAGCCTCTTGACCCTCCCCCTGTACGACACGAAGAGGGGTCTAGCCAATTCCCGCAGACTCCTCGAGAAAAGCCTGTATTATTCGCGCAGCAGGCCCCTCGCCTTGGCGGTCAGACGGCGGACGCGACCCCGGGACGAGATGGAGACTGGCCCCGGGCCGGATGACCCGCCTGAACCCGCCGGGGAAGCCCCTGTCAAATGAACTTTAATTGTAACATATAAAATACACAATACAACATATAAATGTACAATCAAATAAAATTTTAGTAATGAGAAACGAAGGAAAATTGAGAAAGGTATGTTGAGGTGGTTTGGGCATGTAGTAGAAAGGATGAATAAAAGTAGGGAAACGAGAAAGATTTATGAAACTGGTGTGAGTGGTCGAGTCGGGAATGATCGAGCTAGAACGTACCTCGATCAGATCGGGGACATTCTTCAAAAGGGCCAGGTCAAACATACTCGAAACCGACGAGTGTGTATGAAAGCATTGATGAAAGTGGAAGAAGCGAAAGTGGTATGTAAGGATCGGAGCATATGGAATTCCGTGATCTCTGCCTACCGCGATGGGAAAGAAGCGTGATGTATATGAATGTATGTATGAGAAACGAAAACGGTTCGACACGTAAATGAACCAGTAAGAGAACCATTTTGCCACTGGATATACGGAATCCTAAACCATCGGAAAGTACCAAAAAATCTCCACAACTCAGTAACTCATACATGGTACACTGTTCCCACCAAAGGGTTTGAAAGGGGGATCTTTCAACTGCGGTACTGGGACAACCCGTTCCCTGCAAAAGGGAAGGGTGGATGTCTCGGAATGACCTGGACCTCCTTCATGAGCTTGGTTTCCTCGGGTTCGAATCCCAGGGAAACAAGATTCGAAATTCGATCAGGCAAGGCACAGATGCCTGTCAAGATCAGTGGGACACACAGAAACATGTCCCACGCCCCACGCCCCACTGGGGGGACTCGGGTAATGCCACTTACCGTTATGGTGGTGAGTCGCGTGACCGTTGAAATAGTTATGGTCGTTGTTGTGGGGGGCTGTGCTAGCGCTGGGGACGACTGTGCCCTGCCAAACGACAATCGTTATTTTGTACTAAAACTAAACTAATTCATACGCATTGCTATGAGTTTTTTGAAACCAAGATTAAGGTTCCTAATCATTAACAGAGTTTTAGTCGCGATGTATGGAATCATTTGGGTTTTAGCCACGTTGTATGGAAGATATTGTGTTCTATCCATTTTGTAACAAATAATTTGGGTTTTAGCCACGTTGTATGGAAGATATTGTGTTCTATCCATTTTGTAACAAATAATTTGGGTTTTAGCCACGTTGTATGGAAGATATTGTATTCTATCCATTTTGTAACAAATAATTTGGGTTTTAGCCACGTTGTATGGAAGATATTGTGTTCTATCCATTTTGTAACAAATAATTTGGATTTTAGCTACGTTGTATGGAAGATATTGTGTTCTATCCATTTTGTAACAAATAATTTGGGTTTTAGCCACGTTGTATGGAAGATATTGTGTTCTATCCATTTTGTAACAAATAATTTGGGTTTTAGCCACGTTGTATGGAAGATATTGTGTTCTATCCATTTTGTAACAAATAATTTGGGTTTTAGCCACGTTGTATGGAAGATATTGTGTTCTATCCATTTTGTAACAAATAATTTGGGTTTTAGCCACGTTGTATGGAAGATATTGTGTTCTATCCATTTTGTAACAAATAATTTGGGTTTTAGCCACGTTGTATGGAAGATATTGTGTTCTATCCATTTTGTAACAAATAATTTGGGTTTTAGCCACGTTGTATGGAAGACATTGTGTTCTAGCCATACTAATATTAAAACGAGGAAAGATCTGTTCGTTTGTTACGATTTAACTCAAAAACTACTCGACCGATTTTAAAAATTCTTTCACCAATTTTGCACCCTATTTTGCAGCTAAAAATGGGATGGGGACAAAATACAAAAAAATGTCGGTACATACCTGCGCATGATTGTGCCGGCGGCGGGCGAGCGCGCGCTGGTGCTGCAGCCGCAGCGGGTGGTGCGGCAGCCGCTTGCTGATGGCCGCCACCGAGTCCTCCTCGCTGTCCTCGTTGTAGCGGCGCGGGCTGCGGCGCCGGCGCAGCGACACGCCCCCGCCGCCGCCCCCACTGCCCCCGCCCCCGCCGCCCTCCTGCCACACGCACACCGTTTACATACTACTCAATGACTTACGGTCTCATACAACATTATTTATTGAAACTAGGAATTTTATCCCCTTTACTGAATCCACTAATAGACTTCTATCATTTTTGAAGTTATACTTCTTTAGGCGCGTTATGAAAAAATGATGAGAGTGAAATTTTAAGATGCGCGCGCATCTGTGACACAAAATTAACATGATGAAGTTGGCTACAGATGACCTGCGCGCGCACGATGTCCCAAAAAAACGACATGATGAAGTTGGCTACAGAGTACAGAATAGAATTTGATTGATTTTAACATTTTGCTTCGATATTTACTGCAGTTTTGTTTTTTAAAATTTTTCTTCAGACGCCAAAGAAGTATAACTTCTAACGCGTATACATAAGTACACACATACCTTTTTTTATTACAAATACTTCCTAAAGAGACCAAATAGCTTTTGAGAAAAGTGTCACTTTTTAGTACAAATAATAAGATTTTTTTTTCAATAATAAAACAATGTCTACTCACCCCGTGTTGTTGAAGTCTTCGCGAAGGTCCCGCCTCCACATCGCCTTCTTGACGTTGTCTGAAATAATAAAATATACATATTTAAAATAATGCGCTTGTGAATTCTTCCTTCACAAAGAGATTGTGACGTATCGATGGGTCGTAGGTTCGAATTCCACCGGACGACATTATAAATGTTCTGTAAGCATGTTTTCCCCACGTCTGTTAACTTCGAGCATTGATCGGGTGGGAGGAATATCGAAATTCCGACCGGGTAACGAACCACCGTTCATAGATGGAAAAATCGTGAAGTGCATATTGCGCGTTTCGGTTGCAGTCTATGGATTTCTGTTCACTAGCCCACCGTCTCGCTCTGGGAGCCGGCTGTCGGGCGGTACCTGTAGAGCAGCAGCGGCGTCTCGTCGTCCGTGCTGTACTGGCCGGGCCGGTACGAGCGGTCCGACTCGTACCGGCCCGCGCCGGTCCCCGAGCGCGCGCCCGACGCCGAGCCGGACGAGCTGGACGACGAGCCGTCCGTGAACCGCTCTCGAGTGCTGGAACAATTGGACAAACGATATTGGACATTGGATTAAACAAAACGTTATTGGACTATTAATTGAATAAATTAACATTTACAAAAAAAAATCCCAAAAAAAAAAGTTAGTAGCCCTAACCCCTTAACTGAACCGAAAAGATCATTTACTGATGCATTTTCCTTAATGAAACTACTGATAAATTTAAATAATCTTTTAGCGGATTAATACACGATTTATTATTTATCCCGACGTTTCGAGAGCTTTCCAGCGACCGTGGTCACGGGCAAATTGACAGGTGAAAGCTGTCTGATTTAAAAAAGCTGTGTGAAATATCACAAAGTTGCCATATTAACCAGTGACGGGACCACCATACAAGCCCGGGTTTTTGGCTTGCCAACTTTAACGTAATACGTGTTTATATCTTCTAATATATAAAATTTCTATGTCACAATGTTAGTTACCGTACTCCTCCGAAACGGCTTTACCGATTTTTACCAAATTTTATATGCGTATTCAGTAGGTCTGAGAATCGGCTACTATCTATTTTTCATACCCCTAAGTGATAAGGGTTACTCACCCTTAATTTTTTTATTTTTTTTGGACGAATTTTTTTGTTTTTATTTTTTTATAATGTGGCATTAAAAATACATACAACCCTATATTTTCACTCTTCTATTACCAACCCCTGCTTTTTTTTGTCACTCGTCCCCAAAATCTAGATCCGTGCGAAGCCGGGGCGGGTCGCTAGTATAATATAAATAATATGTAATCATATAAGTTATATAATAACGTTATAACATTATTATTTTTCCTGTACCTCCCCCCCCCCCCCCCCCCCTGCGTAGTTTAATACAAACACTTGTATTACTCATAAAACGTATTTCAATAATTCTTACACTAGTATGTCCATATTTTTTTTTATGTTAGATATCGACGGATGATCATGAGGTTCACAGGTAGGTGATACCTCAGCCACAGAACATCAGTCAATGATGCACTGTCGACCTACTTTTTACTTCGAGCATTAGGAAATCCATAGACTGAAACCGAAACTTGCAATGTGCACTTCACGGTTTTTCCATCTATGAACGGTGGTTCGTTACCCGGTCTGAATTTCGATATTCCTCCCACCCGATCAATGCCCGAAGTTATCAGACGTGGGGAAAACATGTTTACAGAAAACTATAAAAATGTGGTCCCGGTGGGATTCGAACCCACTGGCCATCGCCGCGAATGGCAGGTGTTCTACCGAACGCGCCAACGAGCCCGTCGACACTCGCGGTGAACAGGAAGCAGTAGTTTCCCTCCCTTGGAGGGAAACTATCACAGACTATAAAACTCTCTTAACTTATCTAAACCTCCCCCCCCCGTATCTCACCGTTTGGGCGGCTGCGCGGGGCTGCCCCGCCCGCTGCCCCCGCTGTCGTCCGAGCTGCGCGTGCGCCGACGCTTCCTCACGTTGCTCTGTGGAACAAACAATATTATAATATTAGTTTTATAGAGTATAATACACACTAAACTTACCACAGTTATTTCAGTAAATATGAATAAAAACGAAAGAATATCAACGAAAACCTTTATTATAGGTATAACTCCCATAGTAAATTACCCGGTATTCAGTCCCTGTCAGATACTGTCTCCAAGAAAACTAAAAGCCACCAACCTGTATCCGATTCCGTGTTCGATGCCTGTGCCGTTCACCGCGAGCGGTGCTCGGCTCCTCCTCGTACGTGACTTCCACCTCATCCTCTACCAATTCCTCTTCCACGACCTTCGGGAAATTAATTTCAGTCATAACATAGAGTAAATAAAAAAAAAATTTAAACAAGCTTCTATCAGTTGTCCTAGTGTTTCTGAATGCTCGAAGTAAAAACTAGGTCGACAGCACATCATTGACTGATGTTCTGTGGCTGGGATATCACCTACCATCAAGCGAACCTCATGCTCGTCTGTCGATATCTGACATAAAAAAGGGCATAAAATCCATGGTGCTGTTCCACCTTCCGGCTCCATCATCAGATCAATTCAACTATGTTTTTTTTCTTTCACTCTTAAGTCATTTAATATACGATAGAGCGAGACAAAACACACTTTAAATATTACTTTGAAGGCGGCTTGGATAAGCCTCTTTTTTTTCTTTCGCTCTTAAGTCATTTAGTATACAATAGAGCGAGATAAAACACACTAAACATTTCCAATACCTGTATCCTAGAGTAAGTACTGCTATCGGAGCTGCTACCGTCCGCGGGACTTCCCCTCGGCATGTCACCTTCAGAATCTGACTGTTCAATGCCGTTGGCCTCTACATAAGCTGGAATAATAACAAAAAAATACGTATAACAAAGAACTAGCCAAGTGCGAGTTAGACTCACACATCCAGGGTTCCGTACACATTTTTTAAAGTAAAGATGTTCCCAATTAAAAAAATTCAACAAATTGACGCGCGTATCACACATTTAAATAAAATACTGTATACCGGATTAAAACGCGATTTATTATTTATATTGTTTAAATTATTTATCCCGACGTTTCGGATGCTTTTCAGCAACCGTGGTCGCGGGAGACTGAAAGATGACAGTTGTCTGATTTGAAATGTCACAAAGCCATATTAACGCCATCTATTGCTACGGAGTTGATATTTACTGTAATTTTCTATATTATGACAATATTGACTAACGGTGTCCTCTTGTTTTTTAGTATGTTTTATTCGGGGTTTTAGATTTTTAATTACTGGATCCCAGGTGTTGGAAAGTCTCAAACCATCTTCTCTATTGAAGTTAGGATGTTTTTTAATTTCAATAGCCTCGCGTACTAGTCTGGGAAAGATTCTACTTTCTCTTGCAAGGATTTTTGGTAGGTCGAAACGTATGTAGTGGTTTGGCTTGTCTAGAGTGTGTGACGTCATTCTAAGTCAGCAGTATGTAACAAAAACACTACAATGGGTGAACCAGGCTACTGTAACTTATATCAAAGAACATAGATGTACATAGAACGACAGGCCTCATAGTCACGGTATCTCTGGGGTAAGAGTAGTTCTCCCCCCAGCCGCCGCGGGCTGCTAGTGTCCGTGTGGACGACACTCTGACGTGGAGTCATAGCGCGCACTCTCTCGCACCCAGCCGCTTGTAGAGCGTTATTGCCGAGCGAGCGAGACAGCGCGAGGGGAGGAGTCAGCGGACTGCTTGTGTGTGTGTCACACCGATACATTGCCGCGCGCTCTACAGGTCAAACGTAGAACTACTTTTTCTGTGCCAAAAGTTTCTACGGGCCTGTTCTTCTTTATGGATATTATTAGCTAATTTGTAGTATAATTACTTACTGGGCGGCACCCGGCCGGATGTGCTCGCTATGGCGCCATTTTTAGTCTTCTTACCGACACCTTTCCCTGATGAAAAAAAAACACACACGTTTTTTAAATATACCAGCCATCTATAATTGATAAGGAAAGAGAGATGGAGAGAGGGAGTGAGACAGAGAGATAAATAAGGGGGGATAGGATAGATATGGAGAGAGCTAGGGGAAATAGAGATGGGGGATATGATAGTAAGAGGAGCGCAAGGGGGGAAAGATGGGGAGCAGTGGCGGGACACCACCATACAATCCCAAAAGCCTGGCTTGCCCTAATATTCAACCAAGAAAAGGAAGTTAAAAATGTCCTTAACGCAAAAATATAAGACACTAGCAACGCGCCCCGGCTTCACCCTTGTGCAATGTAGATACACAAATATAGCCTATGTTACTCGCTGGTAATGTAGCTTTCCATTGGTGAAATAATTTTTAAAATCGGTCCAGTAGTTTGAGTTTATTCATAACACACAAACATACAAATCTTTCCTATTTATAGTATTAGTATAGATAGTATACTACTATTACGTAATTATATAAGTTACTAGCGACCCGCCCCGGCTTCGCACGGGTCTAGATTTTTTGACAAAAAAAGCAGGGGTTGAAGGGGCCGATTCTCAGACCTACTGAATACGCATATAAAATTTGGTAAAAATCGGTCAAGCCGTTTCGGAGGAGTATGGCAACACAAACTGTGACACGAGAATTTTATATATTAGATATATAACCACGTATTACATTAAAGCAAGCCGGGCTTTTGGGCTTGTATGGTGGTCCGGCCACTGATGGGGAGGGGGGAATAGAGGGGGAGAGATGTGGGGGAGAGTACCTTTACTGTGCGCGTTGAGCGGCGCGTCGCTGTCCCACGAGTCGTCCCCGCTGCGCCCGCTCCGCCCGCCCCGCGCCCGCCCGCCCCGCCGGCCCGCCGTGGCGCGCCGTGACGTCACCGCGAGCGTCTCGCACTCCGAGCTCGACTCCGACGGCAGCTTCGACGCTATCGTGCCGTTTGTCTCCTCTACAATGTGATAAATACCCTCGAATTGCGCGATATTTTTTACAATAACATGTTTAAAGCTTTGTCTTTTATTAACGCGAGTATCACACATTTAAATAAAATACTGTATACCGGATTAAAACGCGATTTATTGTTTAAATTATTTATCCCGACGTTTCGGATGCTTTTCAGCAACCGTGGTCGCGGGAGACAATAAATCGCGTTTTAATCCGGTATACAGTATTTTATTTAAATGTTTAAAACTACTGTAGCTCACATTTTATACATTTAATATTTTTTATATAACCTTTTTTTATATAAAACCTATTTACTGTTTCAATAAAAAGATTCCCAGACGACATAATATGTACGTCAGCCAAGATAGTTGAATATTCTCTTAGATACGAAGATAATTTGTCATATTTAAAAATGTATTAATTTAATAATAAATAGTGGTGTTCTGTAGAGAAAGATTTTTGTTAACTTTACTAGCAGTCCACCCTATACTACCTTCTTTTCCCGTTATATAACTACACTATTATTATTTACATAACTGTTTGTATCTTTTGTTTGTTTTATGTGTTTAAGGTGACAAATAAAGTTGATATATATCTATCTATCTAACTACCCTCAGTACGTGCAGTGTCTGTGATTCTAAAACTACCCTCGCAAGGCCGGCATTTGATGATTCTAGTCAACATATTTTTGAGTGTTAAAAGGTTTGACAAGTCTCATTCAACTATCTGCATTATGGATATATTTGACTTTACTACCTACCCTCATTTGCTCTTTAAGATTTTACAGATTTATACTATATACATATATGATATACAAAATTGCTTCTACCCACATAGGTATCTAGCTATATTGCAAGTTTTTACAAACTACCCTCATTATACCCTCATCTTAGATGGAAAAACCGTGAAGTGCACATTGCGCGTTTCGGTTTCAGTCTAAAGATTTTCCAACGCTCGAAGTAAAAAGTAGGTCGAAAGCGCATAATTGACTGATGTTCAGTGGCTGGGGTATCACCTACCATCAAGTGAACCTCATGCTCGTGTGTCGATATCAGACATAAAAATACGCACCTGTAATCCGCCTCGTGCGCCTCGCATTCCTGACGTGCCTGTTGTGCCGCGTGGAGCGTCTCGTGCTTCTGGACTCTATGGGCATGCGCGTCCATAGAGCTTCGAACAAGGACGATAGACGCACCGTCATAGAATATATCTGAAAAATATTTAAAATGTATTCTAAACTAATAATAATATTTTAAAAAAGATTTGTATTTTGGCATGAAAGTGTCACAGCATATGCTGAGCCAGTTGCTATTCGCAACCGCAGTGCACATTGCGACTTGACTGTACTAGTACAGATTTTTTTTTTATGTCAGATATCGACAGACGAGCATGAGGTTCACTTGATGGTAGGTGATACCTCAGCCACAGAACATCAGTCAATGATGCGCTGTCGACCTAATTTTTACTTCGAGCATTCGGAAATCCATAGACTGAAACCGAAACGCGCAATATGCACTTCACGGTTTTCCATCTATGAACGTTGGTTCGTTACCCGGTCGGAATTTAGATATTCCTCCCACCCGATCAATGCCCGAAGTTACCAGACGTGGGAAAAACATGCTTACAGAAAATTATAAGCTTGTGCTCCCGGTGGGATTGGAACCCACGACCCATCGATGCGCACGGCAGGTGTTCTACCGAACGCACCAACGAGCACGTCTATATTATATACACAGTACAACATGACAACACTTTAACAAACTATATTTAGTTTTAGTTTGTTAAACTGTTGTCATGTTGTACTGTGTTTGCGAATAAACGTTTTATCTATCTATCTATTTTTGTATGTTTATAACGAATAATCTCAAAAACTATTGGACCGATTTTAACAATTCTGTCACCAATAGAAAGCTATTTTATCAGCGTGTAACACAGTGTTGCTAGTAATTTATATTTTGAAACTTCCTCACATATAAAATGATTAAGAAAAAACAATAGCTATGCGACGGCGGTTTCTCAGCCTTTGCTGAATTTACCAGTTAATCACAGCGCTGTTTTTCAGTCTAGTGTACTCCCACTAAACTTACCCGACTCCTTTTGTTCGTGTTGTAAAGTCGACTATTCGTAAAAACCAGCCGCACATCGGCGGCCACTTCCTCTGCACTGTTATATTCACCGGCTTCTAGTTTCTGTTGAACGGTACCCAAGTCCATAGGCCGAGATATTACCGATGTGTAGTCTGAAATTCATTAAAAAGAATATGTTTCATACTAATAAATATATTATACTAGCGGACCGGACAGACATTGATTTGTATTTTTGTATGTTATGAATAAACTCAAAAACTACTGGACCGATTTTAAAAATTCTTTCACCAATAGAAAGCTATATTATCAGCGAGTAACATAGGCTATATTTATATATATAAATATATTTTTGTGTGTAGTACATCTTAATTACACCCGTGTGAAGCCGGGGCGCGTTGCTAGTCAAAAATTTTTTTTTTATCTATATTTGAATATGCTGTCTTCCCACATCGATTCTGTAATGTCTATTTCAATGATTTGCAGTGGACATCGATTGTTACAAATAAGCTTTAAGTGGGCCCAACCCGTCTTACTTTCCATACAAAAGCTCGTACGTGATTATGGCGATGTAACCGATTTTTCTTTGAAACTTTTGAACTAATAGGTATCTCGTGCACTATATCTAGGTTTCTATCGAAACAAAATCTCAAAATTTTCAGAAATAAATTCAGTATAAGCCTCCAAAAATCAGCTTTTTTGGCAAAAAATTACCTGAACTTTTGGCGTTCATAATGTACTCATAAATTGTGAAAGTAAATATTTTGTTATGATAGAAACCTTGCAAATATAATGGAGATTCTAAACTTGTAAACGCATAAAGACTACTGAAAAACACGTATTTCCTAGAACAAGTTTTTATGAAATTTCCGCACACTATTTTTCGTTCAATGTTATCGCGTTCTCACTCACTCGTTAGCGGTGTAGGTATGCGCTGCATGAAAAAAACAGCTTTTCAACCATGCTCGCGTTGACGATAGTCGAACCGGGAAGGGCCCTCTTAAGCGTGCGTGATGGCGGAGTTAATATATTTTAAACTAGTGGACCCGACAGACGTCCTGCGAGAATGTTGGGCTCAAAAAAAAATATTTCTATCTCTTTGAATATAGGTAATATGCTATTTTCCCACTTCTATTATATAGAGTTGCAGTGGACATTTTACATACAAATATACTAATATATGGGACGCGAGCCGTCAAGTGCGTAAGATGGCGGAGTTCCGAAACTAATTTATTTTAAAATTAATTTTCTGCATATATTTTTTTCTTGAATATTTCCGATATTTTAATAGCTATTCTGTTATTCGGGACATAGACGAATCCAATAAATAAGATATCATTAAAATCGGTGGAGCCGTTCTTGAGTTATAAATGGTGTAACTAACACAACTTTCTTTTATCTATATATATAAATTGTCTAATAGACTGCAAATCAGTGACATATTAGACAATTATATAAAAAAGTGGGCAAATGGGCATATTCAAATTTAAGAATAATTATATAATTTCGAAGCCAAAATTGTGGCAGAACAACGTCTGCGGGGTCCACTAGTATCTAATATATAAAATTTCTGCATATTTTTTTTTTAATTTTTCCTAAAGTCTGTTTTTTAATTCGAGTCAGTAAAATGACATTTCCAGTGTTGCAAGTTTTTTGTCCCAAATAAATAGTGATGTGGTTGAATCAAGTTTTTACAATTAAAAGTTAGTCGACATTATTTTTTTAATTTAATATTTCATTCATTTGCTATAAATGTAACTGGTTCCGATTCTGAATACACCGAATCAGAATCGGAATCGGAATCAATAACGACACTGTAAATTAATAAAAACGTATAAAACTACTTGTATTGTTTTACTTAATTCCCTTGAATCTCTAAACACTTTTTTGTAATAATGAGAAAATATATAATGTAGTGAGCAATTATTTTAATATGCTGGTAAGGTCCATATTTCTTCAATCATATTATTAAATACATATTTACAATAATAAAAAACGCTAAGTCTATTGATTGACGAACATCACTATTGTTGTTGGTCACCCTTTTTTGTATCAGTGACAGTTCTAGTTGTCATTTTACTGACTCGAATTAAAAAACAGACTTTATGTGATATTTTAATAATAATTCTGTTATTCGGGACAGACGAATACAATAAATAAGACATATAACAGCACTAACCGGGCGCCTGGCTCGGCGCGACGGGCTGTCTGAAGGGTTCAGCGTCGGCGGACGCGGCCAGCTCGCGGACCAGCAGCAGGCAGCGCTGCCGCCACGCGCCGGACTCGCGTTTGCTCTTCTGACGAGCATACATACAAATTAGGGCGGTCCCTAATAGGGGGTGTTGAGGAATTTCGACATGTGAGCCCCCCAGATACGGTCGAAATACATAAATAAGTGTGCGAAACTCCAAGTCCAAAGACAACACGAGCCTGAAAGCTCTTTGTTTCCCATCTGAATAACATGGGATTTTCAGACTAATTCAGTCTTTTTTTTTTGAAGTGCAATAATCATTACGCTTAATACATATTATCATAATAAATTCATGTTTTTAGTAGAAGTTCAAAATATGCTCTTAAGTATGAACAGTTGTTAATATAGTTGTAAACTGAGTAACTGGTGTCACAATGTCCATATGTAAGGCAGATGTTGTTAACTAAGTAGTTGTTGTCACAATGTACATAACTGAATGTAAGGCAGATGTTGCTAACTAAGTAGTTGTTGTCACAATGTTCATGACTGAATGTAGGGCAGATGTTGTTAACTAAGTAGTTGTTGTCACAATGTACATGACTGAATGTAAGGCAGATGTTGTTAACTAAGTAGTTGTTGTCACAATGTACATAACTGAATGTAAGGCAGATGTTGCTAACTAAGTAGTTGTTGTCACAATGTACATGACTGAATGTAAGGCAGATGTTGTTAACTAAGTAGTTGTTGTCACAATGTTCATGACTGAATGTAAGGCAGATGTTGTTAACTAAGTAGTCGATGTCACAATGTTCATGACTGAATGTAGGGCAGATGTTGTTAACTAAGTAGTCGTTGTCACAATGTCCATGACTGAATGTAGGGCAGATGTTGTTAACTAAGTAGTCGTTGTCACAATGTTCATGACTGAATGTAGGGCAGATGTTGTTAACTAAGTAGTCGTTGTCACAATGTTCATGACTGAATGTAAGGCAGATGTTGTTAACTAAGTAGTCGATGTCACAATGTTCATGACTGAATGTAAGGCAGATGTTGTTAACTAAGTAGTCGATGTCACAATGTTCATGACTGAATGTAGGGCAGATGTTGTTAACTAAGTAGTCGTTGTCACAATGTCCATGACTGAATGTAGGGCAGATGTTGTTAACTAAGTAGTCGTTGTCACAATGTTCATGACTGAATGTAGGGCAGATGTTGTTAACTAAGTAGTCGTTGTCACAATGTTCATGACTGAATGTAGGGCAGATGTTGTTAACTAAGTAGTCGTTGTCACAATGTTCATGACTGAATGTAGGGCAGATGTTGTTAACTAAGTAGTTGTTGTCACAATGTCCATGACTGAATGTAAGGCAGATGTTGTTAACTAAGTAGTTGTTGTCACAATGTCCATGACTGAATGTAAGGCAGATGTTGTTAACTAAGTAGTCGATGTCACAATGTCCATGACAGAATGTAAGGCAGATGTTGTTAACTAAGTAGTCGTTGTCACAATGTTCATGACTGAATGTAGGGCAGATGTTGTTAACTAAGTAGTTGTTGTCACAATGTACATGACTGAATGTAAGGCAGATGTTGTTAACTAAGTAGTTGTTGTCACAATGTCCATGACTGAATGTAAGGCAGATGTTGTTAACTAAGTAGTCGATGTCACAATGTCCATGACAGAATGTAAGGCAGATGTTGTTAACTAAGTAGTCGATGTCACAATGTCCATGTTTTTTTTTTAATGTTAGATATCGACAGACGAGCATGAAATTCACTTGATGGTAGGTGATACCTCAGCCACAGAACATCAGTCAATGATGCGCTGTCGACCTAATTTTTACTCCGAGCATTCAGAAATCCATAGACTGAAACCGAAACGCGCAATATGCACTTTACGGTTTTTCCATCTATGAACTGTGGTTCGTTACCCGGTCGGAATTTCGATATTCCTCCCACCCGATCAATACCCGAAGTTACCAGACGTGGGGAAAACATGCTTTCAGAAAATTATAAGCATGTGCTCCCGGTGGGATTCGAACTATATATATCCCCCCTCCCCCCTCTATTTACAACTCCTATTACCACAGGCCCTCCACTCACCTGCAGCTGCAGCGGCTCGTCGTCCGAGGAGTGGTAGGAGGCGGCCAGCTCGTGGTACTTGCCCACCACGTCGATGTCCTGCCAGTTGCTGGCAAATACATTTATTTATTAATTTAATGGTCTATTTTTAAAAGGCACGCCTAATCAACGCTAATATTATAATTACTCGAGCGTCCTGGGTACTAGAGTATCCAGAAAAAAAGTATAGTTTTGTGTCCTGGCGTCAATAGTACCCAGTACATTGTTTAAGAATATCTTCATCATGTAGCAAATTTGCTATAAGTTGCAAGAAATGATGCGTGTTTTCGCGCCAACTCAGCGGGACATTTGAGTGGATAAAGAGAGATAAGATTTGTTTTTTTGTATGTATGTAACGAAAAAACTCAAAAACTCCTGGACTGCTCCGCGTCGCTGGCCAGGTAGCGCGCGTCGAGCTGCGGGCGGAACACTCCCGCTCACCTGATGATGGACAGCAGCAGGTCGGTGACCAGCCGCGCCTGCCGCACGATGGGCGAGTGCGGCCTGTTGAACTGCTCCGCGTCGCTGGCCAGGTAGCGCGCGTCGAGCTGCGGGCGGAACACTCCCGCTCACCTGATGATGGACAGCAGCAGGTCGGTGACCAGCCGCGCCTGCCGCACGATGGGCGAGTGCGGCCTGTTGAACTGCTCCGCGTCGCTGGCCAGGTAGCGCGCGTCGAGCTGCGGGCGGAACACTCCCGCTCACCTGATGATGGACAGCAGCAGGTCGGTGACCAGCCGCGCCTGCCGCACGATGGGCGAGTGCGGCCTGTTGAACTGCTCCGCGTCGCTGGCCAGGTAGCGCGCGTCGAGCTGCGGGCGGAACACTCCCGCTCACCTGATGATGGACAGCAGCAGGTCGGTGACCAGCCGCGCCTGCCGCACGATGGGCGAGTGCGGCCTGTTGAACTGCTCCGCGTCGCTGGCCAGGTAGCGCGCGTCGAGCTGCGGGCGGAACACTCCCGCTCACCTGATGATGGACAGCAGCAGGTCGGTGACCAGCCGCGCCTGCCGCACGATGGGCGAGTGCGGCCTGTTGAACTGCTCCGCGTCGCTGGCCAGGTAGCGCGCGTCGAGCTGCGGGCGGAACACTCCCGCTCACCTGATGATGGACAGCAGCAGGTCGGTGACCAGCCGCGCCTGCCGCACGATGGGCGAGTGCGGCCTGTTGAACTGCTCCGCGTCGCTGGCCAGGTAGCGCGCGTCGAGCTGCGGGCGGAACACTCCCGCTCACCTGATGATGGACAGCAGCAGGTCGGTGACCAGCCGCGCCTGCCGCACGATGGGCGAGTGCGGCCTGTTGAACTGCTCCGCGTCGCTGGCCAGGTAGCGCGCGTCGAGCTGCGGGCGGAACACTCCCGCTCACCTGATGATGGACAGCAGCAGGTCGGTGACCAGCCGCGCCTGCCGCACGATGGGCGAGTGCGGCCTGTTGAACTGCTCCGCGTCGCTGGCCAGGTAGCGCGCGTCGAGCTGCGGGCGGAACACTCCCGCTCACCTGATGATGGACAGCAGCAGGTCGGTGACCAGCCGCGCCTGCCGCACGATGGGCGAGTGCGGCCTGTTGAACTGCTCCGCGTCGCTGGCCAGGTAGCGCGCGTCGAGCTGCGGGCGGAACACTCCCGCTCACCTGATGATGGACAGCAGCAGGTCGGTGACCAGCCGCGCCTGCCGCACGATGGGCGAGTGCGGCCTGTTGAACTGCTCCGCGTCGCTGGCCAGGTAGCGCGCGTCGAGCTGCGGGCGGAACACTCCCGCTCACCTGATGATGGACAGCAGCAGGTCGGTGACCAGCCGCGCCTGCCGCACGATGGGCGAGTGCGGCCTGTTGAACTGCTCCGCGTCGCTGGCCAGGTAGCGCGCGTCGAGCTGCGGGCGGAACACTCCCGCTCACCTGATGATGGACAGCAGCAGGTCGGTGACCAGCCGCGCCTGCCGCACGATGGGCGAGTGCGGCCTGTTGAACTGCTCCGCGTCGCTGGCCAGGTAGCGCGCGTCGAGCTGCGGGCGGAACACTCCCGCTCACCTGATGATGGACAGCAGCAGGTCGGTGACCAGCCGCGCCTGCCGCACGATGGGCGAGTGCGGCCTGTTGAACTGCTCCGCGTCGCTGGCCAGGTAGCGCGCGTCGAGCTGCGGGCGGAACACTCCCGCTCACCTGATGATGGACAGCAGCAGGTCGGTGACCAGCCGCGCCTGCCGCACGATGGGCGAGTGCGGCCTGTTGAACTGCTCCGCGTCGCTGGCCAGGTAGCGCGCGTCGAGCTGCGGGCGGAACACTCCCGCTCACCTGATGATGGACAGCAGCAGGTCGGTGACCAGCCGCGCCTGCCGCACGATGGGCGAGTGCGGCCTGTTGAACTGCTCCGCGTCGCTGGCCAGGTAGCGCGCGTCGAGCTGCGGGCGGAACACTCCCGCTCACCTGATGATGGACAGCAGCAGGTCGGTGACCAGCCGCGCCTGCCGCACGATGGGCGAGTGCGGCCTGTTGAACTGCTCCGCGTCGCTGGCCAGGTAGCGCGCGTCGAACTGCGCCGCCGCCGGCCGCCGGTAGAACTGAATATAATATTGTCTTTTATTAACGCGAGTATCACACATTTAAATAAAAGACCACGGTTGCTGAAAAGCATCCGAAACGTCGGGATAAATAATTTAAACAATATAAATAAAAAATCGTGTTTTAATCCGGTATACAGTATTTTATTTAAATAGAACTGAATATACCAAATATATTCATTATATATGCGAATATATTGCCAACTTGACCTAAGTGTTCGCGTGCTATCATATGTATTATTGTGAATAATAATAAAACGAGATACAGTCCTATTAGTGCAGTTTTAATTACAGTGTATGTGTGTGTGTGAGTTCGGTTAACAGATGCTGTTTGGTAAAACAAAAGCCAACTTACTGGCCAATACTTTCATCGGTAGTTTTTTCTGATATATATATATATATATTCTTAGGATATCCCCGCCACATGTGTAATGTCGACTACATATAAAAACAGAGTGCACTAGCGTCATAATTCACCGCCCGGGCGGACATTTCACCTCAGACCCGCGTACAGCGCCTTCGCCGGCGAAGGCGAGGACCCTTGTTCCGCGCATCCCTCACACGGGTGAGCTACCGTCCACCCCTTCAGGCTCCCTCCCCTCTTACGGCAGCCCAAGCCGAGGTACGTGTCTCGCAGGATGTGTGTCCTTTAGGCGTGTCATAGCAAAACCCCATATTTCAAGGCTGAGCCACAGTGCTCGCCACTCTTGTCCGCATTGACCTGCCGAGGCCACTAGGGCCAGCAGTGAGATTCCATACAAAAAAAGCCATAATTCAGTCTGCTGGCGGCATTCGTGGCGTGCACATCAACGTGGTCTACAACTCGGAGTCGGTTCGATCTTTTTGATTTAAATTTAATCTTGTTTGTGGTAATTTTGCTCCAATTGTTAATTATTTTATGATTGTAAATGGATTTGGTTCTGTTTAAAATAAATTGTTATTTCTTTGTCTGATTTTCTACTTCTTTACCTATTATACCTATATTATATATATTGGAGGGGGTGGAATCGTGAGATCGAGTGAATAACAGCCGCCACTAACTTGGTTCTCGAACCTGGCTCGGACGGTGGCCAGGTCGATGGGGTAGGGCACCACGCGCGCGTACGACGGGTACAGCTGGAGATCCACCGGCGCCACGAACGGCTCCGCGACGGACAGGGACATCACCTGGAACACCAGAAAGAGAAAGAGTTATACGACGGGCTCGTTGGCGCGTTCGGTAGAACACCTGCCGTGCGCATCGATGGCGAGTGGGTTCGAATCCCACCGGGACCACATGCTTATAATTTTCTGTAAGCATGTTTTCCCCACGTCTGGTAACTTCGGGCATTCATTGGGTGGGAGGAATATCTAAATTCCGACCGGGTAACGAAACACCGTTCATAGATGGAGAAACCGTGAAGTGCACATTGCGCGTTTCGGTTTCAGTCTATGGATTTCCGAATGCTCGAAGTAAAAATTAGGTCGACAGCGCATCATTGACCAATGTTCCATGGCTGAGGTATCACCTACCATCAAGTGAACCTCATGCTGGTCTGTCGATATCTGACATAAACATTTAAAAATGACGAGCGTAAGGTCCATTTCATGGTAGGTGAGGCCTATACTATACGTCAGTATACGATGCGCTGTCGACCTATTTCTTAGTGTAATTCCATCGTATGTACTGAGCACTATATAATACAATAGAACCTCACTAATCCAGCACTTCAGTAGAACCTCACTAATCTAGCACTTCAATAGACCGACACGTCCAATAATCCGGCACCCTCCGTCCGCCTATAGACATCCGCGACTTAAGTCTCAGATGCGTTGAACGATACGTTGATGAACACAAATACGTTCCTTTCCCTTTATGAAATGCTTTATTTTTCTATACAATCCCGTAATCCGAACATTCCAATAATCCGGCACCTTCCAGTTTTGAATAGTGCCGGATTAGTGAGTGTACCTGCGAGATGTGCGCGGCGATGGTCTCGCACGCGCCCGGCGGCCACTCGTGCGTCTCGGCCCGGCACAGAACCGCCTCCAGCTCGTGCGGGAGCACGCCCACTGCGCCGCCGGGCTCCGAGGGTAGTCTGGAATTTGTAATATCAACATAAGAAAAATCACACTTTTTGTGTTATATATCGATAGACGAGAGATTCACTTAATTGAGCATCAGTCGATGATGCGCTGTCGACCTATGTTTTTATGTCAGTTATCGACAGACGAGCATGAGGTCACTTGATGGTGGGTGATACCTCAGCCACAGAACATCAGTCAATGATACGCTGTCGACATGTTTTTTTATGTTGGATATCGACAGACGAGATACTCACTTGATGGTAGGTGATACCCCAGCCAGAGTACATAAGTCAATGATGCGCTGTCGACCTACTGTTTACTTCAAGCACTCGGAAAATAACTTATATTAGTAGCTGATCCGTCTTTATACGACGTAGACTTTTCTTCCCGATATCGACTGAGCCATGTCTATACAAAATTTCATTAAAATTTGTTTAGCCGTGAAAACTTAATACATTTTATACTTTGGATGAACTTTTGAGTAGCATACCCTATATTTATTTATCTATAAGGATTTTTCCTATAGGTTAATGTTAAAATAAATTCCCCTAGAGGGGCATGGGGCAGACACATTTCTGTGTCTGTGTCAAGTCCTGTGCCTAAAAAAACTGATTATTAACTTGTCTCTGAGCGATGGAGGTCATATTCAAGTTGGGTTCAAAAAAAATCCATCACAATCTGTTCAGCAATTTAGCCGTACCAAACCCTAACAGACATACTATGAATGGATAATAACCTTTCAGGGTCCAGTGGCTCCAAGTCCCATGGCGATAGTCTCTCCACCTCCCCGTTGTCCCACCTCACTCGTAGCGACAGGAAATGAGCTGAAAACATTCGTTCGTTCATTCATTCATTCAAAAAATATTTATTTATACATACATATAATACTTTTTAGTGTATATGACACTGAGCACCTAAACGGCCAGACAGTTTTTGATAATAATCATAAGCTCTGACGCTGACTCTCAGTAATCGTCTAATGTGCTAGAAGTTAGATAAAAATATATACAATAAAATTAGCAAAAAAAAAGAAACAGAAAAATTCTTAATAACAATAAAAAATTTTTTACGAAAAACACAAAACAAGTAATACTATACAAAAACTGAATGTACATTGTACATGCAAAACTTCCATAATAAATTATCTAAACGACAGTGAAAACCGCATTAAAATCTGTCACATTGTTTAGAAGTAAGCAGAAAAAACAGACTAGTCACTTTATTTTATACTATTTAGAGCAACCCGATGACTCACACGCCGCCGACTCAGCCCACTCGTTGCCCCCGGATGTGTGGGGCCTCACCTCGGAGCCCTGTGGGGCCCCACCCGGGCTCACCCGCTCCAGCACGATGCCCGTCCACCAGCAGTCGTCTATCATACATCGGAACCTGAACACAAAACATAAATAATGTGAGAATGTTTGTTACTCTTTCACGCAAACACTACTGAACCGGTTTTGATGAAACTTTACAGTGTCATTTGTTTATACATCAGAATAACATATAGGCTATTATAATATTATAAAGAGAAAAGATTTTAAAAATTCTTTCACCAATAGAAAGCTACATTATCAGCGAGTAACTTAGGCTATATTTTTTGTGTATAGTACATTTATACTGCACCCGTGTGAAGCCGGGGCGTGTTGCTATAGTTTACATGTCAGAATGTATGGATTGAAGGATGAATGGATGGATGTATGTTCCTCTTTCAAGCAAAAACTACTGAACGGATTTTGATAAAACTTTTCAGTATCTAATAAGAAAATTAACTGGCAACAATACATTACATTTATTTTGTGATATAAACTACATTTACTTACTTTTGAAGCTATCGAAGCTTACGAGCCTAGTAACCGTGTCCATACTAGGTGAATGGAGGACATTAATACCCAATTCTCCTTCCCACACCAACAACCCCCTCCTCTCATTAATAATTTATGTAAACCCTATCTCCATACACTATAAAACCTTCCATGACGTATAATAATGAAATTCCCCTTAATAATACTCATGCCCCCAATTTTAAGTGATGAGCCCCCATTGACCCTTACTGACCCTCTTTCCTAGCTAAGCACCCATTCATACTTTTACTCATCGAAAACGCTGTCTTACCCTTTGAGATATAACAAAACAATGCATGGATCTTTTATGGAGAGCTTACTATACCCATTCGGCATTCTATCTTCTAAAACCCTATGTATTAAAAAAAAAAATTGTGTGTGTGTACCAGAGTACACAGGTAAGAAGTGAAACTTCTTTACGACATATCATTTTTGTACTATTTGCAACTTCACGAAAATGGGGTAGATAAGGCTTAAGCCTTAAGAAAAAAGATTTTATCACTTTCAAATTAATATATTGTTATTCTTATTTCAAACCAAACTTCAAAACTAATATATTGTTGTTATTATTATAATATATTACATTATATTATTTACGTCACTATACTAAACTTTGATAAAAAAGCAACATGGCGCGTAACCGAAAAACGTGACGATACTTACAAAATTTCTCCCATACGTCGATAAAGAAGTTTCACTTCAAAAAAACAAAATCTGAAGCTACACCTAAATGTACAAACATAAACCAAAAAGTAAAAAAATAATTTAATTACTTCAAAGTAAGAGCTTTAAAGGCCAACCCATACACAAGCCCTCTTTCAGTCACTGACCCCCCAGTCACCCTCAGCAAAGCCCCCCAATAACCCACCTGTCCCCCTGCCCCCAGTTCCTGGCCACAGCAACGTCGTACTGATGCCGCAGCACCAGGAAGTCTATCACATCCGGCATGTCATGGTACCGCACCGTGAAGCTCCCCTTCTCCAGCTCCCTCGCCAGCTTCAGGCACACCACTCTGGGGGGCTTGATGACGTATTTGATACCTACAACTTTCACGGCCTCGCAGTCCTGCAAACGAAATGGCGATTTCATTGCAAATCACAGCGATAAAAATATTATTTCACTAATATTAAAAAATATATATAGTATATCTACATTGCACCCATGCGAAGCCGGGACGGATCACTAGTTTTCATAAAAAGCCAGCATACATACATTCCCTATCATGTCCAAGCATTGAAACTCACATTTATACTCATCAGTTCCCAGGGTTTGTCCCGCGGGTGTAATTTGTACAGATCCTTCTCGCCGACCGCTTCAAAGTACCTTTGGTGACCCTGCAAGTAACCTTATTAATGAATACCAAGAAACGACAGGCGAAAAAGTAGTTTTTCAACTATTATATTTTCGCCGTTTTAGGGTTCCGTACGGTGTAAAACGGTTGTAAACGTTATAGACTATACGAATCTATATCTATACTAATATTATACAGAGGAATATTTTTAATTTTTGTATGTTATGAATAAACTCAAAAACTACTGGACCGATTTTATAAATACTTTCACTAATAGAAAGCTACATTATCAGCGAGTAACATAGGCTATCTCTTGTGTATAGTACATCTACATTGCACCCGTGTGAAGCCGGGCCGCGTTGCTAGTCATACATATTTCCATTAATAGCTTACCAATCTGAAGTACACGCATCTGTCCCCCATTTGCGGGTGATATGGGGCCTTTCTGGGTGACACGGCTGTCAGCCACTCCCCCACGCGGTACGCCTCCGGGAGCTCCACAGTGGGGGCCGCGCTTGTGCTGGGGGCCACTGAGGGTAAGTTGGGGGTCGCCGTGGGGGTGGCTGCGTTCCGTTTGGTGGTCACTGCGCTCGGACTGTACCTGCAATGAAGAAATAAAATCATTTAAATGAACGATACTCGTGAAATAAAAATACATTTAAATGAACGATACTCGTGAAATAAAAAATCATTTAAATGAATGGTACTCGCGATACAATACTTAGAATTTAATTTTCAATGATTTTTTTGCTTTTCGATAAGAAAATCAGCCGGAATCAACCTATAATTCGACATAGGATGCCTTTGGAGAGATACAACACACATTGTAATAATGATTTTGGTCAGAAAATATTGTTATTGATGAATTTTGTTTTTTTTGCAATTATTTATTTTCTTCTTACAAAATCGTGCGTTGATTTCATTGTTCGTGTATTTCTTTCTAAGGGCCGAATGAATATAAAAATGAGTGGCAAAACTTGACAATACAGTAAATGTTATACTTGAATTCAAATTCAAAATCATTTATTCATTTAGGTAACACAATGTACACTTATGAACGTCAATAAAAATACGTATTAAATGCTTCTAATTTTACATTTACTGCCAGTTCTCAAATCAAGGGCGTAGAGCGGACGAGAAGAACTGGCAATAAACTCGCCGCCACTCTTTTTAATCGCCAAGTTTTTTGTTTTACAAAATGTTTGTAAGGAGCTAACCATTACACTATAGTATAGGAGGTACCAACGTTTTCGAGAAAGAATTTTAGGTCAGCTGATTTTGTGATATGTCGTCCATCTTGCTTTTTCGGTTAGAGTCTGGGCTGTCTGGCAGGCGGTAGCGGTTGCGTTCGTTTGTGCGCATCCTACCTGTTAGGTGATAATCCTGGATTTTAAAAGCATTTTAAGACGCATAATTTTTAATTTTTTGTTTTTAAATAAGTCTACCTGACATACTTTTTTATTGCCAGTCATTTCTGACGTTGCTAATTATGTGCCATAAACGATTTTTTATTTATTTTTTATAAAAATTTCAAAGTATTTTAGAATGTCTGTAATTTTAATATTATGTTATTTAAAGATAATAAAAGCTTGAAATTAATTTGCCAGACATTAATTCGATTGTTAAACCTTGAAAATAAAATAAAAAAAATCATGAAAAGTATTGCAGTTCGAGAGAGACAGTTGGAGAATAAGACAGAGAACCATTGAAATTTTAAGATTAAATTATAGTAGGTATAATATATATATTATATATATAAAAGATAAAATTAAATATATAAATTTGTACTAAGTGAAGGTAAGAAACACCTCCGTTACTAAGACTTTTCCTTCTGCTATCATTCTTACACTCTAAAATAGAACAGTACGGCATAGTTACGAAAAAAAGTAATTTTATGACTCGACCGACTCAACCCCTATTTAACCCTTAACCACTCACAAGTGTCTCGTGGGCACTATTTTACGTTCTGTTACTCATAAAACCTAAAAGTATTTATTTTTATGAAAAACCGTTTTATCTAATCTAACCCTATAATTGTTAAAAGACGGTTAGAAATTTATATATAAAATTAATTTATATGTAAAATAAAAATACTTAAACTTTTTTTAAGTTAAGAAGAATTATCTCTCTTTTCTTTTAAATACCCTTGATTTATTTAGTGAGCCCTATTAGGTTTTATGAGTAACAGAACGTAAAATAGTGCCCGCGAGACACTTGTGGGTGGTTAAGGGTTAAATATACCATTTATACGGAAATAAATTATTATTTATTATGCATACAATATAATAAATAATAATCATTTTTTTTTTATTTAAATCGAATTAATGGTATTATCTTATTGTTTTGTATTTGTGACAGTTTTATAAGTTGTTACAACTTATAAATATAAAAACAAACATAAAACATTTAAATGTTTATTTTGTTATTTGTCTATCCAAAAATACTACTTTAATAAAAAATAATATTTCAAAAATATAGGGATTTTTAACTATTTGTGGTATCATTACACGCACAAAAAATGCACGTGTCCCTACAGTGCCGCTGACAGTTGTCACGCAAACATGAAATGACAAGCGGCGTCATAGATTTGTTCCGTACGTTCCTGCCTTTCTTCTTCCTTCTTAATATATGCCTTTGTTATTTAATCGGAGGCTATAACCATCACAGTCGCGTCATAACTAGATATGGACGTTTTCGTTTTTATTCACAAACGCTTATGTAACCGATATACAGTTTTCATATCGATATCGAAAACCGTTTTCAGATATCGATATAAATTAGTAAGGTTTGCAAACGTTAACATGATATGGGCAAACTAGAAACGAACTCAAATTGTCTTTCACTCCACCTGTCGATCGCCAGACCAACTATTTAGAATTTTGTCTTTAATATTGTCTTTTATTAACGCGAGTATCACACATTTAAATAAAATACTGTATACCGGATTAAAACGCGATTTATTATTTAAATTATTTATCCCGACGTTTCGGATGCTTTTCAGCAACCGTGGTCGCGGGAGACTGAAAGATGACAGTTGTCTTATATTTGAAATGTCACAAAGTTGCCATATTTAATTCAATTAAATTTAAAAAAAAATATAATCTATTAATTTAAGTAACACAATGTACACCTATGAACGTGAATAAAAAATAATACATATTAAATTACTAATATTACTAATATTAAATGCTTCTAATTTTACATTTACTACCAGTTCACAAATCAAGGGCGTAGAGCGGACGAGAAGAACTGGCAAGAAACTCGCCGCCACTCTTTTTAATCGCCAAGTTTTTGTTTTACAATCATTACATATTAACGCCATCTATTCCTACGGAGTTGATATTTACTGTAATTTTCTATATTATGACAATATTGACTATATTATTTTTATATTGACTATATTATTACAATATATTATATATATTGTAATAATATAGTATATATTATTACAATATATTATGACAATATATTTAATTTTATCTTTTATATATATAATATATATATTATACCTACTATAATTTAATCTTAAAATTTCAATGGTTCTCTGTCTTATTCTCCAACTGTCTCTCTCGAACTGCAATACTTTTCATGATTTTTTTATTTTATTTTCAAGGTTTAACAATCGAATTAATGTCTGGCAAATTAATTTCAAGCTTTTATTATCTTTAAATAACATAATATTAAAATTACAGACATTCTAAAATACTTTGAAATTTTTATAAAAAATAAATAAAAAATCGCGTATGGCACATAATTAGCAACGTCAGAAATGTCTGGCAATAAAAAAGTATGTCAGGTAGACTTATTTAAAAACAAAAAATTAAAAATTACGCATCTTAAAATGCTTTTAAAATCCAGGATTATCACCTGACAGGTAGGTTGCGCACAAACGAACGCAACCGCTACCGACTGCCAGACAGCCCAGACTCTAACCGAAAAAGCAAGATGGACGACATATCACAAAATCAGCTGACCTAAAATTCTTACTTTCCAAACGTTGCAGGCTCCCGGACCACTATGACATCGTGAAGTAATTAATTATAGTAATCAATACCTTGTGGTAGGAACCGGTTTCCGTTTCGCTCTGGCCGGCGGCGCGAGCGCAGCGCCCGCCTCCCAGTCGGAGTACTGGGAGGACTCTGATGAACTGAAATTATGGCCATGTTTAAAAAAAAGGAATATATCCTACTTATCTTTCGCAAAATTATTCATTCATTCATTCAATACTTGGTATTTAACCATTATATGTATTATTAAGGATGCAAACTACATAATATTCTGGTAACTGAATGTAATTTTTTTTAAATAATTTAAAAAAAAATAAAAAAAAAATGTCACCTAAATTTTTTTTAAATAAAAATAATAAAATCATGCATTACATTTTTATAAATCTCAAAAATAGTAGCATCAATTAACCTTTTTATATCTCATGAATTGTTTATAAGTTTCAGTGTATTTTGACGATTTATTTATTAAAATGTAAAAGAAAATAACTTTCCAACACTGGTGTTACCATTAATAAAAAGGAGAACGTTAAAGAATCACTCACCTGTCACTCTTAATAGGCGAATGTGAGGAGTCACTGGGAACAAAAAATACAAGTTTCACAAGGATCTATACTGGGCCCACTCTTATTCATAGCATATATCAATGACCATCTCTAGCTTAATGATAATTATTATCACACTCACAAAAAGTCCCGGATTCGACTACCGCAAAATGATAAAAATGTGTAGAGTTGAAGAGATCATTAACCTATTAGTACAGAATAACGATCAGTAAACCAAGTCAGCTAATTCAGTACCTACTATCTATGGGAGCAGCCAACCAAACACTTTGTTATAAATTGATACCTTGGTAGTTAGCTAACAACATTTAAGCTTCTAGTTTGTTCACAACGAAGTTACAGGGGGATGGAAAATGGCCCGAATGGCTTCGAGAATAGGACAGTACAGTCGTGCTCGACTTGACAGTAAAATTTCATCAAAATTAGTAATTTTTGCCTGAAAGAGTAATACACATCCTCACAAACTTTCACATTTATAATATTAATAGTGTGGAGGAAGGGAGGTGTGGTCTTCCTCCAACCTAAAGGGATTATCCTCGACCAGTCGAACCGCTGACTGGCCGGCCCTAAGGCCCCAGTGGTTGATGTCGAGATGTTGTATATATACTGAGCGCGCGGAAACATTTATATAGCGCGATTTAGGATTAGACGTCTTCGTATTGATTCTAGTAGCAGATTGTAATGTCGCTACAGTAGGATATCTGAAAGACAAGTAGTTGCCGGCATCTTGTTTGAAGATCTCCCCATATCCAAAGCACATTGCGTCTCACCTGTCCGTGTTGGAGTGCGAGGAGAGCGGCTCGGCGGGCGGGCGGGGGCGGGGGCGGGCGCGCGGGCGGGGGCGGGGCCGGGCGCGGGGGCGGGGCGAGCTGTGCGACGAGTGCGAGCCAGACAGGCACACGGACTCGTCCGAGGTGGACGTGTCGCTCTCCTCGCCGGCCTCCTCCTCGCACGCGTCCTCGCGGACATCCTGGAAGATCGGCGATTTAGTCTACAATTTTCGTATGTTTGGAAAGAATAAACAAAAAACTAATAGATCGATTTTAAACAATTCTATCAAATTTAAAATAATTTATTCATTTAGGTAACATAATGTACACTTATGAACGTCAATAAAAAATACACATTAAATGCTTCTAAATACATTTACCGCCAGTTCTCAAATCAAGGGCGTAGAACGGACGAGAAGGACTGGCAAGAAACTCGCCGTCACTCTTTTTAATCGCCAAGTTTTTGTTTTACAAAATATT
Organism: Anthocharis cardamines; assembly: GCA_905404175.1. Taxonomy (NCBI): domain Eukaryota; kingdom Metazoa; phylum Arthropoda; class Insecta; order Lepidoptera; family Pieridae; genus Anthocharis; species Anthocharis cardamines. The sequence goes on along the minus strand of FR989976.1, from coordinate 7,708,338 downwards.
TGTAAGGAGCTGCAACCATTACACTATGTTCCACATGACATCTTTAAGTAATTAACTATAATAATTAACGAAAAAATAAAATAAAAAACAAAGATTTGTCCTCTATCACCAATAGAAAGGTATTATTAAGTTTTTTTTTTTAGAAGTAAGACTAATGACAGGGGCCGACCATCCTTTAGACATACGTGCACTCCCCAACCATAGGGACCGTCCCTCAACTCTTTGAAAGCGTCCCCGGAAGCAACTCAATTTTACACATATTGGGACATTTTTTTCAATGAAATATTTAATTAACAGGACAATAAAAAGTATTCATGGGCAAAGTATTTATAAAAATAGCCCAATGTTTCCCAATATGGCGCCAGTGCTGCATTTTTTCATAATATAGGGGGGGGGGGGGGGGGGGGTAAACGAGTCTACAGCTCAGGTGATGGAAAAAGAACAACACCATTCATAAACATCCGCAACACCAGAGGCCTTGCAGATGCGTTACCGGCCTTTCAGTTAAAGATTTCCCAAGCCACCACTGCGATCAACTACCAGGAACCCATGACACGCGTGTAGTACATATACTCACGGCATGCGGCTGCGGCGGCTGGGGCCTCGCCCGGGGCGCTGGGGCCCGGGGCCTCCTCCCCGGCTTGCGGCGGGGCCCGCTCTCGCCGCCCGGGATGGATATCATGACGGGCCGGCGACGCATTTCCCGCCGGTACCAGGCCATCTCTAGATTGTTTAGCTCCATACTGTAATATGAAGACTTCATGAGGACTGAATACCGGTTAATTTACTATGGAAGTTATACCGGTATAATACAATATAAGTAGTTCTCCAAAACCAACAGATTTCCTTTAAGCACTATATAAGATTAGTCTTAAGTACCAGGAACACATAAGTACTGTAGTACACGTGTGTACGGTCCTCCTAATTGATGTTTATTGTCTACCAGGACTGAATACCGGTTAATTTACTATGGAAGTTATACCGGTATAATAAAATATAAGTAGTTCTCCAAAACCAACAGATTTCCTTTAAGCACTATATAAGATTAGTCTTAAGTACCAGGAACACATAAGTACTGTAGTACACGTGTGTACGGTCCTCCTAATTGATGTTTATTGTCTACCAGGACTGAATACCGGTTAATTTACTATGGAAGTTATACCGGTATAATAAAATATAAGTAGTTCTCCAAAACCAACAGATTTCCTTTAAGCACTATATAAGATTAGTCTTAAGTACCAGGAACACATAAGTACTGTAGTACACGTGTGTACGGTCCTCCTAATTGATGTTTATTGTCTACCAGGACTGAATACCGGTTAATTTACTATGGAAGTTATACCGGTATAATAAAATATAAGTAGTTCTCCAAAACCAACAGATTTCCTTTAAGCACTATATAAGATTAGTCTTAAGTACCAGGAACACATAAGTACTGTAGTACACGTGTGTACGGTCCTCCTAATTGATGTTTATTGTCTACCAGGACTGAATACCGGTTAATTTACTATGGAAGTTATACCGGTATAATAAAATATAAGTAGTTCTCCAAAACCAACAGATTTCCTTTAAGCACTATATAAGATTAGTCTTAAGTACCAGGAACACATAAGTACTGTAGTACACGTGTGTACGGTCCTCCTAATTGATGTTTATTGTCTACCAGGACTGAATACCGGTTAATTTACTATGGAAGTTATACCGGTATAATAAAATATAAGTAGTTCTCCAAAACCAACAGATTTCCTTTAAGCACTATATAAGATTAGTCTTAAGTACCAGGAACACATAAGTACTGTAGTACACGTGTGTACGGTCCTCCTAATTGATGTTTATTGTCTACCAGGACCTTCGATCAACAATATACTAGATATCGGGTCGACGCAAAAAATCCGTGCCGGTAAATATCGGCTCACTTGAAATGTGAGAGTCTATTTTGTTTAGTTCTCTTCAAGCACGGCCAATATTAAGACGTTTCACAATGACGCAGTTTGTCTTCAAAAATTGCGAAAATAATTCCCGAAAAAACAATTTTACGGACGGAGTCTTATTTTTTGTTAGTACATATAAAATAAGATATATTTTAAGCTTTCAAACTAACAAATAATTGAAAATTTGAACAAAATTATCTGTTTTAAATGAACGCTACAAATGTTTGGCCAAGGTTGGCCAACACATGCGCATACTATTGTGTAACAGAATAGTGGATGCATGGAGTAGATTTGTACTGAAATAATCCTTACTATCCAAGGATAAGTATCCTTAATAATATTATAAATGCGAAAGTGTTTCTTTTTGTTTGTTACGGTTTCACGCTAAAACGGAAAAGAAAATATTCCAATCTGTATATATTCGGAACATTTTGCGGATATTATTATTTAACATACGAATTACTATTTATATAAAACATTATATTATTGTTTATCAAATATATTATAGTATTTGTACCCTACTAGATAAATGATAATTTACACATTGGTGTTTCATAAACTATACTAATAATACCAGTCTTCGAAGTTAGTCAAGTGTGTATGTATAATACATAGATATGTATAAATATATATATATATATATATATACATATATATATTTTGGTAACTAATAAAATCATATTTCGACTTCACTCTTTTCTTTGTTCCCATTGAGCAGTGTCATTTTTTCAAAATTTGACAAGGGGTGTGGCTTAAATAATCGGTACACTTTTTTCGTGAATTTTGTATGCGACCTGAAGTCTATTTAATACTATGTCAATGACCAGGACTGAATACCGGTTAATTTACTATGGAAGTTATACCGGTATAATAAAATATAAGTAGTTCTCCAAAACCAACAGATTTCCTTTAAGCACTATATAAGATTAGTCTTAAGTACCAGGAACACATAAGTACTGTAGTACACGTGTGTACGGTCCTCCTAATTGATGTTTATTGTCTACCAGGACTGAATACCGGTTAATTTACTATGGAAGTTATACCGGTATAATAAAATATAAGTAGTTCTCCAAAACCAACAGATTTCCTTTAAGCACTATATAAGATTAGTCTTAAGTACCAGGAACACATAAGTACTGTAGTACACGTGTGTACGGTCCTCCTAATTGATGTTTATTGTCTACCAGGACTGAATACCGGTTAATTTACTATGGAAGTTATACCGGTATAATAAAATATAAGTAGTTCTCCAAAACCAACAGATTTCCTTTAAGCACTATATAAGATTAGTCTTAAGTACCAGGAACACATAAGTACTGTAGTACACGTGTGTACGGTCCTCCTAATTGATGTTTATTGTCTACCAGGACTGAATACCGGTTAATTTACTATGGAAGTTATACCGGTATAATAAAATATAAGTAGTTCTCCAAAACCAACAGATTTCCTTTAAGCACTATATAAGATTAGTCTTAAGTACCAGGAACACATAAGTACTGTAGTACACGTGTGTACGGTCCTCCTAATTGATGTTTATTGTCTACCAGGACTGAATACCGGTTAATTTACTATGGAAGTTATACCGGTATAATAAAATATAAGTAGTTCTCCAAAACCAACAGATTTCCTTTAAGCACTATATAAGATTAGTCTTAAGTACCAGGAACACATAAGTACTGTAGTACACGTGTGTACGGTCCTCCTAATTGATGTTTATTGTCTACCAGGACTGAATACCGGTTAATTTACTATGGAAGTTATACCGGTATAATAAAATATAAGTAGTTCTCCAAAACCAACAGATTTCCTTTAAGCACTATATAAGATTAGTCTTAAGTACCAGGAACACATAAGTACTGTAAGTACACGTGTGTACGGTCCTCCTAATTGATGTTTATTGTCTACCAGGACTGAATACCGGTTAATTTACTATGGAAGTTATACCGGTATAATAAAATATAAGTAGTTCTCCAAAACCAACAGATTTCCTTTAAGCACTATATAAGATTAGTCTTAAGTACCAGGAACACATAAGTACTGTAGTACACGTGTGTACGGTCCTCCTAATTGATGTTTATTGTCTACCAGGACTGAATACCGGTTAATTTACTATGGAAGTTATACCGGTATAATAAAATATAAGTAGTTCTCCAAAACCAACAGATTTCCTTTAAGCACTATATAAGATTAGTCTTAAGTACCAGGAACACATAAGTACTGTAGTACACGTGTGTACGGTCCTCCTAATTGATGTTTATTGTCTACCAGGACTGAATACCGGTTAATTTACTATAGGAGTTATACCGGTATAATAAAGGTTTTTGTTAATATTCTTTCGTTTTATTCATATTTACTGAAAAATATTACTGTGGTAAGTTTAGTGTGTATTACTCTTTAAAACTAATATTGTGGTATCTCAGTCAGACACGTGTTTTGGAAAATAAAAATTAACCGGTTTCAGTCCCTGCTTCATATTATATTCAAATCACATCAAATTTATTAATAAAATACCGGCCAAGTGCGCGTTGGACGCGCGCACGAAGGGTTCCGTACCATTATATAGATAAAAAACGACCAAAAAAAAATCACGATAGTTGTATGGAAGCCCGCTCTTAAAAATTTGTTTTATTTTTTAAAAGTGAATATTATTTAACTTAACATTTTGTGAATCTTTCAAGCGAATACCTGTTTCCGATATCAATATCGAGCAAAAACGAGCAAAAAATCACATTTGTTGTATGGGAGCCCCCTTAAATATTTATTTTATATGTTTTTTGGTATTTGTTGCTATAGCGGCAACAGAAATACATCCGAATGCTCCAAGTAAAAAGTAGGTCGACAGCGCATCATTGACTGATGTTCTGTGTCTGAGGTATCACCTACCAACAAGTGAACCTCACGCTCGTCTGTCGATATCTGACATAAAAAAGGGTCCCGTTTTTATCCTTTCGGTACGGAACCCTATAGCCACCCAACTACGTCTACAAACATATTCCCCCACCTGGCCTGCTCCAGTAGTTCCTTCTGCGCCGCTGGTAGGGGTATCACGATAGGTCTAGTACTCAGTGGTACATCCAGCGGCTGCCAGGAGCCGGCGGTATGGCGGACACCCTCGCCTCGCCACACACCTGATAATTATAAGTTGTAATGGATTAATTAGCAGTCACATTCATTGTAAGCATGCTTTTTTCAAAATAAGCTTTTTTGAGATGTGTTGCACCCATTTCATTTTTATACACTCTTGGGAGGTAGTACTAGAAGTAGTGGGCTTATCTAATATATAAAATTCTCGTGTCACAGTTTTCGTTGCCATACTCCTCCGAAACGGCTTGACCGATTTTTACCAAATTTTATATGCGTATTCAGTAGGTCTGAGAATCGGCCAACATCTATTTTTCATCCCCCTAAATGTTAGGGGTAGTCCACCCCTAATTTTTTTTTTTTTTTTTGGACGAATTTTTTTTTTTTTATAATGTGGCATTAAGAAAAACATTCAACCCCTGCTTTTTTTGTCAAAAAATCTATACCCGTGCGAAGCCGGGGCGGGTCGCTAGTATTATATATTTTTTTCTTGGATTGTACCTCTGCGTGAACTATGAATAAAATATGAAAGAAAAATATTTTTCTATTTTTTTATTAGTAAATAAGGTAGAAAAAATCTACAAAAAATATACAATGTAGAGCAATCCTTTTACTAATAAACAGTTTTGGATTTATTAGTGTAGCAACAATAGTATTCGAAAAAAATAATCTTAAAAAATACCCACTTTTAAATACATACATACATATATATCACGCCTCTTTCCCATTGCGGTAGGCAGAGATCACGGAATTCCATATGCTCCGATCCTTGCATACCACTTTCGCTTCTTCTACTTTCATCAATGCTTTCATACACACTCGACGGTTACGAGTACTTTTGATCTGGCCCTTTTGCAGAACATCCCCGATCTGATCGAGGTACGTTCGCCTAGGTCGACCACTCCCGACTCTCCTATAGTACACCTATGTATGGTCCTCCTAATTGATGATTATTGCTTACCAAGTACCAGGATCACATAACTCACTAGCAGCACGCAACCACCAAGTACTATAGTGCACCAATCTATTGTCATTCTAATTCATATGATCACAATCTACCAAGTACCAGGACAACATAACTCACTAGCAGCTCACTATTCCCAAGTACATATAGTATAAGTAGGTCCAAAACCATCAGATCTCTTCTTAGCTCTATATGACATAAATATTCCAAGTACTAGGACAACATAACTCACTAGCAGCACACTACCACCAAGTACTGTACACATATGTATGGTCCTCCTCAATACGTGATCACAGCCTACCAAGTACCAGGACACCATAGCTCACTAACAGCACACTACCACCAAGTACTGTACACATATGTATGGTCCTCCTCAATACGTGATCACTGCCTACCAAGTACCAGGACAACATAACTCACTAGCAGCACACTACCACCAAGTACTGTACACATATGTATGGTCCTCCTCAATACGTGATCACTGCCTACCAAGTACCAGGACAACATAACTCACTAGCAGCACACTACCACCAAGTACTGTACACATATGTATGGTCCTCCTCAATACGTGATCACAGCCTACCAAGTACCAGGACAACATAACTCACTAGCAGCACACTACCACCAAGTACTGTACACATATGTATGGTCCTCCTCAATACGTGATCACTGCCTACCAAGTACCAGGACAACATAACTCACTAGCAGCACACTACCACCAAGTACTGTACACCTATCTATGGTCCTCCTCAATACGTGATCACAGCCTACCAAGTACCAGGACACCATAACTCACAAGCAGCACACTACCACCAAGTACTGTACACATATGTATGGTCCTCCTAATTGATGATTATTGCTTTACCAAGTACCAGGATCACATAACTCACTAGCAGCACGCTACCACCAAGTACTATAGTACACCTATGTATGGTCCTCCTAATTGATATGATCATTGTTTCCCACCAAAACACGGCGGAGAGCATTTGGCGCCAAAAATAAAGCCCTGTGATTGGCCCGCGGGCCACAAGCGGCGAATGTCTCCCAATCGTACCTCGCAACTCTCCAAAATCTCCGAAACTCGCTGATTATAGAACATCCGGAATCAACTAAACAGCGACTTTCAATATCAAAAAGGCGACAATCCAGCTCTATAGGTGCATCCCGCACAACCGTTTTATCGGAACCGAATTCGGAATCAGAGTTTTTAAATTTAGTTTGTCGGAACCGGAACCGGAATCGGAACCGGAACCACATATGTGGTACTCATAATTGATAAGTACCAACACAGCACATCTCACCGGCGGGCTGCGGCGCGGGGTGCGCGGGGTGCGCGGGCGGCGTGGCGGGGTCCGCGGCGAGCGCCTCGATCATCGCGTCCAGTCGGCTGCGGGCCGCCTCCGCGTGCGGGACCAGCTGCGACAGCGACAGGTTCTCGCGGCCGGGCACCAGCCGCTGGTACTGCGGCGCGTGCGGCGCGCCCTCCACGTCCACCAGGAACGGGGGCGGCATGAGGTGCGGGGGGATCTCCGTCTGCTCGTCCAGGGCGCCGCCGAGCGCGTCGCGGACTGGAATATTACGATCATTTAGTATAATTCATTTGACAAAGAAAAATATACTAATATTGTCTTTTATTAACGCGAGTATCACACATTTAAATAAAATACTGTATACCGGATTAAAACGCGATTTATTGTTTAAATTATTTATCCCGACGTTTCGGATCAGCAACTTTGCTTGAAAATGCTTTTCAGCAAGTTGCTGAAAAGCATCCGAAACGTCGGGATAAATAATTTAAACAATAAATCGCGTTTTAATCCGGTATACAGTATTTTATTTAAAAATATACTATTTTATTTTTAAAAAAAAAGTAAGTAGAGTCAAAATCTGTTATAACGACATTGAATTTATATATTTAGTCGTAGAAACCGATTATGTTTTCGAGGTACAAAGTACGGGGGGACCTTTGATTTTGGTCGATATAACCGTTATGTTGTTCTAAATGTCAACGTCATAAACGGTTTTAACTGTACTATTTTTTTAAAAATTGTATATAGATATATTTTCTTTATGATATGCCAACCTCAATACCACATACATCAATTCGAAAATCAGATTAAAAGAATGTAATGCTACAAAATAAATCCTTTTGAAAATAAAAAAAAAAACAATTTATACTATAATTGCTTATACACTACTTGAATAGGCATTTGATAATGTGTTTTTGGCTTAACTAACCTAAAATACTTAAGTTTTGGACCTACAATTGTAACTCAAAATATTGTCTTTTATTAACGCGAGTATCACCCATTTAAATAAAATACTGTATACCGGATTAAAACGCGATTTATTGTTTAAATTATTTATCCCGACGTTTCGGATGCTTTTCAGCAACCGTGGTCGCGGGAGACTGAAAGATGACAGTTGTCTTATATTTGAAATGTCACAAAGTTGCCATATTTAATTCAATTAAATTAAAAAATAATCTATTAATTTAGGTAACACAATGTACATCTATGAACGTCAATAAAAAATAATACATATTAAATTACTAATTTTACTAATATTAAATGCTTCTAATTTTACATTTACTACCAGTTCACAAATCAAGGGCGTAGAGCGGACGAGAAGCCTGGCAAGAAACTCGCCGCCACTCTTTTTAATCGCCAAGTTTTTGTTTTACAATCCTTACATATTAACGCCATCTATTCCTACGGAGTTGATATTTACTGTAATTTTCTATATTATGACAATATTGACTAACGGTGTCCTCTTGTTTTTTAGTATGTTTGATTTGGGGCTTTAGATTTTTAATTACTGGATCCCAGGTGTTGGAAAGTCTCAAACCATCTTCTCTATTGAAGTTAGGATGTTTTTTAATTTCAATAGCCTCACGTACTAGTCATCTGTCATCTTTCAGTCTCCCGCGACCACGGTTGCTGAAAAGCATCCGAAACGTCGGGATAAATAATTTAAACAAGAAATCGCGTTTTAATCCGGTATACAGTATTTTATTTAATTGTAACTCAAGTTTAGAAAAAGGAACCTCAATATACTTTTGATACCCTGGTACAAATCAACGAATTCTTGATTCTTAATTTGTAAAAGGTTATCAACAATCCTACAGCACCACCCAAGCTTGCCAATATATTTATTTATTTATTTATTCAATTAAAACGGACATAAGTCCAATTACATTAATTGAAAATTTATATTTATACTAGTGGACCCGGCAGACGTTGTTCTGCCACAATGTTGGCTTTGAAATTATACAATTATTCTTAAATTTGAATATGCCCATTTGCCCACTTTTTTATATAATTGTCTAATATGTCACTGATTTGCAGTGGACATCTGTTATTCCAAAAAAGCTAAGAATGCATGACGTGAGCTGTCAAGATGGCGGAGTTCCGAACCTAATACATTTAATTTGCAATAACAAATATTGAGATCAATAATTGAGATAAAAACTACCCTATCTCCCAAGTTGGACCAAATTACAAATGCTTACAAAATTTGATAAAAATTGGTTAAGTAGTTTAGGAGTCCATCGCGGACAAACATGTGACAGGAGATTTATTATATATTTATATAGTCCGATTAGTAGAAAATCTCAGTGGGCAACTAGGACAATAACTGGTGGTCGCCTCAAGCCAACAGTGGGACAACGCTACTAGTGCCACCCGACCACTCACCCAGCGGCCGATAGTCCGTGTGGAAGAACAGCTCGGTGGGCAGCTGGGACAGCAGCCGGTGGCCGCGGCCCAGCCCCAGCAGCAGCACGTGCCCGTGCGAGTCGGAGGCGGCTATGGTGTCCCCTCCCCCCCACTTCGCGTCGAAGATCGCGCCCTCCCCTTGACCCTCGATCACGTTGTGGAACTGTGCTAGGACCTGGAGAAATAATCATATTTGTAAATATATAACTTTGTGTATGTATGTCACTGAAGTCCTCTCTAATCGCTGACAGATTGTGATTGTGTTTGAGATCGTTTTGATTTTCAACTGGATGAGTATTTTGCGACTTAAAAACATATTCGGTGACCATTTGGCTGCACAAATAGACTCCACTGTCCAACTGTTATGGTATTTCTAATTTCATCTTATTTCTTAGATCACCCTATTTACCTTGTTTTATCTTTCGAAATACCCCATCATAAAGTACTATTTCTAAAATTACCGACATCATCAAGTCTTATTTCTCATAATATCAATTTCATCAAGTCTTACTTCTCAAACACCCACTTTAAGTATCATTTCTCAAAATACCCTCTTCATCAAGTCCCATTTCTCAAAATACCCTCTTCATCAAGTCCCACTTCTCAAAATACCCTTTACATCAAGTCCCACTTCTCAAAATACCCTCTACATCAAGTCCCACTTCTCAAAATGTCCTCTACATAAAGTCCCATTTCACAATATACCCTCTTCAAGTCCCATTTCTCATAATACCCTCTTCAAGTCCCATTTCTCAAAATACCCTCTTCAAGTCCCATTTCTCAAAATACCCTCTACACCAAGTCCCATTTCTCACACCACCCACCTCCCCGGAGGTGGCGTCCCACACGAACAGCTGTCCGTCGTGTCCGGCGGACAGCAGCACGCCCGGTATGAACGGGTGCGACTCGAGCACGTACGCTTCGTCCCGATGTCCGGACAGTACGCGCACTTGCGTGCACGTCCGGGAACACCATACCTGGGGAATAACGGATTTTCTTATATTTTTATGTCCGTTTTCACACATTTGATTATATCTTAACTTAGAAAAGATATCAACATATTTTTTGGTTGACACCACTTCGATATCCGTTAGACTGAAACCGAATCAGATCCAAATAGAAACGAAACGGCTTACTAGTTCACAATTTATATTTCAGAGAGAGCACAAATAAGTACAGATTATACTAAGTGATATTATTTAGAAAATAGACACCAGATATAACTCACCCGAACAGTGTTGTCCGAGACGGCTGTCATGACATACTCATCGCTGCAGTCCCAGCACACCATGGTCACCTGTTCGATATCAGCACATTTAAAATCAAATCAAATCTAATTTATAAATTCAAGACAAATAAAATCCTACTAATATTATAAATGTGAAAGCAAAAACTACTGAACAGATTTTGATGAAACTTTACATTATTATTATTTATACATGTGAATAACATATATGCTATAACAATATAGATATAATTGTCCAAATTATAATGATGAATATTATAAAGTGGAAAGATTTATTTCTTTGTTACGATTTAACTCAAAAACTACTCGTCCGAATTTAAAAATTCTTTCACCAATAGAAAGCTACATTATCAGCGAGTAACACATGCTTTTTTAATGTATAGTACATCTACATTGCACCCGTGTGAAGCCGGGGCGTGTTGCTAGTTATTAATATACAAAAACAGGTGTAATTATTTTTTGTTCTTATGAATTTTTCTTTTTTTTTTAAATTGGTTCAGTAGTTTTAGAGTTTATTCATAACAAATCTTTCCTCTTTATAATATTAGTACAGATAAATCGCCTATCATTGTCTTCCCCAGCCGTCCTATCATGACAACTGCGACAAAATTTTGTCGACCGTATTCTCGTGTTTTAATCGATTATCTCTTTATTTCTTCCGGGTCTAACATGACGCTTACACTTAAAACTCGACTTTTATATCAAAAATAGATATTTGTCGTTCGAGATATCTCTTCTAACAAAATTGTCGATGTCGAGATATAATAATCTCCATATCTTACATCTTAGTTAGTCTTCTCTCGTCCGTGACATATCTCGTGGCGGTCATGCTAGGCGGGCTAGTCATTTTTGACAACAAAGTTTCGCCATTTATTGACTCCCACTCCAGATCTACCCCCCTTTCTGGCTACAAACCTTCAATTTCTTCTGGTCGTCCGCTGCGAACGTCTTCAAGAGGGAGTGCCTCCACTGCGTGGCGTACAGAGTCCAGAGCGCAGCCGTGCCATCCTTACTGCCCGAGACAAACCTGGAAATGAGGTAATTTTTAGGGTTGAAAGACCAGTGAAACAGACACAGAGGTGTGTCTATGGGGTAGTGTGGGATTGAGAGAAATGCTCAAAAAAATTAATTTATTAGTGAAACTAAAATACTCAGAATCTCAGACTCAAGCTGTATAACTCTATAGGTATTAGAAATTAGAGCTATTTTCCCCAAAACCTAATTATCACAACAACAAACAAAAGTAATTACATAAAGTTATTTAGTATCGGAAAATACTATACTAAATTCCCCACCTATCGCAACATCTATATTAAATCTTCTATTTCTTCATTCATCCACATAAGAATCACCCATTTCATCAACCATCCACATTAGAATCATCCATTTCCTCAACAATCCACATCAGAATCACCCATTTCCTCAACCATCCACATCAGAATCACCCATTTCCTCAACCATCCACATCAGAATCACCCATTTCCTCAACCATCCACATCAGAATCACCCATTTCATCAACCATCCACATTAGAATCATTCATTTCTTCAATTATCCACATCAGAATCATCCATTTCCTCAACCATCCACATCAGAATCATCCATTTATTCAATTATCCACATAAGAATCATCCATTTCCTCAACCATCCACATCAGAATCACCCATTTCATCAACCATCCACATTAAAATTATCCATTACTTCAACCATCCCCATCAGAATCATCGATTTCTTCAACCATCCACATAATAATCCCCCCATTTTATAACCACCCACATCACAATCAAACGAGATATTACAAACCGCACAGTTCTATCAGGTTCTAGTAAAGTAAGCCTCCCGCCCCCCTCCCCCCCACTCACCTCAGCCCGCAGTGCGCCCACGAGATGGAGTCGACCGCGTCCAGGTGCACGGCGGTCTCCAGCACGCGCCGCGGGCCGCCCGCCGCCACCGAGTAGACCCGCACGTGGTGGTCGGCGCTGCCCGCGGCCAGGAACGCGCCGCCGGCGGACCACGCCGCGCAGATCATGTGGCAGGCGCCGGGCCGCATGCGCTCCACGTACTGCACCGGCTGCGAGAGGAACTGGCCGTCCGGCGAGCAGGTCCAGAACGCGACCGAGCCGTCCGTGGACGTGGACGCGAGCCAGCGGACGTCCGAGTGCGCGGGGGGGGCCCAGTGCACCTGGAAACGGCGTTCACCGTGTTATTGCAAACCGCTAAGATCAGGGAACTCTCTCCCTGCGTCTGTATGACCGCCACGAGATATGTCGCGGACGAGAGAAGACAAACTAAGATGTAAGATATGGAGATATATCGCGACATCGACAATTTTGATAGAAAAGATATCTCGATCGACAAATATAGCAATTTTTGATATTAAAAGTCGAGTTTTAAGTGTAATTGTCATGTCGGAAGACATAAAAAGATAATCGATTAAAACACGAGAAAACGGTCGATAACATTTTGTCGTGGTTGTCATGGTGGGTGGCCGGCTGGATACTCGTCTTGACTAATGTATTTGCATCGTATGTTATAAATGAAAGTCGTGAGATGTGTGAAATATGGAGAGATGTATCTCATGGGAAGGGATGAAAGTCGTGAGAGGATGCCATGTGATCTGTATGAAGGAGGGATACTATGGGGTACATACGATGGGAATAGATGCAAGTCGTGAGATGCATGTAATGTTGAGGGATGAGTTAGGGAATTGGTATTATATAGAAGGATGAGTCAGGGGAGGCGGGTGATGCGGGGGGGACGAGTCATGAGATGCATGTGACGTTAAGATAAGTTATGTGATGCGTATTATAGGGAGGGATGAGTCGTGGATGCGTATTATATGTAGGGATGAGTCGTGGATGCATATTATGTTAAGGGATGAGTCATGAGATGCATGTGATGTTAAAATATGAGTTATAAGATGCGTATTATATGAAGGGATGAGTTGTGGATGCGTATTATATGGAGGGATGAGTCATGGCCGTCTCACCGAGGTGATGGTGCCGGCGTGCGCGTGCAGCACGGCGCGCGGCGCGGCGGTGGCCAGGCACCAGACGCGCACGAGCCGCTCGACGGAGCCGCACGCGAGCAGCGCGCCGTCCGCGGACACGCACACGTCCGTGATCTCCGCGCCCGCGCCGCGCAGCGTGGCCAGCAGCCGCCCGTCCGTCGCGCTCCACACCTTCACGAGGAGGTCGTCCGCGCCCTGACACACAAAGAGCGTGTTCGTAAATGTGTTCAGTTCACAGAACACTATGGTTGGATTAATTATCGATTAGTTTAAATTTATTTAAAAAAAATAGCGTTGTTAACGCAAGAGGTATGGGGTGTCGTAGTATTGAAATAATCGCCATTCCGTATGTACCAGTGTCAGTACTGATAGTATGGTCAGTTCATTTCCGAACACGCTCATATTGTACGGGCTAGTGCCGTGTTAGGAGTTTACGATGCTCATGTAGCGACATCTACAATCTGCGACAAGAATCAATACGAAGACGTCTAATCCTGAATCGCGCTATATAAATGTTTCCGAGCGTTGAGTATATATACAACATCTCGACATCGACCACCCTTAGGCCTTAGGGCCGGCCAGTCAGCGGTTCGACTGGTCGAGGATCCTCCCTTTAGGTTGGAGGAAGAACACACCGCCCTTCCTCCACACCCACACGTTACTTCCCACTGGGGTAAGCGGAGGTCACGGAATTATAAACGCCTCTATTCATACCGATAGAATACCTGTTAAATGTTTAGTCAAATATTACTTAAATTATAATCATGTCGTCCCGGTGGGATTCGAACCCACGACCCATCGATGCGCACAGCAGGTGTTCTACCGGCACCAACGAGCCCATCAAAACCTAAGCACCCTGGTCTTACCGTAATAATATATTTCCCGGTACAATCGAAGACCAGACAGTATACAGCCGACAAATGTCCCAGAGTGCGTCTCTGGAGCTGAAGACTGCGGAGCAGCCGGGCTGGGAATGGCCCCCGGTGGCCCGTGGAGGCCCCCACTCCAGACCCGTTCGCTGGCCCCTTTGGCCCACCGCCCAACTCACGGCTGACCAGACGACGAACTATGGACAAGAATATAATTCAAATTAATTTTGGTAACACAATGTACACTTATGAACGTCAATAAAAAATACATATTAAATGCTTCTAATTTTACATTTACTGCCAGTTCTCAAATCAATAGATATGCATAACAATACATAGGTAATAGGCATTGAAACACATGAATAACCCATATTATAAAGAAGAAAGATTTGAAATGATAATCACATTATTTAGCCACTACAAAAAATAAAATAAAATATTCTTAAACAAAAACCTATTTTAAAACTATAATTTAAACGAAAAAGAAAAAAATAATATTTTAATTACTTCAAAGCAAGAGCCTTAAAGGACAATCGACAATATTATTGATACTTATATATCTATTTATAGATAGATAGATAGATAGATTTATTAAGCACAAAACAAACAAACAATGAGAACAAATAAAAATATAAAATCAGTAAAACATAAAAAAGAAAAATTTGTTTGCCAGCTACCTAAATGGTTAGGTTACTCAGCTTGTGCTATGTCAATACTATTGGCATAGCGCTGGTTTTCAGAACCTCACCAATGTTGAGGCATCAGCCAAAAATAACAAAAGCTACAGTAAAACTTAACCTATTTCCTATGACATAACAATTATTATTAAAAACATTAGATAAAAAATAAAAATAAAGAAAAAACATAATTTGCCCAAAATTATTTAATATTTATTAACAGTTATATTTAAAGTTGGTGCCAGCCAACAGCTGCCCCTCCGTACCGTTCCAAGCCCTGCTTGGCTGGCACCGACTCCAAAAATAACCGCTCTATCGAATATAAAAAGACTACAAAACAAAAGAGGCAAAACATATTTTAACTATTCAAGCTATAATACGTTAATAAATAAGGTCATTATAGTTTGATAATAAATAATTTTTCATTTTTCAAGAGCTAACCTAAACTATGATCCTGCTTGAAAGACGCGTATTTAGGCTTCGGTCTCACGAGCGACTCGCTCAGCAGCGACAGTCGCGCGTCGAGGATGCGCTCCGTGGAGTCCGCGAGGGGCGGGGGCGGAGCGCCGCGCGCCAGGCGGAGCGCCCGCTCGCACACCGCGGCCAAGCGACGCCATGATACCTCGGCGTACTGAGAGTTCTGTGCAAATTAGATGAAACAACTTTAAAATTATTTTTTTTTATTTTAGATATCGACAGACGAGCATGAGGTTCACTTGATGGTAGGTGATACCTCAGCTACAGAACATCAGTCAGTGACATAAAAAAAGAGATGCCCTTAGCCAAGACTTTAAACTTAAAACATGGAAACGGGCAGTCCACCACACAAGATTAACAGATACAAGTTGAACATTGATCCCTAGTAATTGAATGGGACCAAAGGCCTCGGTCATGCAATAAATAAAAAAAAAATATGTTTTTTTTTGTCGTCGGACAGTCGATGATGTGACGCTGAGGTTGATTAAGTTTACTAAGTTACTAATTAAAATCAAAGCCATACTCGTACTCTCGATAGGACACCTTCTTTTTAACGTTTGAACTAATTACAATTACGTACTAGAATAATCCATAAGGGTCATATGAGTTGTATAGAATCAAAGGCGGCTATCTGACATTTTTGGTCCAGCAATCTACAAAAAAAAGTTCTTGTCCTGTTATGTTTTTTATATATTTGGTTTTATCTTTAATTGTTAATATTAATAGATACCTTAACCATGCAGTGAATGATACCTAATACAAAAATAAAGGAGAAAAACTTTTTTTTTATTTTTTATAATCAGCCATAAGTCAGATAGCCGCCTTTGATTCTATAGAAGAAAAACGGGTGCCAAAACATGCAATCTAAACTTCAAGACTTCTACATCCGTGTTACAAAATAACAGAAAGTTGTTTTTATCAAGAGAAAACTGTTCGAAAACCATCAATTAAAAACTTATTTTAAAAATACGCGCCATTGCGATCCAGCTAAACGTCACTTGAAACCGTGAAATTTCGCAAAGGATCGTGAGAAATTGACCAATCGCGTTGCTATATAGCTCCTCGTCGCTGTGAGTGAAACGGCGAATCGGCCATATTGGTTACGTCGAAGGTGTGAAAGAGACAATCGCGCACGGAATTACGCGATGACACAAAATGAATGGATGATTATGAAAAATTTTCACAAAATGTGAAATTACGTAAAAATAATAACTGAAACATGACAAAATCAATTTTCACGATTTACCACCGTATTTTAAGGAGTGTTTCAATGTATTTCACAATTTAAGAATTTTCAGCATTTTCATGATATTTATTGATTTCGCTTCGCAAATTCGCTGAAAAAACGTAAATAAACATCGAATTTACGATAAAAACAAACAAACTTACCAATTCGTCGAACGAAAGCTGATGCTCGTTGCCCTGCCAGTCGAGTCGCCTCGGCAACACCTGCAACGGAAAAATTGCATACAAACTTTTGCATAAAGTTTCAGCGAGTTTGACAGGCGGTACACGTGCGTTCAGAATCAAAACAACTGTAAGCTTTAACAGCAACTACTAGTACGGAAAGCTCAAACTTACCTCAACGCTCTCCAACTCTTTCAACAATGTCTGTAAAATAAAGTGACATTTGTTAACGTATTTATCAAACAATTATTAATATTTAATAGATAATCTATCGTTTTTACCTGTGCTGTGTGCTTAAGCGGACCCCCAGAGAGAAATTTCGCTATCAGAAAGTAGAGTTCTGAAACCGGGCAAGACATCTTTAGTCAACCTTGCACATAGGACACTCACAATATCAAACTTGATTTTAAAGCACTACACTCACCAGGAACGACATTGAGGTCCTCAGTGGATTCCTCCATAATCCTAGTTTTATTTTAATTAGCCAGAGACACTCATAAGTATAAGTAACACACATAAAATCTAGCAAACATTTCTCCAAGAACATTACATTGTTGACGAAAGATAATGCAACCACAGTAATATTACCAAAATGGCGTTTGCCTACGGTCAAACTGTTTGGAATCGTCAGCGAAGCATTTTCACACGTAGTTCGCTTGGAATCGCATAGGTGGAGCTAGCAATCATATATTATTTTTACATTTAAATATTTTTCGTGGATAATATAAAAATAATTTTTATCAGTTTATATAGAAATACGACAAATTATATGAAAATGTGGTATTTATTGAGCGTAAGGCTATATTTTTGGTAATCTATTTCTAAATTACATAATTTAACAGTTTTACAATCTGGTAACATGCCTTATGTCAAATGTCATTTATATGTCAATTTTTGTTAAAAATGATAAGGTGAATCGCAAGTACATCGTAGTTGTAGCTTCGAAAATGAAACAATAAATAATTCAGCAATGGGTTTTTGTGAGAAAACTCGAGACTTCAGTGTTGTTTACACTTCTTACCAAAGTGCTGTTGTGCTAATTTCCATACTTCATAAAGACTAAGTGAAGGGCGGTGGCTTGATATAAGCAATTGTCGAATAATTAAAACTATTTTTTTTGTGATACAGAACAGTGTTGTGTATATTTTTCAGCAATGAACCAATTCTGTAGTTACTTATAAATAATATAACATAAAAACGTAAGTACTACTGTCAACAAATTCATTTATAATTACAATCTTGTAAATGGCAATAAAACAACCTTTTATAACTCTTTTTTTTATAATTTGTCAAAAATGTCGCAAAAATATATTGAATTAATCTTTTCTAACACATCAGTATCGGTGTGTCAATATAAAGACAAAAATTAAATATCAATAATCGGATTTCTAAAAATAATTGTTTTCACTCTATTTAGTAATTATCTACTGACCTGTGTAACACCTATCAAGGAGAGGGACACTTTGTTAAAATATTTTATACTGGGCTGTGTCAGTGATTATACTGTGTATTGAAATTCATGTATATACGGGTGAGATTTAGTATATAAGTGGGCAATGTTTGATGAAAGTCTTTTTGATGTTTCCACTAATTTGTTTATCGAGGTTATATCAAGTACCGGTTATTGCAAAATTCCTCTCTCTATATATAAAAAACGAATTTTGTTTCACTCATTCTTTACTGAAAAGTTTGTGAGAAAAATAATAAATTATTCTGCATTTTAGATATTAAATGCAGTAACGATCTTTACAGAACTAAATAGAGGAGAAACAAAAGTGCCTAAAAAAACATGGTTTAAGTCTGGTAGTGCAAACTAGACTGACCACTGGACTGACTGACAGTAAATAATCAGTTTAAAAGACACAGTAATGTTAGATACACGCCCAACTTGGAGATCTATTGATAAAACAAATTTAATATTTTGGGTAATTTATTCAAATTGGCGTGAATGGTTAAATCTGAAACTAATACCTATTGTATTCAAAGTAGTCTTGAGACTGAATTTGATGAAAATTAAAACTGCATCATCGGATTTTTGGAAAATCAATGTTCCTAGCCAGGACTCAAACCTGTTGAATTTGAAAGAAAAGCAACTGTGTGATTACATAATTCAATAGTGTCGCTAATAAAGAACAAATTTTGGGAAGTAATGATATATCTTAAAATTAAGCAAAGAACTAAAGTGAAATCCTCACACCTCGTCGCACTTTTACCTGTGGGAGCCAGATGAGCCAAGCATGTATATTTATGCTCATGTGGTTTCATATAGTTTATTTATGCACCAGTTGCTTTGAATTTATTCAGTTATACGCAGTCAGCCGACACACCCTAAATAACTTAGCATTATTTTCATTTGTATTACAGTGTGTAAGATTGAATATTGTATGGTAGGACCTCTTTAAATTGAACCTTGGTAAGTCGAAAACTTAAAATTATTTGTTTCCTTCCCTTCAACCTCCATTACTCGAAATCTTAATCCTCTGTAAGTCGAAATAATCAGTGAGTCCCTACAAGCCATTTCAGTACATATTTTCCCTCCATAACTCGAAAAAATAAATTGGCCCTCTGCATCTCGAACATAGCAATGCTTAATTTTACCACCTTAACAATTAGTCAAATATTTTCTTACACAATCCGCCTAAGTCAAAATCCTTAATTAGCCAAAAAATTTATAACTCAAATTTTTTGGCGTCTTGAAGTTCAACTTACAGTGGTTCTACTGTATTATAAAGTATTTAGTATTATTTGCTATTACCAAGTGGACAGTGGCGGATTTACACATTTCCAAGGTGTAGCCCCCCCCCCCCCCCCCCCCTCTGCAATTGTCTATTATTAAATTAATTAATTTGGGGCGGCGAACTGGGTGTTTTGCTATAGGATATACAAGTTTTATATTTTGTTGAGTGACATGATAAAAATGTTCTACAGAATTCTTATCGATTTCCATAAGACTCGTAAAAATGAAATTGGTCCCCAAATTTGCCCCTAAAATCTATCTGCCGCCCTAGGCTCAAGCCTATTCAGCCTGCTGGTAAATCCGCCACTGCAAGTGGACCTAGGAACCAGGGACTGAATACCGGTTAATTTACTATGGGAGTTATACCGGTATAATAAAGGTTTTTGTTAATATTTGTTCGTTTTTATTCATATTAACTGAGAAAAATTACTGTGGTATGTTTAGTGCGTATCTCAGTCAGACACGTATTTTGGAAAATAAAAATTTACCAGTTTCAGTCCCTGCTAGGAACCATACAATTGCTGAAAATTACATATAATGCCCTTTTCAGTAAAATGTCTGGGACAGCGGCTAGCGGAGCCAGTAATTCAGGCGCCAGCACATCGGTGACTGCTCTTGGTGGCCTCGGTGGGTCTCTAGAAGACAAGGACTGTGACCTTCTTTGCCCAGTTTGCTTCGAGCTGATTGATGAGGCTTACGTCACCCGATGTGGACACTCCTTCTGCTATGCGTGTATTGCAAAGTCTGTTGAACTTCATAGAAGGTATATCCTGTTTATCCTGAATTGAATTCGTGTATGCGGTGATATTAGTCGATCGAGTATGTGTTTGCGTGTTATTCTCACGTTAATGTAAGTGCGTGCTCCTATTTCACCATGCTGATAGAGCAAATAGAGCCGCCCCGGCTTCGCACGGGTGCATTTTTGCTAAAAACAATTTTTTTACCAACCTTAAAAAAAATTTTTTTTACTTACTTTTTACTAATAAATTTTTTTTGGTAAAAAGTATCCTATGTACTTTCTAATACCTCTAAGAATATGTGTACAAAGTTTCATGATAATCGGTTGAGTAGTTTTGGCGTGAAAGCGTAACAAACAAACTTACATCCACATTTATAATGTTAGTGACTTTATGATTAAATCTAATAAAATATATGTTATTAGAATGTGAAATGATAATAAAATACATTTTTTCAGATGTCCAAAATGCGGTGCGCAATTGACGGGTCGTGACCACTATTTTCCGAACTTTCTCCTCAATGAATTGGTTGCAAGACGACGCTTGCGCACAAAACCCGCCTCAGTGGCGCCCTCTATCCCCTCTCCAGGGGACGCGGAGAGGTTGAGGGCGCTTGTAGCAGCCGAGGCGAGGCATTTAGGTAGGTCTTTTGTTAGCGATTTTACTCTAGAGGTCCTGGGTTCATATCACGGTGAAACAAGATATTCCCACGATAATGAAAGGGCGTGCTCCTATTTCACCATCCTACTGCTGCAGCTGATATAGGACAAATCTTCGATTTTTTATTATTATTATAGTTAATTACTTTAGCTCGTTGGTGCTTTCGGTAGAACAATTGCCGTGTGCATCGATGGGTCGTGGGTTCGAATCCCGTCGGGACCACATGTTTATAATTTTCTGTAAGCATGTTAGCAGGTGGGAGGAATATCTAAATTTCGACTGGGTAACGAACCACCGTTCATAGATGGAAAAACCGTAAAGTGCACATTGCGCGTTTCGGTTTCAGTCTATGGATTTCCGAATGCACGAAGAAAAAAAAAGTAGGACGACCGCGCATCATTGACTGATGTCATGTGGCTGAGGTATCACCTACCATCAAGTGAACCTCATGTTGTCTGTCGATATCTATACTATTATTATAAAAAAGAAATATTTGTATTTTTGTATGTTATGAATTAACTCAAAAAGGATTGGACCGATTTTAAAAATTATTTCACTAATAGAAAGCTACATTATCAGCGAGTAACAGCGGCTTTTGTGTATAACATAAAAAAAACTTGGATAAAGTTGTAATTCGTCACCTGCAGGTCTTTCAGATGTAGATGGAATGCTGGACGTCCTGACCCGGAGGAAACGACTGCTGGAGGCAGAGTCTGCAGCCGCTCACCACCGACTGCTGTATGAGTTCCTCTCGCAGCTGCTCAGGCATCGGTCTCACCAGCTGGAACAGCTGTCCAGGGAGGCGTCGCTCGTTCGGAAGGTACTAGGGATTTTTTAAATATTTTGTAAAGCATAGGGAAGCAATCTAGTCTGAGGGACACTCTTAAGGTGACACTAGTCGACATTTTTTCCATAGAAATTTCGGGGGGGTATTACTCCACTATTTAGTACTGGACATGCAAATTTATACATGATATCGTTTTGTCTGATTATTAATTTTGTCTATGCGGAAACAGAGTGGTAAAATAAAAAACCATTAAAAAGTTACGAGCTACCAAAGATTCGTTTTTATTGCCATTTTTAACACAACTTTGGGCTTAAATTTGTAATAAAAGAAGTATCAATTTTTTTAAACAAGGTCGGTACCGACAAAGCACGATTATCGAAGAATACAACAACTTTTATTTGTAATTGATTTATGCAGTGGTTTTTTCATAAAACTCGATTTTCCAAAGGCTTTTTCGTATTTTTTAGACGCCCCTTTTACTATGAATTATCATGCATCTCACTTAATAATGACTGCCCCAGTGCGGTGCGGGAGAACAGCATGCTTTTTGACCACGCCTACCAGTGAGTTCGAGCTCGCGACTTGTGCAACCTTAAGCCCTTGCGTGTATTGCTTTTAAATCGAAATTAATTAAAATAGTGTAATTAATAAACATATTATGTGTAATTTAAATTTAGGTTGTAATGAAATTTTATTTTTGACTTTTATAAACAGGAATACCCAACTACATTGTTTTGTTATATCTCAAAGGGATTACACAGCGTTCTCGATGAAAGCTCCCAGGCGGCTTGATATTTCCGATACTTCCAACAATTATCGTTATAACTATTTCAAACAATTTACACAAAACTCTGACAAATTATATACCTTAATCGTGAATTACTCTATCTATTTGTGGTAAAACCGCATGAAAATCTGTTCTGTTGTTTTTAAGTTTATCGCGAACAGACAGACAGACGCAGCGGTGGACTTTGTTTTATAATATGTAGTGATAAATATAAAATCCTTAAATCTAACAAAATTATCAAATACTAGCAACGCGCCCCGGCTTCACATGGGTGCAATGTAGATATACTATACACAACACTATACACAAAAAGTCCAGTAGTTTTTGAGTTTGTTCATAACATACAAAAATTCAAAAATAAAAATCTTTCCTCTTTATAATATTACTATAGATGTGTTCTCACATGGCCGAAAGCGGAGGAGGGGCAAAAAAAGGCGAAAGTCATTCTTCCGTCGATATTGAATACCCCTTTTGTGGGGTAGTTATATTGGGTTACAGTTATATTTCAATAAAATCACGTTAGATTTCTATGAACACAAATATATTTTTAAGAGCACACATGAGATGACAAACTTGTACATCGAAAGAGAAAGGAAACAGCGCCACAAGTGTCAACTGTCAGAAAAGCTGAAACAAGAAGCATACATTTATGAATACACTCTGCAGCATACATTTATTATCTATCTTATAAAATATTAATTATTCAACAAGTTAGAAAAAACTTTTGGAGGGTAGTCGGACTTTTATTATTTTAATCGATCCCACCTCATTGCAGGACATGGATCACGTGGCTACAGTCCTGCGGGAGCTCAAAGCTGGCGCGGCGGACGTGGGCCGCATCCCCTCCCCCACGGAGCACTCGCTGGCCGAGTGGGTGCGCGAGGGGGGGCGGCTGAAGAGGGAGGGGGAGATGGACGCACAACGTGAGTGCTGTTTGGTTATTGTATTTATTTGTTTGACTAGCGATCCGCCCCGGCTATGCACGGGGGCAGTGTGGATGTACTAGTAATGTAGCTTTCTATTGGTGAAAGAATTTTTAAAATCGGTCGAGTAGTTTTTGTGTTAACTCTTAACAAACACACAAACAAATATTTCCTATTTATTATATTAGTAGATTATTTTGTTAGTTTAATACTTAATTCTAACCGCATAATCGTCTTTACATAAAAAAAGTATAGGTCGACAGCGCATCATTGACTGATTTTCTGTGGCTGGAGTATCAATTACCATCGAGTGAACCTCATGCTCATCTGTCAATAACTAACATAATAAAACATAGATTGACAGCGCATCATTGACTGATGTTCTGTGGCTGGGGTATCACCTACCGTCAAGTGAATTTCATGATCGTCTGTTGATTTTTTACATAAAAAACATAGGTCGACAGCGCATCATTGACTGATGTTCTGTGACTGGGGTATTACTTACCCTAGTATATCTAAACTAGTATTACAATATAAAGGGGAATGATTTATTTGTGTGTTTGTTACTTAACTCACTGTTATTTAAAAACTACTGGACCGATTCTAAAAATTCTTTCACCAATAGAAAGCTACATTATGAGCGAGTAACATAGGGTATTATATGAGTCGTATAGAATCAAAGGCGGCTATCTGACTTATGGCTGATTGTTAGCAATACAAAGAAGAAAACGTTTTTCTCCTTTATTTGTATACTAGCAATTGCCCCCGCAACCCCCCTTGTGGGTTGAATTTCGTAAAATCCGTTCTTAGCTGACCTCTACTCGGCGAAAGGAATATTCCTACCATATTTCAAGTCGCTACGCCTTATGGTTCCAGAGATATCGTGATGAGTGACTATATAGGTGGGAATCTCTTTTATATATATAGATTAGGTATCATTAATTGCATGTTTAAGGTATTTATTAATATTAACAATTAAAGATAAAACCAAATATATAAAAAAAACATAACAGTCTAAACGACAAGAACTTTTTTATTTTTGTAGATTGCCGGACCAAAAATGTCAGATAGCCGCCTTTGATTCTATACGACTCATATTTTTTTTTTATAGTATAGGGGGCAAACGGGCAGGCGGCTCACGTGATGGTAAGTGATCACCGCCGCCCATAGACATCCGCAACACCAGAGGGCTTGCAGGTGCGTTGCCGGCCTTTCGAAATTACATTGCACCCGTGTGAAGCCGGGGCGTGTTGCTAGTCTAACAAAAAACTCTTCTATATGGTTTTAGCAGAGGGTTACACACAAGAGGAGGAGGAGAGCTTCGGGTCGGTGTGCGGCGCGGGCGGCGCGGGGGGCGGCGGGGGCACGGACGCGCTCGCGCAGCGCTGGCGGCGGCTCGCGGCGCACTTCGACGACTTCGTGCAGGTTCGTGCGGCTCCGGCTCGGCGAGGACCAATTGGACGTCGTTATGCAATACAGTGTCAACCCACAAAATTACAAAAATGTCAATTTTTATACCAATCGCTTCCTTATGAGCTGGAGTATATATTTCAAAAGAGATATATCGTTTAAGTCGTTTTAATAAAAATGTTGAAAAACTAGTGGGCACGAAACCCTAAAATGTTTAAAATATTTAACAATAATTTATCTTAAAAATTATGGTTTAACCTGAAAAACTAGCACAAATCCAGTGTACCTCCTCTCTCTCAGTCACAACACATAAGTCAATGATGCGCTCTAGACCTTTCTTTCCGGCAATCATTCAAGTTATTTTAAAGCAAAACGACTAAATATTGCAGTGTTACTTCGCCCACCGAGCCGATGAGCTCTATTTCCCGGGCTCCGGGTCGGATGGGGCCACGCCGGCGAGCGTGGGGCCCGTGTCCACCCTCGGGCCCGTCGTGCCAACCGGGGCCCCGAGCGGGGCCTCTGAGGCGGATCACGTGCCGCAGCAAATACCGGAGACGAGGGCGCCTAGTGCGGCTGGTGAGTGCTGCTCTGTCATTATGTTGTCCTGGTACATTATGAAGAAAGATTTGTAATGAATCAATATACAATATCTTAATATATATATATATATATATATATATATAATTCTTCTGTGAGTGTGTATGTCACTGAACTTCTCTCAAACGACTGGACCGATTTTGATGAAATTTTTTGTGTGTGTTCAAGGGGATCTGGGAATGGTTTAGATTCGCAATTTTGTCCGCTGGACAATGTTTTTTTAATTAAAATTGTGGCAGAACAACGTCTGCGGGGTCCACTAGTTTCCTTATAATAAATAGAACTTGACTGCAGCACGACTGCAGCCAGAATGATATTTTTCTAATATTTGACTTAACAGATAAACATGAGTCGATACCGTTTCTTGACTATGAATGATTGAAACAAACGAATGACATGAACGAATACAGTTAAGAATGAACTGTCGAATGAATTGAATGAATCATATTACTTCCAAAATAATAACAATTGACCATCTGAATTAAATACACTTAAAATCATTAAATTAATAAATTATGTGTATTTTTAAAACTCAACTTGATTACAATATACGATTTTGCCTTTTAAATTTACGAATCACAATAGATTGAACCAGGATAACCAATATTGTGAAATTTTTGTCCAAAAAGCTATGGAATTTCTTGCCTTATGATGATAGTATTCAAAATCAATCAAAATCAAAAGTTTTTTATTTGAAATAGGCCTTTGCAGGCTCTTATGAAACGTCTAGTTGCACGGTTCCAAAAAGTGGGTCTCATGGAGAAGAACCGGCAAGAAACTCCATGGACACTCTTTTCAACAATGGCTTAGCTTACAGACTCGGTTACAATAGTAATAATCGGCTGAGAAGTTTATATAACGCAAGGTATACAGAGATTAGATTAGATTATTAGATACGGAGTCCCTTACCTGTAAAGTATGGTAAGTTAGGTAAGTAAGGAGTAAGGACTTCTAACGTACACAAACGTGTAGCCAAACCTCAACTACCTTTTAGAACACTAAAACCTCAATTCAGTCGTCTGTATATTATTTTGTAGTTTTCGTCCCGCACGTTGACGGGCTCGTTGGCGCATTCGGTAGAACACCTGCCGTGCGCATCGATGGGTCGCGAGTTCGAATCCCACCGGGACGACAACCGTTAAAAAGCTACATTATCAGCGAGTAACATAGGCTATGTTTTGTGTACCCAAGTGAAGCTGGGACGCGTCGCCAGTCTAATGTAAAAAAATCATAGGTCGACAGCGCATCATTGACTGGTGTTCTGTAGCTGGGATATTACCATCAAGTGAATTAATTTTTTTTGATCCAGGCGGCGACCAGCGAGCGCCCGAAAGCGACGCGCCCATAGAGCCGGCCACGCCGATGGCCGTGGGCGCCGGGGGGGCGGAGGCCTACGGCGGGCTGGACGCGTTCCGCGAGGACCTGGCCGCGTTCACGCGCTACCGGGCGCTGCGGCCGCTGGCCACGCTGTCGTACTGCTCGGACGCCATCAACTACTCCACCATCGTGTCCACCATCGAGTTCGACAAGGATGACGAGTTCTTCGCGATCGCTGGAGTCACCAAGCGGATTAAGGTGGGTCTTGGTCGGTGGCTCAGTCGATGCGTTTTTTGGACTGAGAATCATCAGTGAAACACAGAATTGTGTCTATCCTGTGAGTTTTTTTCGAAAGGACACTATTGGTTTTGGCATTATGGCCTTTAAAACTAACCGGACTTTTTTGGGCGCTCGCCGTGTGTCGGAAACTAGACCAAGGGCGCCCCGTGGGCTACGACCTCGGCTTGGACATATTGGCTTGGTACAGCCCATTGGGTCTTAGCCTGGTTGAGTATTGTTGGTTGATGCCCCACTAGAGGCTAGACAATTCACTAATCGGTGGTTAATATAATAATATAATAATAAAATACATGATCATCGTTTAATCGATAGTTTGGCGATAGGATGTTGTTATTGCTGTTGAAACAACCGATTAAATACATAAATTTATGAAATCACTGAAATAAATAAAATGTTTTATAGTGATAACTGATCGTTCTGAATCGTGGATCAACCGTTAGATTCGATTAAATCAACCGATCAACACAATAAATCAACCGAATCAATCGTCAATTCTACTAAACCGAACATTTAATCAGCCGATCAAATCCCGAATCACCGGCAGGTATTCGAGTTCGAGTCGGTGGTGCGCGACGCGGTGGACGTGCACTACCCGTGCGCGGAGATGCAGTGCTCGCACAAGATCTCGTGCGTGTCGTGGAACGCGTACCACAAGAACGTGCTGGCCTCCTCCGACTACGAGGGCACCGTGGCTGTTTGGGATGCCGCCACGGGGCTGCGCACGCGCGCGCTGCAGGTGCGTACACACACAATACGCGCATTCACAATATGTGCATACACAATACGTTCATACACAATACGATCATGCCCAATATGTACATACCCACTACTTTAATACACAATACGATCATACCCAATATTTACATACACAATCTGTACATACACAATACGTACTACGAGGGTACCGGTTTCGAGCACTTTGGCCCTTGAAAAACACCGAACGAGGTATGTTCGTCTGGTTCGACATTTCCCATTACCAGTCACATTAAATTTATGAATGACATACTATGGCCCGTATGCCAAGTCGTGTCTCAGTTTTGAATCCAGTTTTGAGACTTGTCAAACCATTTTTTCTCTATAGATTTTTGACATATTGACAGTTCTCAAGAATAGATTACGACATGAGTAAGGTCTTGGAATACGGGCCTCAGAAACTGCCGAGCGGCGGCTTTTTGACAGAAGTGTTGTTTATTATATGAGATTCATTATCTTCACTATCGCATATCCATCAATTGATTTTCATTTATATAGACAATACGAATACTCTGTGTAATTTGTCGATTACTCTGTGTAATTTGTCGATTACTCTGTGTGATTTGTCGATTACTCTGTGTAATTTGTCGATTACTCTGTGTAATTTGTCGATTACTCTGTGTAATTTGTCGATTACTCTGTGTAATCTGTCGATTCGTCGCCAGGAGCACGACAAGCGCTGCTGGTCGGTGCACTTCAACCGCGCGGACGTGCGGCTGCTGGCGTCCGGCTCGGACGACGCGCGCGTCAAGCTGTGGTCGCTCAACGCCGAGCGGTCCGTGGCCACGCTGGAGGCCAAGTTCAACGTGTGCTGCGTCCGGTTCAACCCCAACTCGTCCTGCCACCTGGCGTTCGGCTCGGCGGACCACTGCGTGCACTACTACGACCTGCGCGCCCCCCGCTCCCCCCTCGCCGTGTTGCGGGACCACCGGAAGGCGGTCTCGTACGTGCAGTTCCTGGACTCGAAGACGCTGGTCTCCGCGTCCACGGATTCCATGCTGAAGTTGTGGCGGGTGGACTCGCCGCGCTGCGTGCGGTCCTTCACGGGACACGCGAACGAGAAGAACTTTGTGGGTTTGGCGACTGATGGGCGGTACGTGGCGTGCGGGTCGGAGAACAACGCGTTGTACGTGTACTACGGGGGGGTGTCGCGGCCGCTGCTGGCGTACCGGTTCGAGGCCGTGCGCGGCTTTCTGGAGCGCGAGCGGCGAGATGAGGAGCCGAGCGAGTTCGTGTCGGCGGTGTGTTGGCGGCGGTCCGTGGACCGGCCCGTGCTGTTGGCAGCCAACTCGCAGGGGACGATCAAAGTGCTAGAGTTGTTGTAAATAAATGTTATTTTAAGGGTTTTGTTACGTTTTTTTATTTTTCCCAATCTTTGTTTTATCGGTCGCACGTTCATCCCAATTTTCGGTTGCTAGCCATCTTCTGTTATCATCAACGTTCTTTTCAATTTCCTATTCTGCTATCTATATCCTTCCCAATCTTCTATTCTAATATAAACGTCCTTTTCAATTTCGTGTTCTGCTATTGTCATTATTTTCAATATTCTATTCTGACAGTCGCGTTCTTTTTATTCTGACATTCATATTATCCTTTTCAATCTCCTATTCTGGTATCCACATCCTATTCAATCTTCTGTTTTGATATCCAAATCCTTTTCAATTTCCTACTTTGACATCCACATTCTTTTCAATTTTCTATTCTACTATCCGCATCCCATTCAATCTGCTATTCTTCCGTCGAAATCCAGCCTTTAATACTTTGTATACAAAAATTCAGTCCTTTAGACAATGCAAGTAGCACCATAACACCTTACAATAGTAATTAATGACAAAGCTTTTGAAAGCCTTCGAAGTAAAAGATACTACTTGAAGTAAAATATACTAAAGTCTGCAAAATATTACAGTGACTAGGTGATGTTTCCTAAGCAGATAGTAATATTCATGACAACAACGACAAACTTTTGTCGACCGTTTTCTCGTGTTTTAATCAATTATCGCTATGTCTTCCGGGTCTAACTTAAAACTCGACTTCTAATGTCAAAAGTAGAGATATTTGTCGATGGAGATATCTTATATCTTAATTTGTCTTCACTCGTCCGCGAGATATCTTGTTGGTCATGCTAGGCGGGCAGGGGTTGTTTAAGTTCAGTTATTAATATAAGCATTCGGAAATAGAATCGGAAATGATCAGTTTCATATCCGGTAGCAAACTACGGCTGAACGTAAATGGAGTAGAATCTGTAGTTTAAAGAAATATATTCTAAATCGTGTCTGTGTTATTAGAATTATAGGTAATACTGCTCAAATATGTATTGAAACTAGTGTTGTGCCGAATATCCGTATCCGCAGATATCCAAGGTAGAAGGAAGATCCGTATCCGTTACTTTTGTAGCGACATCTACAATCTGCGCCTAGAATCAATACGATTCGAATTACGAATTGAATGCGACAAGTGTGACGTCAACATGATTGAATCCGAATCACCTATTTCCGCAGTGCGCGTGGAGAGATTATTGTGGGACGAAGAACATAAACCTATTGAAATCGTTTAAAAATTTGTTGTTTTTAACTGAGATTCAGATTTAGTATTGTCAATTATCTAATTAAAAGTAGATGATAACATTCCACAATATATATTAAATTTTTTAAAATGGTTATTTCTAAAAATTGTATTTTTTTCAAAATTCTGAACTTCAAGTATGAACTTTCGAGTAAAAATTCACTGATCCTTCCCATGTTTTGAGAAAGACTCATTTGACGTAGGACATCGGTCGTGTGTATCATTCCTCGCCCACTTAGGACACCGCGTAAGTGTTTCCGAGCGCTGAGTATATATACAACATCCCGACATCAACCACCCTTAGGCCTTAGGGCCGGCCAGTCAGCGGTTCGACTGGTCGAGGATCCCCCCTTTAGGTTGTAGGCACACTTTCCTTCCTCCACACTTTTGGCGGATCTCTTACCTTATTAATTTTCAATACATAGATGAAATTCTATATATATAGATTAGGTAGCAATGAATAACTATTAAATTACATTCAGTTTATTTAAATAATCAACTTAAAATCAAATATTTGGTATATAAAGGATTTTGCAAACAGTTAAGTGACGTCAGCTATCGGTTCAAGGTCACGCACATCCGATTGAGTAAGAAAGTTAAGATCCGAATCCGCGGATCTCGACACCAAATATCTGTATCCGCGGATATACATTCTAACGATCCGATACATCACTAATTGAAACGTGCAAATAGACGTGGATCTTAATCCTATTAAATTATTTTGGGGAGCTCGTAGGAGCAAATGGGTCGCGAGTTCAAATCTGGCTGGGTTTGAAATGTTTATAATTTTTTAATCTATTATGACTAGATATCGTTACCGCGAGGGCACGAACGAACATGTCAAAGAATATCTATCCAGAATAGACAATTAGTATGTTATACCTAGTTTTTAGTTTCTTAGTTTTTATTTGTGCCCGTTGTGTTCTATTCAAAAAGATCTACATACGTATTTTAATAATAAAAAAAATTTGCCTTGTCGATTTTGACAATTTTTCAGATTGACCTGGTTTATTCTCTTGATATGTTAATTCATTGGCCTCCTCCTATTGGCCTTGTTATTTAAAGGATATGAATTGATGCAGAAGCGCTGCAAAAAAAGTCCCGACGTAGATATAGGTTAAGTACTCACAAAAGACTTATGTAATTTGTCCACTCTGTTTACATAATCTACAGATGATTCATGCCCCCGCTATAACGATGTCTAATTATGACTCACCGCTTCAAGCTTCCAACGTGCGAGATGAATTCTGAAATTCTGACCGGGTAACGAACCACGTTCATAGACGGATTATTAAAACACACTCTTAATAATAAAATTATTTATTACAACTTTTGAAGTGCTTTATAGCGTGGTCACGCACAGACTGAAAGGTGACAGCTGTCTAAATAAGAGTCTCACAAAGTCGCTACACTAGCGCCATCTATTGCTACGGAGTCGGTACCTTCAGAAATAAATGTATTTTATTGTATTCTAATTAATTTGTGAATTATGTATATTTTAAGAATTTAAATAAATGGAAATGTAAATATAATATTATTACAATATTGTTGTTTTATTAAATGAATGTTTTAATTTCCCATCTACACAATATCACATACATATTATGTAGTTATAATTCTTAGATATGTTCATAAATTACGTCACATGTTAAGGGGAACGAAATTAAACGAAGTGTGACAATGTGTAACAAGTCCTAGGTTTCGTAATGGAATGTTGCAAAGAGTATATCGACACTCGATATGAATAACATCGTAACTGATATTTCGTCATGATCGTAGAACAACGGCGGATCTGCAAAACGGCTACTTTACAGGAGAGCGTTTTAAAGATTGATAAGTCGTTTTTTGTGCATCATTAAAACACGGCTAATCTATTCGGGTTGAAACTCGGCAATATTATGTTTGGTGTCTTTTTAATATTACTTTTATACTGATTACCGTGGGGGGAGGCCGAGGGGATTACGTAGTACAATTAAGGTATAATACGCGTTTTTGTACTGCATTGAAAAAACAGAACCGCTGGTATTCTAGGCAATAACTTGATTGTTTTTATCAAACTCCAATTTTTTGTTTGTTCTGTTGAAAATTGACATTTTTTTAAAGACTTTTATACAATAAAACTAAAATCGTAAAAAATCAGAACCGTCATTGTTCTACGATCATGACGATTTGGATGGTTTTCAGAGGAGCCATTTTAAGAAATTTATTATGTTATAATCAACTTTTCCGCGAAAGTTTTAAGCCTATTTGAACAAACTAAGGATTTTGTTGTCTATTTTTATTCATTATTTAACGTGCTTAGGGTCTCGTTGTATTAAAACCAATAGAAGCCTGATTTTGCTATAGTTACAATGTATAGTTTTAATCTATCCATGAAATGAAAAACATTGTATTTGAAGTTACAATAGTTCTTGCTTTTAAAACACGTATATTTTTTAATGAATATCATCGTAATTCCTTTTACAGACTTAAGTTTTATACATATCAGTCTTTGTATATGATTAATTGAATTGTAAATCATTGTTAAAAAAAAAAGAAAGTGAACCCGTAACCCCTATGTGTCTGCCCATGGAGCAGACTCGTTTCTATGCCTGTTTCACTGATAATTTTTTTTAAAGGCAAGTATGTGATCAGCCTTCTATGCCTACCAAACCGAAACATTCATTGGTTTCCCCATGATCAGAACCCAGGCACAAGGGTAAACCATTAACCACTGATGTGGTTATAACATTAAAATATACTTTAATTTAGTTATACTTTACATTAAAATAGCTTCTGCTCGCGACTTCGACTGCGTAGAATTAGTGCGTGCGTAGTAAAGTAGACGATACTCTATGTTATTGTAGTCTATGTGTTAAATTTCTGATGTATAAGGTTATTACTGTAAAGTTTCATCAAAATATTGGCGTGAAAGAGCAACAAACATCCATCGATTCATCCATCAGTTCATCTTCACAAACTTTCGCATTTATAATGATTAGTAAGATTGTACAGTAAATAAAATGAAAAAAAAAAAACA
Organism: Anthocharis cardamines; assembly: GCA_905404175.1. Lineage (NCBI taxonomy): Eukaryota > Metazoa > Arthropoda > Insecta > Lepidoptera > Pieridae > Anthocharis > Anthocharis cardamines. The sequence continues at coordinate 7,674,372 of FR989976.1, read as the reverse complement.
GAAGCAACGGAATTTATAATTATTTTTTTATATTCGTGAAAGTTGACAATCAATTTTTAATTTTCTGTATCAGAGTATATACACTGACGGACTCATAAACTGCATCAAAGTAAAAAACAACTTTGAAATAAATATTTTAACCAAGTATGCAAACTTTCTACACAGATTTAAATTGAAACGTCTAGATTGGTTTGTTAACTTTAAAACAGCGTAGGGTCATATCCTTAAGTTTAAGTTTGTGTACTGGAAAGGACCTTAAAACTTTTGAAGAGAAACAGAAATTTAAAGAAAATTGGTTTAATTAAAAAAATGGTTTTAACAATAGCTTTATGCAAGGGTTTTTTTATGTTTTAATAAGGTGTATTACCTCCACGTGCCCTTATTATGGATTCTAATCGGTTCCGCATAGATTTGATTAGGGTTATTAAAACCATCTAGCGGAATATTGTCTCATTCTTCTGAAAGTGCTGTTCTTAGTTGTGCCACTGTCGTAGGCACAGGATTTCTCGCATATACAGCTCTTTTTAAATTGTCCCAAAGATGCTCAATGGGATTAAGATCCGGGCTGCGTGCTGGCCAATTCATTGTACGTATCCCAGCCACCACGTGATCTTCTAAAATCTCTGTTATGTAGCGATGTGCAGTCAAACCCCCTCTACTACCATTTTGACGGACCATGTCAATGAACACAAGTTCTGTTCGCCCGTTCATCGATACCCCAGACCATGCAAGAACCGCCTCCAAAAGGAACACGTTCCTCAATGCAACTTTGAGCATATCGCTCCCCACGTCGACGATATACTCTTCTGCGACCATCTGCACCATATAAACATGTCCTACACTCGTCTGTGAACATAACGGAGGCCCATTGCTCATCTGTCCAATTTAGGTGATCACGCGTAAATCTTAGCGAGCTTGTCTGTGAGCTACAGACAACTTTGGACAATTTGCTGGTCTAAAAGGAGTGATATCCGCTTCCTTTATTCTTCTTATTGTTCGTGCACTAACGTTTACTCCACGCACTTCATTAAGCTCTGTTTTGATGTTAACTGACGTGAGGAAACGATTTCGCAGGGAAGTTGTAACAATAAATCGGTCATCACGACCGGTGGTTGCTCGAGTTCTGCCTGTATCACGTCTCCTTTTGTAAGAACCTGTCTCCACAAACCTACTGTATATTCTAGAAACTGTAGATTGGTTTAAATTTAAATTTCTACCAATCGTTTGTTGATCCAAGCCCTCCCGCACCAATGCTACAATTTGAGCAGCTTGTTCGGATCCATATTATGGTTCCATATTATAATTACCTACCTACTATAGTTTTTTTTATATTTAAGAAAAAAAATCGGCTCATAGATTAATGAGAGATAACATGCATTAGAAAGAGTTGCACAGTTACAATGCTGTTTATTGAGTTTTTTCTCACATTTTGTAATGAAAAATATTGTAAAAATATTTACTATTATTTAATGACTTAAAATGTTTTAGGATTTTATTTTATATTATCGTAAGCCAATCTACCATTTTGTTATTCATGAAATACATATTTTTTTGTTAGTTACAATGAAAAAAATTTTATGTAAAAATGAACCTAATGGTCATAGAAATATGGGAGTAAGTCCAAAATACGCTTCTTTGTTTTCTTAATTCATTGTCGAGATAATTAGATAATAGTGTAAAAATAGTTACAATGTTATTCATATCGAGTGTCGATATTAATATACAGGAATGTTGCTTTAGGTAATATTTTTCAATAAAACTAAAATAAACACTTATTTAAAATTAGGGTTGCCGTCTCTGAAATCCGGCAAAAAGGTCAATCACGAAAACACGGGATTTTACAGCTTAGATCCCGGAAATATCAAAGTAAAATAAAATTGCTTACATCATTTTAAACTAAATTAGAATTTGTCTTCTTAGGATCAAAACTATAGGTACTGTATTTTTTTACTATCTTCCACTACTGTCTTCTGCCACACTGGGGACTACTGAAAATCAGCGTCAGAGCTCTGACATATGCTGAGTACCTCCCCTTTTCGTGGCGGCACTTCTTCCTATATTTACTAATTGTTAATTAATTTATATTTTAAGTTGTATTATTTATGATGTACGTGTACTTACTTTTGTGCCGTCCCGAATAAATGTATTTCATTTCATTTCAAAAGAAAATCATCATAAACCAGCCTTAATTTTTTGTCTTCTGATTAAAACAAAGAAATTACAGTTCTGAGATACAGGGTAGACAATAAACACTAGTTAATTATAAATAAAAACATTAATTCAAATATATATATGAAAATATGCCACCAGTCAAGTCCGAAAGTCATGGTGATACTGTTGTGTATAAAAAAGTTATAAGTAATAGTAAGAAGTGTAATTCATCCTTACATCCCATCAACTTGATCAGTCTAGACTTCCCAATAATGTTTTGCGAGTAATAAACTCGTTTCTAAGCAAGATTACGGAGCTGTCACGTTTATAATTGATTTATTAACGCGAGTATCACACATTTAAATAAAATACTTTATACCAGATTAAACTGCGATATTTAATTATATTTTTTATATTATTTATGTTGACGTTCCGGATGCTATTCGGCAAACAGTGACCACGTTTGCCGTTCGGCGTACTGTAAGGTGATAGCTGTCTGATTGGAATTTTCACAAAGTTGCCATATTAACGCCATCTATTCCTACGAAGTGGCGTAGCATGGGGGGGGGAGGGTGCGGTCCGCCCCGGGCGACACTTAAGCGGGGGCGGCATTTCACAGGTAACGGTAAAAAAATGACTTCCTTCAACGTTTTTGAAGTTATACTTCTTTAGGCGCGTTATGAAAAAAAAATGAGAGTGAAATTTTAAGATGCGCGCGCATCTGTGACACAAAATTAACAGTATGAAGTTGGCTACAGATGACCTGCGCGCGCACGATGTCCCAAAAAACGACATGATGAAGTTGGCTACAGAATAGAATTTGATTGATTTTAACATTTTGCTTCGATATTTACTGCAGTTTTTTTGTTTTTTTATGTTATTCTATACATAACTATAGTGTTATTCAATAAGAGCCCCAATGTTTTATAAACAATTGCAAAAATAAGGGGGCGGCAAATTTGGGATCCGCACCGGGTGCTAGTTACCTATGCTCCGCCACTGGTCCTACGGAGTTGATATTTACTGTAATTTTCTATATTATGACAATATTGACTAACGGTGTCCTCTTGTTATAAATAACTAGCAACGCGCCGCGGCTTAGCACGGATGCAATGTAAATGTACCACACCAAATAGCCTATGTTGCTCACTGATAATATAACTTTCTATTGGTGAAAGAATTTTTAAAAACGATCAAGTAGTTTTTGACTTTATTCGTTACAAACATTATATACATACAAATCTTTTCTTTTTATCAATCGCATTTTAATCCGGTATAAAGTATTTAAATAAAATATTGTATACCGCGATTTATTATTTATTGTTTGAATTATTATCCCGACGTTCCAGATGCTTTTCTGCAACCGTGGTCACGGGCCGACTTTTAATCCGGTATACAGTATTTTATTTAAATATGTGGTACTCGCGTTAATAAAAGACAATTTTACGGTATAAAATATTTTATTTAACTGTCACATTAATTCCAGACTTCGTGGGATGGCGTCGACTTTACATCTAAGAACGGGGCACCGTTTGCCGGGGCGAAATATTATCTATTATCCAGTCGAGATAGTTGGAAACCTTGGTATATAAGGCGGCATTCCCCTTCCCGCAGGCGGGTCCGTGCGACACAACGCCAATTACAATATATGTGCATTCTAAGTCCTTGGACGTTACCATGAGTGGCCCTCCACTGTCGCCCTGAAATAAGGAAAATATTATAAATAGATTTAAATGGAAGCACAGGGTCCATGTTAACTTTAGGCACAGAAAAAGTTCTGCTTCTGGACTGTAGAGCGCGCGGCAATGTATCGGTGTGACACACACATCTGAGCACTCCGCTGACTCCTCCCCTCGCGAGCGAACGGACATAACGCTCTACAAGCGGCTGGGTGCGAGAGAGTGCGTGCTACTCCAGCGTCAGAGTGTCGTACAAGGACACTAGCAGCGCCGCGGTGGCTGGGGGGAGAACTACTCTTACCCCAGAGAAACCGTGACAAGCGCGCCTATAAGCCCTGTGCTTCCATGTAAATCTATATTCTTTGATATTCTGTACCCAAAAAATATTTTTGCTCATTGGCGCATTTAGTTATCACCTGCCATGCGCTTCGATGGGTTGCGAGTTCGAATCATGCCGGGATGACATTATATTAAAAAAAATGTCGTCCCGGCATTCTGTAAGCATGTCTTTCCCACATCTGGTCACTTCGGGCATTGAACGGGTGGGAAATCGAAATTCCGACCGGGTTACGAACCACCGTTCATAGATGGAAACACCGTGAAATGCAGATTGCGCGTTTCGGTTTTAATCTATGGATTTCCGAATGCTCAAAGTAAAAATTAGGTCGACAGCGCATCAGCGCATCATTGACTGATCTGTTCTGTGGCTGAGGCGTCTACCATCATGTGAAGCTCATGCTCATCTGCCGATGTTATTGTCGTAATAGGGACAATGCATGTGATTTCAATGAGGGTCAAACATTATTTTTTAATAAACTTTATTACTTCAGAATTAGGCTTCCATCAATACTTTTTATTAGGTACAATTTCAGTTTTGAGCAAGCAATTAATTTTTAAAAAGTGCAAATAAACTGTGGGAAATTCAAATATATATGAAAAGCCGCCATTGGTCTGAGCAGTGAGCGAATATGACGTAAATGTCTATGCCATCAACAGGTTAATGCGGTAGTGCGTAGTTATTAGGTGTTTACTTGACGTCATAGTCTATGAACAAAGCCCGCGAATTTGGCGGGCGTTTAAAATGCCCGTATCGGTTGGCAATTTTTAGCTTTTTTTTTAAATACTTTAATTTTTTTGGCGTTGAATACTTTCTATTATATAACGATGTAAGCTACCAATTTTTTTTATGTCAGATATCGACAGACGAGCATGAGGTTCACTTGATGGTAGGTGATACCTCAGCTACAGAACATAAGTCAGTGATGCGCTGTCGACCTAATTTTTTACTTCGAGCATTCGGAAATTCATAGACTGAAACTGAAACGCGCAATGTGCACTTCACGGTTTTTCCATCTATGAACAGTGGTTCGTTACTCGGTCGGAATTTAGATATTCCTCCCACCCGATTAATGCCCGAAGTTACCAGACGTGAGGAAAACATGTTTACAGAAAATTAATTATACAAAAAAAAATCTAATTTATAAAATTCTCGTGTCACGGGGTTCGAACTTGAACTCCTCCGAAACGGCTCGACCGATTTTCATGAAATTTTGTGTGCATATTGGGTAGGTATGAGAATAGGACAACATCTATTTTTCATCCCCCTAAATGTTAAGAGTAATCCACCCCTAATTTTTTTTTTATTTTTGGACAAAAAATTTTGTTTTTATTTTTTTATAATGTGGCATTAAAAAATACATACAAACCTATTTTTTACTTTTTTATCACCAACCCCTGCTTTTTAGAAATTATTTACATGGCAAAACAACGATTGCCGGGTCAGCTAGTATATATATAAAAAAAACATGCATATTCCCTATTGTACCGGCACGTACAGTGTACAGTTGACTCTTACCTCGCAAGAGTCCGTGATGACGCCGTTGGACCTTAGAAGGCCTTTTGCACAGATCATCGTCTTTGGATTGAACTTAACACCTTTCAAGAGGTAGTCTTCGCAAGAATGGTACCCTTCCTCCTTCACTACCGTCTGAGGATTGTTGTAATAAATGTATGTTAATTCAAATTCAAATTCAAAAATCATTTATTCATTTAGGTAACACAATGTACACTTATGAACGTCAATAAAAAATACATATTAAATGCTTCTAATTTTACATTTACTGCCAGTTCTCAAATCAAGGGCGTAGAGCGGACGAGAAGAACTGGCAATAAACTCGCCGCCACTCTTTTTAATCGCCAAGTTTTTGTTGTACAAATGTTTTGTACGGAGCTGCAACTGCAACCATGTTCCACATGACATCTTTAAGTAATTAACTATAATAATCGAAAAATATATATATTAACGAAAAAATAAAAAATAATAAAAATAAATAAAAACAAAGATTTGTCCTCTATCAGCAGAATGTATGGTGAAATAGGAGCACTCACTTACATTCTCGTGGGAACAACACGCAAATACATAGACGAAATAACTAATATCACCCGCATACACGAATTCAAGTTCGACCTGTCATCGTTATTTGGACGCTGTTAAGCAATACACACCCACAAAATGAAAAAAATAAATGTTGATACCAATCGCTTCCTTATGAGCTGGACTACATATTTCAAAAGAGATACATATCATTTAAATCGTTTTAATAGCTAAAATATTGAAAAAACTAACGGACACGAAAACCTAAAATGTTTAAAATATTTAACAATAATGCACTAAATTCAATTACTTTGATTGGTACTAAGAAAACGATATACATTTAATTTAATAATAATAATTACAAAAAAATCTATTATTTCTGTTTTTTTTTAAAAGAAATTTTATAAAACTTCCAACTCAATTTTCTCAAAATGGCAACCGTGTGGGTTGACACTGTATTGCTTAACAGCGTCCATTTATTACCTTAAAAATATAAATGTCATACAGCTGAATTCTCGAACGCTAATCAACATTGAGGTGTACTTAAAAGTATCTCTAACTCTTTCATTACGAAGGTAAAATGAAAGACAGAAACATTTTAAGAAGCCTTCAAATTTTGATTATCGTTTCAGTATTCCGCGGATAGTAAAGTAATACCCCGACTTACGCTACCTCGACTTACGCGAATTCGGAGTTACGCGATTTAATTTTGATATTTACTAAGTACTATGGCACCCAGACGAAGTAGAGCCGACTCTTTTGCTTTAAACAAGAAGAGAAAAACATTATCTTTGGAGTGTAAACTTAACATTATTAAAGACTACGATGCAAAAATAAAAATTTATGATTTAGCGAAGAAGTATGATCTACCGGAATCGACAGTCAGATCAATTACGAAAAGTAAGGAAAAAATTCTCGAAGCTGTGAAAAACGCTCAGTCTTTGAATTCAAGCATCATTCGTAAACGGCATGGTATTATTGCTGAGATGGAAACATTGTTAAAATTATGGTGTGATAATCAAGTAAGTGTGAAAAATTGCCCTATTGATCAGAACACGGAGTGCTTTCAAGCTAAACAAATTTTTAAATAGACACTAATTATTTTCTAAATTATTGTTTTATTTAGTCTCCAGTCCCAATTAAACATGTTTTGTATGTATTTATATGCAAAATTGTACCCCGACTTACGCGAATTCGACTTACGCGGATAGCGCTCAGTCCCACCTATCGCGTAAGTCCGGGGTATTACTGTATTATTAAATTAATGCCTCGTACCCACTAGGCAACAAATGCCGCGACACATACGCTGAAGTTCGGCAATGTTGCACAACAACACGCAAAAACAAACAACAAGCCACGCGTCGGGTTGTCCCTCTCCCTAAAATATGGCTGGCCATGCGTCATACTCGTGAACGGGTGCTACTTGTGGTGACAGGTCGGACTAGTTGTTTACACTTATGGCAATAAAAATAAAAAAATGCTTCTAATTTTACATTTACTGCCAGTTCTCAAATCAAGGGCGTAGAGCGGACGAGAAGACCTGGCAAGAAACTCGCCGCCACTCTTTTTAATCGCCAAGTTTTTGTTTTACAAATGTTTTGTAAGGAGCTGCAACCATTACACCATGTTCCACATGACATCTTTAAGTAATTAACTATAATAATCAAAAAATATATATAAACGAAAAAATAAAATAATAAAAACAAAGATTTGTCCTCTATCAGCAGTATGTATGGTGAAATAGGAGCACTCACTTACATTCTCGTGGGAACAACACGCAAACACATAGACGAAATAACTAATATCACCGCATACACGAATTCAAGTTCGACCTGTCACCACAAGTAGAACAGTATATATATTTAACGAAAAGCAGCTAATTCGATAACATTAGAAAAGCGGTTAAAAAAAGGTGCTTGTAGAGTTAACGCCCACTTCTAACAAATGTTCTTAGTCTTAAGGGCTACCTTTATTAGTGTTTCAGTGGTTCCGGTCTGAGTCTTTCCCCACCCGGCTATGATGAAGTGGAGCGGGTTGTATGCCATCCCGGGCAGCGGCAGGCAGATGGGCCGGATGAACTCTGAGAACTGTACTCTGAAACACATAGGAACAACCTCATTGTGCATTATTTATTATTTATCGACACAGGCAATTAATACGACGCTAACTTGAAAATGTATATTTACCTACTTCTAATGCAGTTTAAAAAAAATGTGATTACTAGACATAGGTTATAACCTTAGATTATTTAGACATATAAATAACACCGGCACACAAAAAAAAAAATTGTCTGTACACCGGGCGCCACCTATCTACGGGCATGTTTTTCGACCTGCTGAATACGAATTTCAAGTCAGTTTAGGCCGTCCAGCCTTCAGTTTCGAGTAAATTGAAAAAAACCCCAAAAAATAGCGAAAATTACTGTATTAGCGGTATTGTACTGTTTCATTCTCAAATGATCTACGACGTGGATACCTCTTCTTCCACCTTTTCCTTTATTTAGTAAACATTTGCAATCGTGTTGGGATTTCAACTTCTTCGATGTGCAGATTTCATTTCGTTGCATGATCGCTTGTACTTGCAGCCAGGGCACCTACTCGGGGTGACGGTGGGCAACAGAACTATCTGGCAGAGTCCCTGGGTGAACGGCGTGTATGCCGTCATGGCAGGTACAAGTGATGAGTACTTTACGATGCAGGGATTCGTAAACCCAGTATCGGCGTCTGGTCAGGGTGAGAAAGCAGGCCCGCAGGCGTCGTCATCCAGCGACTGCAGCTCTTCAGTAGTGGAAACTTGGCTACTGGAGAGTATACTATTACAAAAAACAATTCCCATCAATGCAATAAGAATCCTGATCTATTTTGTTACGTTTGTGGGGAGTTTGAGCCGGTAAATGTTCTTGCCAAAACATCGAATTTTCGCTATTTTTTGGGGTTTTTTGCAATTAACTCGAAACTGAAGGCTGGACGGCCTAAACTGACTTGAAATTCGTATTCAGCAGGTCGAAAAACATGCCCGTAGATAGGTGGCGCCCGGTGTACAGACAATTTTTTTTTTTTGTGTGCCGGTGTAATCAAAGGTTATAACAGGTCAAACATGATATCTGTTATATCTGTTACTGTTACTCAATAATAACAGATGTAAATATCTGTTATTAAATAACAGTCTGTTATTTGATACTAAAGGAATTATAGATATTACGATAAAATTGTTATATATACTGAGAATTTGTTGTTGAAAAATATTTTGTTGATTTTTTTATTACAATATTGTTTGATTTTATTTTTGCAAATTTTTGAATATAATTCATGATCAATATATGATTTTTTTAATGATTTTATACACTTTTCGGGCCTTTTTGTCAGCAATTACATGAATTAAATTAGAAAAATCTAACTGCCCAGAGTTTCATTTTCAATCAACAGAGTATTCAGGTATACAGCACGTGAGTCAGGAGACTCCAGACTTGCCTCCCCCCAAATTTAGCGCCCAGGGCCGTCACACGTCGTTCCATCGCCCCATTTTGTTATTTCTATAGGACAAAGGGATCTAGAAGGTTTTACATAATATCGTGTATTGAGAATACCGATGAGACATACTTGCCAAAAGCTATACCGGGGCTTCCAACCACGAGTCCGTAAAAAAACCAGGGTCGAAAACCAGGTTTTATAATACCACCGCCAAACGCCATACCAAAAATACTTTTAAGTATAAAATACTTGCATAGGATTGTGCTCCTTATACTTATACAATACGGATACTACGAATTTTCCTATGCAAGTATTTAATACTTAAAGTATTTTTTTGCAAATACGATTGTGATCCTTATCTTTAAGATAATACGGATCGTTTTTCTATGCAAGCATTTTCAGTTTCAACTCTAAGCTCACCCGAATAGCTAATACTTTAATACTTGCAAGTTTTTCCAGCTCGCAACAGGGCGCCCTACTTCCAAGCGAAGCCCTGGTTTTAAAACCTGGTTTCGTATATACGTATCATCTTTAATTGAGAATAGTGATACTGACTTTCTATCTAACTCCACCAAAGCGATGTCGTGTTCTTGAGATCTCCTGTCGTACAACTTGTAAGGGATCAACCTTATAATATTGTATAAGATGCCGCTCCGTATATCCGTCTTGTTCAGAGAACCCAGCAACGCGTAGCGCAGTATTCCACTGTAAGCACTGGAATATTTTTTGAGAAATTGTATATAATTATATAATATTTATATTTTAATTATTATAGTTAATTACTTAAAGATGTCATGTGGAACATGATGTAATGGTAGCGGCTCCTTACAAACATTTTGTAAAACAAAAAACTTGGCGATTAAAAAGAGTTGGCGGCGAGTTTATTGCCAGTTCTTCTTGACTTGACGCCCTTGATTTGAGAACTGAGGGGTGAGCACGAACAACTATCGTATCGTCGAACTGTCATTTGTATGAAATTTGAAATGATTTCTTATACAACTGACAGATGGACGATACGAATACTTTCTCGATAGTCGTTCGTGCTCACCCTTCTGGCAGTAAATATAAAATTAGAAGCATTTAATTTGTATTTTTTTTATTGACGTTCATAAGTGTACATAATGTTACCTAAATGAATAAATGAATTTGAATTTGAATAATCCAAGATTTTTAAACATTCGCTCTAAGATTATGTCAGGAGGTAACCAATATCTATAAAACCGAGTTTTTGTTGCCCGAAACCGCGAGCGTTAGCCGCCAAACTCTATTTTATACTTAGAGGGCACCTCCTGATTGATTCTCGTGCTCGTCTGTCGATATCTAACATAAAAAAAAACTTAACACGTCGTGATGTGCTGATGAGGCGGACGATAAGCTACTTACTTATCACTGGTGAGCGCGTGCGCAGCCGTCAATATGAACTTGTCGCTTATGAGCGAGCCGCCCGCCATCCAAACGATATCTTCTTGTGCCTCCATGTTTTGATTACTTTTTCCCAGTACAGCCTGAAATTATAGTTGTTTTAATTAATCAATTAGTGTATTCCTAGTTAATTTTAAGTTTATTATTTTTGCATATAATTTTAACATTTTTTTTTAATTAATTTATAAAAAACCGCTAATGTCAGCGCACCAACCCTCCCTGGGTGCCACTGAAAATCAGTGTTGGGGTCGCATTCGACTCCAATGTATACTGAGTGGTGTTCCAATTCGGAGGTCACCAATTATTGCAGTTGTAACTTTTGTTGTTTCTAATGGTCTGTGATTTTCCTTTTTGTGTTATTGTTACTGTTGTATGTTTGGTGATTTTATCTGAATAAATTGAAGGCGATTTACTAGTTTATTTTGCAGGCTATTTGCTATTCAAATAAAATTTGATTTTGTCTTTTATTAACGCGAGTATCACACATTTCAATAAAATATTTTATATCGGATTAAAACCGTGTTTATTATTTATATTATTTATGCTATTTATGCCGACGTTTCGGATGCTTTTCAGCAACCGTGGTCGCGGCAGATTGAGTTTCAGTATTATAGTATAAAGTATTTTATTACGATTACCTTACGTGAAAATAGTTAAAAGTGGATTTTTGGTTGGTCAAAACGTATGTAGTGGTTTGGTTTATCCAGAGTGTGTTCACATACTGCTGATTTAGAGTGACGTCTGTGTTTGATATCCGCAATGTGTTCCTTCGGTTCGAAATGCTACGTTTAGTTTGCCTAATAATTAGACAAAAATCTTTGAAATGAATTTCTGTCTGTAAATTTAAACTTTCAGAGCTTTTCTTGTGATTTCGTGATTTTGCATTGTGGCCTATATTCATAAGAGCCATATCTAAAAAAAACAGTTTGACAGTGAATAGGTTATTGGAACTTACCATATGTGGGAACTCCTTCAGTCCCGCTGGCGTACCGCCGGCTATCCGTATGTCCGTATGAGGCATTCCGCACGTGTTTTTGCGCACATAACTAGTCATTTCCTCATCCATCGAGACGCACTTGTTGAAATATTGCTGGTAACCCAGATATTCTGAAATACAGGGTCGAATTTTTGTCTGGAGGCCTTGGGGCAACAAAGGAGTGGGGGCCCCATTGCCCCAAATTATTTTCACGTAAAGTAGGTGAAAGTAAAACGACGAAAAAAAATATCAAAGGAAAAGTTACTAGTGTTTACTCGTCGAAAATTAAATAATATTATTTCGAATTCTCTACAATGGGGTTGTTATGTGGAATTGTGTGATGTCATGTGGAACATGGTGTAATGGTTGCAGCCCCTTATAAAACATTTGTAAAACAAAAACTTGGCGATTAAAAAGAGTGGCGGCGAGTTTCTTGCCAGTTCTTCTCGTCCGCTCTACGCCCTTGATTTGTGAACTGGCAGTAAATGTAATATTAGAAGCATTTAATATGTATTTTTTATTGACGTTCATAAGTGTACATTGTGTTACCTAAATGAATAAATGATTTTTGAATTTGAATTTGAAATTTTGAGGCCCCAGGTCTGTAGCCCTAGATGCCCCCCCCCATTTAAGTTTTATGCAAAAATTTGAACGATAAACTTTAAAATATTTTCAACTCTACACGTATGATAAATAAAACTAATTTAGGAACTGCTGTTTTAATTTAATAATTTCTAGATGTAAAATTGCAAAATATGTGACGTCACACTAGGGAGGGGGGTCTCACAGATGTGACCAACTGTGACAAAAAATCACGAAATTAGTGTGACGTACTTTATGGGTGACCCCTTTGTTGCCCCAGGGCCTCCAGACTTCCATTTACCATGCCTACTGCTGATAGAGGACAAATCTTTGTTTTTTTTTCTCTTTTAAGTATATTGTTTTTATTATTATAGTTAATTACTTAAAGATGTCATGTGTAATATGGTGTAATGGTTGCAGCGCCTTACAAATATTTTGTAAAACAAAAAACTTGGCGATTAAAAAGAGTGGCGGCGAGTTTATTGCCAGTTCTTCTCTTCCGTTCTACGCACCTGATTTGATTACTGGCAGTAAATGTAAAATTAGAAGGATTTAATATGTATTTTTAGCGACGCCGACGTTCATAAGTGTACATTGTGTTACCTAAATTAATAAATGATTTTAGAATTTGAATTAGACCTAAATGCATCCCTGGGCTCAACCACTACAATTCTAAATACTACTTTCACTGTTATTTTTTTTACTATTATTATTTTTTATACTATTTTTGTTATTACTATTATTTTATTATTTTTTGCGTCTGAGGCGCAAACTATTGTGGTCTCAGGCAGAATGACCAGCGCTGTGGAACTCGTCTGCTTCACAGCATAATGCTGAGCCAGGGCCAATTACAACCACAGCACACACACATTTACACAATTTAAAAAAAATGTACCTTGATTTTGTTCTAAATTTTTTTGTTATTATTTTGTGATTCTGTGTGTGTGTTTCGTTCGTAATAAATGTGTATGTCTAAATAAAACATACTGTTCCACAAGAATTTCTCCCCAAGCTTAAAATTCGTCACGTTCATATACGGATTAGGAAGCCGTGGACATTCCTTCGGCTCTCGTTCTTCAATCTCCCGAGGCTTTCCGCAACAGGTCATGGGTTGGATCCCGACGTAATGACATGTCTGGAATGAGATTTATTTTTTTATGTTAGATATCGACAGACGAGCATGCGGTTCACTTGATGGTAGGTGATAACTCAGCCTCAGAATATTAGTCAATGATGCGCTGTCGACCTACTTTTTACTTCGAGCAGTCGAAATCCGAAAATGAAACCGAATCGCGTCGTGTGCAGTTTTTCCATCTATGAACGGTGGTTCGTTACCCGGTCGGAATTTCGATATTCCTCCCACCCGATCAATGCCCGAAGTTATCAGACGTGGGGAAAACATGCAACAGAAAATTATAAACATGTTGTCCCGGTGGGATTCGAACCCACGTCCCAACGAATCCGTCAAAAAAGTAAAGTAAAATAAATTCTTTAGTTTTTTTAAATCTAAAACTAACAGTAATCTAGCCAACAGAAGCTAGTAAACAGTTATATTTTAATATTGTCTTTTATTAACGCGAGCAGTGACGTAGCTACCATAGGGCAAAGTGGTGCAGTGCACCGGGGCCCTGAAGCAGAGAGGGCCTCCTGGGCTTTAGTAAGAGAGGGAGATAGCACTTGAAGCTAGAAAAAATTATAACAATGGAAGTTCCGAACGTCCTTTATAAGTAATAATTTGCAAATAATTAATTTTGTGCTAGGGGATTGGGGAGGTTGCGATTTTTTTCTCTCTGCACCGGGGCCCTTCTCCACCTAGCTACGCCACTGAACGCGAGTATCACACATTTAAATAAAATACTGTATATCGGATTAAAACGCGATTTTGCTTCCCGCCTAGAATCGAACCCTAACATTATTCATAGTAGTTAATACGGTTATAAAATAAAAAGTCATCACTACGTAATATAAAACAAAGCCCTCCGTCGAGTCTGTCTGTCTGTTCGACAAAATCTAAAAAACTACAGATCGGATTTTCATCGAGAATTTAATGTGAATTAAATTTGTTGAAATATAACGATAATTGTTGGAAGTGTCGGAAAAGCTATCTTCCTAGACGGCCGCCCCCACCAAAATGCCGCCCGGGGCGGTCCGCACCCCCCCCCCCCCCAAGCTACGGCACTGTACACACCTTCCTTCCAAACATACTTACAATATCATTGGAGCGTATTATATCATCAGTAGATGACTTGAAGAACTTCAGGAATTCGCCCGTCATCGAGTAACTTGTCGTCTTAGGACAACATACTATTCTGACATTGTTTTCGTAATAGCACATCTGCAATGATCGAATGAGATACATATATCATAGAAAGCTGCTACAAGGCGATAGAGCGATATTACTTTCTTTATTAGGTTAGATATAGACGAGCATGAGGTTCACTTGACGGAAGGTGATACCTCAGCCACAGAACATCAGTCAACGATACGCTGTCGACCTATGTTTTTTATGTTAGATATCGACAGACGAGCATGAGGTTCACTTGACGGTAGGTGATACCTCAGCCACAGAACATCAGTCAATGATGCGCTGTCGACCTGTTTTTTTAATGTTAGATATCGACAAACGAGCATGAGGTTCACTTGATGGTAGGTGATACCTCAGTCACAGAACATCAGTCAACGATGCGCGGTCGACCTACTTAAAATTTAAACTCACCGGTGGCTTAATTTCATCCTCCTGTACCAGCTTCATCGCCAGACCACATTGATAAATCGGCTTACAGGTTCCGACGATAGAAATGTTGTGCTTTATTGTATCGATGCACGGTTGACCTCCTGAAAATATAAAGATAAGAATAGATACAATAGTCGCAGTGCCAGCTTTTGGTTCCTACGGACGGTGCCACGCTGCACACATTTGGTTACTACGGACGGTGCCACGCAGTGGCGGCGTAAGGGCGTGGGCGACGTGGGCCACCGCCTAGGGCCTCGCGGCCCAGGGGGCCTCGCGCCCCGAAAATTTATGCATTAGGTACTTAAAAGCCGCAAACGCACCAAAAATTTTTGCCAAAAAAGCCATTTTTTGCGCTGGCAGAGGGCCTCGCAAAATGAATCTTGCCCACATAAAATTTAGGTCTTACGCCGCCACTGGTGCCACGCTGCACACATTTGGTTACTACGGACGGTACCACGCTGCACACATTTGGTTCCTACGGACGGTGCCACGCTGCATACATTTGGTTACTACGGACGGTGCCACGCTGCACACATTTGGTTCCTACGGAAGGTGCCACGCTGCACATATTTGTGTGTGAATTATAACCACCCCTAGTTCCTAGTGTGCTTTAAAGGTAAGGGTACTAGGGGATTCGGGTATTCATTTCATCTATCTCTACATATTTAAGGAAAGTAGAGGAAATACCCTTCACCATTTTGTTACCTCTACACCATACTAATTAATGCACTAAATGCGCTAATATCCCACGCGCGTAAACTACATAGATAATATGCACAGATTTTTGAAATTCAATTAAAAAGTTCAATTTTGGTCATTTAAAAAAATCATCGGAACATAATTAAAATAATTCATATGGAAATATGGAAGTTTTCATTAAAATATATTTCTTATTTTTGTGGTTTCTTTGTAAGGGGAAAATTTAAAAATAGGAATCTACCATTACGGCACCAAGATTATGTTGAAATGTTATGTATTTTCTTTTTAATTTAGATAATATTTTAAATAACAAGTAATGAGCCAAAAACTAAAACTAGTAAACACGGCGTTTTACATACTGCCGGGCCTTAATTCATTTAGTAAGATTGACGAGCTCCTGCCGTGCGCATCGATGGGTCGTGGGTTCGAATCCCACCGGGACATCATGTTTATAATTTTCTGTAAGCATGTCTTCCCCACGTCTGGTAACTTCGGTCATTGAACGGGTGGGAGGAATATCGAAATTCCGACCGGGTCTATCGAGAATATCGAAAAACCACCGTTCATAGATGGAAAACCGTGTTATTGCGCGTTTCGGTTTGAGTATAGGGATTTCCGAATGCTCGAAGTAAACATTAGGTCGACAGCGCATCATTGACTGATGTTCTGTAGCTGAGGTATCACCTACCATCAAGTGAACCTCATGCTCGTCTGTCGATATATCGGCTTCACACGGGTGTAATATTGATGTAGGTACCATATAGCCTATGTTACTCGCTGATAATGTAACTTTCTATTAGTAAAATTATTTTTAAAATCAGTCTAGTAGTTTTTGAGTTTATTCATGCTCGTCTGTCGATATCTGACATAAAAAAAAATGATTTACTCACGGTAATAATAATATTCTTCACACTCCACGTACACGTTTAAACACACAAACACCAGTAGAGAATAAGTCAAACACTTATTTAAGTTCATGGCTACTACGTATTTTACAATTTGAAGAAATAAAAGCTAAAACCAGTGTCCAAACATCTTTATCTCAAAAAATATTTATTTGTTGTACAGAAGCCATTAATTCGAATGTTATCACTTCTTGGTATCACATTGTAGGTTATCTTGCTATATTCAAGAGTAGCTTGAACCTAGAATTTGCGTCAAAATCCAGATTAAAATGATCAGCAATTTGTTATGAATGTAATACTTTGTTTTTTTTTTTTTTTTTCGTTTATATATATTTTTGGATTATTATAATTAATTACTTAAAGATGTCATGTGGAACATGGTGTAATGGTTGCAGCTCCTTACAAAACATTTGTAAAACAAAAACTTGGCGATTAAAAAGAGTGGCGGCGAGTTTCTTGCCAGTTCTTCTCGTCCGCTCTACGCCCTTGATTTGAGAACTGGCAGTAAATGTAAAATTAGAAGCATTTAATATGTATTGTTATTGACGTTCATAAGTGTACATTGTGTTACCTAAATGAATAAATGATTTTTGAATTTGAATTTGAATAAACACTCAATTCATTTGAAATTTATTAATTTTTAAACGGTTTTATTTAGCGCACCCCGTTTGTTTTATTTATTATTCTTGGGTCAAATTTAGTAATTCAAATTTCACCCTCTTCCTGTCAACCGATTAATCTGAAATTTTGTATACACTTTGGATTTTGGTGACAATACAATTATGTTTATTCATTATCATTATAAATTCAAGATGGCCGCCGCTACAAAATGGCGGATAATTTATGTTTTATTAATCCCATCAATATGGGTATCAAATGAAAGGTCTCAACAAGCAGAATACAATATACTATAAAAATTGAAATCCAAGATGGCGGCCGCTACAAAATGGCGGATAACGTAGGTTTTATCAATCCCATCAATATGGGTATCAAATGAAAGTGCTCAACCAGTATAATACAATGTACTATATAAAATTAAAATCCAAGATGGCGGCCTCTACAAAATGGCGGATAACTTAGGTTTTATCAATCCCATCAACATGGGGATCAAATGAAAGGTCTCAACAAGTAGAATACAATTTACTATGCAAAATTGAAATCTAAGATGGCCGCCGCTACCAAATGGCTGATAACAATTTTTTATCAATCCCACCAATATGGGTATCAAATAAAAGGGCTTGACAAGAAGAATACAGTGCAATTAGACTAGATTAATAATAAAAAATTATATTATATTAATAATAATAATTATCAATAAACTAACGGGCAAGAAACCTTGCAATAATGAAGCACTAAATGAATTAAACAGAATGCGAAATAAAAACTAAAAACTAGAAAATAAAAATAGGTAAAAAAACTTTTTAAGTTAAACGGTTTTATGTTAAACATACATTGCAATGTTTAAGATACGTCAATTGTCTAATAATGATTTAATTCAATTAGTGCCCCACGGTTTTATTTTAGTCTAGTCTATGCATATGTTTATAATTCCCACGACTGTATCTATTTTATTATTTTTTGGTTTTTAGTACATTTATCTTAAACATTGCAATGTATGTTTAACATAAAACCGTTTAACTTAAAAAGTTTTTTTACCTATTTTTATTATTTATTTGTCTTTGAAGTTCTTGACGATTTATTAGACAAAGACATAACATTTATGACCAACGAAACTCACACATAGAAACCCATAAAATAATCATAATAATAATCAAAAAGAGAAAAATAAAAAAAAACATAAAAATATGGAATACAAAATGAAGAAGGTACATTATTTTTACAGCAGTCTGACCCAAACGTGTGTGTGTGTGTAAATGTGTGTGTGTGTGTGTGTGTGTAAATGTGTGTGTGTTGTGGTTGTATATGGCCCTAGCATTATGCTGTGATTATGAAGTATATACGCTAATTTCTGTGTATAGTACATCTACATTTCACCCGTGCGAAGCCGGAGCAAAAATAACTGAGCACTTTTTAATAATACTTAGAGTGGACGGAACAGGCGTTTTTTATTATTGTTACTTATGATGTTTGTAGACGTAACCAAGGCCACTAAGATCTGACTGGTGCGTACGCTGGTTATTCCCATTTTTCTGTACGCCTCAGAGACTTGGACTTTACGGGAAATTGAAAAGAAAAAGATAGATGCTCTAGAGATGTGGTGCTGGAGAAGACTGCTTCGCGTATCGTGGACTGAATTTCGCACCAACATCTCCATACTCCAAGAGCTCGGAATCAATCAGCGCTTATCCACCTCGGTGCAAGCTCGTATACTCAAGTTCTTTGGACACGTTTCAAGGCGAGAAAATGACTCCATAGAACGCTTGGTTGTACAGGGCAGTGTGGAAGGTTCTAGGCCACGTGGACGATCACCCATGCGATGGACTGACCAGATTAAATCTGCCGTAGGTGGCCCCTTACATCATTGCTCTCGCATGACGATGAACAGAGAGAGATGGCGAGACATCGTGAGGCGAGCAACATCAGCCCCTGACAATTCATGATGACCACGACCGCTCTGTCAAGAGCGACACGAATAAGAAGAAATGATGTTTGTAAATAAATTATTTATTTTATTTCTTGAACACTGCGTCATCAAGCGTCAGCGGAGCTACTGAAAATCAGTGCTGTGACCAAGTAGTAGTAACGAGTAGCAACAAGTATCCCATTTGACGGACACTGCCACACTCCTGCTATATAATATACTAGCAATACTATATACTAGCAATCCGCCCCGGCTTCGCACGGGTGCAATGTATCAGATCATGATAATAAAATCGGTCGAGTAGTTTTATATGGATAATTTTCCCAGTTATTGCAACATTTTTCACTGATGTTACTGACTTTCAGCGTGATGTTATATAGCCTAAAGCCTTCCTCGATAATTGGACTATCCAACACAAAAATATTTTTTCAATTTGAACCAATAGTTCCTGAGATTAGCGCGTTCAAACAAACTCTTCAGCTTTATAATATTAGTATATATAGATTAGTAGGATATATATTTTATATTAGTAGGACATATACTGTAACAGTACTAGGCTAGTATTAGTTATAGCTGTTTGTTTTTTATATGTTTCTATATTATTCTGTTTTACAATATACAGTGTGTGTTTGGTAAAAAAAAAGGTATTATTATTAAAATATGAATTGGACGCTGTTAAGCAATACAGTGTCACTGTCAACCCACACGGTTGCCATTTTGAGAAAATTGAGTTTGAAGTTTTAATCAGGTTTTATAAAATTTATTTTAAAAAATAACAGAAATAATATATTTTTTTGTAATTATTATTATTAAATTAAATGTATATCGTTTTCTTGGTAGCAATCAAAGTAATTGAATTTAGTGCATTATTGTTAAACATTTTAGGTATTCGTGCCCGTTAGTTTTTTCAATATTGTTGCTATTAAAACGATTTAAATGATATGCTCATAAGGAAGCGATTGGTATCAAAATTATTTTTTTTTGTTATTTTGTGGGTTGTATTGCTTAACAGCGTCCAATTAGCATTGACTTGTCGCATCAATCGGTCCTATTCATAAACAGTAAACTAATGCCACCTTGTTAGTCAAAATATTTTTATAAACACTGATCACACGACACTTTTATAATTATTATTTCATAATATAGACAACTTTATCACGTCTGGCCCTGCCCAGATTGAATCCGACTAAACGTGTTTTTATTAAAATTGAACAGATGACATGACCTTACGGCCACTAAACTCACAATGAACAGCATTACTTTAGCGTGGCGTATCCCGCTCTATAATTTTTATATGTTTGAACGTAAAAATCGACATTGTAGAAATAATTAACTTTTTAAAAATTTAAAAGGGACAGAAGATTAAAAAAAAGGTTCCGTCTTTTTTACCTTTTTTTTTTTTATTACAGAGCTGCCGGCCTAGCATGACCGCCACGAGACTCGCGGACGAGAGAAGACAAACTAAGATGTAAGATATCTCGACATCGACAATTTTGATAGAAAAGATATCTCGATCGACAAATATATCTATTTTTGATAGTAAAAGTCGAGTTTTAAGTGTAATTGTCATGTTATACCCGGAAGAAATAAAGAGATAATCGATTAAAACACGAGAAAACGGTTGACAAAATTTTGTCGCGGTTGTCATGCTAGGCCGGCTGCTTTACTTTAGCGTGGCGTATCCCGCTCTATAATTTTTATTTGCTTGAACGTAAAAAATACATGGCATTGTAGAAATAATTAACTTTTTAAAAAGTTAAAAAGGACATAAATATTTTAAAAAAAAGTTTCGTCCTTTTTACTGTTTTTTTTATTACAGAGCAGGTGCGTCTCAGGTGCGTTGTAGGTGTTTTATAAATATACTAGCCGTCCCCGCCCGCCCGCTTCGCTGGGCGAATTGTAAAGGATAGACGAATATGAACTATCCACATAAAGTTGAAATAAAATGGTAAAGGGTTGATGGAATTCAAAAAATGAATAGCCCAAAACCTTCTACAATTAATTCCGCGTCGAATGGTCATGGTATCATGCCGATCGGTCCAGTAGTTTTCAAGTTTATCGATAACAAAGAAAAAAAAATTTGCTTATATATATATATATATATAGATAGGCTCGTTTTTTGACACCAACGAGTTCGTAATTAATTGAAAACACTAAAACCAGCATTAATTCCGCAACTTTGTTATACGAAAACAAGTTTATTTTTCTGTATATGGATAATATAGAAAATATATTCTATTTTATAATACTCAATTTAAAATCCTCATACCAGTAGCCCATTTGCCCCCCATTCTATAAAAAAAACACATAAATCTATTAAACTACTCGAGAGTCGAAATGATACATTAGGTGGTACGAGTACAATCGCTAATATCGTGGCCCACAACAGGAAAAAATATTATGTTAAACTTTGCAAATTATTTAATTGTATTATCTATATTTACTTTTGTTTACAGTCAAATGTCAATGACAGTCAAGGATGATTTTGCTAAGGAAAAATTACTTGTATTGAGTTTTAATAAAATACTTTATATTGGTTTAAAACGCGATCTATTATATATCCCAACGTTTCGGTTGCTTTCCAGCAACCGTGGTCACGGTCAGACTGAAAGGTGACAGCTGTCTGATTTGAAAGTTGTTCGACTGGTCGAGGATCCTGCCTTTAGCTTGGAGGAAGACCACACCTTCCTTCTTTCACAAGGTCACCGGTGATCTACGTGACGGTTAACGTATTTAAAAGTAAGTATGGATCGCAAAGTCAATCAATCAGTATTGATTCAGTTCAGCTCAGTAGCCGTTGACTAAATGATCTGGTTCGTTCGACCCGTTTAATCAATGGATTGGTTCAATTTCGGACGAACGAATATAGGACATCAAGCAATAATAGATATATATTGATTGAAATCTGTGATACCCTTTCATTCGTTCGTTTCTCTCACTCTCCCGGATCGCCGCGGTCATAATTGACTGTAATCGAACAAACTAATCATTTTCAACAAAGTGATCCATTTGGTTGCGCCGTTTCGAAGATCTGATTCTTTTGAATCGTTCAATCGCGAACGACAAATACTTACTTAAAAGATATTTTTGAATACGGACGCAAGTCTCTACTCTTGTCAACAACGACCACCGCGCGGTTACTTCATCCAAGTATTGCTACCTGTTTAAAATGTATAGATCAGAAGTTTCGAAATTTTCAATAAAAATGTAAATGTGTTGCCATATTGAATTAATAAATAGTTTGTAAGTTTTCGTTTGATCCCCATGACGTAGTGGAATACTCTTTGCGTTTAGTTTGGGTTTGAGGTTGATGAAAAGTATTTAAAATTAATTTTAGTTGTTCAGAAAATGTATGTCAGAGAAACTGACAGATATGTCTGACAATCAGTTTTCAGTGAAACTGACAGATATGTCTGACAATCAGTTTTCAGTGACACTGATAGATATGTCTGACAGTTAGTATTCAGTGACACTGACAGACATGTCTGACAGTCAGTTTTCAGTGATGCTGACAGATATGTCTGACAGTCAGTTTTCAGTGAAACTGACAGCTATTAGACCAGGGTCGATAATTAATTTCTGGAACCAAAAAAAAATAATAGTAGAATGAAACCCATTGGAAAAGGAAGAAAACCGTTTCTTACCCTTAAACTCCCTTACACTTCCCGACCTCAGATCGTCCGTAAATTATTTTCTCTTTCATTTTTATTATATTCTCTTCCTTTTCATATAGCTTTCATTCTACTATTTTTGTTTTCACTTTTTACCATTTTTAAAGGCTTCAGCACTGGTGTAAATATGCCGACTTCTATCACCGCAGTACACGTCACAAACAGCTATTTCATCCATATCACCTTGTCGTATGGAAATCAAGCACCGTAAGATTTACGCGCAACTTCATTCCCTGTACAACAAAACAGTAGAATGCATTGTCCTCAGTATTCCCAGTCAATTATGACGTTGGTAGTTTCAAAACACGAACCTAACTTTTAAAAGGCCGACAACGCATCTGAGACTTTTAAGTTGGATGTCAATGGGCGGTGGTTATTACTTACCAGCAGCAGGCCTAGCATGACCGCCACGAGATATGTCGCGGACGAGAGAAGACAAACTAAGATGTAAGATATGGAGATATATTATATCACGACATCGACAATTTTGATAGAAAAGGTATCTCGATCGACAAATATATCTATTTTTGATATTAAAAGTCCAATTTTAAGTGTATCATGGTAGACCCGGAAGAAATAAAGAGATAATCGATTAAAAGACGAGAAAACGGTCGACAAAATTTTGTCGTGGTTGTCATGCTAGGACGGCTGGTAACCCACCTGCTCGGTAGTCGACTATGTAATAAAAAAAATCTGACAACACTTCGAAATATGTTCTGTGGCTTTAGTTTAATTAGTGATAATATGAATTAATTAATTCTTATTGATAAAATGTTTATTCTAACATATTACACAGCAAATTACAAATAACTTAAACTGCATTAATATTAATTTATTAAAATAAAATAAAAACAATACTTCCAGTAGAAAAACAGGCACATTGTGCATTAAAGTCTCAGTCTCTGGATTTCCGAATGCTCGAAGTAAAAACTAGGTCGACAGCGCATCATTGACTGATGTTCTGCGACTGAGGTATCACATTCCATCAAGTGAACCTCGTCTGTCGATATTTAACATAAAATCCATCCAGCCATCGTCTATTATTATCATAAATAATATACGTTACAAAACAAATAAACGCCTGAGTAAATTACACACGCAATAACATAATAGAGTCCTTTTATGTATCATATTTCTCACACACTTCCGTTCTTGTAAACGTAAACTATAGAGCGCGCTCACCGCTCATAGACTATTATTTCTGACATTGATTTTTGTCTCAGATGTGGGAACAAAGCTTAAGGGTTTTTTTAAGCACAGTCACAAATACAATAATTAATATTAGTGAAATGCCGGATATCCGTATCTGTATCCGCGGATATCCGAGGGGGAAAAAAGATCCGTATCGGTTATTGTTTGGCGGATCTTTACCTTATTAATTTCTTTATATAGAAAGATTGTAGCAATGAAAATCTAATTAGACTAAGTACTTTTTTATTTTTAAAATTTTTGGCACCTTTATATTGAAAACTAAATAAATAAATATATTCAGGGTTGAATAAGGAAGTTAGGATTTGCGGATCTCGACACCATCTATCCGTATTCGGATCCGTAGCTGCGCATTTTTACGACCGGCACATCACTAATTAATGCATTATAAAACTGTAGAACTTGAGTAGTCACTGTTAAGTGAAAAGGCAGAGCACTCAACTAAAGGCTCCTCTTCACAATGAGCCATGATGGCCTATCAAATTATCGTCCAAGATCGCCGCCATGATCGGGCAACCCTCCACACTATCGTGAACGTTCATTAACTGTCTGTCTACTGTTATGATATGACGTCTATCGAAAATGAATACCGAGGTGATCTCGGCTGCGGCAATATTTTTACTCTGCGTATATAATCATTTAGGGTTTTAAATAAATGACACATTAACATTATCTACCTACGAAGGCAGTACTACTGGACATGGCTCGTATTGTGAGAACTTCTCACTGAGAAGGTTCCTTTCTCTGCCTCCCCCCCACCGGTAGCTTGGGCTGATTATGGCCTTATTGCCGGTGGTATGCCCAAGTTTATACTTTTTTTAAAAATATTATTATCTTATATATAAAATTTCCATGTCACAATGTTAGTTACCGTAGGTACTCTTCCGAGACGGCTTTTTTTACCAAATTTTATATGCATATTCAGTAGGTCTGAGAATCGGCTACTATCTATTTTTCATACCCCTAAGTGATAAGGGTTGTTCACCCTTAATTATTTTTTAATTTTTGGACGAATTTTTTTGTTTTTATTTTTTATAATGTGGTATTAAAAAATACATACAACCCTATATTTAAACTCTTCTATTACCAACCCCTGCTTTTTTGTGTCAAAAAATCTAGACACGTGCGAAGCCGGGGCGGGTCGCTAGTTTTATATAAAAAAGTGTAATTGTGAGAATGTTCATCAATAAAGAGTATAATAATAATAATATCATTTATTTTGGGATTCCAAATGCATATCTATTTTTGGTATAGTTCTATGAACCTAAAAGTCTCTTCGCAACCATTATTTCTATATCGCCAAAAATATGTCTGTACTGTATCCGAGACAACTACGTACTGAGTAATCGGCGATTGTGTGGACGGGCACGCCATAATGGGCAAGCATTCCTTTGATGTACCGACACAGCGCCGAATACGTACAAATAACGCCGATTACAGACATTTAAGCCCTCTACACTTGCGTCATTGCCTTTATTGGCCTGCATTGGCCCAATGTGAAGAGGAGCCATAAAATATTTTTAAAATTCTTTCATCAATAGAAGGCTACAGTATCAGTGAGTAACATAGGCAGTTTTGGACGCTGTTACAGTGTCAACCCACAAAATTATAAAAATTTAAATTTTGATACCAATCGCTTCCTTATGATCTGAAGTACATATCTCAAAAGAGATATATCATTTAAGTCGTTTTAATAGCAAAAATATTGAAAAAACTAGTGGGCACGAAACCCTGATGTACTAAATTCGTATAGTGTTATTATTATTATTATGAATATAGAGTATAATAATAATCTATATCTATATATATAATAAAACTAAGTCGATAAAATGTGCGTGCCGATAAAACTTAAAAAGGAGTCCCGACACGATAAAGGGACTTATGTGGTGTGATAGCCCTTTATCCCCCCTCGAACAAGAAAGTTCCCGTTTTAATCTAAAGGGCATGTTTTTAAAGATATAAGGGACTTTCCGACCCTTCAACTTAGAAATTAAGTGCAGTGGCGCCATCTGTTATCGAATATTTGAACTTCATTCAGGACAACGATTGTTTGGGTTGCATTTCCAAAAGCGTTGCGAGCAATTGTAGCATATTGTGTAGTAGTGACACGAAATTTAAAATTCCAATTTCAATAGTCTTAAATTTAATTTGTTGCTATTATTATAGCACAAAATTTAATAACTTTATTAAGTTATTAAATTTTGTGTATTTATACGTCATTAGCTAACTTATATTTTGGAGTTAAAGCGACATAATTTTAGTTATCCAAATTAGTTCTCAAAACATAAAAAAAATTAGGTTTTTAAATTTCGCGCTTTTACTACAAATGCTACCGCTATAGAACCTTTTATTATGGCGGACGATAATGACCAGAATACTCTAGAAGGTGTGAGAGAGAAAATATTTTCAAATTTTCTCGAATATTCTAGAGCCTAGCTCTCTGAATATAGTGATTTCTGTAATATAGCCACTACTGAAGACGAACTAATCGACAAAATTTATCCAAATATTATTCAGAACTATACTAATGCAGAGTGGTTATTTCAAAGAGCAATTTTGGCCACTAAAAATAATATTGTTGACGATATCAATTTTAATATTCTAAAGATAATACCTGGTGAAGAGAAAATATATAAATCGATCGACACGATGGTATCCATTGAAGAAAGTGTCAACTTCCCCACTGAATTTCTAAACTCTTTACAAGTACCAGGAATGCCATTACACTGCCTTCGTCTGAAAATTGGAACTCCAATCATACTACTCAGAAATCTCAACTCCCCAAAATTATGTAATGGAACTAGAATGATCGTAAAACAGCTATCGAATAATATCATTGAAGCTGAACTTATTTCTGGAAAGACCAAAGGACAGACAGTATTTATACCTAGAATACCTCTGATCTCTTCGGAATTGCCATTTCAATTTAAAAGACTGCAGTTTCCAATAAAATTAGCCTTTAGTTTTACAATTAACAAAGCGCAAGGACAAACTTTAAAATATTGTGCCATTAACCTCAAAGAATCCTGCTTCTCTCACGGTCAGCTATATGTAGCTTGCTCAAGAGTAGGAAATCCGAAAAATTTATGTATATATACTCCGGACAATAAAATGAAAAATGTTATTTATAAACAAGTATTGTAAATAATGAGAAAACGTTTTCAATAATCTTTTTTTTTACTTTTTACGTCATAGTTTATTTTTTTATTTCGACTCTACCACGTCATCTCATATCAACTCCCGGGCGAAGCCGGGTTTTTTAGCTAGTTACAAATAAATCTATTATTTCTGTTATTTTTTTAAAGGAAATTTACTAAGACCGAATTAAAACTTCAAACTCAATTTACTCAAAATAGCAACCGTGAGTAGACGTCCTTTTAACCCTATAGTTACTCGCTGATACTTCGGGGCGGACCAGTAAGAACTGGTCAGGCGTGATCCTCTTCAGCAGCATAAAGCTATGATGAAGAGGAAAGCAGTTACCCTAATCGAAAAGAATTATAAATATGTATATATATACATAATTATTCTGTGTCTGAACACCTCATAAACCACTGAACCGATTTTGATGTAATTTTTGTGAGTGTTTAAGTAGATTTCTGTATGGTTTAAATTTAGAATTTGACTCGTAACAGAAGTAGTGTTGTGGTAGGTTTTCAGAAATGTCTTTCTTTTCTCATTCCGGCAGGACATCATTCGGGTCTTATGTAGCGATAACTATGTTATATCCGTCGGACAGTGAACCTTTGAACTGTATATCGATACCACTATGCCAAGGAGGCAGTTCGAATATCAATGTAAATATTGCATATTAATGGAGAAAAGTTGGAAAGTGTTAAGAGAAAAATAAATATTTAACCCACGTCTTTGGCTATAGGAAATTTGTTACATATAAATAGGGGATGTTCGTATCATCCCTCAGTCGCAGTCTGGCTGTGGTCTTGTATATTTCAGCGGCAAAAACCTTCGGAGATATGTTGAAGATTACTATTTTGACTTTATTTTTGATTGGTAAGTGAATTATTCAATTGTTTTAAAACAGGTTTATTTGGCTTCAATCTATATATATTAAAAAAATCTCGTGTCACAGTGTTCCACCTTCCTCCGATATGGCACGACCGATTTTTAATGTTTTTTTTTTTAAAGTATAGGTATATGGTGGATATGAGAATAGGTAAAGTATCGCATATCGCCAGATGATTAGGGTGATATCCAGATTTTTTGATCCAGATGAAAAATTGAAAGGTAATCGTTTGGCTTGGTATGAGCATTTTATGAGAAGGGATGTATCTGAACAAATTTTGAATATGAAAGTGGATGGGTATAGGGGAAGAGGGAGGCAATAAATACATGGATTGACTGTGTGAAGAATGATATGTTTGAGAGGCGTGACTGACAATATGGCGAGTGAAAGGAGGGAATGGAAAAAGAGAAAATACTCTTATGCCGAACCCAAATAAAAAAAAAATATTGTGGAGGAAGGGAGGTGTGTTCTTCCTCCAACCTAAAGGGAGGATCCTCGACCAGTCGAACCACTGACTGGCCGGCCCTAAGGCCCCAGTGGTTGATGTCGAGATGTTGTATATATATAATTATATATATAACCAACGCTCGGAAACATTTATATAGCGTGATTCAGGATTAGACGTCTTTGTATTGATTCTTGTATATTCAATTTAATCTTGTATATTCAAAGGCAGCGCAGTGTGGGCACAAGGCATCTCCTGCGACTCTTGCGGCAGCGAATGTGCCTCTGCTTGCGGCACACGCCACTTCCGTTCCTGCTGCTTCAACTATCTTCGCAGAAAACGCCCTGATAATTTAAAGGTAAGCTCATGAATTCTACCAGTATCTTGTTAGCCAGCCTAGTATGACAACCACGACAAAATTTTCTCGACCGTTTTCTCGTGTTTTAATCGATTATCTCTTTGTCTTAAGGGTCTAAAATGACACTAACACTTAAAACTCGACTTCTAATGTCAAAAGTAGAGATATTTGTCGATACAGATATCTTGTCTATCAAAGTTGTCGATGTCGAGATATACCTAATATATCGAGATATCTGCGAGATTCATAGATGGAAAAACCGTGAAGTGCACATAGCGCGTTTCGGTTTCAGTTTATGGATTTCCGAATGCTCGAAGTAAAAAGTAAGTCGATAGCGCATCATTAACTGACTAGAACGTCATGCTCGTCTGTCGATATCTGACATTAAACGAGCTGGGCAGCAGTTTCATTATGTATAATTGTTTACAGATGTGGTACTACACGGATGGCCGGAGATCACAGGAGTTGCCAGTTTTCACAGAAAATATCCCAGATGACAGATTCGGCTGGGTTGCCAACGAACGATTTGGCATGTTGGATGGTATCGATGAACGAGATTAAGTTATAAATAAGGGAATATTTATTTGTTTATTTAATCAGATTTTGATGTGTGTTATGCAAAACCATATTATGTAACTAAAATGTATTTTTAAATACTATTAATATAATAAATATTAATAGTCCTTAACAAAAATTCAATCAGAAGGAAGAAGTAAAAAAAACTATTTTTTTTCAGTTATTAACTTAAAATATACTTACAATAGAGAAAAAAAGTTTTACTTAAAACTATTACACTTTTTTTTCCTAAATACCTATTTCAATTCATAACTTATTTACTGGACAAAAACTAAGTAATGACATAACAATTAAATTAATTTTATATTTTTGTATAGTGCAATATTACATCTATAAAAGGCTGGTAGATGTAAAATTGTAATTTGTAAGTATATTACCTGGCAATATTGTTGTAGATAAAATATGTAATGTAAAAACAAAAAAAAAATTGTATATTGTAAAGAATAAAATATTTTATGTATTTATGAAGTAAATGTTTTGAATATTTAATAGTTATCTGATTAAATATCATTTTCAGGTTTATTTTTATTTCAGAGCAGACAACCGAGCAGGTGGGTTACCTGGTGGTAAGTAATCACCACCGCCCATGGACATCTACGACTTGAAGGTCTCAGGTGCGTTGTCGGCCTTTTAAAAACATAATTATTATTCAACAATGAAAATAATAAAATAACAACTGGACTTGTTACCTTTTTTACATACATGTGGTTGATATTTCTTTTTTTTATGTTAGATATCGACAGACGAGCATGAGGTTCACTTGATGGTAGGCGATACCTCAGTCAATGATGCGCTGTAGACCTACTTTTTACTTCGAGCATTTGGAAATCCTTCACGGTTTTTCCATCTATGAACGGTGGTTCCTTACCCGATCGGAATTTCGATATTCCTCCCACCCGATCAAAACTTCCATATGAACAAAGAAGAAAAAAAAATTGAAGAAAAGGAACCTTTGAATAAAATACTGTATACCGGATTAAAACGCGATTTATTGTTTAAATTATTTATCCCGACGTTTCGGATGCTTTTCAGCAACCGTGGTCGCGGGAGACTGAAAGATGACAGTTGTCTTATATTTGAAATGTCACAAAGTTGCCATATTTAATTCAATTAAATTAAAAATAATCTATTAATTTAGGTAACACAATGTACATCTATGAACGTCAATAAAAAATAATACATATTAAATTACTAATATTACTAATATTAAATGCTTCTAATTTTACATTTACTACCAGTTCACAAATCAAGGGCGTAGAGCGGACGAGAAGAACTGGCAAGAAACTCGCCGCCACTCTTTTTAATCGCCAAGTTTTGTTTTACAATCTTTACATATTAACGCCATCTATTCCTACGGAGTTGATATTTACTGTAGTTTTCTATATTATGACAATATTGACTAACGGTGTCCTCTTGTTTTTTAGTATGTTTGATTTGGGGTTTTAGATTTTTAATAACTGGATCCCAGGTGTTGGTCTAGAAAGGCCAGTGAGTTATTATTCTCCTTCTCCATAGTGAATTTAATGTTACTATGTATGGAGTTAAGGTGGTCTAGAAATACAGATATGTGTTCCGTGGGCGCCACACATATCTGTATTTCTAGACCACCTTAACTCCATACATAGTAACATTAAATTCACTATGGAGAAGGAGAATAATAACTCACTGGCCTTTCTAGACATTTTAGTGGTTCGGGGAGGGGATGGTACATTTCATGTCGTTTTTTTGAGACATCGTGCGCGCGCAGGTCATCTGTAGCCAACTTCATACTGTTAATTTTGTGTCACAGATGCGCGCGCATCTTAAAATTTCACTCTCATCATTTTTTCATAACACGCCTAAAAAAGTATAACTTCAAAAATTAAAACATTGTATCATCGAAATCGGATGTCGGGAAGAACCCACGCGAACGAAGTCGCGGGCACTAGCTAGTTATTAACAAAAGATTCTATAAGTATCAAATTATTAATATCGTTTGAAAAGAATGAAAAAAAAATGTTTATTTACCAACAGTTTTTATAACTTAGGTAGGTAATACCTACGCTTTTTCGGACGGACCAACTAGAACCAAACCCGCTAAATATATAAGATTATTATCTAATTCGTGCCTTTTATAAATTAAACTGATCTATTTCTCAAATAATATTACTTTATTCTCCAAAAATATAACAATATATTATTTTTATTAATATCAGCCTTTAATATAGGAGTGACAATTTGTATTTCCCGCCATTTGTTGAATATCTAATGTCAACTGTCATTCTGGCGGCAACTCATTCGAATATTAGTAGGTGCTTCTAAATGGGCAATATGTTACTGCTAGGGATACGCAAAATTTCAAAAGTATCAATACTTTACTCGATACCAGTATCGTATCAAAAGTATCGATACCAACAAAGTATCGATACCTCAAGGTATCGAGTACTTTTTAATACATTTATAAAAACTTTATGGAGTGTTAATAATATAATCATTTAACATACCTATATATTTTTAAAAACATCCATATTATACATAAATTACACCCAAATTCAGAACAAATTACCGTACAGATCACACAATATTTGTCATGGGTGGGAATCGAACCCACAACCTCCGGCTTAGCAGTCAAGGTCACTAAATACTAATCCCCGAATCATGTCTTAGATTTAGTAGTGATGTGACAAATATCTATTAAAAAAATTTCCTTTTCTTTATCAGAAATGGGGAGAAAAGTATCGATTCCAAAAGTACTTGGTATCGAAACAAAAGTATCGATACCCTGAGGTATCGATACTTTTTGCGTATCCCTAGTTACTGCAATATACTGCCCAGCCAGAGTTACGTAGCTGTAACCCAGCTAACCCGGACACATTAACATTCCATAGTTTCCCATTACATCTAAAGATAAGCCTACCACTGTAACAATAGTTATAAGACTCTTTGCTCGGTATATTTAACTTGAATTAAATCAGTCATGTATTAACACTTGGATGGAGCAGTAGCTCCGAAGTTTCATTTTAAAAACTCTTCTGCCATCGCTCCCAATAAAACTGGCGCAGTCGTACGGGATCGTAAAATGAGTTCGCTGAAACATTTACGGGATGCACAAGTCAAAAATCGACGGGTGCGAACGCGAGTGTAATGGACTTTAGTACGATTCCCTAAGGAACCGTGGGACAGAAGGTCCAAGTGTTATAGTGCAGGCTCACTTTCGCTCGTAAGGTAGTGTAAACATCCATTACCCCGAGCTCTTCCTCCTAAACGAATCGCATACTAATGTGACGAATTCCTAAACATCGTTATTTGAAGTACTTGTACTGCGAGGTCGTTATAGGTTTCTAATATTATATACATTTTTAAATGTTTTAAATGTCTTTTTAATGGAGTTTTGTGTATCAATCGCTAAAATCGCAATCGAAGACAAGTTCCAAGAAACAAGATGAAGAAGAAATTATCTTCAAAAATATATTATATTGACAGCTTCTGTAACAACCAGAAGGATGTATTGTCCAGTTGCAACAAGAGAAGATCTGGACATACACTATAAAATCATAAATTACAAAATATATATTATATTATATGTATTCAATTCAAGAAAGTAAATAATGTTGATATCTACGGGAGCAATCACTCATTGGATCAAACTAAGACGCCGGGGAAAACCGGCATCGCCAGAAGACATCTCGCTGCTGCTACAGGATTCACCCCAGTCGCAGCAACCCTCTTCGGCGTGCCTCTCTCTTAAGGGGGGAGGAGTTACGTAGCTGTAACCCAGCTAACCCGGACACATTAACATTCCATAGTTTCCCATTACATCTAAAGATAAGCCTACCACTGTAACAATAGTTATAAGACTCTTTGCTCTGTATATTTAACTTGAATTAAATCAGTCATGTATTAACACTTGGATGGAGCAGTAGCTCCGAAGTTTCATTTTAAAAACTCTTCTGCCATCGCTCCCAATAAAACTCCAGTCTATGCAATATTTCAGTAATGGCCCGGTCATATATGGACGATGTTAAGCAATACAGTGTCAACCCACAAAATGACAAAAAAAAATAATTTTGGTACCAATCGCTTCCTTATGAGCTGGACTACATATTTCAAAAGAGATACATATCATTTATAGCAAAAATATTGAAAAAACTATCGGACACGAAAACCTAAAATGTTTAAAATATTTAACAATAATGCACTAAATTCAATTACTTTGATTGCCACCAAGAAAACGATATACATTTAATTTAATAATAAAAATTACAAAAAAGTTTATTATTTCTGTTATTTTTTAAAAGAAATTTTATAAAACCTGATTAAAACTTCAAACACAATTTTCTCAAAATGGCAACTATGTGGGTTGACACTGTATTGCTTAACAGCGTCCATATTTGGTATGGCCAAGCGTTTGATGTGTGGCCGGTAATATTTTTGAACGATCGCTTGATATTCGATAATAGGTACTGACATATTGCCGGGCAGTTATATTGTTGTTTCGTTTTCCGGTATATGTGCATCCCTTTCTGATGCTTTGTTGACAACTAATCTTTATAAATTATACATATATAAGCAACTTTTTTTTTCTTTGTTATCGATAAACTTGAAAACTACTGGACCGATCGGCATGATACCATGACCATTCGACGCGGAATTAATTGTAGAAGGTTTTAGGCTATTCATTTTTTGAATTCCATCAACCCTTTACCATTTTTTTTCAAATTTATGTGGATAGTTCATATTCGTCTATCCTTTACAATTCGCCCAGCGAAGCGGGCGGGCGGGGACGGCTAGTTTGATTAATAAAGACAACTATTGAAATTCTAATAAAGTTGGACTAAATTATTTATAGTCCAGTCAAATTGTGAAATGAATAAACATTAAATTATGTAGTTTGGGGATTGTTAGAGGTTGTCGCTAAAAACATGTTTAATTCGATATCTCGAGAACTCGAGACAAGAAAATTGAAGAGATCTTTTCTCTACTAAATTAAATTTACTAACTTTCTTAGCCGAAACTTTTTTTAAATCAATATTTTTCAAGTTATTTTTTCCGAAAGACTACAAATATATTTTTTTCTCCCTATTTTGTCATTTCCTCCCCAGCCGTTCATATTTACTTTTTATTTAATGTTTATTTAATCCATTTTGAGCGACAATTTGACTGGACTATAAATCATTTTTGAGTGTCATTTCGTCAGCTATTGTTGCATGATTGTATCTATAGCCCGTTTACAATCTCAAATCATGGGCCATATTAGTTGGATTACATGGCCCAGCCATTTTCGAGATGGCCGAGCAACAATTTCCAAAGTACAGCCATACATTGCCGGAAAAATATAGCCCTTTTAGAAGCAGTTTTAAACAAATATATTCATTAAGTTAATAAGGTTTAAACAAGTACACATTTAAAAAATCTTTATAGTTTATATCAGGGACTGAATACCGGTTAATTTACTATGGAAGTTATACCGGTATAATACAATATAAGTAGTTCTCCAAAACCAACAGATTTCCTTTTAGCACTATATAAGATTAGTCTTAAGTACCAGGAACACATAAGTACTGTAGTACACGTGTGTGTGTACGGTCCTCCTAATTGATGTTTACTGTCTACCAGGACTGAATACCGGTTAATTTACTACGGGAGTTATACCGGTATAATAAAGGTTTTTGTTAATATTCTTTCATATTTACTGAAAAAAATTACTGAAGTAAGTTAAGTGTGTATTACATTTTAAAACTAATATCGTGGTATCTCAGTCAGACACGTATTTTGGAAAATAAAAATTAACCGGTTTCAGTCCCTGATTTATAGGCACTCCGTTATATCCCTACCTCGGTAAAATCAAGATAATGTAATAATAATTAAGAAAAACACCAAACATTTTAAAACGAAAAAGTTTTTTTTCGGTTTTAAACGGATTTTTTCGTTTTAAACGGAATGGTTTGAAACCGGCCTTACATTTATAACCTGAATTAGGGATGTAACGGAGGTGGTTTTTACGGAACCAAATTCGGAATCCGAGTTTTTAAATTTGCTTTGTCGGAACCGGAACTGGAATCGGAGACAGATGAAAAAGAGAAATGCGTAATAAAATAAATCAGTTTCATTCATATCAGTTCAAAACTAAAACACCTTCCTAAGTGTTGAAAATAAAAATAAACTTATTAACTTAATGTTTTTCAACAAATTAAATCAAATGCCGCCGCTATGCTTCCACCTCCGATTCAAATTTATCGGAACCGAAATCGGAATCGAAATTTCCGACCTTTCAGAACCGGAATCGAAGCTCCGTAACATCCCTGATCTGAATGGAACTTATGTACTTACTTCTTCCCATTTAATACTCAATATGGGTGAAATAAGTTGGAAAGTACAGCTTCTTTGTGTGGCTGTTTCAAATCTCCACTGAAAATCTTTTTATACTTTTCTGTAAAAAAATTTCCATTTTGACCACTTTAGTATTAATCCACCATTAATAGATGGATACTTAACCCTTAATCACCTAGCATGTCTCACAGACCCCGAAGATTCCCTCATTGAATTTTTAAAAAAACTGCAACGATGTCCTTCCTTTATGTGATTATTATAATATATCTCATTTTCCAAATGTGTTAGCTTATAAGTTTAAAATAGGAAGACATGTTGATTATTTTATTGAGATTTAAAACAAAAATGTTAATATTAATGTTCCTTTATTATTCTAATAAATAGTTTAATGTGTTCCTAAACTGACCTATAATTAAAAACTAAAACTCACCTCACAAAATTTTACAAACGAGAATCATTTTGCTCCGGGGTCTCACAGACATATGTTAGGTGGTAGTGTGACAATAATAGATGCTAGGTGGTTAAGGGTTAACTGATAGATGACCTGTGGCTGAAGCATCATTTACTATCATGTGAAAAAATAAAAAGATTCTAATCCTAACACACTAATAACATTTTACAAGTGATTGTTGCAATATTATTTTAGTACAATAAATTTTTGTTTGTATAAGGAATCCAAGATGAATGCTGTTAAGAAAAACCAGATTTGCACTGCACTGCACTGCAACTGTTTGTATAAACCGTTCATTTTTGAAAAAATCTATACTTACTATATATTCTGTAGCTTATCAATACTCTAATGGTACGATTCCACCAAAATAGTGTGCAGAACAATTGTTTACAAACATTTTGTGCCGAACTCCAGCAGTGCACATACTAAGCTGATATCGCCTTTAGCCTCTGTCTCCACCAGAAAGGCTGTGCATAACTTTTGTAAGCACACATTGAAGCACACTGACAGCATGCACAGTAAACAGCTGTTACACACAATTTGTTACTGTTTGCTTGAGAGAGTTGACTGAAGCAGTTCAGCACACTGGTGGAATCGCACCTTGACAATCACTTTGAAATGTTTTACTTCATTTGCATAAAATGTTTTTTCATGTCGTTTACATTCACAGCACCACTCTGAACGCATTCTAGTATAGCTAATAAAAGCCTTCTAATTTTATGTTTAACTGCAAATTCAAGGAGTTCACATGCATTCTCAGCAGTCAAACAGTTTACCAATTTATGAACACATCTCTGTTCCAAGTCAGATATCATATAATAAGAAGCCAGCAGTAAGAGTTGTTCCAGGCCATTTTCAGGCAAAGTGTTTAAATATAAATAGTCTTTAAATAATTGCAATGTTTGTTTTGAAGTCCCGGGCACTTCCACATGTCCCTCTGTTGTCTCTTTCCAAGTGCCTCCAAGCATTCTCCGCAGCACAGGACTTGATGCTGCTAACACTGCCTTATGCATACACACAGAGCCATCTTCTCCCATTAACTCAAAATCTATAAGCTCACTATCATCATGTAGAGATGCAAAGGAACTGGCACTTTGCAAAATATCCATCACAACAGAAATGTCAATAGTGTATTGTCCTTTCTCGTTTTCAGCAATGAGATGCCATGTGCCATCATTACTTATTATGCGCTTGTTTATAACACCGAGTTCATTACTGGATAATTTTATACTATATGTAAGATCATTATCTCGCAGTTTTACAAATTTAATAAATATCAAATTGTTATGGTTATAATTATTATTCATTGTAGCTACCATTACTTTAACTTGGAAAACAGCTTGGCCACTGAATATATATTCCGGACTACATTTCGTTGTAAAGATTTTACTTTTATTATAATTATTTACAATTAGCTGTACTTGTAAGGTATTACCTTTTTGTACTAAATTCTTTGATTCCATTTAGTCTTGAGCAATAACGTGTAATCAGAAATGTAATGTGCAAACTGCAAAAAGTATATTAATAATTAATATACACTATACATAATTACGTAGCAAGGCAATAGTTATAGAATTATAATTATTATTATTATAGCAAGGCAATATTATTCTAGTCTTAAGTCTGATGCACAGACTAGTAAGAGATACTGTCTGATGCTCAGATTAAGTACCTACTGTCTGATGCAAATTGCAAACCAAAGAGTATGCACTAATAGTGCAGCACTATGCAAACTTTATGGCGGCTAGAAATTTCAAATTAGTAGCAACTAGCAACTAGCAAGTACAACTTGCAGTGTTGCCAACTTTATTTTTACGAATCCACCAAATGTAGACATGGGTAACACTGCGCTGCGCCGCGCAATTGCGCCGGCACGCTTCACTGCACAGGGTGAGTCAGCTCACACATTCATAATGTGCTGGCGCACGGCGCAGTACCCACTCACTGAGTGAACTATGAGCGTGGCGTTGCGTGCGTTTCTGAGGTTTCACTGCTCGCTTTGCGCGTCCCATTTTGTTGCGTCGTGGCGCTATTTTGAGTTGACTCAAGGAGCCGATGCACTACACTGCGCCTGAATTGCTGAGTTGGCGCGGGGAATTTTGCTGAGTTACCCATGTCTAACCAAATGTGGTATCCCACCCTGATCCACCAGAAAACCACTAATCCAGAGCCAGTGTTGCCGTTTTAGTGGATTTGTCGCTAGATCTAGTGCAACAAGGGTCTCTAGTCCTTTTTTTCTCATAACTATGCGCAAAAAAATATATCTAGCGGAATCTGGCGCAAACCTAGACATTAGTTAGCAACCAAGATGAATTGCGCATTAATATTATTCATAGCGTTTCGGACGCCTAAAATCATATGATACTTCATGTCTTCTCATTAATTTACACCACTGATTTTATACTTTCGCATCTCTTGGAATAGGAAAAAATATTTTATTGGATGTAATTCTTATAGTGTTTTATACATCGCCTAGTAATTACAATAAATAAT
This sequence comes from Anthocharis cardamines, assembly GCA_905404175.1. Classification (NCBI taxonomy): domain Eukaryota; kingdom Metazoa; phylum Arthropoda; class Insecta; order Lepidoptera; family Pieridae; genus Anthocharis; species Anthocharis cardamines. The sequence continues at coordinate 7,635,302 of FR989976.1, read as the reverse complement.
AATTATGACTGAAATTCGATATAAAATTACTGTAACACTTCAAGTAAACAAACACTGAGCGTGGCATGTGACGTCATCCAAAGCCCGCGAAATATGGCGGTGTTCAAACTGATCAAATATCGATGTTTTCAAAGTTATTTTAAAAATTAATTTGGACATTGCCAAGAGTATTTATATTTTTTATTACGTTAGAATGATGTAATAAGTGAATAAAAAAAATAAAAAAAATGCATGCATATTCCCTATTGACGTCTCCATACTGAATATGCTCATTGTAAACAAATACAGTGGACCCCCGGTAATCCGGCAAACATTATGCAGGGCAGTGTCGGACTATCGAATTTGTCGGATTAAAGAGCACTAAGCCTAAGACCCCTATAGTCCGGTTTTTTTACGAAAGAGTACCTTGTAATCCGACAAATTACATATCTAATGACAAGAATCTATATATTATACGTACATATCTATATATTATAAGCACAATAGCGGTGGCGCGTACGAGTTGTGACCTGTTCAAACCTGCTTGATCTTAATTCTAAGTCATGTCGGATTACAGGGGGCGCCGGATTAGACAGGGGCCGGATTATCGGGGGTCCACTGTAGTCTAAAAATATGGGTAAAAAACAACAATTATTGATGAAGACCCTTTATTTATCTTCAATTTGAACATTAATAATGTTAATAATTGTAATTCAACATTAATTAAACCTAACTTACACTAAGTACTACGAGAGTAACCAATATAAGTAAATGAGTTTTATTGATAAAAACAACCTAATTTCCGAAAAATTGCTTATTTATTACGAAATTAAAAGATATACAGCTTGTCCCCTTTTCAAATGAATCAGAATAATTATTATATTAACGTATAAATAAAAGAAAAACAACAACTTTTTTCTAAAACAAAAAATCTGCCAGCAAATAAGTACTTCAGATTATTTTTAAAAAAAGTCCTGATTTAAAAAAAAAATATGAAATCAAATATACGTTTCAAAAATACCATTCTCTTCAAACAAGGGACACCTGTATTATTTTGAATATACATATTTATATATATTTATATACAATGTCACCTCCTAGTTTAAAAAGTACAAGAATATTTTTTATAAAACAGCGTATATTTTTCCGATGTAGCCATTTATGGCGCGAATTTTAATATAAGAAAACGCTACGGACGCATACAGTCAGCCATGTTTTCAGTTTTTTTTTAAATTCGTCTTTGATGGCACAGATCTTTTTGTTTGGAATTTCCAAGTTATTTATTGAGAAATCAAATAATAAATTTAAATTAATTGTTGTCGCCAATTTTATTACGGGATATCGCGAAAAAATTATTATATAACTACTAAACAATAAACTGGTTCTATTTTTATAAATCTAAATTTATTTTATTAGAAAAATGGCAAAGTCACTTTTAAGATCGCAATATACGAAAAAAAAAATATCCTTTATTATTTGAAATAAACATTGTTATTAATAAAATAATAGTAACAAGTTTGCAGCTTGTATAATTATAAAATCTGTTTTTTTTTATATCTTGTGATATCTGTGCCATTTGACGTTTGACGTTTACATTAAAGCCTCCTTCTCCTTCCGCCTAGCGATTTGTGCGCTCGCCTCTTGTATCGCCTCCCACAACTTAGCTTCGGATAGAATTTGGCGGGAAAGCTCTTCGATTGCATTATCTGTGTCATAGCCCATGTCTTCTTCGAACTGTTAAGTCAATGAGATATTAAATTATTATTTAAAAAAAAGAAGGAATATTATTGAAATATATTTATCGACATCTTTAAGTCGTCAATCTTAGTCCTGTTATTTTATTAACTTTTATCAAAGACCATAGATTTACATGGAAGCACAGGCTTTATAGGCGCGCTTGTCACGGTTTCTCTGGGGTAAGAGTAGTTCTCACCCCAGCCACCGCGGCGCTGCTAGTGTCCGTGTGGACGACACTCTGACGCTGGAGTCATAGCGCGCACTCTTTCGTACCCAGCCGCCTTTAGAGCGTTATTGCCGTTCGCTCGTAAGAGCAAGCGTGACAACGCGAGGGGAGGAGTCAGCGGACTGCTCAGAATTCAGATAGAATTATTGCTGTACGCTCGCAAGAGCAAGCGAGACAACGCGAGGGGCAGGGTCATCTGACTGCTCAAATGTGTGTGTCACACGGATACATTGCCGCGTGATTTAAAGTCCAAAAGCAGAACTACTTTTTCTGTGCCAAAAGTTAACATGGGCCCACGTGCTTCCATGCAAATCTATCTTCTTTGCTTATATACGTTCGTTCG